>CM056742.1:70072747-70697747 GCA_029851415.1 Eretmocerus hayati | reverse complement strand
AAATTCAGAGTATTGTTACAAACGTGCGATCATTGAATGTCTTACCAGTAAGTCACTGACAATTTGTCTGATAACTCTGCTCAAAAATCCTGAAATATTTCCAAGAGCTCCTCGAAAAATGCCGGTGTCACATTTCAAGATGACGAATCCTCCCATAAAAGGCCCCAAGAACCACAAAAACCCCCAAAAATGTAGTTTTTTGAAAAACCCAGGCAACCGAAAGCTGTGCTTCAAAGAGTGATCATTTCTTTTCCCTATGGAAAATGCCTCAAATTACTTCCCCTCCAAGTTTCAGGGGTTTTTCCGACGCTCTGGTGCGATTTCCGGGCTACCTCTCTATTTGACTGTTGTGTAGCTCATGACATCGATCCATTTGAAATTTCCAAACCACATATTTCGACGTAAAATTCTGTGCTCTTCCGATTGCCGCGACCAGATTTCCAAAATTCCCTCAGAAAACGCTCCAAAATTTGAAAAAACACCGAAAAATGTGGTTTTTTGGAAAACCCAGGCAATCAAAGAATGTGTTTTGAAAAATGCGACAATCTTGTTCCCTATAAAAATGCCGCAAATTGCTTCCCCTTCAAGTTGAACCGCTGATACTGTGTTTTCTGGCTGATTTCCGCGTCTTGATGGATCCCACTACCGTACGAGTTCTGGGCGACCCTCGAGGGAAACGGATTCATCTTTTGCATGAAAAAACCCATAATTTAACTACTTGCAGAGTCTCGATATCGCCTGTTTAGTGGGGAAGCATAATTGTGCCACTTTGCAATTTTTCCACTGTGCGGCAGTAGTCCATAGCTATCAAAGTACCATGCATCGGTATTTTCATCAACATACACAGCAACACAACGTCCTTTAAATCTTTTCGTATGGTTCAGAGTGTTGAATACAAATGCCGTCGGTCTCGTCCACACCTGTGGTATCCGATCTGCAGGGAATACGCCCACAGTATGATGGCGGATAGGTCGAGTCTACATAAACGCGCTCACTCCGGGCGCGCGCGCTTTCGCCGTTCGCACTCTCCACCTAGACACCGCGGAATAGGTTCCGAAAAATGATTCGAAACCCACCTAAAAGTGTTTCCTCGCAATTCGAACACCCAGGCCAAGTTTGTGAGATGGAAAATTTTTCAATCTATCGTTGAGAATGACCCAAAAACTCATTTGCATCCAATTGAGATTGAAAAATGAGAGATGTGGATGTCGATCGATGTGCGTGATATTGCCACCCCCAACTCCTCAGGTATCTAACTCTCAGCCTGTTTAACAATATTCAGCATCATCTTGCTTATACATTGGTCCTCATTTCAGGAGCTGAATAATGAGCTAAAGTTTATAAAATCATGATTAAGAACACCCGAGATGTCCCAAATTCACGGAAGAGTGACTCTTGTATTTTTCCACCAGGGCTCAAGCGATATTCAGCTTCTGCGAGACCACGAGCCGACGCCCAGGTCAGTAAGAGCGGGAGAACCACGAACAGATGCTCGACTCAGTGCAGGCTAGGACGCCACAGCGCAGCGAGAGCTGCCTATCCTGTGGGTCATGCGCAATTAACTCTATCCACTGGTTCTCCAGTACATTTCACTGGAAACCAGTGACGGGGGGTCTTACTTGTTGATCCAGTGAGGCGTTTCACTGGATTACTTTTACAGAGCAATGTTATCTTTTGTGAATTCGCAGGAGCTCGGTTCGTCTTAGCCAGAATTCTTCACGATTGATTCTATCCTACAGTTTTTGAAATAAGTATCAATGTAGACCCAAGATAATGCTGAATATTGTTGAACAGGCTGAGAGTTAGATACCTGAGAAGTTGGGGGTCTGGTTATATTAGGCACATCGATCGATATCCACGTCTCTTATTTTCCAATCTCAATTCCATGCAAATGAGTTTTTGGGCAATTCTTAACGATAGATTGACGGGTTTTCACCTCACGAAGTCGGACTGGAAACTCGAATTATAAAGGGACTTATGTGGGTCATTTTTCGGTACCTACTCCGGTGTTTGTGTGAAGAGTGCGAACGGAGACAGCGCGCACGCGCCCGGGGTGAGCGCATCTGTGTAGACTCGGCCATATGCTTCAAACTGCCCAATATCTGGATGATGTTCATTGCTAAGCTGTATTGGTGGCTGGAGATTGAATTCATCCGACGGTACATCCTTCCGCGACCGTAACCAAATGTTCAACCTCTGAGTGTTATTCACAGCGCAACTATAGCGTAGATAACAGTTATTCACAGCGTGGTGTGAAAAATACCTCTCAGACCATGGTAGATTATGGAATGGGAGACAATCGTTGTCATACTCTGAATTCATGACACTTCGAGCTGTTATTTTATTGGAGAATAAACATTTAATCTTCCACGGATGTATGGAACGAGGAAGAAAGTATAGGATGTGTCGAGAAGGTACGCGGTGATTGAATTCCATCAATCTTGATATCTACAATCTTTTTCTCGTACCAAATCCAATCCAAACGTTGATGTGTCCATGCATATTTGCAAATCTGGACACCGAATGCTAGACCTGTCTGAAGCTGGCCTGAATAAACTGAGGTAATAATTCGAAAATCCTTGTGTAGATGACCGTAGTTTTGATTGAACGTCTCCAGCAAACATCGGTAACTGAATTAGGGTCTGCGACGGTCATCCATCCTCCAAGTTTCTCAAATACGTCAATCGATAACAATTACAATTCACCATTTTTCGAAGTTCTTGAGTTCAACTCGAAATTACGAAACCAATGCAAAATCTCGAATCAATGAGACACAAGTTCAGAGCGCGGCAAGCAGACTACCCCTATGAATTGTTGCAAGTTGCAACTCATTGAGAACCACTTCAAGTTATCTTAACATGAACTATTGGACAAAAACCAATAACATGGACATTTTGTCTAGATTCATCCCCATTTTCCAAACAATGTCGAGGAACATAGAAACAGTGTATACGTTCGAGGTGCGGCGCACAGCCGCCCCCTTTGAACAAATTACAATAAGGACTAGGGTGCCAATCTTTTGTCAGAAAATATCTGACCCAACCCAAACAAAACATTTTTCGAAAACCAATCATCCATTTCTTTTGTTACACTCTATATCAAGCAATAATTCCTACTCAACTCGATTCTAGTTTGTGCATGCATTCTGAATGAGAAGATGAGATAATGTCCTCCGCCAATCATAAGGACCCAATGAACCAATCCTCGAGAACTCGCCTAGCTCGCCAACGCCTGTGCCAATGCAAAACTAGCTATCCAAATGATTCTACAGGCAAATCTGAGTTCTCTCGGCCACCGTAGCTAATGCTAACGGCAGAGAAAATCGACTGAGAGTGAATCGATTTGAAAAAAAAAAAACCAAATACCAACGCACCATGGGTAATGATTTCACCAAATATGGGAATCAATCAAGGATCATCCCTTGCCAGAGTGAAAGGATGAATCAAGGATCATTCTTTGCTGAAGTGGATGCTCTATTCAGAATGAAACCAGAGCACATGTTAGAATGACTCTGCAGTAGACCCCATATGATCTACTGTTCACAAACCAATTATCCAAAATTGAGACTACAAGTTCTCGGCTAAATAAACCAACCTCAAAATCTAACCAAATTTGGAATGTCTCAGGATATGAGACGTGATCTCTTCTGTGCCCCAAGGTCAGCGAGAGTTGCCGTTTAAACCAAACCAATTTTTGAGAATGAGTGAATGATGATCTTTACTTAATATGAAATTGAAGAATGAGTGCACATGTACGTGACACAGTATGCACAGCAAATTTACCAAAATCGAACTTTGACGAATTGAGAAACCAGATTTCATCTGCACACCATGATACGGAAAGATTCTCGATCCAAGATGAGCTAAGCCAGAACCAAATGAGTAAACATGCAGCGAACCCATGAACCGAAATTGAGTGAACATTCTGCCATTCAATTTTCCCAACCCAAATGAACTTCTGAGTGTACCAAGTAGAAGATATTCCGGATATCTACTATCACCTAGGATGAGTCAAAGAAACTCTTGTTAGAAGGCGATGCCTGCTCAGCAGTTGATTGACGATGCGTATAAAATTCCGAAATTCTACATCCATATGTGACCAGTATGTTCTGCATACACTGAATCAGCATCAGCTCCCAAGATATAATTGCCAATTCAATCCAATAGCACAGCCATTCCAACCAACGTGTACGTCCACTATAACGTTGTAATTGTAACAGCTTGCAGAATTGGCCGCAGTCATGTCCCTCCATGAAAGAAGAGTGAGTGGAAATGAATCGTAGATGATCATGTATGTCGATGGCCAATCGCACAAACTACTTGAAATGTGAGGAACATCCACGAGATTCTCGATTCCTCGACTTCTGACACGATGAAATATGGAGAAGAAACCAACTACAGCGCAAATTCTAATAAAAAAGCATGAACCGTGCATCCAAATTAACTGCCAATCTCTTCCAATCATGTAAGTCCTTTGAAAGTCCCCGTGAAATCTGAAAGGATGCAGACCAATCTACCAACAATTGTCAAAAAGGACGAAAACTTTGTTAAATGAGGACCCGGAACAATGTACACATACACCGAAGATCTATTCGCAATGAGACACCAGTCTGAATGAACCAGAATATTACAAATGAAGAAGATGAAATGTTCTCGCAATTTATTGTTCGCTAAGATATGTCAGAAACGATCCAAACATTCACAAGAACTTCAGTCAAGTGACACGTGTACACGGTTGACTATGATAACATTAAAAAAAACCAACTTGAAAATGAAGTATGACCGAGATTCTCGTTAATCTGATCAAGTGAATTCCATTGCGGAATTCCCCGCCAATTCATGGGAATTCCATAAAACCGAGTAATGGACTACTTGATTTGAGAGTATTCGAAACTATGAATGCTCTCGATCAAAATATCAAAAGGCCTCTCAAAAAATCAAACTAGTCCCTGATATTAACATCCAACGAAAAAGGCGATACGAAAACGCGTAAAGTTGCGAGCCTGTTGCTCCATCCAACGTTATGGTATTGACCATGAATCCATATGATTGCCAATCAATTGCGTAGCGAAATATTCATTTGACTATGCTGAGTGAGAGCCATGCGAAATATAAATGCGCGGCCTAGTGCAACCAAAACAAACCATCTGTGCTTGTTGAATCTCTCGCCAGCTGAGCGCATCTTTGTGCGTGAGTGCGAGAGAGACGGCGTTTTCAGCGCACGCAAGTATAGCCATCCAAATGAGAAAGGTATATGGAACGGTTCCCTTATCAATATCCTTGGGCGGTGAGCTAGGCAAGCAACGCAGCCAACTCATCCCCACCAACGAGGAGTACGCGCCCGGGCAGGAGAGTTGCTCAGCAGCAGAAGTCCTCTCTCCAGGCGCGAAGTTGATCGAGATGAAGCAGGAGAAGAGTGGTGGGCTGATGGATAACGCTGTTGTGACGTCACCGCGGCGCTGATCGCCAGGCTCAAACGATGATCCGCGGGGAAATCCCGGATGCGCGCCAAAACTATTGCGCTGCCTTGCTGCTGCTTCCAAACGATGATGCCATGACACTTACAGCACCAATTGATAACTGCTGCTTTGGGGCCAGGATGTCCTTCCTGGACCTCGACTATGCCGTTGATTGTCGGCGACGCCATCCAAAGCCAAATTCTCACAAGTGACCGATTCCAGATAATATCACACAGAATACGCTGCAAGATAGAATTGGCAGAATGCTTACTTGTTCCCTGTGGAGTATTTGAATATTTCAACTCACGAAGAATTTGATCAATTATCATTGTACATAGATCAAATCCAAATCCAATATTCGTCGTTCACATTTATTGCACGAAATAATTTTCTCAATTGAATGATAACAATCTGTCCATAGGCTATCAGAACTTTACAAACAGCGTTATGTATCAAGAAATGATTGTATAGGGAGTACCCCTATACAATTAGTACGTTTCATAGAATTCGTTGAGGAGTATAAAGCGGATTTACTTCCATTCAGGTGGATGTGGAATTGAGAGGTACAAAATGAGAAATTTGGGAGATTTTATGAGAAAATTCGAGCAAAAGAATCAAATTTACTTGAAAAGCATCATTTGTGTGGATTAAAATTGGCGAATAATGTCCAAAAATTACTGCGCCCATTGTCCAAGGAAATCAAACAATGCCTCGAAATTTGGAAGAGATTCATAGAGGCGTTCGCCAAATTTCGAGTGACATAGAAGGTAAAGTTGAGAAATTTTTTTCGTAGGAATGAAATTTTCCATCAAGATTCCGTATTTACCAATCTCTTTAGAATGACCAGGAAATACTTTGAAATGATATTCGGAATCTTCATGTGACGAATATTCGATGGTATGCCGTTTGGACAAACATAGTGTGAAATTGATGATAAATTTTAGGTAATCAATTTACCGTAGGAGAGGGAGTATGGAGAGTATGAAGCTGTCAATGGACTGGCCTCATCAATGATCAATTTGGAGAAAATCCTCGAAGTTTCATAAAGATTAGTTGCAGGGTTCAGGAAATATCGCGCGAAGATGAGAGGACAACATACAGACACACATACATACGGACAAGGATAAAGGGGGGTTTTGAAATAATTCACACAGAACGTTGTGCGTTGTCGGAGAAATTGATAGGGGTACCATTTCGAAGATCTTGGCGAGGAGAATAAGATGGATCAACTCTGATTTAGATAAGGATGGAATTGAGGGGTGAAAAATGAGAAATTCGAAAAACCTTCATGGAAAAATTTCCGCACCGATCCAATACTTTCTCTTCGAGAAAGCAAAAGGAAACTATGATCAAAATTTCGTATCAATCCATCCCTTTAGAATGGATTGAGATATTTTGAGTCGATCAAAGAAAGATTTATACGTTAATGATTAGATGCTGGAGCGTTTGGACAAATATGGTTCAATAGTAATTCTGAATTTATGGTAATCAATTTGTCTTGATATACGGATTATAAGGAGTAAAAAGATGACTTTGGAACGGGGACATCACTGATACATTGAGCAGAAATCCTGGAATTTTTAGGGACTTTGGTAGAAGGGTTTAGGGGAGATAGGATGAGAATTTGAAGACAACATGGATACACACATACAGATGGCCATAAAGGTTTAGTTCAAAATAATTTACTGACTCTGCTTTGTATTGGGGAATGGATGTATAGGGGTATTATTTGATAGATCTCGGCGAATAGGATGGAATAGATCAATGTTCATTCAGGAAGAGATTGAGCTAGAGGGTCAAAATAGGGAAGTTCAAAAATTTCCCATGAAAAAATTTGAGGATGAAAACTAAAATTCATATAAAGAAGATGATTTGTATCAATATGGATTGGCGAATAATCGCCAAAAATGACTGGGCCCGCCATCCGAGGGAGCTGAATAATGTGTGAAAATTTCAGAGAGATCCATAAAAGTGTCGGCCAAATTCCGAGTGACATAGAACGTGAAATGAAAAAGTTCAATCTGAAAAAAATGGAAATTTTTACCAAAATTCCGTATCAACCAATCTCTTAAGAATAATCAAGGAATACTCGGACAACAATGAGTGACCGTTTATATTGAGAATCGGAGAAGTTCGAACAGTTGGACCAACAGGGTCTGAAAATGGTGTTGAAATTTAGGCAATCAGTTGAACATAGGAGAGGGAGTATTGAGAGTATAGAGCTGTCAATAGACTGGGCTTATGGCTGATCAATTTGAAACAAACCCTCAGAGTTTGAAGAAGATTCATTCAGGGGTTCAGGAGATATTGCGTGACAAAGAAAAGACAACATACAGACACACATACATACGGACATAAGCAATGCGTGTTTGAAAATATTTCACAGAGGGCGTTGTGCATGTCGGGGAGAATGTATAGGAGTACTCTCTCATAGATCTCGGCGAAAAGAATAAGATGGACTCATTTCCATTTGTCTATTGCTGGAATTAAGGGGACAAAAATGGGGGATCCGGAAAATTTTTTTGCAAAAATTTCCGCACCGATACAATACTTTCTCTTCGAGAAAGCAAAATGGATTTGCCTCTCCACGAAGTATATGATTCTAGGTGCAAAATGAGGGGACACGTATTTTTTTGTTTAGCCTGGAACCTCTCCTATCCGAAGATACGGTGTTATCTAATTTAGGGCCTTGAAAGTGATCATAGCAGCAGTTTCAGATATAAAATGAATAAAATTCAAAAATATGATCAGTCTGTCCAATGATTTAGGTGCATCTTGGTATATATGGTGAGATACACGATAACCCATGGGAAAACATGTTTATAAAGTCAGAATGGATTGGATTATGACAAAAAATCAGTAACTTACGCAAAATAGAAAAAAATTCATCTCCTCGGAAACATCTCCTCCAAACAAGCTGAAAATCATTTTAGGATATTTTCGTCACAGAACGAGTACATTCTTGTTGGATTCAGCTGCACCAAAGCCCAAGGGGGCACTGAATTCATTTTTTGGTAAAAAAACTCCAAAAGTCAATCTTTCTCGTGGATAAAAATCCTTCTTGATGGACTAAAACTCTCTTTGATCTGAAATATTATCCCACGTTATAAGAGGTTGAATATTGGGAGTTCCTCCAATTTTCTAGTCTATATTGTTGGTGTACGCAACTGTCTGAGTGACGTTGAGACGAGTCCGGCCGTATATCGACATTATCATAGACTTGCGACTATCTATGACAAATTCTACGAACCGATGGCGCCAAGCTTCAAGATGTGCGTGGGTAGCTATCTCTGAACTTGAATAGAATGTATGCGGCAGTGTTGCTTCGGTAGTCGAAGAATCAGCTCGTCTTTTGCTGTAATATGAAAAAATCGACAGTTGCAAGAAATCTTACAAAACGTTTCAAATGCCCAGATTATTCAAATACACATAAGAAAACAATCTGAGCTTCGAAAAGGAACTGTTCAATATAATTCTCATTTTTTCATATACATCAAGTTCAATATGAAGTCTTTGTTAGATTTTGAATTTTCGCGCGGACATCTTGTCGTTGCGACTCCGCGCTCTTCTGCTATTCTTTTCAGCTCGTCGCTTTTCGCGGCTTGCGCCAGTTTCCGCTCGGCCACCGACCGCACCACCTCGCTCTGTCCAATGGGCCTTTTGAATATAGTTTATTTGATTTTTTGAACCATTTGTCAAACCAAAATTATTTAGTTCACCTCCTCCCATATCAAACAGGAACAATGAGTTTTTCAGATAGGATACTCTTGCTGCTCTTCCAAAGAATCCATATCCCGAAGAAGATATAACAAGTGAATTGTGCGTGTGTAAGTATTGTTATGCTCGTATTACTAATATGTTCCGAGTGTCCAATAATCAATCTGTATCAAGTGTTGATGATCATCGTGACAGTAGGTGTTACAAAAATACAGTAGCATATGAACATATGTCATTTTTACATAATGAATACATTAAATTTGTTAAAAAATTGTCTTTTTGGTCAAGGCTATGAGAATTGTTACAGAAAGTGACTAGTCATCTTGAGGCATCGTAAGATGCATGGAAGTCATGAAAGAGAGAAGGAAGGAAAAGTCACATTTCCATATACATATATCAGTCTTCACAGGAGAAATTAAGGAAAAAAAACATTCTCACGTTTGGGAAGACATATGAAAAAGACATGGGCCCACAGTAATATCACAGGAGTCTCAGTTCGGTAGCGAGAAAGCCACGCATAACTGTTCTGAAGTAGAAATTATCAATTGAAACGGGATCATGTTCATCACAGTTTGAAGATTAGAGTAATGCCTTTTCTCTACATCAATCCTCTGGGAAGACTGTGTTAACAGTCTTTTAATGACTCTTTAAATAATGATATCTTCCCAAGCTGCCAAAAGCCCGGAGGAAGAATGTTCCACAAGTGAGCACAGTGGACCTGGAAAGATCTTCTTCCATATTCAAATCTCATGTTAGGAACTTTGAGTACCCGCTCTTCTAGATCACGTCGTGCGGGACGTTCGGATTGGTACCTGGTAAACATCGCAGCTAGGTAGCTAGGTTTTCCTAAGTGCATGATTCTATGCATCAAGAGAGCTGCAAAGTACATTCTCCGTGAATCAGTACGTAACCAACCCAAACGCTCCCTAAACGGGGTGATGCGCTCGTCTCTCCTAAGATCAAAAATATATCTCACACATAAATTGCTTAGTCTCTGTATCCGTTGCCGCTGTTCGTCCGTGGCGTCGAGCCACATGACCATGCAATAATCTAGGTGCGGTTGAGCCAATGACTCGACTAGGCGAATTCGGAGAGGTCTGGTGATACATGCCCCGAAAAACTGCAGACCGTATAGGGCTCTGTTGACTTTCTTAGTTACTTGGTCAATGTGCGGTCTCCACGTCAATTCACTATCAAGTGTAACCACAAGACTCATGACCGTATCCCTGAACGGGATGAACTTCCCCTCCTGTATCTCAACCCCTGGCAAGTCCATTTTCTTAAGATCTTTGACATTTCTCTCTAAACTGAAGTAGATTGCCTTGGTCTTGCCAGCGTTGAGACACAGGCCGGAACTCCTGGCCCACTCGGCGACTAGTCGTCCAATTTCGCCCAGCCGAGCAATACCTTCCCTGATCCTATTTTTCTCGATTTGGAGATAAATTTGGAGGTCATCCGCATAGAATAGATGATGTACCGACTTTCCGTCTAGCAAACCAGCCAAGTCACTCACATACAAGCTGAAGAGGAGAGGCCCAAGAACGGACCCCTGTGGAACACCCAGATTCGTTTCGAGCCGATCAGATTTGCCTACTTTAGAAGTGATTTGTTGGGTGCGACCCTGTAAATATGATTTTATCCACAAGAGTGCCAATCTTGAGGAGCCAAGATGTCGTAGCTTCCTCAACAGCTTGTTTGGTGAGATTGTGTCAAAAGCTTCACTAAAATCGAATAGGAGGAGCAGAGTGATCTTCTTCCTGTGAATACCTACAATGATGTCGTCGAGTCAGTTTTAATAACGCTGTCTGGGTGCTATGGTTTTGCCTGAAACCAGTCTGGAAGCGATCAATTATCTTCTCGTTATTCAAAAAATCCGTGATTTGGTCGTGTGCGATTTTTTCCAGATTCTTGGAGAGGAAACACAGCAGCGCTATAGGATGGAAGTCCGAGACCGTTGATGGAGCGGCAGTCTTCTTTCAAGCGATCAGCTGCGTTTGCTTCCAAGCCTCGGGAAAAATGCCATGAGCGAACGAGGAGTTGAAAATATGTACTATAAGATCACCAATAGCCGGAAGCGCTTTCGCCATCACGCTTTGGAGTATCCCATCCTCTCCACAGGCCTGTGAAGAGAAATGTTGGATAGCAAGGACTACATCGCTGAAATTTGTGGGCTTAAATTTAAACCCCTCCTCTGCGGCCGAGTCAATATCGTCCATTGCTCCATTAATATTTTCGTGGGGCGAAACGGGAACTCCCGCAAAGTGTGCGTTCAACGCATCTGGTGTGAAACCATGAAGTTCCTCCTCTGTGCTCCAAGGCAAAAGGCCGAGTTTGCGCATCTCCTTCTAAATGTTCTTCTTCTGATCAGGAGCGTCTGACAACTAGGTTTGAATGAAGGAGTTATGCTCTTGTTCAATGCGTAAGTCAACCTCTTCACTGAGGGTGTGTCCACAAATAAAGCGTACGCACTGCTCACGGCTCACAGCGCATACCCACGGCTCACGGGCGCCATGCGCTACTCCATCGGATTTCAGCCTGCCAGTGATATGGATTTCTCTTGTTACCGGCTGGATCCAATACAGAACTTGAGGTTAGCAATCGGAAATAGATCACAATCTTCCGGGAAATCCTTGTCACTCGACGGCTGGCGCACGTGAGCCGTGGGTATGCGCTGTGAGCCGTGAGCAATACGTACGCTTCATTTGTGGACACACCCCAACAAGGGGGGACCACGGGGTCCAGATCGCCAATCTCGCCCAAGATTTTTTCACAGTTTCGTACTATCGAGGAGATTGAGAATCCAGAGAAACTCCGTCAAATGGGCCTCCTGTCCAAAGATACAGCCACTGAGATTAGCTTTGCTCATATAGGCTCATGTTAAAAAGTGGTTTATATAGATATACTGGTAATGCTAACGTTTTCGCTTGTAGCTCTAGACGGGAGGCCCATTTGACGGATTAACTCGAGATTCTTCATATTCTAGACGGTATCAAACTGTTTAAAAATTCTGGGGATGATTGGCGAGCCGGACCTCGGGGTCCCCCTTTGTAAGCCGAAAGTACTCATTTTGGAGCTCAGGATACTTGCGCTGCTTACGTTGTGTCCGTTTCCAGCGCCTGCGCGTCGCGTCTCGCTCATTCATGAGTACCCTCAGCTCAAGACCAATCCAAGGAGCGTCATTTTTACGTGGATTATTAGTTTTTTTCATTTGCTAATTTATCTATAACGGTCTGTAAATTTTTATCCAAGCAGTGAATTGCATCTTCCAAACTGGCTTCGGCATTTTCAAGAGCTGTCCGATCACAGCGAAGCAACCGGTCATCCAGTATCTCCGGAGTGATGTTGCGAAAATCCCTATAGCTGAAGGAATTTTTCGGCGGAACGGGAGTAAAGACGTTGATGGTGACATCAATGACCGAGTGCTTGCCGAAACTGGGCGGGACTCTGTTTTGAAAGTCAGTAATGATGTCATTGTCATCTACATAAATGTGATCAATCCATGTATGAGATGTATTGGGGGTATGTTGATGAATCGGGCCATGCTGCACTATCTGCAAGGCAAGTTCTCCTGTCAGTGTAGTCAGTGTCTTGATGTCAGGGTGAGCAGTGTTTAACAAATCCGCATTCACATCTCCCATTATAAGTTTATGACTGTAATCTCCACACAGCGGGCGTAACGAGCCAAACAGCCCATCATCCTTCTGCATGGCGATTTTTGGGGGCCTATAGATTACCACGTCTAATATTGGGGGTGAGTTGCCTTGCTGTACGCTGCAGAAAATGAATTCAGGAACGCCAGGTTTTTCTGGTCCAAAAGTATTCGACGAGATCAACTTTTCAACTTTGGAATCATTGGGCACGTACAAGGCAACCCCACCACCTTCTCTGTTGCGATCCTGTCGCAACAATGAAAAGCCTGGAATCCGAACGAGACTGTTATCCGCATACTCATCTAGCTTCAAGCGAAGATGATGATGGAACATAGAGGAATGAATTAGAAGGGTGCGATTTGAGGTTAGCACATTTACGACTCTCGAATATCAAAGTT
This sequence comes from Eretmocerus hayati, assembly GCA_029851415.1. Taxonomy (NCBI): domain Eukaryota; kingdom Metazoa; phylum Arthropoda; class Insecta; order Hymenoptera; family Aphelinidae; genus Eretmocerus; species Eretmocerus hayati. The sequence continues at coordinate 70,684,524 of CM056742.1, read as the reverse complement.
CCCGCGGAACTACTCATATAGTTAATAGTATATGAGAGGAAATGACATGATGATGATATGATGAGAATGTGAAGCAGGGGATGAGGATGTGTGGATGTAGATGATGAGATACGAGATGAAATGTAAGAAGAAATAATGATGCAAGCGGATGAATCACGGAAAATGATGGACTTAGACATGTACGGTGGTATGAGAAATGAGATGATGAGGATGTAGAGAATGGGGGAAAGATAATCGCCTCACCTTCGCGATCGGAGATGGATTGAGACGCAACATCTGCACCATGAGGCGACTGACGTGATGCAAGTATTCACCTTCACGAGTGGCGATAACTGGCATGTACCAATTGTGAATGTGCGTGTTGAAGCTCATGAATAAGATATTGAACAATGAAACTCAGACGAATGGACTGAAAATATGGAATGATGGGATGTGATGAGTGAAGGAAATGGAAGATGAATTATGATGTATTGTTCAGATGGGACGTGCTGAAGCCTGTAGTTAACGAGCGACTGTGATCATGTTAAGAAGTGAAATATGACGATGTTACGGCTGAACGAGTGAGGCGATGGGATGTCAGTAGTAATTCATACGGCGCTGTGCAGTAGATGATTATCTGAATTATAAGTAGAATGAAATCCATTCCAGTTTTGACGATGGGACTATCCATTTTCTCTCCAAAAAAACTCGCGAGCGCAGTGAACGTAAGTGAGCGGAGCAATTCTCGAGATTATTGTACTCTGGGAGAATGTGTTTCGCCAAATTACTCGATTAATCATCAAAGTTGGCATTTTGTCGATCTTGAAGGACGGTGGGGAATCGAGTCAATTCCCAAAGTTTCGCGATGGGAATATTCATTACAACATTTTGTCCACAAAGTTTCGTGGACCTCATCAGGCTTAGGTTTTTTGTTTTAACATGCGGAGATGAAGAAAAAATATACATGAAATATTGTGTACATATGATGGATGTATTAATGTGAAGATGCGCAACTTACGTTATTTTCTAAATCGTCGTGGTATTTTTCGAGTGATCTTGTGCTGGAAACCAGACATAACGTCTGGCTCCTGTTAATACAGGTGAACAGAGTGAATCATCGGTCTCGTTTTCCACTCACATTTATATAAACGCGCGATCACAGAGTACAGTAGGTGAGATACGTGGAAAGTCGTGCATGTGGAAAGTCGTGTAATTGAGAGGAAGAAAAGGAGCGGGGGTCAACGAGCATAGTCAGCCAATGTCCACAACGGGTTATGAATTCACTTCAGATTCTGAACATCGTCTCTCTTATTTATGGCATTTTTGTCGAATTTTATGTGGATCGCCTCGGGAATCAAATGTCTTTCCTAAATTGGTTTTGTGTCTAAAACTTTCGTTGCATCTCAATTGGAATTAGGTCCATATCTTAGTTTATGAACAGAAACTGCCGATTCCTCATCTTCATTCGTAATGTGATCGTTAATGTGAGTACCTAGTTGTCTTTTGGTCTCTGCGACATGAATGGCTGGGCAGTCTCTGCACTGGAATTTATACACGACTCCAGTTTTGTTTATTCTTTCTAATTGGCCCTTACCTAATTTCACTATTGAACTCACCGACTTGGGAACTTTTGGACGTGTGTGAATATCATTGCGTTTGAACAAAGCACTACATCCCTCATATAAACGTTCATGATATGGAATACGAACTTCGTATCGGTCAGCACAAAAGATTTGGTTTTAACGTGTTCCTCCTGCTCTGCTCATACGATCTTTTCAACGATGCATTCTGGTTTCTATACATTTATCAGTGAGATCTTTGGCGTGATCACTATCTCGCATCAACGATCATATTACGAATGAAGATAAAGAATCGGTAATTTCTATTCATGAACTGGGATATAAACATGATTTCAATTGGGATCAAACCAAAATCTCAGACACAGAAACAAATTGGAAGAAACTTCTGATTTTCGAGATGATCACATCAAATTTGGCGGAAATGCCATCAATAAGAGGGACGATATCCAGAATTTCGATATCCAAAATTTGTGGACAACGGCTGACTGAGCTCGTTGACCCTCGCTCTTTTTCTCTCTCCCACTTGCACTACTCCCCATGTATGTCACCTACTGTACTCTGTGATCGCGTGGTAACATAGGTCTGAGTGAAAAACTAGATCGATGACTCACTCTGTTCACCTGTATTGACAGTAGCCAGACGTTATGTCTGGTCTCCAGCACAAGATCGCTCCAAAAATACCATGACGAACTAAAGAATAATGTAAGCTGCGCATCTTTGGATTCATACATCCATCATATGTACACAATATTTCATGCATAATTTTCCTCCATCTTCGTATGTTTCAACAGAGTACCTAAGCCTGATGAGGTCCCCGAAACTTGGTGGACGGAACGTCGTGATGAAAATTCCCATCGTGGAACTTTGAGAATTGATTCAATTCTCCACCGTCCTTCAAGATCGACAAGACGCCAACTTCAATATTCATCACCAAGGACGAAAAATCTATATCTTCATGATACTTGATCAACTATCCCAAAACTCCTCGAATTCCTATGGCTCCCTCCTTGGAATCCTTGAAAATTTCTCAATCAAGATCCTCAAAACCCTACTGATACCCTGTCTAGGCAACAGAATGAACGTACCTGATGAACCCTCTCCATAGTTTTCCCCTCGTTGGAGCATTCATAGCCTCTGACCGGGCTCGTTCTGCGAGATCTATAGTTTACGGTGGGTCCCGAACCATTGAAGCCACCGGAAAGCGCTTATAAAATTCTCTCCTCCATGATTGACAAGTAATGCGATCACTTTTTTCGTGCATAAAGGATGCATTCCTGCCAGCTTCTTTCCGTTCCGAATATGAAGAACTGACAAGTTCTCCTCATCCGTACCACATCTGTGCTTGCCAAATAAGCAATTTTCTCCCATGATATAGTGTGATCGAGACTCAGTCAACAATCCTCAGAAATCATCGTCAAATTTTGCTGATGCTTCGAACGGTTGAATGTCCAAAATTGAATAATCACATCATGAACATTCAATCTCCTTACCCGCTCGCCCACCAACTCCCCATCCAAGGTGTGATCGAATCATGTGCCGGTGTCCTACCTGAAGGAAGAAGATCTTCGAAACGCTCGTGCGCAATTGTTACGACAGTTTTGCGACGGTCATTTGAGACTCTCCAGTGACTCTTGTGAGTATCAACTAGCTTAGGGACGAGATATTGCTGAATTGCGCGATGCATTCAGATGTCTGATGACGTGAATCAACGGCCTACGGGTTTTCTTGTATCCCCCTTCACCCTGCACTCCCTTGCTCACTGAACGCCCTTGATTCTCAGGGGGAACTTTCTCATAAACAGAACGGTCATACCACTCCTGCTATATATAAATTTCCTCCTCTATTTTGTAGGTGTATGCCATGGATGTACTCGTAAGTACAGGTGATGGTGTGGGGAAAGAGCAAGATACGCGAGTCTCCATCTTCAAGAAAACAGATGAGACCTATCAACTCAAATTGAAAGCATCCCGAATGTTCTACTCAGAGGTCGTCAACCGACATGGACCGATGCCTTTCAATTTGCGATCATTTGATGACGAGAAGAAAGCGAAAATGGCTGTGATTGAATGTGTCAATCACAAATTGATTGAACCCTTCCAGGTGAACCTTTGAACAGTTTACTACTCGAGATTACTCAGGAACTTGTATTTTCCAAGCATGCGTATCCGAACCTTTCCTTGGCTTCCATCTATCCGGCTATTGTGAGAAAATTGCTAGTGTTTCCATCGTTGATGACAAATCCAGAAGTGATTTCGAGTCTCCTCGAACTTGGAGGACCGACATCCTCTCTTATAATGTTGGAAGAAACCCATGTTTCTGGATTTGAGGTAGTGACCTCTCTTTGATCTTAAGCCCTGGATAGCATCAGATAATTGATAGATTTTCCGTCCTTGATGGCGATTTTAGAAGTAATCTCAAGTTTCGTCGATCTTGGAGGACGGGAACGAGACTTGAGATTACTCCTATATCCGGCTCTTGGTTTCGTGACATGGAGACTCAAATACCGCACTGTTGACAAATGAACATCGTTGAGATTATTTGAAGTCTTGACCATTATATTCAATCGTCGGTTAAGAGTTCAATAAGTTCAATAAGTTCAATAAGTTCAATTCAAAGAGTTCAATTCAACCAATCAATAATCCTGAATGTGTCGGTTATTCCTGGTAATTTTTCATTATTGCACAGAACTAGTGCGACGTTTCGGCTATACAGGCTAGCCCTCTCCAAGCTGGAAATAACACATAAACACATGAATGCTCTCTCAAATTCTCACAGAAATTCCATTTGAAAATCAAAAAATTACCTTAAATTATTAGATTCTCCATATCAAATAACACTCTCTCTCAAATTCAAGTGTGTCTGTCTCAAGGCCCTTCTTATTTTGCGGATTCTCCACGTTTATTGTCCTTGTATTCCAATCATGATGTCACTGAATCATCCGTGCAAATAGCCAAACTCCTGGAGGAAAGAGTAATTGCGAATGAGCACCTCAAGTTTCTACTAGAATGCAGATCGTACAATATCTTGCCTACACATCTAGAGAATAGTATAGAAGCGCTTCCTCACATCATTCTTCATGGTCTGTGAGGTAAACAGAAAATGGAGTCTTCTTTGTTCCAATTACAGAAAAAAACCCTTAGCATAGAGTTTAAAGACCTCAATTTCTATCTCAAATTTTTAGAACGTAAGATCAATTCTGTGAAAAAGATTATGATGTCTTTCATCAATTGTGATCTACTAGGATTATTTTTGGACTCTTTTGAAACTTCCATCAAAATTCTCAAAAGGAGCGAACGGTTGAGACATTCGAGGAAATAAATATTCTATACGATTCAACACATAGCACTGATGAATCTATAAATTCTTTTCAAGTCCATAGTCATCAAGGATCGTACGCTTTTCGTGAGGATAAGTCTCAGGCAACCATAACACACCAAGATCCATGAAGTAAGAGGTTAGTCAATTTAACAGACATTGATATTCCGGGATGTGTCTTGAATCCTTTGAACATGGGTAAAAAGTTCGATTCTTCTACATCACTTGATAAGAAAACCTCTTCACATTCTTTAAGGGAGCTCGGAAGCTCTACTTCTACCGACCTAGGGACCCGCATGTGAGCTGGATCTAGTGACTGAAACGTAACTATATGGCGTCAAACAATAGACGTCCATGTCGGGTACCTGACTGTGAATCACAAATATAGAGATGATTCAGTATTCATTCCTGTAACTACCTTGGTACCTTGAAATGAACTCCTCTGCCTGTTATTATACACAGAAGTGTGTATTCATGAGGGTCAGAGTCTGAAGAAAGATAGAATCTGATAATCCATGCGAAGGAATTAGAAAACTCGTTCAATACATTACTACTATGTTCACCTCATCATTTATATGCAATCACATGCATTTTCTATGCATCGCTAAAGAGATTCAAATTTCCAAATATGATACAGCAGCATACTGTTCAAAAGTTCACGTCAAATGCTGTTCATACATATCTTTCACACAAATATACTTTGAATGTTCATCTCAGCTTAGATGTGTATTTTAATTCATCATCATGCATTTCCTATGCAGTGATTTAGACACAACAGATGGCTGAGCCAAAGGACATCTAAATCTCAATTGAAGGAAAGGATAGCATCTTTGGTATCCAAATAGACATTCCAAGACCATTCAATCTTCATTCCTGTTCAACTAAGTTATGAACTGTATAAAAACTGACACTTGGTACAAAAAGATTCTATCAAAATGAACCTGGAAAGATCAAATTTTCATCCTCTAGTATTTCATATTATTCTCTAATAGAAATATTTTCATAACAGTTGCAATTTATGTCTTATTCACAATTTTGGAAATGAAACAATGATGGACTTCTTGTGAATTGGTCGAGCAATTCACAAGAAGTCCATCATTGTTTAGAAATTCATCAATTCGAGCACAAGCAACCACCAGAATAATAATTTTAGAAATGATTTGATACCTCAAAAATACCAGGAGCCAGAATTCGCTGGCATAGGAAAAGTAGTGGATATCAAATTGGATTGCTCCCATCAATGGAGCGTGTCATCATCAACAGATAAGTACCTGGAAGTAAAAAATAGATAATATCCAGGAATAGGATTCAGTCCACATCATTTCACAGAAGTGAATCCTACATCATTTCGGGACTGACTTATTGTTAGAATTTGGAACAGAGAAATTTTTAAACATGATTTTCTTCCACGAACCTTCAAAAACCTCAAATTGAAAATTAAAGATGTGGATCGAACACAATCGAAACACTCAAAAAGTTGTATGATCCCTCAATATGGTTAGTAATGTTGGAGAAAGTGGAGAGGAATAGGTTCACTGATTCTAAGGAAACACCCATGTGGCGCCCATGCCAAGAGTCGACACGAGTGATTGACTTCTATATCTAGCTGGAAGCAGAAATTCGCATCAGAGTTTCATGACAAATTTCCATACTTATTGGGGTAGAGGCATGATTGAGGTTCAATATGATTTCTAGCAGGATTCTTAGGAGCTGGAAGAATTCATCTCTCCAACGTGTATAGTACATAACCAGTTGATAAAAAAATAATGAGAGAGAGAGATTGATTGATTGATTGATAACCTTTATTCACCCGAGGGCAAAATTAAAAAAATACAGTGGCATATGTCACATATGTTTCACCTACATGAAAAATATGTAAAAAAGTATAAATATTTGTCTTTTGGGTCAAGGAATATTAGAATTATCACAGAAAGTGATTAGTCATTTTAAGGCATCGAGAGATGCATGAAAGTCAAGGAAGAGAATCATAAAATACACTCTCATATACATATATCAGTCATTACAAGAACGATCGAGGAGAGGAAAACATTCTCATGTAGAAAGGCATATAAAAGGCTTGGGCCAGCAGGAATATCACAGGAATTACAATACAGTGACGAAGTAGCCACGTATAACTCTTTTAAAGAAGGAAATGCTGATTGAAAAGAGCCCAAACATATCACAGTTTAGAGATCGAAATAATGCCTCCTCTCCGCATCAATCCTCTGAGAAGACTGAGTCAGAAGGGAATCTTTTAAGGCCTCTTTGAATACTGATATTTTCCCCAGCTGCCGAAAGCCCGGAGGGAGAAAGTTCCTCAAATGAGCACATTGAGCCTGGGATGATCTTCTCCCGTACTCAAGTCTCATATTGGGAACCTTGAGTACCAGCTCTTCTGCATCACCACGTACGGGGCGTTCAGATTGGTACCTGGTAAACATCGCAGCTAGGTAGCCAGGTTCTCCAAGATGCATGATCCTATGCATTAAAAGTGCTGCGAAGTACATTCTCCGCGAATCAGTACGTAACCAACCCAAACGCTCCCTAAACGGGGTGATGTGCTGATCTCTCCTAAGATCAAAAATGTACCTCACACATGAATTGCTCAGTCGCTGTATCCGTTGCCGCTGTTCGTCCGTGGCGTCGAGGTACACGTCTGTGCGATAATCTAAATGCGGTTGAACCAATGACTCGACTAGGCGAATTCGCAGAGGTCTGGTGATACACGCCCCAAAAAACCGCAATCCGTATAGGGCTCTGTTGACTTTCTTAGTTACTTGGTCAATGGGCGGTTTCCACGTCAGTTCACTATCAAGTGTAACACCAAGACTCACGACCGTATCGCTGAACGGAATGAACTTTCCTTCTTGTATCTCAACCCCTGGCAAGTCCAGTCTCTTCAGATCTTTGATATTCCTCTCAGAGCTGAAGGAGATTGCCTTGGTCCTGCCAGCGTTGAGACGCAGGCCGGAACTTCTGGCCCATCCAGCTATGAGTCGTCCTACTTGTCCCAGCCGAGTGATGCCTTCCTTGATCTTAGTTTTCTCGACTTGGAGATAAATTTGAAGATCATCCGCATAGAATAGATGATATACCGACTTTCCGTCTAGCAAACCAGGTAAGTCATTAACATATAAGCTGAAGAGTAAAGGCCCGAGAACGGATCCCTGTGGAACACCCAGATTGGTTTCGAGCCAATCAGAACTACCGGATTCTGAAGTGACTATTTGGGTGCGGCCTTGTAAGGTGTTATTGTGTCGAAAGCTTTGCTAAAATCGAATAGTAGGAGCAGAGTGATCTTCTTCCTGTGAATACCTACAATGATGTCGTCAGTCAATTTTAATAACGCTGTCTGGGTGCTATGGTTTTGCCTAACACCAGTCTGGAAGCGATCAAGTATCTTCTCGTTATTCAAAAACTCCGGGATTTGGTCATGTGCAATTTTCTCCAGAACCTTGGAGAGGTAGCACAGCAGCGCTATGGGACGGAAGTCCGAGACCGTACACGGAGCTGCAGTTTTCTCCAATGCAATCAGCTGCGCTTGCTTCCAAGCTTCAGGAAAAACGCTGTGAGCGAAAGAGGAATTGGAAATATGCACTATAAGATCACCAATTGCCGGAAGAGCTTTCGCGATCACGCTCTGGGGGATCCCATCCACCCCACGGGCCTGCGAGAAGAAATGTTCAGTAGCAAGGACTACATCATTGAAATTTGTGGGCTTAAATTCAAACCCCTCCTCCGGTGCAGAGTTAATATCGTCCATTGCTTCATTGATATTTTCGCGAGGCGAAACGGAGACCCCCGCGGAGTGAGCGTTCAACTCATCCGGTGTGAAACCGTGAAGTTCCTCCTCTTTGCTCTTGGGCAAGAGGCCGAGGTTCCGCATCTCCTTCCAGATGTTCCTGTTCTGATCAAGAGCGTCTGGAAGATGGTTTTGAAGGAAGGAATTACGCTCTTGCTGAATGCGCAGATCAACCTCTTCGCTAAGCCGAAAGTACTCATTTTGAAGCTCAGGACACTTGTGCTAGTTGCGTTGCATGCGCTCCTAGCGCCTGCGCGTCGCGTCACGCTTATTCATGAGCACACTCAACTCAGGACCAATCCAAGGAGCATCATTCTTACGCGGGTTTATAGTTTTTTCCGGTCATAGTTCATTTAAACAATCTTCAAATTTTCATTCAAGCAGTGAATTGCGTCTTCCAAACTGGTTTCGGAATTTTCGAGAGCTGTCCAGTCACAGCGAAGCAGACGGTCATTCAGTATCTCAGGAATGATGTTACGAAAATCCCTATACTTGAAGGAATTTTTTCGCGGAGTCGGGGTGAAGACGTTGATTGTGACGTCAATGACCGAGTGCCCCCCAAAACTGGGCAGGTGTCTGTTGTGAAAGTCAGTAATGGTGTCGTCATCTACGTAGATGTGATCAATCCATGTATGAGATACGTTGGGGTTGTGTTGGTTAGTCGGGCCATGCTGCACTATCTGCAAGGCTAGTTCTTCTGTCAGCGCAGTCAGTGTCTTGGTGTCGGGATGCGCAGTATCCAACAAGTCAGCGTTCAGATCACCCATAATGATTCTGTGACTATAATCTCCACACAGCCGGCGTAACGATCCAAACAGCTCATCATCCTTCTGCATGGCGATTTTTGGGGGTCTGTAGATTACTACGACTAATATTGGGGGTGAGCTGCCTCGCTGTACGCTACAGAATAGAAATTCAGGCACGCCAAGTTTTCCCGGCCCAAAAGTATTCGACGAAATCAACTTCTCAACTTTGAAGTCATTGCGCACATACAAGACAACTCCTCCACCCTCTCTGTTGCGATCTTGTCGCAACAACGAAAAACCTGGAATCTGAACGAGACTGTCATCCACATACTCATCTAGTTTCGACTCGGCCACCCCAAATAGATGATAGGAGGGATCGTTAGCGACGAGCAAGCGTAGATGCTCAATCTCATCTGTCAGGGAGTTAAGGTTGATAAATCTCGCTCTTAAGGAACCTCCACCCCCTCGTCGCTCCTCAGCAGCCGTATTTAGTCGAGGATCCTTCGCTGGTTCTGCTGCTGAAACTCGGCTCTGCTCCGGAACGGCTGTGCAGCTCTGGGTATTGTTAGAGGACTCACAAGTACGTTTCGGAACACTTCGACAGGCCGTTTGAATGACCTGCAGATCAGCGAGGGATTCGAACGCATGCGCTCGCTCACCATTTTCCCGCCTGACCCAGAAACGTCCACCGCTGTGCCAGACGTATCTTAGACACAAACCGCGTGCAACCGATCTCAAACGTGTGTACTCCTTGTACTTCTCACGGGGGAGCATTCCATTTATAAAGATTTCACGGTTTGGCACATGAGCTTTCGCATCTGCTCACCCCAACGATGAGGAAGATCATCCGCGACAGCGAGGAGGAAACCACTCTTGAGCAGTGGCAAACTGAGTGGGATTCGCAATTTGCAGATGGCAGATGGACGCATCGGCTGATCCGTGACGTAGCCAAGTGAGCGGAACGCACCCACGGAGAGATAGATTACTGGACGACGCAGGCACTGAGTGACCACGGTTGCTTCGGTGCCTATCTGACCCGGTTCAAGAAGAGGACATCCCCAGCATGTCAGTCATGCGGGGATAACTTGGATGACGCTGAACACGCCCCGTTCACGTGCAACGACACCCGAAGAGAGCGCGCCGAGTTGGATGAATGGCTGGGTGCTCAACTCACACCTCAGAATCTCGCCCCGTACTTGCTCCGCAACCAGGAGACATGGGATAGAGTCACCGGATACATCAAGCTGGTAATGACCCGTAAGGAGAAGAAAGAGAGGAAAGTGAGGTGACTCGAAGCAGGCGAATTACAGTGAGTCTGCGAATTCAAACAGAAGAGATCCAAATGGTTCCCGGAGGAACATGATGCACTGAACGGGGAAGGAAGAAGAGAATATTTCCTCAATAACTAAGATGAGTAGATGGATATATCATTACAGCAAAGTAGTTGAGGCATAGGTATTTTAGTTGCAGCCTCTTCAATTTGAAAAATTGCGTTGGTTCGTTTGTGAACTGTCCAAAAATCATCTCTTTTGGTCTTGTTGACAAATCAGGGTGAGTTTCAACAAGAAAGAATGGAGGCCATATAAAATGATGCCAAATACTATACAATGTCACTCCTGCGCACTCCTCATAGTTCAAAATACTCCAGGAACATTGCAGTAACACAAAAGTCAAAAGTTCCGTGGAAACCCTCATTTGTTGTTGACGTGGAAATCCCATCTCTCTCTACCCAAGGAGAATACTAAGAAATCGAGAAAAGATAACGTCTACACACTCTGTGAGTTGGCTTTACTTCTAGAACAATTGCTCATTCTGGAAAAAATGCTTTTCATGTACGATCAATCCATGTGTTTGGATTTCATGATACGTTGGATGATTATTACATGAATTGAGATCAGTATGCAACGTTTTGACTCCGAGCGCTACTTGTAGGAATGAGATCTCTTAGTATGGACTGTAATGTGATACTATAATGTTTCGAGGTGATTACTAGATCTTCGAATGGAATTTCTGTGAGAATTTTGGAGAGTATTCATGTGTATATCTGCTATTCTCAGCTTGGAGAGGGCTATCCTATATAGCCGAAACGTCAAACTAGTTTTGTGCAATAACCAAAAATTAGCAGGAAAAATCGATACATTCAGAATTATTGATTCAACTCCAATTCTGCGATTGAATCTTCACTCATGAAGAGTTCAACTAGATGGCTGATAGTTTTATCCTTCTTAGAATGAGGAATTTAAGCGGTCGGGTGAATTTTTAAACGACTGTTTGAAGTTTCTTGGGGATTCTTCCTACAGTGAAACTGAGAGTGAGCTGCGCAATCTAAGATACACCGAAAGACTCAACGCGCCAGGAGTATTAATATATGCTGCGGTGGGTCCAGAATAGTTCTTGAGTGGACTGAATTTCAACATTCATTTATCGGGAGATTATATCCGGAATCCCCATCAAAATCTCCCCAGCTGATGGTAGAATCGAGTGTTGAGCGTTTTTGTATTTTCCCCAAATCTTCGTCCGTTATTAATATTTGTAAATTCATAATTCATAAATTCCCCAAAAATATCATCAATACTCTCCCCTGAACTTTGTTCATCTCTCTCTTATCTGCGGGATTGTCGCAGGGTGGTGCTGGCCAGGGCCACTCCCGTACCCGGGTTGACCCAAGCTATTATGCTGGAGCAAACCCACCTCGACCGGATCATGAAACTGAGAAGCGACGCGTCGTTGGCCATCTGTTACCAGCGCCAGAGAATGGGGGACGCTCTCAGCAGTATCAACCTCAAAATGAAGACTTGGATGCGGACCAGGGGCCGTGCCAGCAGCCTTAGGGTTAGTGACCAACCTCGTGTCGAGCCAGTGCGGGGTTGGCTAGAGCAGGCCCGCCGTCGGGGGCGCAAACAACCGCAAAATGAACAGAGAGTGAACAAGCGTGGACGTGATCGCTCCAACGAGAGCCGGTGCAGTCACCTTGAGGAATCACCCGTTCGTAAGGATGGAGATCGCTGTCAAGAAGGTCATAAGCACAGAGACTCTTTTTAAAGCAAGCACTGTGGTCAGGATTGCTCTGGTGATAACCGCCGTAGCCAGAGTGGGACCCTCACGCTCTCAAAGAGGATCGCTCTTGAAAGAGCCAGGGTAAGATGATTTCAATCCCTGAGAACCGGCCTGAGCACAAACGGTGATTGGGAAACGGTGCGGATCGTCAGTGCTCGGGAGACGACCGCGATATGCGGGAGGGAACCAATTATGCGGACCGATGGCGGAATATAAACGTCGTGATAGCTTATCAGACAGCTCGCCCCTGCGGTATCCTCACCGTAGTAGGAGACCGGACTCTCAATCGGATTGGTCGAGGCGCCGAGGCGAACGCCGCACAGCGAGAAATCAAAACAAAGTCTCGGTCGCTAGCAGCGATCTAAAAGCATAAATGCTAAATACCGAGAATATGCCTTGGCCAGGGGTTGAGAGAGTTACGTAGAGCAAGACCTGGTAGCCATCAAACCGCGCTCAGGATGTTAGTAATAAATCGGAACACAACCCATCAGAAGATGAGTCGAACGGGAGTCACGGAGGTCGAGTGACCAAACGGACTTTCCGAGATATTGAAATGCTTCAGAGCATGAGAATCAGCTCAAGTGGTGGTGGGACGGATGGCCAAAAATACTCCCTGGCCAATCTGAAGGGCTGTACACGTATGTCACCGGTGTTTGATGCCGAAATGCTCTTTTGAGTGCCGGCAGCTCTGACGACGGATGCTCGCAATTGGTTTTGAGCTCATCAGGATGAGTTTGAGACCTCGCCAGATTCCATGGAGGCCATTAGAGATCAATACGCGGGCTACTTAGACCGCCCAGACCTGATAGATGAGCTCCAGCATCGGACTCAGACTAGAAGTGAAAAAGTGGATCTCACGTGTGTTAAGATAATCTTCGGCCCTCACAAGAGACCACTATGAGACAGGGACGTCTTTGGAATTGTACGTGGGACTTTTTCAGACGACAAGAGAGTCGGGGAACTAGAAGACATCCAATATTACCCACGAAAATGTATGAAGATTTGGACGCTCGGTGCCTAGAGATAGAGCGCGCATACCTGTGGCTGCGTACTAGGGTCCAATCCAAACAACACGAGAGGGTAGGCCGGGAAATCACAGAGGAGTAGATTGCAGCCAACTTATGCGGGAGCACAGAAATCAGCCCCGACTCCCTGACAAAACACGGCATGGAATCGTAACAAGGGGCAGGGTGGCGAGAATGGTGCCAAGACTGCACATACCAAACAGGCCTCGCAAGCCGAAGAACCAGCATCTGTCGCACTACTCGTGAATTCCTTGCAATGGAATTGAGATTCGCACAAAGTGACTAAAAAGACGTGTGTTTTGCCAAACATGGACTCCATGCTGTACAAGCACAGAAGAACCAAGTGGATCTCAAAGATTGACTTTGGAGGAGAGTATATGCAAATTCCAATGGCAGAGGACAGTGACATGTGCAAGAGTTCCTTCGTGCCGGGTGCCGGCTCCTGGGCCTCTTGTTCCATCCCCTATGGCTCAGCAAATGCTTCGGCCACAGTCCAGCGACTGATAGATGAGTTATTTGGTCCTTAGTTGGAAGCCTCCGTATCCGGCTAGCCCGACGACATCATCATGGCAACGGACACGTATGAAGGCCATGTTGAGTACGTAAAACTGGTCATGGAGCATGCGATCGGAGCCGGTCTACAGGAAAACCGAGAAGAGTGTAACATATGCTGCCAGATAGCCAGGTGTCTGGGCTTTTTGTTGAACGCGGAAGGGTTGCGGCTGAGCCCAGAAAAGATTGTTCCAGTGAGGGACTACCCTCCTCCCGAAAACTTAAGGCAACGGCGCTCTTTGTGGGGATGGTCGGATGGTATTCTCAGAGCATGGAACATGACTCTTAGATCAAGGTCCCCTTTCTGGCGTCGCTAAAGGAGGACGTTGAGTAGACATGGGGCGCGGAGAAGCAAGAAGCGTTTGAGAAGTTCGAAGAAGCTTTGACAACATTCCCAGTATTAGCTGGCTCAGATTTCTCCAAGGTCTTCATGATCCAGTGTGGCTTAAGCGCGTCCAGCCTTCGAGCGGTCTTGACATGGGGAGGAGAGGACGAAGATTACCCCATGTATACTCTAGTCACCGCCCTACGCCTCCTGAGAGAAATCGGACTGCTACGGAGCGAGGAGATTCGGCTGTTTCGTGGGCTATCGAATCATTCCAACCCCACTTGGAGAGCACTCACTTCAAAGTGATCACAGACCACAGCCTGGTAAAGTGGTTCGTGGGACTCAGAGATTCGATAGGAAGTTCGGTTCGATGGGCCCTGAAGCTCCAGCAACGGGAGGAGTTGTTCCACCACTCAGGATAACTCCATAAGGTACAAGAGCTCTCTCTAGACTGCATGACCCGACAGATGCTCAGGCCAAAGACTGGACAGGAGTAGCTGGACTGGAGAGTGATCCGAAATCCTGGTACACGAAACGAGTAGAGGGAGTGCAATCCCGATCTGGAGAATGGAAAATTCGAGAGTCGAAAAGAGGATCATATCGGTTTCTATCCTCCAGGACTCTTTCTAGATCTGCGAGGAAGAGTTCTGGAAGATGAACACTGCATCGCTCCAGCAGGAGCACTTGGATTCAAAAGAGCATATAATGGGCCGTCCAGAGGGTACTCGTGGCCTGGCCTGTATCATGATGTGGTGACCTTCGTCAATCAAAGCCAGATCTGCGAAAAATCTGAGGTATCCCAACTCGCACCAACTGGACTATTGGGGTCGAGAAACGTTGAAGCCCCGTGATAGTGGTTTGCACAGTTTTGATGGAGTTTCCACCGAGCACTAAGAGATTTAAGTATCCTCTGGTGCTCCAGGATCTCTTAACGGAATCGTTCGAGACCATACCCTTACGTAAGGTGAAACGGGAATCTGTACTCACTGATATGAGGACTTGCTCTCGCTCAGATAGGAGGTACCGGATCATCTCGTGGTGGAAAATGGCAAGGAATTCGATAATCAACTCCTGGCTGACTGATTAACTGAGTACGGAGTCAAACGGGTGTTCGCCCTTCCCTCTTTTACCACCCCGGATTCTTATGAAACTCTGGGAATCGTCTTGTTTTGATGAGAAATGAAGGTATCTCCAAGGGTTTGATCCCATGGGCCTCCTATCCCGAGATACAGCAATGAAGATTAGCATTGCCTTTATAGGCGTATGTTGAGTAGTCGTATACATAGATATACTAACAATGCTAACCTCTATAGCTGTATTTTAGGATAGGAGCCCTACTGGATCAAACCCTTGGAGATTCCTTCATTTCTCACCAAAACAAGACGATTCCCAGAGTTGTATAAGGATCCGTGTTCCGCAAGGTTGGACCTCCCCTTGTTAGTGGGGGTATGCCTTGATGATTCGGGTCAGGGGCCATCTCGATGAAGGTATGATCTCATCTCTCACTGAAACAAGGTCACCTTCGACAAAATTAGGTTGAGTAGTTGTCCATTTATTTCGCCTGTGGAGCGTATGGAGACATCGATGGGACGAATGTTCCCAAATTTGTTAGACCATTCCGATGATTTCCCGGCGACCAAGTGGTGATACTTTGTTGTCAGAGATTCTATCCTTGACGATCAAGAATGATGGTTCTCCGATCAAGAAATGAGCTGGAGTAAAGGCCTCTGAATGTGATGGATCATTGCTGAAAGGCATAAAAGGTTTCGAGTTGAGACATGCCTCTACTTGATCAAGTACTGTTGAGAATTCCTCGAAAGTGAGTATTGTGTCTCCCACTACCGTCTTTAGGTGGTGTTTCACTGCCTCAAACCCAGCTTTCCAATATCCTTCAAAATGTAGGACGGCTGGTGGATTGAAACGCTATTTCGTCCCCGAATTTCTAAGCAATTGGGAAATGAGATTGGAGTAGGGTGAATCTTTAGAAGAACGAAATCCTGGAACTCTTGGCTCTTGAGTAGAATATGCTATACGTGTGTCGATGTCTGTACGAAATGCGTAGCGATTTCAGAATAGGGAGCACATTCATGCTTACTTCTCCACGAGATTCGTTTACTTAGAAAGGCTCCGCGCTCGCGTGAAGGACGGTCTTGATCTCATCAGCTCGAGCACTAGTGTTACAAACACATGAGCCTATCATAATCAGCCGATTTGAGTTTGACTTGATATTCAGTCCCAATATCCGATAGGATAAAACTTCAGAAGTGAATGAGTGTTGCGTGCGATGTGGAATCATGCGTAGATTCATCTAGATTCAGACCGACAGGAATCAAAGCCTCATCATAATCAGTATCTTCATTCAGACTAGTGATATTATTCACTCAGTTCGACTCCAATCGCAGCGATGATGCTACGGTGGTTGGCGGTTGGAGAGGATGAATAGACTGTGGCGCACGTTCAGGTATATTTGAACTTTTCGAGTCACCGATGTCATGAATAATAGAATAACGCCTACAACTGCAAGTATTTCATCGCTGTCCATTTCTACACTTTGGAAGGAGGTGCTCAGATGACCGACCACTGAGGCATCTATTGAGTGGATATATCAGGTTTTCGCCTTCGGGCGCTGATTTAGACTCAAGAGGATTGCAAGGTAGCAAAATATGATAACCCTCGCTGAATGCGCAATGAGACTAAAGATTGGTTTGGTGAGCACATATATATTGTGTCCCAGATTGGAGCAAGAGTTGCTGAGTATTCCCGAATCCTGACCCAGACTTGAAAATAGGTTCTTGAGCACATACATATCGTGACTCAGACTTAATACTTCCTTGCTGAGCTCTTCTGTATCGAGACCCCAACTGAAAATTAGTATGCTGAGGACTTCCGAGTTCTAACTCAAAATTGAAACTAATTGGCTGAGCTCTGCTGCATGGAGACTCCCACTGAAGACTGGTATGTTGAGATTTTTCAAGTTCTTACTCAAACTTGGAACTAATTGAGTACTTGATCATCCTGCAAATTTGATCACGATTACCACCCTGAGTTCTCAATTACGAGAACATTCCAGAGGACTTGACCACTAATCCGCTCCTGAGTACTCAATAACGAGTACGACTGAGAGTTCTTGATTACGAGTTTCAGCCAGAGTACTTGGTCTCGAGTGCGACTCACAAGGAGGACCCACGAAGTGCGGGTCACCAAATCTCACCAAACTTCTTCCCTAGTCTCGCACACCTAGAATACAGAAAATCCCAAGAACTTTGAAATGACTACTGGTAAAAGTCGATCATCCCATGTCTAGTAGCAGCTAGATCACTTGGAAGAAGATCCAAAAATCGCTGAAATTTGCTCAAAGCAAATAGTTCCCACAAATCGCTAGACCCAATGACCCGTGGTGGACAATCTTTTCCTCGGAAAAACTAGTCTTCACAAAAAAATCCGCCCAAGAACGTTCAAAAGAATTGAGTCCAGTCGAAGCTATGATTTCCTGAGAATAGGCTAAACAGGGACTTTAAATGGTTCTTTTACGGGCCCTAGGACCCATTTGGGGGTTGAGAAAAATCAAGAAAAATGTTTTCCTCCTATTTCAACATAGTACTAATGGAAGAAATTTTTTGGGATCTTTCCCAGACCCCCTGGTGGCGGCTCTGGCCGAAATGCTCCGAAATGACTCATGTACACTATATTTGGCGACGAGGATGAAAGAATCAATCTGACGAGGATTGGAGAAGGCATCCGACGAGGATGACAACATGTCTTTGATGAAGGTCAGGGAAGTCTGACGAGGACTATCGAAGAGTTCTGACGGAGAGATCTGTTGGAAATATACTTATACAACTAAATAGAACCATACGAATATATTCAAATGAGCGCGCGTCTTTTGTTGAACAACGGAACGGTTTGGTTGCTACGCCGCCCCACGACTGTCATCACTTCGTTGTGAGCCCTGTTCAAGTGCAGTCACGCCGCCAGTTAACCTCAACGAATTTTCCGCTGTGTATATCGTGCTTATTGTATATATTGATTATTGTGCCTATTGAATCTACGAGTCTACGAATCAACGAGTCCTAAATAAACGAGTCATCAGTTTATATAAATTGTGTGTGTCTCCTGCTTCAAAAGCCCTGCCGTGCTCTCAGGTTATGGGCCCAGAGCACGCTTCCAGTGCGTAAACAGTGCAAATCTTCAACAGATCCAGAGCCTCATCGCCGAGCAGAGCTTCGGAGCAGCATAATTTCACACACTATAAAGATTCGAGGTAAGTGAAAGTGTGTGATCGCGAATAGAGTCAAAATTGCGTTGTCTCAATGGTGAGCTTATTTAGCCCGAGTTCAAGTACGATTCTAAGATCCAATGAATGGTCCGCCGGCATAGCATAAATAAATACGACAGTGCGGTGAGTCGTATGAGTGTAGAATTTGATAGATTTCCAAGTTTCGTGTGTGATTGTCATTGTAGTAGGTTATCGACATCCCGGAGGAGCATCATCATCAAGGTTGCAGTTCATGTTGCATCGCGAATCATACAGCGTGTTCGTGGCGCGCACGTGTATATTCTCGCGCTATAAGCCAACCGGTGACGACGTGTTTTCGTGATATCTCGCTCTCGCGCGCGCGCGTCCTCTCTCTCTCTCGTTTACGTGTGTTAGGGTTAGGTTTATATCGCGACTCGATTCGATTCGGTAAACAGACTCAAAGGGGATTCTTTGTGATTCGTCGGTTGACATTGAATACGATTTATCGAGCATGCGGCTTGCTGCAATAACCTTGTTTCTTGATGCTCACGTACGCGCGTAGGATGCATGTTTTGCTTGATCTCAAGACATGTAGATGTTCGCGGTTTTCTAACCAGGGCACTCGAATGTGTATTCTCGTTGCGTGGGGATGTTGCTGCTTACATTGGCGATCGCTGCGATTTCTTGTGAAATATCTAGGCAAATGTTCTGCATTCATGTTTATGTTAATATATATATGATGCATTGATGTTCGTGTTATCATATCACCGGTTCAATGAGTCAAGAGTCTACGATTCAAGAATCTATGAATTGACAGAATTTGACAAATATCCAAATATTTTATTGAATTTTGGTAGATTTTATTAAGGTCGAAATTTGAAATAAAATTTCCTAGGTTCAATTAAAATTTGGATTCCGGGGATCAATTACAAATTGAAACTTGATGTTCGGTGAATTTTTGTAGTTGATTTAGAAGTTTGTGACGAAGTTGCTTACAGTGCTCATATGTGTGTGCGCAACCCAAATCTGGATTTTATCACAGCAGTGCTTGTTAATATCCTAGAGAGGTGCACATATGAGTGCATATGCGGCAAATGAGTCCAAAACTTCTGCTTCTTAGTTTTTCTGAAAATCGCAGTGCATTTTCTATTAACTTGGAAGTATGAAACATTATTGAAAGTTATATCTGGTATAAGAATCAAACTGAAAGAATCTAGAAAACATACGAATCTCGGACGAATATTTACGAATCATTTCAATTCTGTTTCATATCCCGGTTAAGATGGCTGATAAAGAAATTCAACAAAATGATGAGATCTTGAGTGGATCGGAACAATCCTCTAACATTTTAGATGTTATTGTGGATCCAAATGAAGCTCGTCAGATTGAAACGATGGAAGTAGAAGAATCTCGAAATGATCAAGAGAAAAGTAAGATTCACATTTAGAACTTTCTCTTATTCATCTAAGTGTTGATGTGTTCATGAAAATGAGTTCTTAGATCAAGCCATCTGATAAATTCTGTAAGCTGTGAAAAGTTAAAGAATTTCTAAGTTTCTTGAAATGATTATGAATAAACTTATGAAGAAGAATCTAAGAATCAAAATAGTCAGGCCTGACACAAATCAAAAATCCAGATAATGATTCACGAATATTTTTTACAGCAAATAATAAGGACCCTAAGATTCAAAAAGAATATTCTACGACTCCAACTGAATTAAACTCGAGACCAATGAGTATGTCAACGCCAAATACAAGTATGAATACTGGTTCTACGTCAAGAGATAGACAGAACACGTATGTTCCCGGTACAATCAACATTTCGACGGATTTCGTACTTACATTCAGAGATGCAGCGAGGGATTTTAGTTCTGCTCTTACTACTCATAAGAAATTGGTCGAAAAATCCAGTGAAGTTGTCGACAAATTGAATGAGAGTCTGAAGTTGAGTGCTGATATTGAAAGGATGCGTTTGAGACGAGCCGAAATTGAAAAGGAGACTGAAGAATTGAAAAGACTCAACATGGGTCAACAAAGTTCTCAAATAAATCGCCCGTCTCAAGATTCCTTAACGAGTCAACCAAGTACGAGAGCAACTCAAGATTCTTCGATTCGCACTGATCAAAGACCGAGCACAAGTGCAACTCAAGATTCTACAACGATTCGCACTCAACCAAGTACGAGTGCAACCAACGATTCTTCAACGATTCAAATGAATCAAACGACTCCAACTGAACAGGTAAATAACCTACAAAATTTGACCACGACTCATGATTCTTTGAATCTAGAAGAGACTCTGAAATCAATTCTCGTAGGAAAATTAACAAACGATTCACTTACATCAAAAATTCATATTGACAGAAAATACAAACTGTCTGAAAAAATGAATTTCGATTTATGGTTGGACTATTTCAAGTCTGAATTACGAAGTTATGATTTGATAGATATCATTGACGATAATTCTCCTAATCCTAGAGAATTTACTGAGACTCAAAGAATTCGAAGAAAGAATCAAGTCAGAAACATAATGATGAATAGAATTGATGAAAAGTATCATAGTAGAATCACTAACATTCAAGATCCAAAAGAATATCTGAGCAAACTTCAAGAACTCAGAAGGAAAGAGTTGAATTTAGATCCTGTAACTATCAAAGGGAAGTTATATGAAATTCGAATGAAACGAAACGAGAAAGTATTCGACTTTTGCGAACGATTCGACTCTCTAGTGAGAGAGTACAATTTATCTAACGAGTCAAAACCCTTGGATGATGAAGAATTGAGTTCATTATTCTATCATGCAGTCTCTGGAGTAAATGAAGATTTAAGACAAACGAATCTTATAAAGAAAAACGATAACAAGATCGGAATGAATATAGATCAAATGAAATCATTCATGTTTCAGTCCGAATCTGATCGCAACCAACGCAATGATTCAAGAGTCAATAGAGTCAGCTACAATGAGAACGATTCTAATCCTTGTCATAGATGTGGTCAGAGAGGTCACAGAGCTGGTGTTGATTGTCCTCTCCACAACACTGACAAGTGGCTACATTATCGCTGCCAGACAGTTCACAAAAAGGGTGGACTTTGTCCAACTCCTAGACGAGGTAAGAGTCCTTCTATATCTAGGATAAATGATAAAGACTCAGATTCTAACAATCAAAGTAAGAATCTACGAAAAAGAAATTCTGGAAAGAAAAATCGAGGCAAAATTAGTAAGAAAGAAAATTCGAAAAAGAGTAAGAAGAATTTTAAACGAGCTGCTCGAATGGTTGTAGATTCAAGCGAAAATGAAGATGAAGAAAGCGAAAGTGAGAGTGAAGGTAAGAAATTATTCTCAAAATCATATCGAGCACGAAATTTTATAAATTTTATCGCAGATTCTGGTGCAACTGATCATATAGTGAATCAATCTATGCTTCTTTCTAATTTTGAAAGACTAGAAAATGGAATCATTAAGAGTGCGAATAAGAACGAATTTGCAAATTTAGTTATAGATGGGAAAGGTGAACTCAGTTTAGCAAATGAGACATCTGATCAAAAATTGATTCGATTGACTGATGTTATTGCTACTAAAGATTTATCTGAAAACTTGCTTTCTTTGAGAAAATTAGCTGACTCAGGGTTTTCAATTTATTTAGATGATAAAATCTTCAAAGTTTACAATAAATTTACAGATAAAATTCTTTTTCAAGGTACTTATAAGAAACCAAATTGGATTATTCGATTTGAAGTTAAAAATAACGAGTCTTATGATTCTAAAGAATCCACTTTGAAGAATTATTCATGTAATGCTCGAATAGTATCACATCTTGAATCACCAGAAGAGTCGAACACGATTCATAACGATGAAGAGTCGTGAGCTTCGGAGGGAGCTACTAACGAATCTATAAATACTGATTCTTCGATTGGGAGGGAGAAAGATGTAGTTCTAGTAGAGAAAACTCTCAACAATCAGCAGAATCCAGTAGAGTCTACCACGAATTTTTCCAGTAATAGCTCACTCAAGAATTTTATAATAAGCTCTGATGAATTGATATCGTTGATAGATTCGAATGATTCAATTGATAAGAATCTAGATAAACAAACGAGTGAAAATTCTAAAAGTTTGAATCTAGGACAACTATGGCATACTAGGTTGGGACACGCATCTTTGGGTTATCTTCGAACACTTCAGAAGAAAACGAATTTGCTAGAAAATGTAAAATTTGACGATTCTATTCTAGACTGTGAAGTATGCATAATGTCAAAAATGGAGAAATTACCATTCAAAGAAGTACGAGCAAGAGCTCAAAGACCTCTTGAAGTCATTCATACGGATATTATGGGAAAAATTAGTCCTGTGTCGTATCCCGGACAAAATGTATTCATTATAGTGTTTGTAGACGATTATTCTAGATTCTCAATGGTCTATTGTTTGAAGAGTAAAGACCAAGCTGGCCAAGCGTTAGAATCATTCTTGATATCAGCTCGAAATTTGATAGGTGAAAATGTGAAAGTTTGCTATATTAAATCAGATCAAGCTCTTGAATATATGGGAGGACATTTTGCAGAAGTATTAGAAAAGGAGAATATAGAATCAAAATTATCTCCTCCATATACTCCTGAACATAATGGCACAGCTGAACGATTCAACAAAACGATTCAAAGAAAAATCTTAGCTCTATTAATTGATTCTGGTTTACCTATCTCAATGTGGGAATTAGCTGCAGAAGTTGCTGTTTGTTGTTATAACAAGACTCCTCACAAAGCTATTGGATATGATATTCCAATCAACAAATTCGCACCAAATGCAAGTTGTCATTTGGAACAAATTAGACGATTCGGATGTGTGAGTTATGTCAAAGTCAACAAATCAAAATCTAAGTTCGAAGCAAAAGCTATCAAAGTCTATTTGGTAGGATACAAAGAAACAAGTTACATATTTTGGCATCCCTCTTCACGGAAATTTTTAGAATCAAGAAATGTTAGATTCAATGAAAAATTAGTTTATGGTGATATTTACAAAAAGAAATCACTTACAAATGAAGATACGATTGAATCATCAAAACAAGTTGTTGATTCTATCAACGATTCGATTCACTTTGATGGTGTCAATGATGAAAGTAGTATTCCAGAAAAACAACTTGTAAATGTTTCATCTAAAAATAGAAAAAGAGGCAGACCTCGAAAAAATGAAAGAATTCCTACGACTCATCAAGGCGATAAGACGATTCAAACATCTCAAGGTCCTTTGACTCGCAGTAAAGCCAAAAGAAAGATTGATCATCCTGAGAATACTAAAAGTACTTCAACTGAGAAACCAATACAAGATTCTAGTTTTGCTAACTATAGTGAGGTTTATAATGATTCTGATAAACGATGTGAGGATGATATTTTAGCCCATATTCTCATTGCTTCAGTGTACAAAGACCCAACGTCTTATGAGGAAGCAATGGCTTCTCCTGAAAGAAAATTTTGGATCAAAGCAATTAACGAAGAATTAGAGTCTATGCGTAAGAATCGAGTGTGGTCTTTAGTTGATCGACCCAAAACTCAGAATGATGGTACACGAGCAAATATTATAGATTCAAAATGGGTTTTCAAAAGAAAGATAGAATCAAATGATAACTTCAGATATAAAGCTAGATTAGTTATTAGAGGATTCAAAGATAAAAATATTTATGATCTAAAGGAAACTTACGCTCCAGTAGCAAGGTTATCTCTAGTTAGAGCAACTCTTGCTATCATAAATAAATATCAACTTCAAGCTTGTCAACTCGATGTTAAGACAGCTTTCTTGAATGGAGATTTGGATGAAGAAGTATACATGGAAATCCCAAAAGGTCTTGAGGTTGATAAAAATATTCTATCGACTCAAGTATGTAAACTCGAAAGATCATTGTATGGTTTGAGAGTTAGTCCTAAAAAATGGAACAAACGATTCAAAAAGGAAATGAAAGCACTAGGTTTAGAAAATGATTTACACGAACCTTGTCTTTTTACATGGAGGAAAAATGGAATAATGATACTTGTTCTCTCATATGTCGATGATATGATAGTTGCAAGTAACGATTCAAACAAATTATTGTATGTGAAATCACATCTGAGCAAAGTTTTTGAAATGAAAGATCTTGGTGAACCCAAACTATTCCTAGGTATGAATATTGAAAGAAATATTGAAAAAGGAACGATTCTATTACACCAAGCTCAGTACACTCAAACGATTCTAGAAAAATTTAATATGCAAGATTCCAATCCTCAAAATACGCCTATGATAACGAGACAAGTGAGTAACAAAAATAAGAAAAGTAAAATTGAATCAAACGAATCTCAAATTACGATTACGAATCAAGAATCAAAAAGAGTACCATACAGAGAAGCTATTGGATGTTTGATGTACTTATCAGTAGCTACTCGACCTGACATTGCTTTTGCTGTAAATTTTCTAGCTAGAAAACAGAGTAATCCAACTGAAACTGATTGGAAAAATGTTAAGAGAGTCTTTAGGTATCTCAAAGGAACAAAGAATCTAGGAATCGTTTTTACATCTTTAGGTGAAAATTTAGAAGCATTAACTGATGCTAGTTTTCGAGATTGTGATGATTCGACTTCAACTGGAGGTTATGTTATTAAATTGTTCGGGGATGTAATCGCTTGGAAAAGTTACAAACAAAAATATGTAACTCTTTCAACTTGCGAAGCAGAATATCTAGCTATGAGTGAAGCTTGTCGAGAACTCATCTCAATAGATAAATCGATTCGATATACATTAGGAAAGACTTTATATCCAGTCACAATTTGGTGTGATAATCAATCTGCCGGTAATTGCACTCAAATGGATGGTAGTCATAAGCTAAAAACTTTCGACGAATCAATTGATGAAATTACTAAGAAATTGAATCAAAGAGAAAAATCTGGGAATAGAGTCCATATGGCTGAAACACATGGTGATTTCATAAAACAATGTGTTGAACAAGGAAAGATTATAGTCAAATGGATTGCAACAAAAGAAAATGTTGCTGATATTATGACTAAACCATTGCCTTATGAATCACATGAATATCTTACTCGTAAGATTACAAAGAATCCAAAGAATCGATAGAAATGAGTCTGGAATCTTTATGAATCATGAATCAAAATAATTGAATCTTAATATGTGTTGTTTGTTTTCTTATATGTTCACAGGTGACGAACAACAATAAGAAGATATTTTCAAGTGTTTAGAAATTTAAGTTTGTTCTTCTGACAATTATCATAATGAGAACTGATATGCTTATTAGAATTCAAGGCTATGTAAACGATCCTTTATTTCACTTGACCACTTGTTGTTCAAATATTTTTCTTATCAGTTAAACAGCATTGTGTTTACAACGATTCAATTATAAGATTTTTTAATGATTTTTCTTTAGATTCAAAGGCCTTTACATTCATATGGATTCAAAGATTTGTATAAGGGAGGGAGTGTTGGAAATATACTTATACAACTAAATAGAACCATACGAATATATTCAAATGAGCGCGCGTCTTTTGTTGAACAACGGAACGGTTTGGTTGCTACGCCGCCCCACGACTGTCATCACTTCGTTGTGAGCCCTGTTCAAGTGCAGTCACGCCGCCAGTTAACCTCAACGAATTTTCCGCTGTGTATATCGTGCTTATTGTATATATTGATTATTGTGCCTATTGAATCTACGAGTCTACGAATCAACGAGTCCTAAATAAACGAGTCATCAGTTTATATAAATTGTGTGTGTCTCCTGCTTCAAAAGCCCTGCCGTGCTCTCAAGATCTAAAAGTACTCAACGATGGATAAACGATAGACGAAGTCTGGGAAGGATGAAGAAATCTTCATGACTACAATGGACTTACCACCAGATATCAGCGGAAGCTGACGAGAACGATAGAAACTCCCCAACATCGCTTGGTGAACCATCTCTTCAAGAAAAACAATCAACAGTAGGAGTCGGGGATTCTGGGTCAGCAAGTGCATTGACTCCTGTAGAGGAGATATATCACAAATTCGATACTTTGGATAACTCGAATGGTGAGATTCTAAGAACACCTTGTTCACAATCAGACGAATCGGAAACTTTGGAATGCTATAGGAATAAACAAACTTGGGATGACTACATCGACCGAAAGGATCTATATTTTGTGGCGAATGATGTTAAGACGGAAGCAGAAAAGGTAGCCATACTACTAACAAAATGTAGAATCAAGACATTTTAGCTCATCAAGGAGTTATGCGTATCAGATCATCCAACGGATACAATTTTTGATGATTCGAAAGAACTTGTGAGTGAATATTTCTGCTCCAAAAAACATACGGATGGAAAGATGCATAGTCCACCAAGCTCGACAGAAGAATGGTAAATCAGTCTCAGACTACATCGCAAGACAGAAGGAATTGGCGCTTCATTGCAAATTTGATAATCTCGACGATGCAATGTGTGATCAACTGGTGAGCGACCTAGCAGATCGGAATGCGAGGATTGCTGAGAATCTTACATACGAGAAGACAGTGGGAATTGCTACAACCAGAGAAGCAGCAGCACGAAATGCCAATGCTACAGAAAACAAGAACTCTACGGTTCAACATCCCGGTCATCAACATCAGCAAAAATGAACGACATTCAATGAAGGTAAATCTAAGTACATGTGAGATTCAAAGTCGAGTAAATACAATAAAATTTGAACTTGTTGCGGAATGAGGGATAATCATTCTATATACAAAAATAGAGATTGTAACTTTTGCCATAAAGAAGGACATCTAGAAAAAGCGTGTATCAGAAAAGACTGGAAGAATGCAATTTATGGCAATATGAGCCAATTAGATATCACCAGATCGAACGATAAGGATAAGCAAATGAAACATCTCGATACAAACACAGAAATCGACGATTCAGATTTCGAAAAGGTTTTTATTCAATTTCTCAAATAAACTCTGATGAAATCTGTCACGAAATTGTTGGGAATCCTGCATCTTTCGACGTAGCTATTAAGGATGTCTCGGTCTGAAATGGATTAGATACTGAGACATACGTAATAGGAATTTCAGATTTTGATCGAAGGATGATTTTCCCAAAAGTCTCTTTCAGTATATGTGACTTTGGTCTGACAAGTTATGGAGGAATTCCATTATATCCAATAGGAGAATTGGAATCGATGCATATTGAATCCAATGTTACGGAATAGTACCTTGACATGTATGTAATGGAAGGCAAAGGGCCTATATTGTTGGGACGCCAATGGCTCGCAGCTTTTGGACTATGGCCATCAGGAGTGTTGGGGAATACAAATTCCGCGAACATACTGAATATACAGGAAAACGATGTAAGAAAACAAATGCCCGAAAAATTCCCAAGTCTTCTTTCTAACACGCAAGGATGTTATGGAGGGAAAGAGATGCATCAAGTTCCCAAAGACAACGTAGAACCAATACGGATGAAACTTTATTATGCTCCTTTTGCTTCAACTGAAAGAATATCAAAGGGAAGACAGAGGCTAGTGGAACTAGGAAACCCAGAATCACTTCCACGCAGTAAACGAGCAACACCCATGACCCCAGTTCTAAAATCGAATGGAGAGGTTAGAATTTGCGGAAATTTCAAGCTTACAGTGAATCCACAATTCAGAGTCCATTAAAAGTGAAGATCCTCAAAACGTTTAGAGTTGAAAATGAATGGTCACCAATTGATCTGACTCGTGCTTTCATTTGAACTAGATGACGAATCTAGAGACGCACCAACTATCATTTCTCATGGAGGTTTACATAGATATACACGGTTAGAAGAAGGTATAGCATCAAATCCAGCAGAGATTCAAGATATTTCAGAAGTTATTTTGGAAGGGATCAAACACGCAGAAATTTACATTGACAATATTCATCGTATACGAGGAAATGATCACGAACACTTTCAAATTCTGATGAAGATTTTTGAACGCTTAGAAAAAGCAGAATTACGAGTAAATCTTGTTAAAGACAGAGAGGGTCTTGAACCGAGTAAATCCAGAATCAAGGCGATGGACGAAGCTCCCATTCCAAGAAATGCGGAAAAGTTAGAGGCTTTTTTAGGACTTGTGAATTTCCATGAGAGATTTTTGATCGATACGGTAGATCATATCTGCTCGTGGTATGATCTACTTGGAGATGAAAAGTAGTCATCGACACTCAAGTGCCAGAATGCATTTGATTGGGTTAAAAAAGGAATCATATAGGATGAAGTACTAGTTTGCACGATCCAAACGTCAAGCTTGTCATGGCATGCGACGCGTGACGTCAGTGACGGGAGAATATCAGCAGTCGTATCTCATAGAATGATTCTGGAACAGTGCGACCCATAGCGTTTGCTTCAGGAATAATCCCTAAGAGTGAGGGGCATAGAGCCATAATGGGTTGAGAAGCAAGTGCAATTATTTTTGGATTCAAAAAATTCTAACAATACGTGTACGGTATCGACATAATTTCAAAAACAGATAACGAAGCACCGAAACTTCTTCGGTAGTAAAGATCTTTCGAAAATGCTCAACAGTCGAGTACTGAGATGGGCATACTTCCCTTCGGGATACACATATACTATCGAGATGGTGAAATCAAAACCAAATGGCAACTGTGATGCCTTATCACGTTTACCAATCAGAGATAATACGCCTATTTTTGGAACTGAGTTCACAAATATCATTTATATTCAAGATGAATGCTGTATAGTTTATTTTCAGAAAGTTGAAGAGACCACTGCGATCGATAAGAGTTTGGAGAAAGTTATCTCATACGTACAAAGTACATGGCCAAAAATTGAAACTCTTACACCTTTTGAGGAAAACTTGTCCAGCAAGAGGAATGGATTAGATTTCAAACAATGATGTCTCTCATGGAGATACAGATTGATTATTCCAGAGATTTTACATTTTGAGAGAATCACACTTATACCACTTAGGGATAGTCAGAATGAAACTGATAGCTCGTAGCTATTTTTGGTGGCCATATATCGATCATGATATTGGACAAATAGCAAAGTTCTCGTGGAATTTGTTTAGAGTCACGCCCTGATCCGCGGAAAACGACACTTACACCTTGGCAGTGGCCAACCTTGGTCAAAAATTCATATTGATTTTATCTCGGTCCATTTCATGATTGCATGTTTTTAATTGTAATAGACGCACACTCAGAATGGCCTGAGTTTATCAACATAAAAAAAGATACGACCCTTGTCAAACTGATAAAAGTTTTGGATGAAATGTTTTCGAGATACGGGTGACCATATCCTTTAGTAAGCAATAACGCACGACAACTGACGATTAAGAAATTCGAGGAAGTCCTGAAGCAATATAAAATCAAGTATACTATTTCGGCTTCTCATAATCCTGCGAATAATGGCGCAGCTGAGATTTTTGTCAGAACAGTAAAACATGAAGTAGATGAAATTGTACGCGACGGTCATTCTATGTATTCTCCAATCAATAGATCCTTTATTGATTATAGGAACTCAGAACACTGTACGATCAACAGGATACCAACGAATTTATTTCCCAAACGTAATGTACGAACTCGATTCGACTTATTGAAAGAGATTTGACCAGTGAAATTGAGCGAAATCAATTTAACCAGAAAATATACAGAAAAGGTAACAGACAAGTAGATTTTGTTTAAAATGAGATTGTTCGTGTTAATGATGAATGAGTAGGTTCTGAAAATAAGAATGAAGCAATGATTGTGGAAAAATTGTCTCGAGTCACGTATGAAGTAAAATCCAAGAATGGTATCATTACGAAAAGACATTCGAATCAAATTATAGAGACAGAATTGAATTCAAATTTGAGAGGAGGGGCAATCATATGTGATGTTGATCACAAGAAACAGCGAATTGTGATTCCCAAGAATTTACGTAGGAGGACAAATAATATCTCAAAATCTGAAGGAAAGATGAAGTATGCAAACAATATGAATGCACCGAGACGCTCCGCACGAATAGCGAAAAAGTCTGCAAACCGATCCCAAAATTAAGAGGAGGGGAATCGTAATGTATTGGGAATGTAGAATGCATAGTCGGCAATCACTTAAAGAGTATGATGTAGTGTATGCAACCTCGCAGGATAGAGAACTGCATTTCCTCTTACGATGATAAAGAGATTATCAGCGGTTAGCGCTCCTACTTTGTGTGCCTGCGCATATTCATGTTAAATAGGACATATGCGATAGTATATGAGGAAATCTCAGAAACTCTTGACTTTTGGCCTCTAAAAATGAAAATACTGGAAAAGGTCGTATACATCTCTGAAATTTCTCATACAACTTCTTCGGGGGCTTCAACAACAAAATTTCCCATGTGGATCATCAGAAAAAATTCGCTAAACAACTTACAGAACAAAGTCTTGGGTCACATTTTGGTAAACTTTTAAAAATTTGGTTCGAAATTTCCATTGTTTGGGTGAGCGTCGGGGGTTGGCCGACCGGTGATCTCTTATAGAATACTTGGATGGATGTCAAATATCCTCAACTTTTAGAGTTCATGATTTGGATCCCAGAATGGTAACGATGGAGGTTTGTGACCTATCCAAAGGTGGCAAAAACTTACCAAATATTGAAGAGTATCGGTCCTACCGGATCCTATCATCCACTGGCATACAAGATGCGAACAGTAGATACGATCTTAATTGTCCTTATGAAAATTCGGAGTGTCTTTAACTTCTTGGAAGATTTTATGGAACGTTCCATGACGACTCCGTCCATATAAAGTTGTCAATTGTCCCCATTCAAAAAGATGGCACTTTCAAACGCGTGTAGTATGAGTACCGGTATAGCGAGACATAACAAATGACGTCATCGCTTATCTTATCTTATCAGTGACGTCACGGTGGTGTGGGGCAGCCTCGCCGAGTGGCTTATATTATCTCTCATCTTATCAGCGCGGTGGTGTGAGGTAGTCGAGCGTCGGGGCTTATCTTATCGCTGACGTCACGAAGGTCAGCGTGTGGCGTAGTATTTTCTCATCTCTATCGGTTAGTGGGTCACGGCGATAAGGAGGGGGTAATAACATTGGGAGCGGCTGGCGTAAGGTGTTATCTCATCAGCTGATGGTGTTTACGCATTGTTTACAATAAAGCGGAGGTGCGCCCAAGGTCATGGGATGGGGGTGATAAACAAAAGGTGGGGCCGAGCAGCTGATGGTCCCGCTGGTGTAGCCGTGTGTATAGCTATATATATCGCCACGATATATAGATATTCACATTACGGTGTGACCGCGAAGTACTCTGAGTTCGCGCAATGTTTAGATTGTTGATAATCAGTGGTCAAGGTCAGGTGGTGGGGGCGGTAAACAAAATATGGGACCGAACAGGTGATGGGCGAGGTTCCGCTGGTGTAGCCGGGTGTATAGCTATATATAGGCCACGGTGTATATATATATATATATTTTTAGTTATAGACATTTATGACGACCAATTTTACAAATATACCCACTTATGACGACATTTTCGGTTATGACGACCGGTCGTCATAACATTTACAAATATACCTACTTATGACGACCAAAATTTTCTTTACGTATACATGACTTATGACGACCGGAAACGGCTGTCTCAGAAAACTTCTGTTATCTCCTCGGCGGTCATCTCCCACGAGGGATGGTTAGTGTTTTGAACGCAAAACGGAGTCTCAGCACACGTCTGTCATCTCCTCGGCGGTCATCTCCCACGAGGGATGGTTTAGTGTTTGAACGCAAAACGGAGTCTGAGCACACGTCTGTCATCTCCTCGGCGGTCATCTCCCACGAGGGATGGTTTAGTGTTTGAACGCGAAACCACTGTCTAAGCAGAACAACTGTTATCTCCTCGGCGGTTATCTCCCACGAGGGATGGTTTAGTTTTTGAACGTAAAATCACTGTTTTAACCCCCGGTCGTCATAACATATTGATAAGTGTAACAACGGTATCTATACTGTCGGTCGTCATAAGTACTGTATAGATGAGTTTATATATATATATATATATATAGTAGCGTCAGGTGATATTCTCACGCTGTTGGTCCATATACCAGCGTATATGAGTGAATAGTTGTAATATTTCAATCCTGGGCCAGAGAGCGATCGCAGCGCCCCTCTGTCAATGATAGAGCATCGGTAATCATATCCACCCATGGTACCGCGTAATCTGCCTTACCGGCCCTCTGAATTTTACGCGGCAAAGATATTATACTCCCAATATTTTCGCACACGTGCGTGAAGAAAATAATAGCTGATGAGCTTATCGGATGCTAGATTACGGATCATCTTACCCATATCATTTGACGCCTCGGCCAGAATATGAACAGTGGAATAATATCCTATCGCTTTCTGTTTGGAAATATTTCACATTGCTCGGAAACCGTTGGGACTATCGATACTCATGTTTCACCCCGGCAATATAAGTATTATGTATCCGTACATATGAATGAATGGGAAGTATGGCCTCATCGCGATGGAATTTATGGAGCATTTCTCGAATAACCCTTCACATCAGGATGTGAATGCCAAAATAATCTCTTCTCGCTCTCGTATATGATACATCTCGGTGTACATTTTCCAAAATCTCAGTGAGTCATATCCTTGAGTAACGATCCACACGTGTCGAACCTTGGGCTAAGCGTCGATTATTGTTTTGAGTAAGCATATTCGTGGGCGGGGATTTCGCAGCAGGGTAATTCTTTACACGTGCCAAATGCCCTGCAATGGTCAGTCTCGTGACAAATCTTGAACGCAAGACACCGCTAGTAGAAAATGGCAAGCCCCGTAGGAGATCTTCGTGAGGCAGTCCTCGCCCTGGCGGAGCGCCTACGATATGACAACGTGGGTCCGTGGCGGAGGTGCAACCGCGAGTGGACAAGGCGAGTTCGGCGAGAGGATGTTTTGCTGAGCTTCCTCCTCAGGGAGTTCCGGGTGTTGCTGGAGCGATGCACATTTAGGCGCATCGCCCGACTGTTGCACCCCATATTCATGCGGTCGCGGTACTTCCTTTTGCTCGTCGGGGACTACATTCTCCAGGCGAGGATGGAGCAACTGCCGATTCTCGTAGAGGTGATGAACGAGTACCGTGAGGCTCTCGGTAAGTACAATTTTATTATGAAAAATTCAATTATGATAAAGTGACCCGGCGCTCGAAGCATACAAACCAGGTGATACCTCCCGCGCGCGAGTGTCGAGGGCGGTTTTGGGTGGGTGAGTTTTCCGGGGGGCTGTCTCTCAATTGCCTAGTCAGTTGAGAAACCAGGCCTGTCAGTCGTCAGTTGAATAATAAACGAACGCGCGCTACCAATTTTGAACCGTGAGTGTATGTATGTGCGTGTATATGCATTTGCATTCAACCATATTGCATTTTTAATCCTTTCTCGCGGGAAAATTGGATGAAAAATCACATTTTGGGTCATAACTCGGTCCCTGTAGCTCCAATCGCAATTCTGAGTGTAAATTACCTTTGGGGTCGAGCCTTTCATTGATTTGGGGGTACTTAACTAAAACTGGTGTCAGAAATCCAAAATTCCGAAATTTCAATGATCATATTTCCAATTTCCGCGCCCCCACTACACAGCGTAGTTACACCGCGGCGAGAGAAAGAGAGAGAGAGAGTGTCTGCTTGGGTGGGATCAGCGCGCTAGTGGGGATAGATGGAGGTGGAGAGAGACTCGACTACGGAAGCCCGTAGAGACGTGCCAGTCCCGTCCATCGCGCGCTTGTTTTCACGGAGGCCCGTAGAGACCTGGCAAAGCCCTTCCATCGCGCGCTTGTTTTTATGGAGTCGTGTGGAGACCTGTCAGCCCCATCCATCGTACGCTTGTTTTTTACGGAAACCCGTATGGTCGAAATTTGTCGCATGGTCGGAGCGGATGTTCAACGTTTGGGATTTTATGAATATGAATGAGATTCGTTTATGCATTTACTGAATGATTTTCTTCTCTTGTGTTCCAGCTCTCGAGCGTCTCCTACAAGATGCCGACGCGGATGATGATAACAGTGACAGCGACGACGACAGCGATGACGATGAGTTTATCGTCAAGGACGGGCTCGCCATCGACAGGGCCGTGGCGGAGCTCCATGAGATGATGGGCCTCGAGAATGATTCGGAGGACGGAGGTGACTCCGATCTCTCGAGTATAGAGGAGGAGGAGGAGGAGGAGGAGGAGGATAATAATGATGATGATGAGGAGGAGGGGGCCATTGACGTTCCCGATTCCGCGGATGAGGACGTCGATGTTGTCGGCGAAGGAGATGGTGTGGTTCACGATGACGAGCCACAGCCGATGGAAGTTGAACGTGAGTTCCCGACTCATCGAACAATTTTAAATAATGCGCGCATGTTCTTATGTGATTTTCCTTCATTTCACAGCACAACTGGGTCATGATGGTGCAGGTGAAAATGACAACGATGACGACAATGAATCCGTGCTCGTTGTTGACACGGAAGATGAAGAGGACCGGGAGGGCCGCGATGACTCAACGGCGGTCGTCGACGAATCGGACTCTCGGCCTAGCAGCGGCCCCGACGAGGATGGACAAATCGTGGAACAGGTTGCCGCGGAACGACCTCTCCCGCAACAACCTGTTGCGAGAGCGCAATTTCACGAGAGAGTCCGCGACATCTAGCCCATTTCTCTGCGGGATGCCGCCGCTGGGTTGATAAGGTACAGCAGCGATCCAGAAGAAGAATCGGGAGAACGCCCTGCAGCGCCCGTTGGAGGAATGAGGGGTCAACATCAAATCCCGGCTGGTGGAAGCAGCGATTCCAGCGAGGATGAGGGTGACAACCCCGCAAATCCCGGCCCTGTCTCAGCTGCGATACCAATCGGGGAATTGAATCCCCAACCACCACGAGCTCCAGAGCAGGACTGGGCAGATGCCTTGGAGGTCATCGCCAACGATACCCAACACCCGATGTGGTCACGCGCGTGGCACCTCTCGCAAAGAGCCCTACTCGGACAACTTCTCCCAGCACAGGGATATGCCGAGCCACGTATCAATTTCAACAACGTGATCAGAGAGCGCGAGGCACATTTTGGGTACAACGAGGAGGATCGTGAGCTACTGAGGAGCTTCTGGGCTCAGAGCGCAGTTACACCCAGACACGCTCGATTCGATGTACACAGACATGGTGTGGCATACCCGGTTGCATTCCATGAGCATTACATCAACGAACATAACCTCAATGAATGTGAGTATCAATTTCATTCATTCACGCAAAAACATCTATTTTATTGAATCACTATTGATATCTCATTCCTCTTTCTGTTCTCGTTCCTGAAAAAAGATGTTCGGCAGTGGATCAACGAAGGAGTGCCTCCGCTGCAAGGTATTATTCAAGATTTTCTCGAGTTTAGTATTAGAAGAGTCATTTGGGCTCCAAAAGCGCAGGAGATCCGATGGTTTTATGACCAATCGAAAGACCCGGATTCGGCTCTCTATCAGGAGCAAAATTTGTCGGATCTCCTTCATTCCGTGCGCGAGGTTCTTCATGGAATTCCCGAAGACTGAAAATTGTATTCTTCTCGATATATTTTATCTGTTATTTCGATAGAGTTACGATATTTTGTATTTTTGTAAACATCTTATGTTGAAGTAGCAAGAAATTTTCCGGTTCAAATTTAAATTCAATGAATTCATAAATAACCAATTTCGTCTCTATCATTCCTCACAGCTCAAAGAAATGAAGGTCGCTTGGCTCTCGCGTGGGGTGGTGATCCCCAGGATACGCCGCTGGATCTGAGGGCCACGCGAAATCAAGTAGTTTTGCAAGACGAGCCTCTCGACCTCCGGGTTAGATTATCACCTGTAATCCGAGAAGTTGATGAACAAGGTTTGAGAGAAGCCGAGGAGTCCTTTCAGCAGCCGCAACAAGTAAGACCGTCGGTGATTCAGTTTGCACAAGAGGAAAAACCCGTCATTCAGCTTGGCGGCGGCGAAATCGGTGACGACAGAAATAGAGATCACAACGTGACCGACGGTGACGACGACGACGACAATGACGAGAACGGGGAACAAGCTGACGACGAGTATACCGATTCCAATAGTGAAAATGAATTCGATAGCGAGTACGAAGAATACGATAGCGAATACGAATACGATAGTGACAGATATAGTGCTGACAGTGACGAGGGGCGGGGTGACCACGATGACGACGATGACGAAGACGCCGATATCGACATTCGTCCTCCGGGAGAGAGATTCACAATCATGAGTCAAAACGATCGCCCCGTTCGGAGATTTGGGGTCATGGGTAAACACTTTTCGATGCGGGTAAACAAACGGCCCGACGAGAATATGAATTCATTGATTTGGTACGAGATGGCTATGGGAGATATTCACGCGTATTTAGTTTCGCTGATGGGTAACGAAAACGACCTCGTGAGTGTGTCGGTTCGGTGTGACCGCTTCGCTCGTGGTGCCGGTGGAATGTCCGTGCGTCCGCGAAATAATTTCTCACACGCCGATTTGTGGAATCTGATCCAGCGACTGAGTTAGAGTAACGATAATTGCGAGCTCGACGAGACTTTTGAGGTGCGAGCAGTATACGTCGACATGACTGCAGGTGCGGGGAAACGGAAACCAGTCACCATAGATGTTCCCAGATCTAAGTCGGTCGTGGCGATTCGGAACGATGGCGACGAGTTCTGTTTACCCAGAGCTCTCGTTGTGGGGGAAGCCCACTTGGACAAAAAGATCATCGGGACAGCTGAATCCATCCAAACGTGGGACGCGATCCGTGACGGGCGTAGACAAGTCCAGCGAGATTCCGCGTGACCGCTATGTATCGAAGCAGGTGTAGTCGTTCCCAAAGAGGGCTGCGGAATGCGCGAAATCAGAAATTTTCAGAAATACTATGCGGCAAAAGGTATAGTCAACAGGGTTTTCGACGAGGCAAACATGGGCACGGGTGAGTCGGCGATTTTCGACGGCACAAAATATGTGGATATCCGTTGTGTACCCGTGGGCGCGATCAATCTTTTGTACAACAGCAGAGCGCGGCACTTTGATACCATTGTCAATCTAACGGGTATTGTACAGGCAAAATTCTTTTGCGAGCACTGTAATTTCAGATATTTCCGAGTCAATCAACACAAATGCAAGAAATCTTGTCCGCGGTGTTTCTCATCACCCGCTTGCTCGACAGGAAATACAGAACTCGTCAAGTGCCATGACTGAGACAGATATTCTAACGGTCGCAACTGCTATGAGAAACACAAAGCAGATGGTAGTTATAAAAAAGACAATAAAAAATTGTGTGACGTTTTCAAGCTTTGCAAAAGCTGTTTCAGGACTGTAAATATTTATAATAGGAGGCACAAGTGCGGCGTTCAATATTGTAAGCAATGTCATACAGCGCATTCCCCAAACGAAATGTGTTACGTCCAGCCTGTCGAACCGGATACGACTACTCACAAGTACTGCTACGTGATTCACGATTGCGAAACTCAGCAGGTTCAAAAACACAATGGTCACGAGACGACAACC
Source organism: Eretmocerus hayati (assembly GCA_029851415.1). Taxonomy (NCBI): domain Eukaryota; kingdom Metazoa; phylum Arthropoda; class Insecta; order Hymenoptera; family Aphelinidae; genus Eretmocerus; species Eretmocerus hayati. Next base: position 70,646,447 of record CM056742.1, on the reverse strand, counting down.
GAACACGAGGTGGTACTCATAATCACTCATCAAGTATGCACGAATTGTATAGATCGCGGCGATGATATAAAGAATAATTGCGATACGTGCGGTCCGAGGTACTTTGAGTTCAAGATGGATCCCGTGAAAGAGCTCATTGATCTCACAGTGCGTAAGCAAACGGCTTTCAAAGAGATAATTGTGATTGGGCACAATAGCGGTGATTTTGACGGGCAATTCATTTTGAAAAGATGAGTATTTAATTCGGAACACCCATTACCCAGTGTGATACTCTGCGGGAACGAAATTATTAGTATGAAAGTACGGGACACGAAATTCATTGACAGTCTGAACTTTTTCCACATCAAGTTGAGTCTCTGCCCAAAGATGTTTGGCTTGCCCGAGAGCAGTAAGAAGGGTTACTTCCCGCACTCATTTACTAGTCCCGACGCTTGGGTATATGAAGGAGAGCTGCCAGACGAAAAATTTTATTCCCCTGGGACAATGTCACCAAGTGAGCGAGAAAGATTTTCCGAATGGTACAACGCAACGAAACCAAATTATTATTTCGTTTTCAAGAATGAAATTGTTGAATACTGCAATATGGACGTTGAGATTCTGCGTGGGGCATGCAGAGAGTTCAGAAAATTCTTCCTCGAACTAGGTGATACGGACCCGTTCGGTTCAGCTGTCACGATCGCATCCGCGTGTAATCTGCTCTTCCGGAAGAAATTCTTGAAGCCAAACACGATAGCTATAATCCCACGCGGCGGTTATAGGAGGGGTGACAAGCATTCTCAAAAGTCTTTGGGATGGTTATTGACGTGTGAGCGGGATTTGAATAAAGAGATTATACACGCTGGTCGAGCGAGAGAGTACAGATTTTCCGAAGGTTTCACCGTCGACGGCTACTTACCGAGCCTGGATCCCAACAATAGTAAGGGTACAGTGTTTGAAAATCAGGGGTGCTTTTATCACGGATGTCTTAAATGCTTCGACGGTAATCGCAGCAGGAGAGTCGTTTCCGGGCGGTCACACGACGAGATCTATGAAAGCACTCAAGCTAAAATCAAACGGATAGAATCTTTCGGGTATACGGTGCGCGAGATGTGAGAATGCGAACTCGACAAAATCAAAGAAAACGACCCCGGCATTCGAGATTACGTCTCAAGCCATCCCCTAATGAGTAAGATCACGCTGAATGCCCTACTAAAAATGCCCACGTGCTCCTTCACGTGTCCCTTCACGTGTTAAACCAGCTGCAATCACACATGATATTACATCTGTGGGCACACGTGGGATAGTGTGTTCACAACTACGTGAAATGACACTGGCGAAATCTGGTACGACTATTGAGCATTTCCCGACTGACAATGGCACGTTCCATCCACGTGCAATTCCACGTGTTCTGGAGTAACAGAACGCCAAACTCAATTCGGGTCTTATGAATGGCTTGGAGCAATCGCGGAACTCGTGGTTCTGGGTTAGACCTCCGCGAAGGTACAAACGAGGAGACTTGTGTGAAAAACTACGAGGTCCCATCAAACGAAAAATCTGTATGTATGTCTAGGTGAAGTAGATTCAGAATCATCTCCAGACTTGGTAATTAGTTGGAAGAATTCAGGATGTGAAGAAGGAAACTATCGATCAATCACTCATGAGCAATTTCATCTATTTCTGATTACAGATCCACAAACATGAAGTCTTAAAAACAAATATCTGGTTCAGAGTAAGAAGGACAACTCCGTGAAAATCTTAGAATACAACTCATATTATTCCTATTATCCACATAAACTCGATCTCGTAGGACTAGGGGCTGATATTGAGTGGTAGAATCAGCTTTTTGGTGCAAATCATTTATTTGCTACGTTTCGCCATCCAGATTCGATGGCATCATCAGGCTAGAAAATTTGAACACAACCACATGAGATATTTTCACACGAGGAATTGGTTCGCACAAACACACTATCTCTAACAGTAACAAACCTTAAATTGCTGACAATTCTACATTTGGAATTTTAAAATTCTTTGAACAGATATAGATCTGTTGAGCGTCATGTTGTCAAGTAGTTTTCTTGACTGACTATCTGATACATTACATCGAATGAGTGAAAAGCGTCGTGGTAGGAAGAGACGGGTAACGAAAGAGTGAGAGAAGAGTATTGGATCAAAAGGGGAGGGGTGGTGACCAGCCGAGCTTATAAAGTGATGGGAAGCAGGAGTTTCGCTGATGAGAAGGAGAGAGACAGGAGGAGAGGAGGAGGATGAGTGGGACCGTTCAATCAGTGGGGGGGGGGGAGAACATAGATAGCTATATAGTAAGACTTTGGTAGATTCGATTCAGATTTTGTACATCGTCTTTCAGGTTAATGTTATTGCTGTCAGAATTTATAAAGAGCATTTCTGATAAAGATCTCCTATAAAAATTCGGTTCTTTGTCCAGAATTTTTGTGTTGTTCCAGTCAAACTCATGATTATTCTCGTTCATATGAAGCGAAACAACTGAATTTGGTTGCTTGAAGTCTATATGTTCTTTCACTCTGACTGATAGTGGCCTCTTTGTCTGTCCTACATATGATGCTGGACAAGATGTACATTGCAACTTATACACTACTTCTGTGGAGTCAAATTTTGGATCTACATCTTTCCCCAATTTTACAATTTCATTCAGACTTTTGTTTATCTTTGGTAATGTAATGATATTGAATTTTTCGAATATCTTAGAACTTTTGTTGAAAAAATTACCATTATTCGGCATGCATACTTTTAACTGGGAAGCAAAGGTTCGTTTTTGAATGGGATGAACAGTATGATTAGTTTTTGGTGGTTCAATCCAAAGTGCAACGATCAACTAAATTATAAATGATATTTTTCTGTTGCTGTGTGGTATGATTTGATTGATACCTCAAAATTCTTCCAGATGAAGTCGGTTTTTGAAACCAATTCGTGATGACATTCTCTTCTTCTCTGATGATGGATATGTCTAGAAAATTGATAACTCATCCTCGCTCAATCTCATATGTGAATCTTAAATTGTCATCATATTCATTGAATGTTTTGATGACGAGATCTAAGTGCTCTTTTTTCACACAGAGCAATGTGTCATCTACATACCTGTAGTAAAATGGAGGGACACATTGATGTCGGTCTTTTAGGATCTTGAGGCAATCGGTTTCCAGGTCATCCATGACTAAGTTTGCGAATAAAGGTAAGATTCTTCAGAAAACGGTATTTTACACTTGTTATGGATGTCCGGAAACCTTCTGTCAAGACTATTTAACACAAGATTACCTGGTATATTGGTAAATAATGAGCTTACATCGAGTGAAAGTGATATATAATCCTCCGGAATTTTCAAATAACGCAACTTTTCTTTCAATTCGAAGCTGTTATCTATATGTGACTTTGGTAATCTAATGCAACTCTTCAGTTCTTTGAACAAAAGTGAGGATAGAAAATGCGTAGGACTATTGATCGCTGAAATAATAGGTCTCAAAGGAACATCTTTCTTGTGAATTTTGGGAAGGCCATAGCATCTAGATATTGACGTATTTGTTTGAGTGAGTGAATTATTGTGATAAGTTCTGGAAAGAAAACCCTGGCTATTCCAATTCTGTGAGAGTTTGTGAACTTTGGTCTGCAAGTCTTTAATAGGGTTCGACTTAATCGGTTTGTATACTTTTCGATCGGATAGAAGATCTTTCATTTTTGACTAATAGTCATTCTTACTCAAACACACAGTCACATTCCCTTTGTCTGCTTTCGTAAAGAATATATCGGAATTCGATTTCAAAAAGTGTTTGGTTTCGCTGATTTTCTTAGCAAAAGCTCGGCCTTCTGCCGATATGTGTGGCGTTTCCGGAGTTCAGACTTTGAAGCATTGCAAACTTGAAGGCGGATTGAATCTCTCTCGGTATTTCCGAAACTTGAATAGCTTAGACATGATTCCATATTTTTTATCGTAGTCAACATATCTTTCTGGTCAATTTTTGACTTCAAACTGAAATTTTGTCCCAAAGATGCCACTTCGATAACATTGTCCGGAAGTCTCACATCACTTAAATTTTTTACCCAATCATGCTTATCAATGTGTGTATCGATATTTGACCTAGGTGGTAACAATATCACAAATTTCCCCTTGTGGATCATGTTTTCTTTGGCTTCAATGGTTTGAAAGTCATGGATGACCTGAAAACCGATTGCCTCAAGATCCTAAAAGACCGACATCAATGTGTCCCTCTATTTTACTACAGGTATGTAGATGACACATTGCTCTGTGTGAAAAAAGAGCACTTAGATCTCGTCGTCAAAACATTCAATGAATATGATGACAATTCAAAATTCACATATGAGATTGAGCAAGAACGAGTTATCAATTTTCTAGACATATCCATCATCAGAGAAGAAGAAAATGTCATCACGAATTGGTTTCAAAAACCGACTTCATCTGGAAGAATTTTGAGGTATAAATCAAATCATACCACACAGCAGAAGAAAAATATCATTTATAATTTAGTTGATCGTTGCACTTTATTGGCACATAAAAAATTTCATCGAAAAAATATAGCCACGGTGACAAAACTTTTCTCTGATAATGGATATCCAATCGAGTTTATTAATGAGTGCATCTGTCGAAGATTGAACCACCATAAAACTAATCATACTGTTGATTCCATTCAAAAACAAACCTTTGCTTCACAGTTAAAAGTATGCATGCCGGATAATAGTAATTTTTTCAACAAAAGTTCTAAGAAATCCAAAAAATTCAATATCATTACATTACCAAAGATAAACAAGAGTCTGAATGAAATTGTAAAATTGGGGAAAGATGTAGTTCCAAAATTTGACTCCACAGAAGTAGTGTATAAGTTGCAATGTACATCTTGTCCAGCATCATATGTAGGACAGACAAAGAGGCCACTATCAGTCAGAGTAAAAGAACATATAGACTTCAAGCAACCAAATTCAGTTGTTTCGCTTCATATGAACGAGAATAATCATGAGTTTGACTGGAACAACACAAAAATTCTGGACAAAGAACCGAATTTTTATAGGAGATCTTTATCAGAAATGCTCTTTATAAATTCTGACAGCAATAACATTAACCTGAAAGACGATGTACAAAATCTGAATCGAATCTACCAAAGTCTTACTATATAGCTATCTATGTTCTCCCCCCCCCCCACTGATTGAACGGTCCCACTCATCCTCCTCCTCTCCTCCTGTCTCTCTCCTTCTCATCAGCGAAACTCCTGCTTCCCATCACTTTATAAGCTCGGCTGGTCACCACCCCTCCCCTTTTGATCCAATACTCTTCTCTCACTCTTTCGTTACCCGTCTCTTCCTACCACGACGCTTTTCACTCATTCGATGTAATGTATCAGATAGTCAGTCAAGAAAACTACTTGACAACATGACGCTCAACAGATCTATATCTGTTCAAAGAATTTTAAAATTCCAAATGTAGAATTGTCAGCAATTTAAGGTTTGTTACTGTTAGAGAAAGTGTGTTTGTGCGAACCAATTCCTCGTGTGAAAATATCTCATGTGGTTGTGTTCAAATTTTCTAGCCTGATGATGCCATCGAATCTGGATGGCGAAACGTAGCAAATAAATGATTTGCACCAAAAAGCTGATTCTACCACTCAATATCAGCCCCTAGTCCTACGAGATCGAGTTTATGTGGATAATAGGAATAATATGAGTTGTATTCTAAGATTTTCACGGAGTTGTCCTTCTTACTCTGAACCAGATATTTGTTTTTAAGACTTCATGTTTGTGGATCTGTAATCAGAAATAGATGAAATTGCTCATGAGTGATTGATCGATAGTTTCCTTCTTCACATCCTGAATTCTTCCAACTAATTACCAAGTCTGGAGATGATTCTGAATCTACTTCACCTAGACATACATACAGATTTTTCGTTTGATGGGACCTCGTAGTTTTTCACACAAGTCTCCTCGTTTGTACCTTCGCGGAGGTCTAACCCAGAACCACGAGTTCCGCGATTGCTCCAAGCCATTCATAAGACCCGAATTGAGTTTGGCGTTCTGTTACTCCAGAACACGTGGAATTGCACGTGGATGGAACGTGCCATTGTCAGTCGGGAAATGCTCAATAGTCGTACCAGATTTCGCCAGTGTCATTTCACGTAGTTGTGAACACACTATCCCACGTGTGCCCACAGATGTAATATCATGTGTGATTGCAGCTGGTTTAACACGTGAAGGGACACGTGAAGGAGCACGTGGGCATTTTTAGTAGGGTGCTAGGGGTACATTCTTCGGTAGCCGCACTGAAAATCTCGTGACGCATTACGATGTCAAAGAAGATGAAATAATCTGCTACCATGGCGTAACCCCACTGTACCCCTCTGTGAACAGAGAAGGTAAATACCCCATCGGGCATCCGCGCAGAATATACGTCGGACGCGAGTGTGACACTCTGACGGGCGGAGACAACAATGATTTATCACGAGTCAAAGGCGTAGTCAAATGTCGAGTATTACCGCCGCGCAACTTGTACTTACCACTCCTTCCAATCAAGATGCACGGTCGCTTACTCTTTGCATTGTGTCGCTCATGCTGTCAGGAGATGCGTCAAGAAGATTGTAATCACGAAAACATCGATCAGCGTACGTTCGAAAACGAGTGGGTAGTTGACGAACTGAGGAAAGCTATCGAGCTCGGATACCGGATTATCGAGATACACGTCATATGGCAATATGAGATCACGCAGTTTGCCCCGTCACGGGGGAGGGGGGCCTGTTTGTCAAGTATGTGAATATGTTGTTGAAGAGTGAACAGCAGGCTAGCGGGTTTCCGCTGGATGCGTCGATGAGGCTAGTAAAAAGCGGTACATAGAAGAGTACGAGCGGGCCGAGGGAATCAAACTGGATATCGACAAGATCGAGCACAATCCGGGGCTCCGCTCAGTTGCCAAGATGGCGCTTAACTCGTTCTGGGGGAAATGGGGACAGAGAGACAACTTGCTACTGACCGAAATAGTGAAATCACGCAGGGCACTTATGAAATTATTGCACGCACCAGAAAAAGAAGTCCACGACATTCTGATCGCGAGCGATGAATTCTGTATGTCAGCTGGCGGTATCGAAACGAAGCGGTCGAGTCTTCTCCCAACACCGACGTACTCTTAGCTGCTTATATCACCGCGCAAGCGCGTCTCCGACTATACGAAGAGATTGGAAAGCTCGGGAAACGGACCCTTTTCATTTCACCCTGTTCCTCGCAAAGACGATCCGACAGAATACAAACCACAACTCGGTCCGTTTCTCGGGGAAATGACCGACGAGTTGGGATGCTATGGCGAGAACGCGTACATACGCTCGTTCGTATCCGGGGGACCCAAGTTCTACGGTTACGAAGTAGTTGTCCCGGATAGCAACCAAGTATTTGAAACATGCAAAGTCAAGGGTATCTCGGTGAATTCCGATAACAGTAGGAAAATCAATCTCGGCAGTATAAAACAACTCGTGGACCAGTGGTTCGACAGAGAGCCCGATCAGGAACTAGACTCGATAAGATTCGATTTCAGAGAGATGAGAAGAACACGCTTGCACGACGTGGTAACGCGCAAGAAATTCAAAACTTGCACCGTAGTTCTGCGTAAGAGGCGTTATATCTCACCAACTCTCTCTCTCCCGTTTGGATACCACGGCGATGACGATACGCGATGATCTGACGTTACTTGGACAGATTCGATAAATGTAAAATATGAGGATATATTCGATGATTGTGATGATGATGATGGAGTAAATAATGAATACTGCTCGTACCATGAATGACGCTTCCCATTTCATTGAAACCATCCTACATCTCCAGATTAAAGTCTCCATGCGCCTAGGCGACGAAAACACGCGTGCACACACGATCGCAACTCGCGCGGCTGAGCTAATTCTTGCGTGCAAAAAGCTGATCCACGCGTGGGTAAGCTCGTCTCTCTCTCTCTCTCTCTCGCGCGGAAGGGTAAAGCTCATCCTCGCGGTCCTGAGCTTATTCACGTGAGACTCGGCTTAGCCCTTTGCGGAGCGCGCGTGCAGCCGTGAGCTCATAGCCGCACGTTCCGCGTCCCGCCGCCGCCCGCCCGCGGGTATGGCCTGGTCCAGCGCCCGTAGCGAAAGATGACTGACACGAGTTTTATTGGCAGATGATATAAATTGCGAAATTTCTCTTTCTCCTCTCAGTTGTCAACATGGACGTAAGGTGGCAGCACCCATTCACGAGCTGTATTTGCGGACCTACTTCATGTGGTAAGACTCAGTGGGTCCGTAGATTTCTCGCCCAGTTGCCGGGTATTTGCAACGTGCGCTTCGATCGAATTCCATTTTTTAACGCTGAATGGCAGGAGACCTACTCCAGAGATTTAGAACCGGATATCCCTGGTTTCCAAATCGCGTTTCGAGAAGGTCTTCCTCAACCAAGCGACTACTCGAACGACAACGAGAAGAAAAAGCTGCTGATCCTGGATGACCTGATGCGTGAATCGTCGAATGACCTAGTGTTGGATTTATTCACAAAGGGGTCGCATCATCGAAACATCAGTGTCATATTTATCACGCAGAATATGTTCCATCAAGGCGAAGCGCAAAGAGATATTAGCTTGAACACGAAATATTTGGTTATTTTCAAAAACCCTCGAGACAGAGCGCAAATACAGCATCCAGCGCGTCAAGTTTGTCCGGAAGATCCGCGATTCTTACGCGACGCTTATCTGGACGCAACGAGAGAGCCACACTCGTACCTTTTTCTAGATCTCCCGCAGAACGCTCTCGACGAATTCAGATTCCGCACCGGGATCTTCCCTGATGATAATGTCCACTATGCTTACGTGCCAAAGTATGTGAAATTGAATTCCTGAGAAGGACTACGATCCGAGAACAAGTATTGGCTCCACGTAGTCGAATGCTCCAGTTTATCGCGAACAATGGAGAAGCAGGATCGGAAAGCGCGCGCTTGCCCGGTAAGCATTTCACGAAGAAACGCATCGCTATTCTACAAGCTCTCCGACACGCTGATCCCCGTCAACGAAGTGTGCTGTTGCGCGAAGCCGATAAGATACTCGTAAAGTGTATTTGCGAGTGCGCTCTCAACGTGCTCCACGGTGTTGTATCTCTTAAAGATAACGAAAAGAGAAGGCTCCGACGCCACAAAAAGGTATTACGACAATTGGCTCATCAAAATACATAGGTTTGGCGCAGGGAGAAGAAGACCATTGTTCAGAGCGGAGGGTCGTTTCTACCGTTACTTTTGAGTCCAATTCTCGGCGCTCTGGTTACTAAACTCATACAGTGACGTGGACAGACTCCGTAAAATGGTCGTTGTGCCCGAGACGATGTTGGATCGACTCCAACGCCACCAGCAACACCACTCGGAGCCGCAAACGTCATATACCCCAAAACCATCTGATGACATGATCACGGAATCCGTTCAAACGCCTGGTGACCCGCTTTCGAGACTCGACTCGGAGATGTTTGATATTCTCTACACTCAAAAATTTGGTACAGTTGACGAAAAATGGAAACGATATCTGCAAGTACTGCGACGTTTTCTCGTGCTACGCGACGGATTAAACGAAAAGTCCGAAACAGCAGAATCAAACGAGCCAGATTCCGAGTTATTACCTCTGAGTGAGCAAGAGGTTTCGAGCAATATCCCGCGGTTATACAAAACCCGAGCAAAGAGACTCCTACAGCATTGGAAAATAGCAGCGCCCGACCGGCTCAGTGGGACGACACGGGTACCGTTACCATAGACGGTCACACGATTCAAGCTTCCAATATTGTCGAGCTCTTGAACGATGTCATTCGGAAACGACCCGTCAAAAGAGGCAGAAAGAAAGAAGGAGATGAGGATAGCAACGCGCTGCCCGTCGGCCAGCTAGAATTTGCAAAGTTTATGAGAATTACCGGTATCCCGAACGAGTTAATCGGTAACGCAAACATCGTGCAAATAGGGGAAAGGCTGACGGACGCCATAAATACAGCAAAACGACGCGCCGCACGCTCAGTCCCTGATCCCTGGGCCGAAGCAGCCGCAAGCCTGAATGCTAGTTTAGCTCAAGACGCGTCACCCACAGCGAAAGGAAAGATCAGAAAATGGCAGAGGATGAATCTGTGAAGAAAGAAATGCGCGACTACTCGGAGCAGTATTACGATCCCAGACACGAGGCTGGCTACGCGGGTGCACGGAATTGGCTACGCGTAAACAGAAAAGGTAACCCCCTCGCGGACGATAAAGAGAGGAAACAAGTGTATAAATGGCTGAGCAACCAAGACGCTTATACCCTACACAGGCCAATCCGCAGGAGATTCCCGAGATTACGATATGACCTCACCAACATCGACGACATAGGGGAATGCGATCTGATGCAACTCACAACGCTACAAGAATACAACGACGGTTACAATTATCTCCTCGTTGTCGTCGACGTGCTGAGTAATACGCATGGGTAGAATTACTTCGCGATGAGACTGCTTCGGCCGTGGCAACAGCGTTCAAAAACATCCTCAAGAGTGCCAACGGTCGCATTCTAATCTGCTTACAATCGGATCGCGGTAAGGAGTTTGTCGGTGCCCCGTTTCAGAAGCTTCTGAAGGAGCGAGATATCAGTTTCAGAGTTGCGAGAAATCCCGATATCAAGTGCGCGTGCGTAGAACGTCTCATCAGAACAATCAAAGAGCGTATCTGGCTACTCACAAAAACACTAAGCGCTACATCGACATCATACAGGATATATTACACGCTTACAATCACACTTTGCACACCTGCACGGAAATGAGGACTTTTAAGGTCACGATTCATAACGCCAGAGTGGCGAGAGGAAATTTGGAACACCGCGCGCTGAGCCAAACCGTCAACCGGGAAAGGAGCGCGAGATTTACAGCTAAATACGCGGTCGGTGATTACGTACGCATCGGTCGAACGAAACATACGTTTGAGAAAGGTCACGAAAGAAACTACAGCGAAGAAATCTTCAAAATAAGCAGGGTTTCACTCCGTCAGAATTTGTACACGTACGAGCTGCAAGATTTGAACGACGAGATCATCGACGAGTATTTTTATACCGAAGAACTCACCCCGGTCGGGAAAGAACGTTTGGCGGATGATCACAATTTCAAAGTAGAGAGTGTCATAAAATCCAGAGGACAAAATGAAGGAGTACTTGTCAAGTGGCTCGGATATCCTGCCAAATTCAACAGTTGGGTGAAAGCTAGCGAATTAGAGCCGATTTGAGACACAAAGCTCGCGATGGAATTTCAAGACGATTTCTACTTGGTCCTGCCGAGCAACAGCAGCATGCAATACTATCCCGACAACGCAACGACGTGCTTCACTACCCATCTGCCTCGAGAGATTCGTCTCACGGGTGATTGGCGTGTTGGCCTCGCCGAATTCCATATACCCTGCACGATAATGCACATGCAAGAGAACGAGAACACGTAAATTTTCAACAAATCCGAAGGAGAATCGCCAGACGACTTTGATCAGAAACTCTACTATCCGGTTGGTATATACTCTTCGATTGAACAACTGGCCGCCGAAATCAAAAGCTCGCAGATAGATGAGAAACATTATGTATTCGTACCTGCTGGCTTGCGGAAAGGGTTTCACGTTTTCAGGCAAAATTGCTCGTGACACAGTCGCATTACACGATTTTCACCGAGAAGATTCTCCGTCTCTTTGGCTTCGAAGATCCCGAGCAGCGAAACACAGGTACATTCAAAACATCACCCGACACCATTGTTACGGGGACAAGACCCGCTTCGTTGTCTCGAGCAATACCAGACCAGCTATTTGTCTACACAGATATTTGTGGGCCGTATACAGTAGGTGACACCCAAGCTGGATTACTAAGAATCGTCTCATTGGACGGTTCTAGATCCGAGTTTGGCGGAAATATCACCAAACAGTTTGCACCGATTAACTACATCCCTCTGCTCCAACACGGTATTCAGAGCATAGAGATAGATATAAGGAATCAACATGGCCAGCACATACCGTTCGAGTACGTTACTCTGACGGTTACGCTTCATTTCAAGCGCAACCGCTAAAAATGATATCATGAGTCATTACGTAGCATATTACGAGGACCAAATCGATGGTGGTGTGAAAAGATACTCCACGGGATCCACTCATCAGCGCGGCCGAGGTGTTGGTGCTTGGCTTGGCGGGCTCGCGAGAAGAATTCTACCGTACATCGCTAGTGATGTCAAAGCTGTGGGTAAAGAGGCCATGCGTACTGGCATCAACGTATTGGACGACGTGGCGAATAACGGCATGAATTTCACGGGTTCTCTGCAGAACCGAGCTAAGGATCTGGTAAGATTCTCGAAAAGAAAGCAGCTGAGAAATTGGCAGAGATGATGAAAGGTTCTGGCTATAAATCGCGAGCGACGAGGCGACGCCGACAGTCTCGTAAAACGCGTGGATTCGTGCGCACCGTAGCCTCTCGTGGCAGCAGTAAGGTCAAGAAAAGAAAAGTGACTCAGAGTAAAGCTAAAAAGAAGACTGGGAGATCATCTGTGAAGCGGGAGACCCCGAGAGTGAGAAATTTGTCGGATATCTTTGGCCCGCACGGTATCTAGAGTGGACATGGCGTTCTTACATACCCACTCGAATGAGTGCATGTCGAGCGAGCTGGACATTTTCTCTCTGCCCTCGACGCAAACTTCGATCGAAAGCAGCAGTTTTCTGTATTACAAGCCCGTTTCTTTGCTGACAGACGAGGGTGACGCCCCAATCGAATTTGTCGTCCCCTCCGCTAGCGAGCATTAACTGGATCTCGCTCACACTATGCTTCATGTGCAAGCAAAAATCATAACCGTAGCCGCGGAAGCCGAGAACCGTAAGGCAGCGCCCATCAACAAGTTTTTACACTCGCTATTCCATCAGGTTGATGTATTCCTCAATCAAAAAGCTGTCTCGCCACCCAACAACGCATACCCATACCGCGCCTATTTGGAATCTCTGCTAAACTATAGTCCTGCAGCTAAGGAATCCCATATGAGATCGTGCTTATGGCGAGAGGACACGAGCAACAAATTCGATGCTGCCGCCAACGCCGAAGGAGAAGCAGCCAACAACGGACTAGTCTATCGTCAGTATTTCACGTTGGGTGGTAAAGTTGTTGACATGATTGGCCATTTGCATTGCGATCTGTTCAACCAGGACCGTATGCTCATCAACGGTGTGGAGATGAGAGTACGCCTGGTACGGAGCAAAGATTCCTTCTGTCTCATGGACGCGTCCGACGACGGGCGCTTCAGCGTTCAAATCAAAGAGGTATCTCTCGTGGTTCGTCGAGTTAAAGTAAGCCCCGGAGTAATAGTGGGTCACGCGAACGCGCTATCCAAATCAACGGCCAAATATCCAATCACAAGGGTCGAGGTGAAATCCTTCACGATGCACATGAGCATCCTCGGAGATACATTGGACAACGTGATTGTCGGGCAGCTACCTAAGCGCATCATCATTGGATTCGTGGACAACAGAGTATTCAACGGAAGTCGACGAATGAACCCATTCAATTTCCAACATTTTGGAATCAATTACTTATCGCTATACGTCGACGGTGTTCAGGTTCCATGCAAACCACTACAGCCAAAGTTCACCGGAAATAATCAACTCTACATCGATACTTTCCAAACGCTCTTTTCGGGCACGGGAATTCACTTTGCAAACGAGGGCATAGGCATCGATCGACTCAACTACAGAAGAGAAAACTTCATCACATTGTTTGATCTGGCTCCCGATCTATCCGCCCACTCGGCAACACATTGGAATCTCGTTTGCTCGGGTAGCGTGCGCATAGAAGTCCGATTCGACGAGGCGCTCGCGCAGACCATCAATTGCATAGTTTACGCCGAGTACGACAACGTCCTCGAAATCGACGCGAGCAGGCAAATCATAACGGACTTTGGCGCATGAGGTGGGAGAGAGGATGATGGAGGGGATGAGTGTATAAGGGTGGCTGCTGGCCGGCAGAGAGCATCAGTTCGCTCAGTTACAATATCGACGCACCAAGCTAGTAACCATGGTCATGGATTTTGCCATCGATATTCACGGTTTTCGAGATGTGACCAGGCAGTTCGTCCCCAAGGAAGTCGCCGTGGTGTCGCTGCCGAACCGCGTCGTTCAGCATTGGATAGTGAAACCACCGCACGCTTTCGAACTCCTCACGGAGGATATGAAGATTACCAACAACTACTGCACGAACCGAGTTTACGGACTGAAATGTGTGGATGGAGATATATCGATTGACAAGCTGCGTGCTGGGTTAATCGAAATTGCTAGGATTCGGGTAATATATACGTCATTGGCCGTATGAAAGCTCAGTACCTCGAGTCAATTATGGGCTGAAAAATTATCAACCTCGAGCAGCACAGAGGACCGATTTTCAGACAGCTCAACAAGGTATTCATCGGGAACGCGACGTGTACTCATCACGCTTTCAGGACAGTGAAAGACGAATTCAATCAAGTGGAGAAAAGATGCGCTCTGCACAACGCTGAACAGATTAGAAAGTGGCTTCGTTCAATTCTACCGATTGAGATTCGAGACCGCCCCGACATTCAGGAAGAAGACGTTCGATTTGCTCTGATGTACCACGAAATACACTCAAGAAAAACTGCAACTCTCGCAGGCCGTGATACAGTGGACTACATCAAACGTAGCCCGCACGACCGCTCTCAATTTCCCCTCGGCGAGGAGGATGTCAACGACATAATCGACGGTCCGACGAGTGAATCTACATCCACGTCCACAACCAGCGACGAACACACGCCAGGTAATGCGAGCGATTAGAGGCCTGGAGGCAAACTTAATTGGTGTCTACGCAGCCGATCACGTGCCGAAGACCTTGAGTTTGCTTGCCACCATCATCTCGAATCTAGATATGGCGAACAAACCGGGTTCTCATTAGATTGGGATCTACATTGACAGGAGGGGACATGGCAAATATTTCGACAGCTACGGTCAACCACCCTCTTCACCACATCATCTCGACCGTCTCAAGAGAAACTGCAACCGCTGCGAATGGAACAAGAAATCGATGCAGAGTTATGACTCGCAAGTTTGTGGTGAATATTGTATTATGTTCCTGTATTTTATGTGCAGCGGTGGTACTCTACGCGCGTTTCAGCGCATCCTTTCTTCCAACACCCGCTCAAACGATGAGATCGTTGCGCGTTTCAGGTGCGATGTGATGAAGAAATTACGCGCACGCGTGATGAAGAATAGAGTTCATAAATTTCCTCGAGGAAGCTCGGTGGGCTCGGGCTCGTGTGTACAATCCTGTCAGTCGAGACTCAATTAACACATCTCCGATATGTAATATATGTATGAATCCTTATATTGGATAAATTTGACAAATATACAAATGATCTCTTGTTATTCACCCACACCCTCGAAAACATATGAAGAGAGTTATTTCAACCATTCAAGCTTTATGAAAATCATCTCTCACTCAAAACGTTTGCAACGGTTTTTCTGTAACGAAGAATGTTTGGAGTGCATCATATCTTATCGAATGATAAATAGCTCAATTATCAAGCAAGCCGGGAATAACGGCTGGAAAATACCACGATGCAAATAGTATCCCGATACCAAAGGTAATTTGAGACCCCAAACTCAACCTCCGTCGTTGCTGAGCATACAAACGGTTGATAAGTAGTTGAGATAAGATAACTATGAATCTTAATGTCTAAAAATATGTCTATATAATATCTTCAACGGTCTTCAAATTCCTCTGCAAGCGTCGGGTTACATACGTCTTATCGCTTATCCATGTAGCGTAATGTCTCGGAATTCCTGCACGTGTCGTCCGCTCACGCAGAACTCTACGATGTTTATATGATATCGATATCTCCAACGGTTACTTAATTCCGTTGCAAGACTCGGTTCACATGCGTCTTATCACTCATCTGCTCATGTTGCACTAACGGTCACTCTCGAGATGCTCGAGCGATGAGTCATCGAGAGAACCGTTGACACGACGTCACTCGTTTCCCCTTCCTGTATTCCCCTTCTCTCTACAACATTCTTCCTCCACCACGACATGTTGCAAGAGGAGGGATGAGGGTATAAGGGGCCCGCGCGCTCGCTGCCGTGCACACAGTCAACATAATCGAGTCCGCGAGTCTAGTCCGATCGCTGATTACTCCTTATTCAAGGTGGCCGATCTCATAACCCTCGCCGCCGCTTCGGCTGACATCGAGGACGAGGCCCTCGCCACCGCTGCCGCCGCTTTCGACGACGTTGCTGCTTACCAGCTAGGCGACCACATCCCCGATTCTCAGGTGGTTGATTTTAACATTCCTGAATCTCAACCGTTCGAGTCTAACAACGACGCTCAAGCTGCCAAGGAGAATATGGATCCACCTGCTGCACCTGTGTCACGTAACGGATCCAGAGCGGTAAAACTGGCTCGCGATTTACCCAACTTGCTATTCTCGACAACTTACGCATTGAACAAGTCCGATTCCAAGAGAGCCTTTGTCGGATTAGAATATTCGGGAGGAACATACCGGCCCGTCGTCAAGCTCGGCAGCCATGGGACACCCCTCAAGCACGTCACGTTTGTTCCGGCGAATTGGGAGCTCTCCCTCGAGACGATGGGAGCAATTACCGGATATCTTGAGAATTCCTACTCTTTGGCGCAAAATCCTGGAACCGGATCAAAACTTTTGCCGCCACGACATCGTCTTCACCACCTCGTACGGATCGAGGGCAATATTCATCGACGAACGGCCACAACTTCCTGTGGTGCGACTGTCAACCTTCGAGAAAGAGGTGCAAGATGGAGAGAAGGAGCCGTGCAAGAGTTAGAGAAAATTCGACGCCACGCCAGCATTCGTCATGCAGCAGGCTACATTCGAAGGCCTACGACGTCTGCGTGAATGCATAGCTACAAAATTGGAGAAAAGTGAAGAAGTGTGTGCTCTTGTGAATCGTGCAATCGAATACGTAAACAATTTCGTACGTGAATTGATGCAGAAAGAATCCACCGAGATGAGATTGAATATATTGAAAGATGTGGTTTCATACCGTCATTTCTTTACGATGAACAGTGAAATTATCAAAAGCGATGTTATATCAAGACTCGACTGTTCATTTGGTAACGATAATTTGAATATATTGTTCTTGGAACTGCGTGCATTCGGTATGGCGAATCTTGCAAAAGACATATTTGATTACATGGACGCGAATGCTCAATTGTAAAGCGATAAGGAATAAATATCTCGACTCCCTTGTACATAGTGAAATATGGGAATAAAAATGAGATGATCTGTACTCTTATGTGCCTCGACAGAAAGTGCGCGATGTTCTTTTCTCCAATTTTTGCCCTGTGTATAAGCATAGACACTCGCCTTTTTCCCCGTTTTTTCTCCGTGGAAGTAGCGCCATTGCGCGCCCGTGGTGGCCACTGCAACTACAGCGCCTATGCTTATACACGGAGAAAAAATGGAGAAAAGAGCATCGCGCACTTTCTGTCGGAGCCCTATGCTTATCTTCCTTCCAAGTTACCCCCTCCCATCAAATAACTTCGTCCAGAAGAAAAATTATTTCATACGCTTCTATATATCCAACTCTCTTAATGTTCTCGAAAATCATAAAATCAAAGACGAGCGACATCGTCATTCAGTCCATTCTTCACCGCCTCATAGAGCGGACGTGCACATTAGGTTCTTTTGGTGCAAAGCACTTTCTCAACATGGGTCAAGACAATAGTAAATACTCCCGCTTGGAAGACGACAGGAGCGGAAGGCAGAGACCGGGAGAGAAGAAAGAACCATCAACCTGGGGCAAGTTCCCGGATAGCGTGAGCGATAAGACTCGTCTGCTCCCAAAATATGACAAGAAGAAAGGAAGGTACGAGGAGTCCTAAGATATGAATTCATTTCCACTTTCCCGGCTCTAGAAAAACAGTAACGGGTCGTGGATTAGGCCCGCATCAGGGGATACCACGTAAACAAAAACGCGCCGAGACATCTACCTCGTTGGGTGGTGCGGAAACGATGTCCTCATCTATAATTTAAATAATTTGCCCCAAGAATGTCGATGATACCATTCTCCTGAAAAATATCACGCGTGGGTAAGGAAGGTAACCTGTTACCGACCGATAACGATCATGACCCATCATCATATATTACCACACATCGATGAAACGCATTCCCACTTACCGACCGTTAATAATCCAGATGGCGCTGCGTTCCATCAAGCCCATGTACACCACTTTGTTAATTTTCCCCCACCACCTGGCCGCGACGGGTGAATATATATAGCTATACACGCGGCTACACCAGCGGGACCTCGCACATCACCTGTTCGGTCCCATTTTTGTTTACCACCCCCACCACCTGACCTTGACCACTGATTATCAACAATCTAAACATTGCGCGAACTCAGAGTACTACGCGGTCACACCGTAATGTGTATATGTATATATCGTGGCGATATATATAGCTATACACACGGCTACACCAGCGGGACCATCAGCTGCTCGGCCCCACCTTTTGTTTATTACCCCACCCCATGACCTTGGGCGCACCTCCGCTTTATTGTAAACAATGCGTAAACACCATCAGCTGATGAGATAACACCTTACGCCAGCCGCTCCCAATGTTATTACCCCCTCCTTTTCGCCGTGACCCACTAACCGATAGAAATAAGAAAATACTCCGCTACACGCTGACCTTCGTGACGTCAGCGATAAGATAAGCCCCGACGCTCGACTACTTCACACCACCGCGCTGATAAGATAAAAGATAAGATAAGCCACTCGGCGAGACTCGACTGCCCCACACCACCGTGACGTCACTGATAAGATAAGATAAGCGATGACGTCATTTGTTATGTCTCGCTATACCGGCACTCATACTACTAACGCGCTAGAGTCTGAGCGTAGCAAAGTGGATATGGTGTTATGGTACTATTTTCTACTATTCCTCGGTATTTTGGAGTGCATCTGTTGGTTACAGCAACAGTACACCGCCGGGAACGGCGTAAATATATCATGAGTGACACTAATTTCATTCCGGTTGAACGCGATTCCTTGCTTTCCCCGTTGTTGTACATGGACCTGCAAAAGGTCGCTTCCTTCGTTTTTGTGCGAGTGACACAATGAGTTTATCGGGGAGTCTCTCCAGAAAACGCTAAAAAGTGTATGAGCGTAAGAGAAGGAGTAATGATTTTCCACCAAAATGGAGTGACAGACCTTCCAATGCATGTCACGGCTGAGTACATCGATGTACATCTTCCTGGAAGAAAAAAATCATAACTCTGGATCAAAAAAAACATGCCTGCAGAGTTACAGAACCTGCTTTGTACGCTAAAACCATGAGAGCTTAACGAATTTTGAGAGTTCGACCGAGTGACACGTCATTTTGTCGATTTTTGGCTATTTTCTCGCACTTGAGCGGTTCTAGTATCTATCCACAACCACCAATCCACTTCAAATTTGATGTCCCCTTTAAAGGGCATCCAAACAGAGGAAATTTGACTGGCTAAACCTCATTACACGTCACACAGCCCAAATGATCGCGGAGTGATAGCAAAAGTCAAAAGTTTCTGGAATTTCGTCATATAAGACAAGCTTCTAATGGTGGAACTCGAGTTAGAACGAAACGCCTAATGTATTTCTTTTTGTACAATAAACATCATTATATGAACGAAATTATCAACTATATATATGAGTAGTTCCGCGCGAAACAGGCCTATGAAGAGGGGTCGCGTCTTGAATTTTTTCCTTGAGTTCTTTATTCGATTCCATGGTACAAAATATGAACTTTTCACCACCTACGGGACCCCAAAGAAATTTTTCAGGTATCTCTAAGGTATATTACTCTGTTCTTGTGAACTATTTTCAACACAAGAGTTAGGGAATTTCTTCAATAAAATAAATTTCCCTCGGATTCGTTCGAAGATACAGACATGCGTTTCGTGACATTCAAAAGGTCTTGAAAGAATCTATCGAAATCGGTCTTGTAAAGTTGATTTTGAGGTTTTGGGTGGTTTTATCGGACAGAGGAATGGAAAACATAGAAGATTCAATATCTCGAGGAGGCAATTTTTTAAAACCTTGAAAATTCAGTATTTCACGTGAAATGTTGTGTTCTTTCAGGAAAAAAGTCCCAAATTGCTTTTTTGCGTTCTAATGCCTATTCTTGCCAATTATCACAAATCCATTTTCCAGGCATTCGGAAATCGTATGTTTCCTGCGCATGCGTCGAAATTCGGATCCTTGAAACCAATTTCGTTGGAGAGCCAAGAAAACTTCCTTGGAAATGACCACCTGTCAAAGTCATTTTCATGCATTTGAACCGTATCTACAAACGTATGAAAGATGAACCCCCAGCTCGAGTGCGGTACGTCGATGGACGCCATTGAACGAGGGAAGGCGTGGATTTTCCTTACTGTTGTCTCTAGTGCCTCCGACCCACTTCGGAGGAACTATCAAGATTCAGTGGTCTTCTGACCGTTGCAAATCTGGCTCAAATGCATGAAATCGACTTTCGCAGGTAGTCATTCTAAAGGAAATTTTCTTGGCTTCCTGATGGAATTGGTTTCAAGCATCAAAATTCCTGCGCATGCGCAGGAAACAGACGATTTCCAATAGCCTGGAAAATGGATTTGTGATAATTGACAAAAATTGGCGTTGAAACGCGAAAAAGGAATTCGTGACTACTTTTTTCCTGGAAGAACACAATATTTCACATAAAATATCATATTTCCAAGGTTTCGAATAATTGCGTTCTGAGAAATTGGATCTTCTATGTTTTCCACTGTTTTGTCCGATAGATTTTCCCCAGACTCCAAAATCAACTTGACATTACCGATTCCGATAGATTCTTCCAAGACCTTTTGAATTCCGCGAGACGCATGTCTGTATGCTTGAACGAATTCGAGAGAGATTCATTTTATTGAGAAAAATACCCTATATAGGTTTGAAACCAATGTGAGCGCGGAAAATAAAATCCATACTCGCTGATGGCGTTGCTATTGGGTGAGGTTTTGTAGAGTAATAGTCCAAAATCTTTGCCAACCACATTAAAACATGATCTTCATATGTCATTGTGTATCTTGGGTCCATGCTTGAAAGGATATTGGTAGTAAAGGAACCTCAACCACGGGTGTCAGAAATTTTGTATACGAAAGGGAATGAGATGGTTCGAGGGCCCCAAAGGAGTAGTAATCATTGTTTCGAATCGTCTTATATCACAAAATAGAGTGTATTGCAACAATGCGTCAGCTTCATACATGGTATCATACATAGTACATCAGTTATAGCTCAACCATCATAAGATACAGAAATTCAGTCTGGAATATCTACAATACTGTCCTGTTGATTCTTAGTGCGAACAGCGAGTAACATTTCATCATGAATAACCAGTCATGCACCTACTATAAATTCTTCACTCTACAATCATCAGTTGTTCGATCATAATATCAGAACGCTAGTATATCTCAAGTGTCAGGAAGTTATTCCATCATCATTGCCCTTGCACTTAATTCCCAAAATCCAAGATGATTTGGTTTATAGTCTGGTTATATGGCGTGAGATTTGTCAAGTTGAGGATACATCCAGTGATGAATTCATAAAAATTCTCCAATTCAGGCTCAAATTTCAAGTTGAATACATGAGGTGTTCTGATCAATAGACCAAAAGCCTCCTAGGTGCTTGATCTTCCAAACGAGATTTTTATTCCCTCCACTATTAGTCTGTAATTCAGAGGAATACCGTCGACCAAGTTGCACTCGAGATAAGGTTGTTCACCCAGTCTCTTTGTTGTATTTCCATTCAGAGTATTCATTGACATTGAGTCATCTGAATCCTGAAATTGATGTTAGAATAGAGGAGTTACAATTATTGGTTGTACAATATTTTGGAGAGCTGAATGCAGAACATTCCTTACGTGAACAATGAGCAGCAAATTTGGATTTGGGCATTCTTGCGTTTTAGTTCTACCATCTTCGTCATTGTTACTCTTTTAACGGAAAAGATACTTTAGAGTTGGGATAACACTGCAGAGCAGAGCCGAGGACATTTCAATGACCTCCTCAATGTCACTTCAACCAACTCGGGAATACCAGCCGAAATCTATACGGTAGAACAAGATTTCCCATGCCCATCATCTCCTGGAGTATCCAGAGCCATTCTTAAACTAAAGAAAAATACAGCCCCAGAAGCAGATGGCCTACCTCCAGAGCTGTTCAAGCATGGAGGAATTGATTCAACGAGAAAGACCCACGAATCCATTACACTCATTTGGACACAAGGAAAAATGCCAAAAAACTGGAACAACTCCATCATCATTCCAATCCTCAAAAAAAGGCGTCGAGACAGTATGCAACAATCATAGAGTCCTATCATTGCCAGCCGTGTGCTACAAAATCCTATCTAACATCACCATTGACAAACTAACGCCATTCACAAAGGAAATGATTGGTGACTACCAGTGTGGATCTTGGCCAAACCGATCAACAACAGATCAAATATTTACACTTCGTTAAATCGGCGAAAAGGAATGGGAATGGGAAGGACCGGTACATCACCTCTTCATCGACTTCAAAAAAGCGTACGACTCGATTATAAGATCCAAATGCTCTCAGTCTTGCGTCTATTAGGGCTACCAGATAAGTCAGTAAGAATAATCGCCAAGACATTAGATACCGCCACGGGACAAGTAAGAATTGGCGGGGAACTATCGAATCCCTTCAGAACAGTTAGTAGGCTCAGACAGGGTGATGCAATATCCCCACCGCTTTTTAATTTTGTACTAGAATACGTCGTGAGACTTCTTGCCCGCATCAGCCATGGACTTCGAAACCAATCCAACGAAATCATCAAGCTGCTAGGTTGATCGGATGTCTTAGATTTGGTGGGCGACACTAAAGAGGACGTGGTGAAAAACGCAAAAATCCTCATTGAAAGCGTCGCGGAAGTGGGACTCGGAGTGAACGAAGCAAGAACCCTACACATGGGAATAGATAGGAATGAGATTGACCAAGTCACAGAAACCCTCCACGTAGGAAATCTCTCTTTCGAATCAGTATCGAACTTCAAATACCTCGGATCCACAATCTCTCACAACAACAACATACGAACCGAACTCAACATTGGAAAAAGCGCAGGCCTCCAATGCTTTATGTCGCTACAAGAATTACTCAGAGACAAGGAGCTCTCACGCGATACCAAGGTGAGAATATACAAAACCATGATATAATCGGTCGTTCTCTATGGATGCGCAACCTGGTCCATGAAACGAGACGAAGCAAAATTTAGGACATTTGAGAATGAAGTCCTCAAGACTATTTTCGGTAGGAAACGAGACGAGAAATCGGGAACCTGGAGGCCCAGATACAGTGAGGGATTGAGAAAAGTCTATCGTGATCCCGACATCGTCAGGGTGATGAAAACGAGTCAAGTACAATGGGCGGGACGCGTCGCGAGAATGGGGGAGAAAAAAGCAGTTCGTTGAATCCTAGACTATACACTAATAACACGAAGAAAGCGAGGGATACCAAGAATTAGATGGGAGGATAATATTCGATTCAACATGAACGAAACAGGAAGAGACCCCACGGTACGGAAAGAAAAAGCTCAGGACCGACCTGTCTTGCGTGACTGTTGTATTGCAATCAGGGACATCGAACTCCTACGCCCAACCCCATCACCGCCCGGACTTAGTTATGAGCATACGTGTGGTGAGCGAATCTCATAGAAACTTATGTTCCAAGGCACAAACTACACCCAGAAACGGACCGCCACGTTGTCCACAAACCTAACCACGGACTTTCCCCACAGATCAAGTTCCTGAACAGAGAGAAACCGGTGGTATGGATCTGTGAACAGAGAGGCGGATAACTGTGGCAATGGGGCTCAAAGGACCCGAAAGACTCCTGGAGTTCTCTTGAGGAACCCGGCGGGTCTGGAAACGCCATTTATTCATGAAAATGTTACCGTAAAAGCCCGAAATCCGTAATTGCCGGGCAATCACTAAAGATTCACTGGTCGAGGCCAGTGAATGCTGACATTCACAAGTGAAAGCCCGGAATTCGTAGCTGATATTGTTGCTGAGGCCATAATTCGGGCTTTCGCTAGTGAATGTCAGCATTCACTGGCCATCGACCAGTGATTGTCAGAATTCACTGGTCACAACCAGTGATTGTCAGCATTCACTGGACATCTACCAGCGAGAGTCAGCATTCACTGACCCGGACCAGTGAATGTCGGAGATCGAAAGAGTTCGGGAATGAAAGTCGAATAAAATATCAGACACGTTGTTTCATTATCCCAAGTTCTCGAGGCAGGTTGGAATATGAAAAAATCAAGGTAGAGTGTCAATACTCTATTGACCCTTCCGTATAAATCTCCACTCTGTGGCAACTCCGGAAAGAGTGAGTTTCACTCTTTCGGAGTGAGAATTTCACTCGGGCCCAAGTAAATCTCATCCTTTCCGAGTTGCCACAAAAAGGGTGTTCATTCAGAAAGGTTAAGGATGTATGGCCCATTTATTCATCACCCATCGAATGAGGTCAGGAGTCCTTGATTCCTGACCTTCGTCTACTAAGATAGTCGCGGCGCGCAAAATTAAAACGACAATTGTGTCAGCATGAGCAGTGTGTCATTAATAATCATAACTGAAACGGTTATGTCACTCAATTTTGGTCATTAACAACTATCTTCTATGAGTTATTTCTGAGATTGACAAGTATTTGGCAAGACATTTTATTGAAAACTCCTCGTTGATGGATGATGGATATTCCTCCATATTCCAACTTGCCTCGGAAATTTGGGATGATAAGACGATGTGTCCGACACCTTATTCGACTTCCATTCCCCAACTCTTCCGTTCTCCGACATTCACTGGTCCGGGTCAGTGAATGCTGATGATCACCGGTCGAGACCAGTGGATGCTGACAATCACTGGTTGATGGCCAGTGAATGCTGACAATCACTGGTTGATGGCCAGTGAATGCTGACAATCACTAATGAAAGCCCGAAATATGGCCTCAGCAAAGATATCAGCTACGAATTCCGGGCTTTCACTAGTGAATATCAGCATTCACTGGCCTCGACCAGTGAATCTTAGGATTCACTAGTGAATGCCCGACAATCACGGATTTCGGGCTTTCACGGTAACATATATATATATATTCAATGCTTAAACAATGATGAGATACTTGCGTAAATCACTTTAAAGCTCCGCCGTGTATGAGCCAAGTACCTTACGAGTACGTGACGGACTCTGAGAGCGGCTCATGGGGTACCATGAGACAGTAGTTGCCAGCAAGTAATAGGTACGGAACGAGCATGTGGCGGACTCCGCCAGCGCAGCTGGTCCGAT
This sequence comes from Eretmocerus hayati, assembly GCA_029851415.1. Taxonomy (NCBI): domain Eukaryota; kingdom Metazoa; phylum Arthropoda; class Insecta; order Hymenoptera; family Aphelinidae; genus Eretmocerus; species Eretmocerus hayati. The sequence goes on along the minus strand of CM056742.1, from coordinate 70,621,101 downwards.
TCAACGTACTTTGGATGACGGTGTGTCCAGCTACGTGATTATCACGTAGTGAGTATGTGATGACGCCAACGTACGCAGTGAATCAGTGAAGTGCTGTAACGGCTGGCATCTCCAGAGCACTGATACAAATCAAATCAGTACAGCCTCCCGAAATTTTCCAGCGAGATTTTTCGTTCAGATTCCGAGTGAACTTGCGTTCCATTCGGATAAGAGAGGATGTCTCAAAGTAATTCCCATCTTACTCGGTCCCCGAGTGACATTTTTCTTTAGATGAAAGGGCGAGATGCTACAATCAATTGCGAGGTGATTTTTTGCCGCTCGTTTGTTACTGATGGATCAATGTGTTGTCATTGGAGAAGACACTGGGAGGTGTGCTACTAGTATTTATTCAGAGGTTGAGTGAGAAAAATGCCAATATTCTCGCGTTTAAGTTCCAAACAACCGCCCAAACTCAGATATTGTCGATGAGTACATCAAACCTATACGATACACAAGCGATGCTCTCTCACCGAGAAGTTTTAGTTCCCTTTTTGGAATTCTCTTCCACGAACAATACCTTGTTTCCTTATTTTCTCACCTGACACGCATAGAGTTACAGAGTGCATCATCCGTACATCGAGTCATTGAAACTAGCTGTCAATTCCGCTGGTGTACTGCTGCTGTCAGCAGCAGTACACCAGCGGAAGGAGCAGCCTGATTCAGAAGAAAACGACCTCGGTTCGAGTCTTCGCAATTACGTTGTTACACGGACTATCCAATTGAAAGTGGCAGTGTAAGTGTAGTTGATGCCTGTTCTTCCCCACCCATAGGATGATCAATAATAATATATCATCATAACGTATCATGATAAGGGGAAAAATAGTTCTTGGATTTACAAACTTGATGATTCATGTTGGCAAATGAATGTAGGATCAAGAAGTGGTTAGCAAGTATTTGAACCATGCCAACTTGTACCCACAGAATCGAAGGAGGAAGTCGGGTGGGGTTTCACGGGAATGATATCACTCGCGTAGATAAGCGAAGAGTATATAGAAGTATGTCCGTGTACATTTATGGAATTCCCCGGTTCACTCCAAAAAGAAATCCTTACATTCGGATTGATTTCGTTCTTACCGCAAGATGCAATAAATGTGAGATGAAAATCTTCAAAATGAGCAAGCGCTTCGTCTGAAGCGAAATTTGAGATTACAGCAAGCATCATTCGTAGCTGAACTGCAGAACTCTCTGACTCGCCGATGCATGTTCATGTTTATAATAGGTTAGGTTATACTTCTCTTTCGAGAGATAGGAAAATAACTCCATATACTTTTTGAACATCTTATAAATCCACGATCTAGATTCCGACGATTCGGAACACACAAAAATCACAATCATATACAAAATTATTTGTTGAGTCATTGAATATCCAACTTTGAACAGTTTCACATGTGTGAACATAGCTCGTGCAGCAGATGTGTAAGACCAAATTCGCCTCATTCTCAGACAATGAACCTCTATTGGAGTCGAATACTCTTGACATCATCGTATTTCCAAACTTGAAAAAAATGCTATTCTCCATTTCACGGGTCAGATTTGAACGAATGTCAGATGCAACTTTAAGACACTACAGCAATCTGAGAGTGAGAATTAATTTTTTTAGAGTTATCACGATCACGTGAGAAATAGATTTTACACCTTGTATCGAACTATACTTCCTGATCATGTCTGAGTTCAAGTCGGCAAACTGTAAGCAAAGTACACTTGTACGCACAGTGTATCAAAATAGTACATTTCGATACAAGGGCATGAAATGTTTTATTCGCATCTGAGTCATGGGTTTCTCGCCTGCGGCTCGGGTCGGAATCATCACGAGGATGCGAATAATAGGTTTTACGCCCGTGTATCTAACTATACTTTTCGATAAACTGTGAGTAAAAGTCGACAAACTGTGCGCAAAGTGCACTTTTACGCACAGTGTATCGAAAAATTGCCTTCTGACCCTCTGAATACCCCCAAGCACAGATATGTCCATCAATAGAGTATGCGCCAACCTTTACTTCTGGTATTCAAAAGTATCCATTGCTTTTCTGAGATTATTTTTGACATTTTGGATATCCGAACTGTAAAAATGGCCAATTCACCACTATCACGAGTTACATTTATGGGTACCCTCACAATATATGTAATATGAGCTTTCACATTACTTAGAATGAAGAAATATCCAAAATGTACATGCTCCTGTATTAGGCCAGTAATTCTGATCTGACCCGTGAAATGGAGAATAGCATTTTTTTCAAGTTTGGAAATACGATGATGTCAAGAGTATTCGACTCCAATAGAGGTTCATTGTCTGAGAATGAGGCGAATTTGGTCTTACACATCTGCTGCACGAGCTATGTTCACACATGTGAAACTGTTCAAAGTTGGATATTCAACGACTCAACAAATAATTTTGTATATGATTGTGATTTTTGTGTGTTCCGAATCGTCGGAATCTAGATCGTGGATTTATAAGATGTTCAAAAAGTATATGGAGTTATTTTCCTATCTCTCGAAAGAGAAGTATAACCTAACCTATTATAAACATGAACATGCATCGGCGAGTCAGAGAGTTCTGCAGTTCAGCTACGAATGATGCTTGCTGTAATCTCAAATTTCGCTTCAGACGAAGCGCTTGCTCATTTTGAAGATTTTCATCTCACATTTATTGCATCTTGCGGTAAGAACGAAATCAATCCGAATGTAAGGATTTCTTTTTGGAGTGAACCGGGGAATTCCATAAATGTACACGGACATACTTCTATATACTCTTCGCTTATCTACGCGAGTGATATCATTCCCGTGAAACCCCACCCGACTTCCTCCTTCGATTCTGTGGGTACAAGTTGGCATGGTTCAAATACTTGCTAACCACTTCTTGATCCTACATTCATTTGCCAACATGAATCATCAAGTTTGTAAATCCAAGAACTATTTTTCCCCTTATCATGATACGTTATGATGATATATTATTATTGATCATCCTATGGGTGGGGAAGAACAGGCATCAACTACACTTACACTGCCACTTTCAATTGGATAGTCCGTGTAACAACGTAATTGCGAAGACTCGAACCGAGGTCGTTTTCTTCTGAATCAGGCTGCTCCTTCCGCTGGTGTACTGCTGCTGACAGCAGCAGTACACCAGCGGAATTGACAGCTAGTTTCAATGACTCGATGTACGGATGATGCACTCTGTAACTCTATGCGTGTCAGGTGAGAAAATAAGGAAACAAGGTATTGTTCGTGGAAGAGAATTCCAAAAAGGGAACTAAAACTTCTCGGTGAGAGAGCATCGCTTGTGTATCGTATAGGTTTGATGTACTCATCGACAATATCTGAGTTTGGGCGGTTGTTTGGAACTTAAACGCGAGAATATTGGCATTTTTCTCACTCAACCTCTGAATAAATACTAGTAGCACACCTCCCAGTGTCTTCTCCAATGACAACACATTGATCCATCAGTAACAAACGAGCGGCAAAAAATCACCTCGCAATTGATTGTAGCATCTCGCCCTTTCATCTAAAGAAAAATGTCACTCGGGGACCGAGTAAGATGGGAATTACTTTGAGACATCCTCTCTTATCCGAATGGAACGCAAGTTCACTCGGAATCTGAACGAAAAATCTCGCTGGAAAATTTCGGGAGGCTGTACTGATTTGATTTGTATCAGTGCTCTGGAGATGCCAGCCGTTACAGCACTTCACTGATTCACTGCGTACGTTGGCGTCATCACATACTCACTACGTGATAATCACGTAGCTGGACACACCGTCATCCAAAGTACGTTGAATCGGACCAGCTGCGCTGGCGGAGTCCGCCACATGCTCGTTCCGTACCTATTACTTGCTGGCAACTACTGTCTCATGGTACCCCATGAGCCGCTCTCAGAGTCCGTCACGTACTCGTAAGGTACTTGGCTCATACACGGCGGAGCTTTAAAGTGATTTACGCAAGTATCTCATCATTGTTTAAGCATTGAATATATATATATATGTTACCGTGAAAGCCCGAAATCCGTGATTGTCGGGCATTCACTAGTGAATCCTAAGATTCACTGGTCGAGGCCAGTGAATGCTGATATTCACTAGTGAAAGCCCGGAATTCGTAGCTGATATCTTTGCTGAGGCCATATTTCGGGCTTTCATTAGTGATTGTCAGCATTCACTGGCCATCAACCAGTGATTGTCAGCATCCACTGGTCTCGACCGGTGATCATCAGCATTCACTGACCCGGACCAGTGAATGTCGGAGAACGGAAGAGTTGGGGAATGGAAGTCGAATAAGGTGTCGGACACATCGTCTTATCATCCCAAATTTCCGAGGCAAGTTGGAATATGGAGGAATATCCATCATCCATCAACGAGGAGTTTTCAATAAAATGTCTTGCCAAATACTTGTCAATCTCAGAAATAACTCATAGAAGATAGTTGTTAATGACCAAAATTGAGTGACATAACCGTTTCAGTTATGATTATTAATGACACACTGCTCATGCTGACACAATTGTCGTTTTAATTTTGCGCGCCGCGACTATCTTAGTAGACGAAGGTCAGGAATCAAGGACTCCTGACCTCATTCGATGGGTGATGAATAAATGGGCCATACTTCCTTAACCTTTCTGAATGAACACCCTTTTTGTGGCAACTCGGAAAGGATGAGATTTACTTGGGCCCGAGTGAAATTCTCACTCCGGAAGAGTAAGGTAAGTGTACCCAACTTGCCTCCGTACCCAACTTGCCCCCATATGCCGATCTCGGGCATGGGCACTCCTTGGCCTCCCGGCAATTTTTTTTTACATTTGTTATGTTGATATATGGGAAAGTAAGTAGTTTGCGTCGACCCCGAATCATTCCTGCGTTCTCCAGAAAATCTAAAGTGATTTTTCTATTTTTCGTGGTTGCTTAGCTAAGAAAGCACCGAGGAAATCGCCTTCAGTAAAATCGGTGCCAAATTCTTTGAGTTCAACCAATTTTGACGTACTTTAGCACATTCAACTCCTTGTTTCAAGACCTTCAGAATCCATTTTCCAGAATTGCAAAATTTGGATCTGGGGCTGTTTTATGTGCAAAACACGGAGACGATTCGTAAAGAAGAATGCCAACATCGGAGTGTACCTAACATGCCCCATATCTTTATCTCGAAAGGGCGCGCAGAATGACCTTTTTTACCACTCAGAACGTGTTCATCACGTCAAAATGGGTCAGAAATAGTGTTTCGAACCACTGAAAAGCTCTAAATGTGCGTGCACGGCGACAGAAACACTTTATCGCCGAATTCCATCATTTATTTCGGAAGAATTGAGACAGTTTGGCTCCAATTGATTCAATTTGGACGTAGTTTGGTGCATTTTTAAGGTCTTTCAACAAGCTTCAAAATGAGTTGAAGCACGTTGGGAATCGTTGAAGTAAACCAAAGTTATTGAGAAAAAGGCTCAATGGGGGCAAGTTGGGTACACACTTTTGTAAACTCTCAAAAAACACCTTTTGGGAGAATTAAAACAGTTTGGCTCCAGTTGGTTCAGATTAAATGTACCTTAATTTATTTTCCAGGTCTTAAGACAAGCTTTAAGATGAGCTAAAGTACGTTGGAAAATATGGAGATGGGCCAAAGTTATTAAGAAAATGGCCTAATGGGGGCAAGTTGGGTACACTTACCTTATTATTCTCAATTTCGTTTGAAATTGACCATTGTGTACGGACCTCACTCATTTTTATATTTCTATGTATTCCCTCATATTATCATTGGAAATACTGCATTGCATCATACTCCATATTTGATTACTCAACAGAAATTTGAAAACTGTGAATTCACTGTCATCGCCCTTTTTCTGGAACTCAGACTTGCGAAATACTTCGTGAACATACGCAACTATAGTTCTGTAATATCGATGTCATCAACATCACTAATCATAGAGATACAAATCAGTGAACTGAATCACTAACGTTGTTTTATCTCTAATTCTGACTATTCTTTGAATAATCGTTATTCGACATATCGATTCCCTTCAATTTTCCGAGTCCGGCAATTGCTCACATTCGCTGTGAGCTCTCAAAAAAATACTCTCTGTTTCATGCAATGCTATTATTCCATCCAATACTCGATTTCTGTAGATCCTTCTGTTATTTTGAGGATTTTCAGTATTCTTGTTCAACTTTTTCTCTCCAACTGTTCGTTCAAACACCACAAGATTACCTGCTTTTTCAGTTTATATACTCGGACTATCACTCTGGATTCCACTCCATCTTAACGAAATTTGAGAACAATATACTTGAATCTCATATTATAGATGACAAAAATATCAAACATCAGGTACTCCATCCCAAACTATATTTCCGATCTCATCTGAAGATCAAATCCATTTTCAATGAACAAAATCTTCGGATCTCTCCACCGAAAGAGAGAAACGTGAAGCTGTCATTGGGAGAAAAGCGGCCGTTTTATATGAATACCAACCTTATCTAAACGTTGACGTTGAGACTCATTAATCGTCATTGCGAATACCCAGTTCACAGGAAACTGTTCCCTGTGAAGTACAAACGGAAAGAAAGACTCACCCTTGAAAAGTGTTATCCTTGGTATCAAAACTATTCTTCCCATATTCTCCCTAGTTATAACTTCCGCTCCAATATTATGCTTGTACAACTTCCTAATCTTCAATCGATACACAAATCCTCTACCACGCTCAGATTCCGAGTCATCAGATTCCGAATCGACATCAGAATAGCATTCACTTCCAAATCGAGTTTATGTGGAATTAAACCATCTCTTATTTCATTCAGAAAATCGGTTAGATATTCCAGATGAGTGTGTTCAATTTTATTATATTTCTTCCATGAGATGACAGAACAACTCTATTCGTAGGAATATCTTCATTGGTGTATTCGAATATGGTCCTACGTGCATCATTACTTTTCCGCTCAGGTCTCATCTTCACTCCATCAATTCTACCCTCACCTCCACCAGAAGGATGTTGGGAAAATCAGTGTCCTTAGATCTCAAATTCTAGTCAGCTTCATTACATTGAACAATGGCCATGAGGCAGACGATGTGATAGTTTCCTGGATTACAGATTGTCTTTTCCCATTCGTCAAAACTGGCAGGATTTGTCTGAAATCCCCGCCTGATAGCGCCAATCTTCGACCAGAGGGTGAGTTATTGAACAAAAACGCCACGGAATGTTCTATCGACCCGTCTGAAGCTTTTTTGGAAATCATTGGTGCTTCATCCCAGATGATAACACCTGCTTCTCTCAATTTCTTGTCATCAGCATCAGATTCCATGAAAATACTTCGAATACTTTCTAGATCCAAGGGTAGTCTGAAGTATCTATGACTTCTCATACCTTATGGTAGAGAGAATCGACGCGATACCTGTCCACGCCATTGACAGAACTTTCTTCTTTGGGACAGGAAATCATCAATGAGAGACCTCTACAAGGAGTTTTCCCACAATCTCCCGGACCATCAATAGAATTGACTAGATTTTCATTACTTCTTAAGTTGTTATGGATGTGTGACGTGGTGAGTCTCGAGCCTCCGGCCCGCGCCTCTCCCCGTCACCTGACGATACACCAGGTGCACCGTCAGCGTTTCTGATGGACACTCGCCCATTTCCCCACCAAGTGCGATGTCGCGTCGCGGACTCATCGTCGCGGACTCATCGTCGCGGACTCATCGTCGCGGACGACGGGCCACGCCCCGGCAGACCGCTCTGACCAACCTAACTATTCACACACTCACTCTCAACCATTAATTATCTTTCGTACATGAAAGTCACTCTTCAACCCAATCACTCGTGTTCATCCTGGAGACTAAAACCGTCACCACGTTACATCCCCTTTTTGGTGCTAAGTGGGGTAGTTTCCCGCAAGTTCAAATTTTTTTTTTTCCAAAAAGTGGGAAAACTTTTTTTCCAAAAATTTTTTGGATTCTGCAATTTCGCAAAAGTGTCGTGAAAAATCAAAAGTGACTGAGAGGAGATAAGAGTTGAGCCAAGCAAAATCCCGCCAAGCCGCAAACCTGCCAAGCTGATCTCCAATACCTGCCCACCCGCCCGCCCAGACATCAGGAGAGAGCCTTCGAAGTCCAACCCGTCGCTTCGAAATTTGCCATCGAGGAGCCTGCCTACCTACTCTGCTGACCGTGCACATTCATGCAGCTCATCGCAGCCACTAACATCAGGGTCAGTTGCAGCCACTCGTTGACGTAAATACATCTAACTTATTTCACACTTATGTCATGAAGTGCTCTGTTCCACGTTAGCAAATATTCCCGAAGCGAACATCAGAACCAAAATTCAAAAGAGATCGAACATTAGTGAATCATCAACTCAAACTGCTATTTTGCAAATAGCAACCAGTAGACTTACGGGAATGTTTGATCAGAGCCATAATATGAGCAATAGTAGTCACCATGATTCCATAAACTGCAATTTTGATCGAAGTATGATGAACGAAGTTTGGGGAATCAATGCAAACGATACGAGCAACTCGCGAGATAGAGATGTGACAAGAATAAGCCGTTCTAATATACCGCAGAATCATGTGCGTCGCGTTGACTTTCATACGCAGCTAAGATGCGTAATTGAACCCATGATCAGTGAAAATTTCTCAAAAGTAGTCCCAAATCAAAATTTTACACGGGTAGAAGTCCAAGCTATGCCATACACAGAGATAGTTCGGAGAAAGGACAAAGATGGTAATCTTATTCCTTGCAAAATTTTACAACCTCCAACGGATATTCATAACAAGTGTCAAAATTTTCCCTTAGTCCGAAATTCGCTTCACGAAAGAGACCCGGTTCGAGGATATGAGAGCAATGTTCAACATTCAGGACATGCATTTCTTGACGATCGAAGTCGAATGACCTCCCCTCGCCCGGAATCTCAAAATATTTCACACCAAAATGAGCAAGAGCAAGTTTTTCCACAATTTCCATGGGATTTCCCCATAAGCACAGATAACAACAGACAAAATATACAACATACATCGAGTCACCAATTAAAATGTTCCCAAAATGGCTCTGCCCAAAATTTGCCAGTATACCACGATAAAAAGTCTAGGGTGCCATTCGCCGAGCCTAACTGTAATCTTGAGGAAATTTATTGAAAAATATTTTCGAGGAAGTCAGCTATCAAGAACTCATTGAAATTTACAAAATTTGGGGATCAAATCGAATCGAAAAATCAAACCGAAATGGCACAAACAGAACAGGGCCTTCAATCTTCCATGCGTGATTATTTTGCACTTCCCTATGTCCATCAATCAGCTCAACGCGCTCACCACATGGAGTCAAATGAAGATAAAAATCAGGGCTGTCACGAAATTTTTGGCTCAACACACGCATATGTTCAGTCAAATTTGATTGATTATGCTCCAGTACAAAATTCACAGACTCTGCACCAAACTAATCAGATTCAATCGAAATAGTTGACTCGAAATAATTTTGTGGGAACAAACTCAAGAACAGAAATAGATGCAAGTTTTTTCAAGGCTTTGGAATATATAAAAGAGTTTGATGGCAATTTTCAAGACTTGGCAACATTTTGCAGCGCCGTGAGATATGCGGCATCACTATGTGGGGATTTTGAATCGGGACGTATGCTTCTCATCGCTATCGCCAACAAATTACGCGGAACAGCAAAGGATTTATTTGCAGCAACAATAACTGCATATAATTCCGTAGAAGGATTTTTGGAAGATTTAGAGAAACAGTTCACTATAGTGGACTCCCTCGATGATATGATGTCAGAATTGAGAGCAACCGTTGAACAAGATGATGAATCAATAGAAGCATACGGAACGAGAATTCAGCTGATTTTGGGTAGATTCAAAAGTTCAGCAGCATCGGAAAGAGAATATTCCAACGCAGAGAAAGAATTTCGCTGTCGCGACGCAGATGAGGTAGCTTTGACGCGATTCATCATCGATATTGGCATAGAACTCGAAAGCGTAGTGCGGAGTCGGCGTCCTGGTAGCATACGTAAAGCGATAAGAATCGCATCACAGGCAGCGTTACAGCGCAAACATTTTCCGAATGTTCAAGAAGATTCTCATCCATTTTCGCAGCCGATTCCACCTGTGGTCAATCAGCAAAATGTGCGCTCCTTAGATTTACGATGCGTCAGTACTGCGATCAACCGGGTCACGAGGCAAAAGGTTGCCCGAAATTGAAGTCAGATTTTGGAAAAGATGGGGTGTACATTGATCGGCCGAAAAAATATCGCGGAGAGCGTGACGGTTATCACAGCAGGGGTAGAAATGACAGAAATATCGCAATCATCACAAGTGAGACCAAGCTGCCCAGTGCAATAAAGAAGATAATGGCCAGGTAAATCCGGTTTCTTGCCGTGATCCTCGGCGAAGTCACATAGCTGCACAAGAGCCACAAGCACTACAAGTACAACAACAGTCACAACCATTTTTGGTTGAATCTCAAAATCGTTCGGCACTTTGCGATAAGCATTCAAACTAATTGACCGTCCGTCGCAGTCCCCAGACGCCGGGCGCATAGATGACGCAATCAAAATCGCGTTTACAGTAAGGTGAAGAGGAAAATTGTAGAAAATCATGGTTCAAGGCACCTTCAAATGAGAAGATATTGCCCGATTACGAATCGGGATGTAAAATAAAAGAAAGAAGTAATATGGATGAATTTTCACCATTGCCTCAAACTAATAGGAATTCTTCTACTTAATCCTTGGGAGTTGAGGAAATTTTCCCAGTCGTAGACTCCAAAAGTCTTGGAACGATAGATGAAGTATCAATGCTACGTATATACTCCGGGACTGATAAGTGTGTGAGCGAGCCAAGTAGAGTCGAGCATCTTGATACGATTGACAGATTCGAAATCCCATCCATTCATGGCATGGCCAGAAGTGAGTTTGATTCAATGGGAATCAATTATATGCGAATGAATGGCATGCGCAGGCAATTGTCTGTTGTCCCCGACGTCACATTAGTGAAATGTGATGGATTGATTAGTAGGGACCATCTGTTGAAATATGGTGGTAATTCAGACCCCAAAGTCCGCTGCCTCGAATTCAAGAGTCTTTCCATTCTCGTTGTGAATGAAATGAACATGAAAGTGCCGCCAAAAAGGATCAAAATGATAGAGCTCAAGTACATGAGTCCTGTAAAAAAAAAGTCAAGTGTCTGTCTTACATGCTGCGAGAGATATCAATTTCAAAAATTCCATCGCAGAAAACTGTAACAAATTCATAGCAGCAAAGCTGAGGAAAATCATCACATCTTCTCGGAATATAAAAAGCATCGATGGGGACGGTGCTGTACACGATATTTGCAAATTATACATGAATAGCCCTACAGCCGAGGCACAGCTCCTTGAAAAACAAAGTAATCGCGATCGAATTTACACGCTCGCGAGCGAGGATATGATCACTCGCATTCAGATTCATTGCGTAAGAATCCTACATCACTACCCGTAACTCAGCTATCCGCGATCGCAATTCCACGCAATACCACGAGAAGAACCGCGGACTCGACGAAAATGGACTCGACTTTGCATGTTGAGCCGAGAACCTGTCAAGTGATGAGAACGAGTCTTAAAATAGTTCTCAAGTTCAGCGGCGTTCTGAGGTGCAAAACGGTCGCGTCTAATCGCATTCAGCAGTTTTCGAAAAATATCAAGTGGCTTCTGCTCGAACGCCACGTGAGAAGCCTGCTTGGGCACTTGACGACAACGAGCAAGCGCGAATTTTGCAAAGAATCTTCGCAGTGAAATATCGTTCATGTGGTCATGAAGCAAGGATTCCATTTTCTTCTTCGAAAAATGTATATGAAGTCGTCGAAACATTTGAAGCGTGTCTCCAAAAGCATAAAATGGGCCTGGAAATATTTCAGCAGATTCAGTTCCCAAGTAAAATTATTGATCAATTCACAAAATGCAACCTCTCTGATTTCTGCACTTTTCTCATAAACTTCATTAGCATGAATCTGTTGCAATTAAGCATCAAGGAATCTGCTTATAACCGGGAACCACACATATCAAAGAGAGAGGTGGGACATTCGGTATCAATTGGAATAAACCAAATCTTGTCACTCGCAATTTTTCGGGAGATGACTGATTTCTTCAACAAAATTACTCCGATGGTAGTTTTTGCTGGGCTTGTGCTGCAACCGATTACGTACTCCGAGCCGCCAGGTATAACTCTGAGTTATCGAATCAACACTTCTAATATTATATTTATCGAGTTCGCAGAAGCTTTTGGATTGAATCAACATGGTACATCTGAAGCACCAGTAGACATTCGAATGATCGAGAAAATTCGCCCAACCTCCCAAAAATCACCTGAGGCGCCCCGAGCAGACCACTCAAATTGGAATATGGTTCTTCCACGGGTCATTTGGCTCATCAACATCATAGAAAATGAGAACACGAGCTGCCTACAATCAATTTTAACATTGGGATGGAGAGCTAGAGTACCTGGGGAACAGCAGCAGACGGATTCTATGGAAAAATCTAATGACGTTATTTCTGAAACAACAATCCAAATGCCGCACAAGCAGGCTTCAGCCACTCTCCTCAATGAGCATGACAAGTATCGTTCCAATTATTCCTTTCATTTATTATCCTCTACTCTGTACTTTTGGAGAGATGAGTACGCGCACGAGTTGATGACTTCTGCTGGCAGTCAATTATCAGTTGCATATACGAGATTGATTGAGCTCAGGCATTCAAATTTTTCGATCGAAAATATGAAAATCATGAAGGATTTCAGAAAAACCTTCCTCAGATTTCCAACTGAAAGGGAAGCAGACATGCAGAATAGTACCTTAAAAGCAACCTTCACAGCTCAGAAATTCAGAATTTTATTATTAAAATTGGGCAATTTGAATGTAACGCTCCAGTGCGGCCGCCCTCGGCCGTTTTTAGATATTCCGGCCCAGGGACGTGCTTCTGAAGGCGTCAAAACCACGTTAATAGCTTTAATTCGCAACGTCGTTCTAAGCCGTCGAAACTCCGGCCCAGGCATGAGGCTCGCATTTAACTACCAAGACTTGTCTTTCGAATCCGAAGAAAAAATTGAAAACTGGCTTAGAAAATACAGAATTTCACAGCGTTGAAGCAGACGTTCCCCACACAAAGTTCAGCGCCAATCAGTATGCCTGCCGTCGGATCGAAACGGACGACGAGCGCATAGTCAACGACACTAATAAGGCCGTGGTGTAGTCCAACAATCAAGTACAATGCTTGCCGTCGGATCACGCCAGGTTACAGATGAACGAGTGCCAACGCAGAATCCACGGTCCAGTCAACGTACACTCACCACTAAGGGTGAACAACATCACGTAAAATCCTCAACGAAGATCTTCACGGAAGATCACCATCTCACTCCAACGGTATTTATAGTAGTAAGAAAGAAACTGCGTGTATCAATCAATTCGAAAACAAACTCATTCATATTTCTTGCACTGCATTACCGGTAATAGTTTTGGTGAGAATTTACACGAAAATTCGAAGCTCTTTAAAGATTCAGAGTGAAATACTACGAGATCAAAGGTCAGAAGGGCCAGTTTTGACGAAAAAAGTCACGAAATATATAGTTAGGAACAGTTAAAATACTGATGAGCCAATATGGAATATCAAATTGTTAAGAAGATAGGTGGGAAAAAGGACTCACACGTGATATCACTCACACATGTCACACAAGTCACACACATTGATACGACCAAACGTGAAACACCTCGTAGGAAAACATCTGCATCGGGTAAAGATCATATCCCGTTGAACGATAACTGACCACGGTGCGGCACAGAGAGCTGACAAGGCCAGGTCGCGTTCCGCGGCCACAATCTAGCCGCAGTCATACCTATGAACACGGTACAGAGAGTGGACCCGAATCGCGTACCAAAGCTCCACCCGTTGGGCTAGTCAAGGCCCAGCAGTGTAGTATCAACAGCAACCACACACATCAAACACAAGACACAGTACACATTAAACTCAACCACACCCGCCGTGACAACTCTCACAAACCGGACAAAACCAGAGAAAATTGAAAAATACCACTGAGCAAGGGGACGAGAACCTGCTCAGAGTGGCAGCCAGATCGGCACTGCTGATGCGATATTCGACATCCAGAGCCAGAACTGAGCAGTAGCTCTGCATCTTAAAGACATACTTACAATAGTCTCGAAGTAGCATACCGCTGGTTTTGTTATCGGCCAGGAGAAATAGTCAGCAAAAGAACGGCAAATCTACCACATACCAAAGCAGCAAATCCAAGTAGAGCATATAATACTCTTTTGGTGGCTGGATACAATGACATGACTCCGTGCAATCTCGAAAAGAGAGCTACTGTGCGAGATCAGCTCAAAAAGTAAACAGCGCGTCACTCGGATCGATTTACGACCGACCGGCAAATCTGAAGAAATTTTCCCCCAAATTTTGAAAATTTCCCAAAAAAATTTGTTAATTTGTTGGGCGAGCATCCCTATGCCACTCTTTCAAATTTCAGCTCGATCGGACGTTTTGTACCGGAGCTATAACTTGCACCGCAGTGCACTCTCTCAGCGCCAATCAGCTAGCGTAGCTGAAGATCAGCTAGTGATAGCTGATATCGTCAGCTAACGTGAACGGATTTTCACTGATTGAATCAGCTGATACACAGGGTTATGAACGATGATATACACCGTTCGGGAATGTTTTCCCCTGCGCACTGGGTGTCACGTGACAAATTTTTGGCTCTAGTATTAGAATCGTTCGTGCAGTGCAGTGGGATCCATTTGATTACCCGATTTTTAAGTCCCAAGTAGTGCGTCAAAAGTGGGCCACCTGGATCGAAAGTGGGCCACCTTGATCGAAAGCTGGCCACCTAGATCGAAAGTGGGCCACCTGGATCGAAAGTGGGCCACATGTATAGTAAGTGAGCCACCTGTATCGAAAGTGGGCCACCTGGATCGAAAGTGGGCCACCTGTATCGAAAGTGGGCCACCTAGATCGAAAGTGGGCCACCTAGATCGAAAGTGAGCCACCTGGATCGAAAGTGGGTCACCTGTATCGTAAGTGAGCCACCTGGATCAAAAGTGGGCCACCTTGATCGAAAGTGGGCCACCTAGATCGAAAGTAGGCCACCTGGATCGAAAGTGGGCCACCAGTATTATAGGTGAGCCACCTGGATCAAAAGTGGGCCACCTTGATCGAAAGTGGGCCACCTAGATCGAAAGTGGGCCACCTGGATCGAAAGTGGGTCACCTGTATCGTAAGTGAGCCACCTGGATCAAAAGTGGGCCACCTTGATCGAAAGTGGGCCACCTAGTTCGAAAGTAGGCCACCTGGATCGAAAGTGGGCCACCTGTATCGTAGGTGAGCCACCTGGATCAAAAGTGGGCCACCTTGATCGAAAGTGGGCCACCTAGATCGAAAGTGGGCCACCTGGATCGAATGTGGGCCACATGTATCGTAAGTGAGCCACCTGTATCGAAAGTGGGCCACCTGGATCGAAAGTGGGCCACCTTGATCGAAAGTGGGCCACCTGGATCGAAAGTGGGCCACCTGTATCGTAGGTGAGCCACCTGGATCAAAAGTGGGCCACCTTGATCGAAAGTGGGCCACCTAGATCGCAAGTGGGCCACCTGGATCGAAAGTGGGCCACCTGTATCGTAGGTGAGCCACCTGTATCAAAAGTGGGCCACCTTGATCGAAAGTGGGCCACCTAGATCGAAAGTGGGCCACCTGGATCGAATGTGGGCCACATGTATCGTAAGTGAGCTACCTGTATCGAAAGTGGGCCACCTGGATCGAAAGTGGGCCACCTAGATCGAAAGTGGGCCATCTAGATCGAAAGTGGGCCACCTGGATCGAAAGTGGGTCACCTGCATCGTAAGTGAGCCACCTAGATCGAAAGTGGGCCACCTAGATCGAAAGTGGGCCTCCTGGATCGAAACTGGGTCACCTGCATCGTAAGTGAGCCACCTGGATCAAAAGTGGGCCACCTTGATCGAAAGTGGGCCACCTGGATCGAAAGTGGGCCAACTGTATCGAAAGTGGGCCACCTGGATCGAAAGTGGGCCACCTGTATCGAAAGTGGGCCACCTAGATCGAAAGTGAGCCACCTGGATCGAAAGTGGGTCACCTGTATCGTAAGTGAGCCATATGGATCAAAAGTGGGCCACCTTGATCGAAAGTGGGCCACCTGGATCGAAAGTGGGCCACCTGTATCGTAGGTGAGCCACCTGGATCAAAAGTGGGCCACCTTGATCGAAAGTGGGCCACCTAGATCGAAAGTGGGCCACCTGGATCGAAAGTGGGCCACCTGTATCGTAGGTGAGCCACCTGTATCAAAAGTGGGCCACCCTGATCGAAAGTGGGCCACCTGTATCGTCGGTGAGCCACATGTATCAAAAGTGGGCCACCTAGATCGAAAGTGGGCCACCTGGATCGAAAGTGGGCCACCTGGATCGAAAGTGGGCCACCTGTATCGTAAGTGAGCCACCTGTATCGAAAGTGAGCCACCTGATCGAAAGTGGGCCACCTAGATCGAAAGTGGGCCATTTGCGTGCCGTAAAAAAAGCGGCGTGCCATGCCGCTTTCCACCGCTCGGAGGCGCTGAAACTCATCCTCCCCATAGCACGTTATACGCCTCAACCTCACCTTCCGAGCAGGAAATAAACATCTCTCGATCTTCATATACTCATGTTGTCGTCATATTAGGCTCCTCCTCAATATATCTTTCTTCGATCCAATGCTGATCTCGACACTGTATAGTGTATACGGCACAACACGAATATCGTTTGGCTAAAAAATCAGCTATATTAGCTGAGATTCCAGCTGTGTTAGCCGACTGAATCAGCTATTATAAGCTGATTCTTAAGTGAACGGTTTTTTACTCACACAAATAGCTACTGTAGCTGAATTTCAGCTACATTAGCTCATTTTCAGCTACGATCACTGACTTATAGCTGATTATAATCAGCTATATAAGGCCTCCCGTGGCACAAAATGAGTGAATATCGAACAAATACGCCTTAGCTCGTCGTGACTTGGTCTGGAAAAGTCGTTAATGTGTTCATGTCAATATTAGAACCCAGATTTGTGGAGTTATCCCATCAGAATCATCGATTTAAGCGTGATTTTTGTGTTCGCTGATTTGATCAGCAGTTTGACGTCCCATGGGAGTAATAGCTGATATTTGAGCTATATAATAGCTGATTGATGCTGAGAGAGCACCCGAATTGCACCCACCAAGACCACTTTTCACCGCGTGACACATCACCCGCGCTACAAATCGCCGAACCTCAGCACAAAACACAGCAGGTCACCTTCACTACACACACAGGTACTCATTCAAACACAGACAGAGTCATTTTGGATTCCACACCTAGCGCAAGGTCAAGTAAACGGCCAATTTTTCAGTAAAATCGTTCGAAAAAGTCAACTCCAGAATTTCGAAAAGTAGAGTCGAAAAACGCATAAATTGATGCGTATCACGATCAAATACAGTAGATAATATCTAGAACTAACTGTTTTCATCATTTGTATAGCCAAAAGGAACGCAGAGAAGCTAGAATTGTAATTTGAGGCGTTATAAGCTTTCATCGAAAAGTAGTTGAAAAATGCGTATTTTAACTGAAAAAGTCGATAACACGACATGAATCTTGCTCAAATCACGGTTGTGAACGTTTATTACTCTGACAAATCTATATAACTAAGTATACTAATAGCTATGAACACAATTGGAAGCTTTAAAAATGAGATCACAGGATTTTAAAGGGAAAAATGTAGGATCTCGATGCGAAAACTCAAATTTCTCACCTCACAATTCAAATTTCGTGGTGTAATTGTGATAGATAGATTGATTGATGTAATACCTGGAAGTAAGACCAACGACAAGAACCCATGATTAAATAGAAAAATTTTGAGACTACAATGTTATATGGTCCAAATTACATTCAAGAATTCACCGTCGGTACTGAAAATGAGTGCGTATTTTGTCATATATCGAGAAGTTAAGATGATATCAACTCGGAAATTGGTATAAATACTCCTTATATTGTATATTAGTAGTATCAAAACCGACCGACTACCTAAAAATTTTCAAATCACCACAGTAGAGTGAGAACCCATCAGATGAAGTACAGTTTCTCGTACGTAAATGAGAGTACACAAAAAACAGTCATAACTCGGCCAATTTTGATCCGATATTAATGTTCAAACGCTTAAATTGAAGGTCTTTCCAAGGACTATCTGATTCTTTGATCGAAAATTCCCAGAGAAGGCAAATTCTGAAAATTGTCATAGTGCGAAATTCACAATTCCATGTTTCGAGAGAACCATTTGCCATGCTTTTTGAACCTAAACTCCATGCAATAATCGGTCCGAGAATATTATAATATTGGAATCGAAATGAGACTTAGAACCATCTCAAGAAAGAAAAAGTATCTCTTGCGTCTGAGGGAAAATGATCCCACAGCTGCAAGCGATAAAAATTTCTCAATGCTATACCCAACTATGGCAGTATAGAGCTATATATAGTATACCTATTGTATACCAGAGAATGGAGGAGAAACAGTGAGAGACCGATAGAAATAGTCGAGCTCTTTTTCCAAATCAACTGAGCCATATTTCGAATTTGACGAATGTCACTTCTGAACAAAATACCCAACTCTGGACAATTATATTACGTATATTATTTGTTTATCGTATAATTTATTAATAACATTTTTGGTACTGCTCATACAAAAAATGAATTTTTTGGGGAAAATTCGTCAATCAAACTGAGGTATAGAACCTCACATAAATAACCATAGAATGAAGGAACATTGTTCATAAACAATCTATCGTTGATAACTTTCTCCAGACATTTCAATGCTTTTATAATTTTGTAAAACATTTGCATCGAATAGAGGTATAGAACCTCATATATTCATACAATCAAGAAGATGAGTTGTTCATAATTAATAGTTAATAATTTTCAAGAATTTCTTTAAATATATTCATGATTTTCAGAAATTCATCGAACATGTCTTCAACTTTTAAGCATAACCGTATGCAAACAAGAAGGAATCACATTTTGTAAGATTAGAAATAAGAGAATGAAAGTATTTAAGTCTAAACGATTTTAATGAGAGAGAGTTCGCGATAAGAATTTGTATCGCGACACACACGGACATTGACACTCTCGCTCTCACATGACTTCACACATACATTCATACTAGCATGTGCTTGCTCGCGCGAGCACTATAATATAACATATGATTCCAACCATATGATTTGAAGGCCACTCAAGAGGTCACAGCTGTTCCATGTATTGTTATGTAGGTCGTCCGACCAGGCACGCCTGTGACGTGGTGAGTCTCAATCCTCCGGCCCGCGCCTCTCCCCGTCACCTGACGATGCACCAGGTGCACCGTCAGCGTTTCTGACGGAGAAAGTGCGATGTCACGTCGCGGACCCATCGTCGCAGACGACGGGCCACGCCGCGGCAGACCAACCTAACTATTCACACACTCTCTCTCAACCGTCAATTATCTCTCGTACATAAAAGTCACTCTTCAACCCAATCACTCGTGTTCATTCTGGCGACTGAACCCCTCACCACGTTACAGATGGATTATTGATTCTTCACTCCTTCAAATCAATAATCACGGGTAGCGGGGGTAGGCGAGCGGAGCGAGCAGGGGGGCTCGCCCCCTAGTATAAATATTTATATATATATGCATTGATCTTCGGGAATCTCGTATATAGCTGTTGCGTATATGTAAGTCTCGGTTTTGTTTTTCATAAGTCCCGGAAATGTCCTAGGCCCGGGGAGCTGTATACATATATACACACACTCACCATATATGAGGGAACCTAAGAACCTTCAACTTTTAGTGTACCATACAGTATTTCAATGAGATCGGGACTTCCACGCCCTGGGAAAATGTTTTTCAGATAGTTTCTATAGTTTCCAGGATGGTACTCTATCGATTTTTCATCACACGTGCGTAGTGCTCTTGATACAAATTGAAGAATCGTCAAATTTCGTACTTTTTCAGTGTAACTGGCACGTCTTCCGGAACTCTTCGGCCTCTGGAGAAAATAACACTGTCCCAAAAAATCTAAAAAAATTCCATCTGACTCTTTAAACCTACTGTAATCATAAAAGATTCGTTCTAACAGCGACTCAGGTCCGTGGTCAGCACAGGTCTTCCATAAAATTGTATTCCACTTTTTGGAAAATACTCACCTCCCCCACTTTTTTTGTACGTAAAAAAAATAACATTCGAGCTAGGATGAATCGGGCGTTAGAGGAATGCAAGAGTAAGAATGGACGATCAAAATGCTTCTTCGTTTGGCAGCGACGCATTATTCTGGCGGACGATCTGTGACGTTGAACTTGACAAATTTGTCGCGCCCACCGCTTCAGAAAAGGACATAAACCTTTGTTACTCGAATAATGAGCAAATGTCGCTCCTAAACCCTATTGTCCATTTCACTCTCGCGTATGATGAATCACCATGCACTTCAATGAAGTGGCTATAACGATTGTTATCTGGCCGGGGAGCTCGGAAAACTTGTTCAGACCCTGAAAGCTGATTTTTCCGGTCGAAAAAGATGCACGTAACAGGTCCAAATTGTAGCTGTTGACTTTGCATGTAGTTATCACATCATTTTCACACTGGCAGCTCATCATAATTCAAGTAGGAAAGCTTTGGAAAAGGAAAAATTGCATATACCTCCGACAACTCTGTGGACATAAGAAAAGTGGATCTAGATGAGTATAACGGAGAGAGGCTCAATTCTGGGAACGGAATTCGATTGAACGGGCAGAACAACATCTTTATCAACCATTATATTGCACTATTCACAATCCATCCATGTTAAAAGCTTCTAAAAGCGACGAAAACGTAATAGACCAGTTCCTTCTCATTGTTCCCAGGGGATCAAAATCTTTCAAAAACAGTGGGCACGACTTGTTACCACATTTAAGAGGTACGGAAACAGCATGGAATGAGTTTCAAGAGCGACAAGCGCGGAAAAAAACTTTTTCCTCGGATAGCCCAAAAGTTGGAGGTTTGGTAGATTTCGTCATATGTTGGCGAGCATGCTCTTTGAGTGTATGAGTGTATAAACATGAGTAACGACGCAACGCTTACTAATATTTTCTCTATGTAATAGCTATAGCGACTCGCCTCCAAGTAAGCCTGTTACGACTCGACTTCTAATCTTCCTCGCTGGCCCCGAGGCAAGGTGTCGGACTTCGGATCGGACGATTCAATCGTTCGTGAGTTCGTGCCCAGGTCTCGGTCGGACCTTCTCACACCGGTATTTTTTTCTGTTTTTTATTTGGTCCACCCTTATTAATAAACCTTTTGTTCATACACTGGCTTTTTCCGTTGCCACCTGGACACAAATTTTGACAAAACTAGATCGAGCCGAGTCGTCTGAGATGAGTCGGTTCTTTTAGGCAGGGCAGTGCATATGGACCAATTCGGTCAGTAGCCTAAAGCAATAGTGCATCAATACCGGTATCCGAATTTGACTGGCATTTATAGACACCAAGGGCTTTCAAATGCTTTACCCTGTTGAAATTCCGTCAATTAGTCATGGCAAAAGACGTACTGTGCTGTATTCATAGCATCAAGACCTCAAACAATATATTTGAACGATTTAGCGCTGTAACCTCCAAATCATGATGAGTACTGATACATCAGTGCCGCTCACGAACTTTTTCTGTCATTTATAGACGCCAAGCGCTTTCACATGCTCTACCCTGTTGAAATTTCGTCAATTAGTCATGGCAAAAGACAGTACGTGCTGCATTCATAGCATTATGGAACCTCAAACAATATATTTGACCGATTTAGCGCTGTAACCTCCAAATCGTGATGAGTATTGATACATCAGTGCCTCTAACGGACTTTGCCTGTCATTTCTAGACGCCAAGCGCCTTGAAATGCTTTACTCTGTTGATATTTCGTAAATTCGTCATGGCAGAAGACCGAACATGCTATATTCGCAGCATCATGAAGCTCCAAACAGTATATTAGAACTATCTCGCACCATAACCTCTAAATTGCGACAAGTACTGATACATCACTATACCCAGTCATCACAATCACTGCTCGACTCCGATTGTCATTTCTAGCCGCAGAGCGGCTTCAAATGCATTTTTGAGAGCATAATCATGTAAATTGATCATTGCAAATCAAACAATTCCATCTTTAGATGAAGGATCATTATGAGTCTGAAGTTAGCAGACAGATGGCAGACAGATAGCAGACAGATGGCTCACGCGTATTTGAGGCAATCAATAGATGAAATGAAGCATGTCCATCCTTTTATATGATGAGAAAAACCCTTCTGAGTGACCAATATACCCAACAGATATGTTGAATATTCATCAAACAAGATATTTGTCAATTGAATTAATTATCACCTCTAATCAGATAGTTCGTAGTCTTCGAAGTTGTTTGACGTATTTAAATTCCCATTCATCGAAGAACGACCCATATAAAGGTGTTATCTCGGTAATATTGACGGAGTACAATATGTAGGTATCTCTGTATTTATGTGTGTATGAGTATATACGTATGTATAGGTAGATATATGTATATAGACGTACACACATGATCCCGAATTCTCTGTAACGCTGCATACATGTTCAAAATAGTCTTCTCTAACATATATGTCGGATCCAGAGAACGGACATGCCCCAAAATAGTGCTGCGACCCGATTATGGACAGCAAACACTTGGGGGGGGGGGGGGCATCAGAATCGACACCTCAGGCCAAATCTAGAAATGCCCATTTTTGCAATTGCCGTTCCTTCTGGTACAGTACTAGAATCATTAGAGTCGACGAAAATCGTTTTCTTAAGAGCAAATTCGAGATCAAGCCCCCCTGAATGTGCTTTTACGATTGTGTAGTTCCTTTCTCCATCGCTCAAATTGTTCGAGATTAGAGTGATGTCGTCAGCAAACTGGATATCGGGAAGTATCATATTGCACGGGAAATAAAAGGTGTTTGAACGACATGTCGAAGCACGAGAAAATGATTCAATTGAGTGGGAAAAAAGACGTACGCACGGGAAACAATTATTTTTTGCACGGGAAAGAAAAGGTCATTGTAACGGAACTTCAAGGTTTGCTCACGGGAGATCAAATTATTTGAACGACGATTATGATCTTGGGATGGACAAAGTTCGTTCGACCTCGATATAATTGTCTACTTAGCTGCTGATTGGAACTACCTCTAAAGGCAAATACATAACAACGTGATAACACGTAACAAGGGGGAAATAGCTAATATTCCATACTGTAGATACTTGGCTTATAACTGTACGTACTTGCTCGTACCTGTCAATACTCGCAATAGTAATTCCTGCTACCTACACAGTACGGAATAGGTATGTGATGGATTTTGGAGAGGCGCTCAAAATGCACGCAACAGCAGTTGCCGGTATGTGACGGGTACTGAACAAAGACGTGACGGGTACTGAACAAAGACGTGACGGGTACTGAACAAGTACGTGACGGATTCTAGAGCCCTTGCTCAGCGAGCCGCATGGCAGTAAATTCGTGTATGTGCCAAGTACGGATCGAGTACGTGACGGACTCTAAGAGCGGGTCACGGGGTACCATGAAGCAGTAGTTGCCAGCATGTAATAGGAACGGGACAAGTATGTGACGGACTCCGTGAGCGCAGCTGGTCTGATTCAACCTACCTTGAATGACGGTATCTCCTGCTACGTAATTATCACGCAGAGAATTAACTGACTAGTTAATGAATTAGCCTGCTCGAATCTCACACGAGCCTCATCGCGATACTCTACACTCACGAAGGTCGAAAAAATGAAAAAACACAGCGCACGTAAATGAAATTTTGACCTCTTTTTCGATAATAATATTTTTTTGCGACTCTGGATCGCCAAACTAATGATTGCGCCAATAAGACGTCGAAAGTGACCCTTTGTGGAAGTATTCGAGGGAAATTTCACTTGGGTTGAGTTGTTTTTACACTCGATCCTCGAGTTGCTTACAATTTTCAGTTATCGATGAAAATGACTCGATTGCAGGATCAAAAATTGATAATCAGGAATTTCATTGAAGCGATTGGTCTTTCCTGCTAGTATTTTTATTGCAATTATGCAACGTTTCGATTGTGAGTGTACAATCCTCTTCAGGCTAAAAATTATACATGTACATTAATGATCATATTCGAAAACAATCACAGTGACACTTTCACAATATCACACACAATTTTTACCTTAAAATATTCGAATAGTCACATTTGAAGAATCAAATACTTTCATCCAAGAAAATCCTGGATTCGTTATTTCCTCTTTTGAACACAGTACAGTGATGGTGATAACTTTCCATTTCTATGACACCATATAATAATAATTGAGTGACTTCTTCAAAAATAGAAGGGAAACTAAAAACAATTACCTCTCACTTACAATTTAGATGTTTGTTACTGTGTTATTGATCCTTCAGTCCTGGGATGACAAGGGATGATATTCTTGTCGATCGACTAGATGTTGTGTCGATCGATTCCCAAGGAGGACTGACAGATCAATAACATTACAATTGTACAATGAGAAGGTTCCTGTTTTACCGGCCGTTTACAGTGATCTATTATATCGTATTGATTTCCTTGAGAGAGACATCTTGAGTTGGTCTAGCGAATACTTATATGTATTTTTTAGGCCGTCTAGATCTTCTCGTTTGTTGAGAGTGTTAGAGTGATAATAGATATTTAACATTTCAGAGAAGAGTCTAGGTTTGTATCTATTTTCAGTGTCCAAAATCTCAATGTTATCAAAATCAAAGGAATGTTGGAATTTCTTTGAATGTTGTGCTATCACTGATGTTTCTTTGCCGATTCTAATATCCCGTTCATGTTCATACGCTCTTTTTTTCATTTTTCTTAACGTTTGACCTATGTATGTCATATTGCAACTTCCACAGTTTATTTTATATACTAAGTTATGCTTTTCTGAGATTGGTAAAGAATCTTTTCCTAATTTTATGAATCGATTAAATTGATTACAGTTGAAAGAAATGGGAACAAGAAAGAATTTTCTGGCTATTGCATTGAGAGACGGAGTAAGATTTTTCACAAAGGGGAAAACTACCTTTGGGAGTTTGATAAAAATTTTTTTGGTGTTTGACTCGACATTGATATCAGAATTCTGTGACCTATGGATTGCATGCATTCTTTTGCTAATATATTTATTAATAAATTTACTTGGGTAATTGTTAGATAATAGAAGATCTCGAATGACATTCAGGTTTGAAACGTGGAAAGACTTGTCAGAAAGTTTGATGGCTTTATCAACCAGGTTATATATAATAGCTATTTTTTGCGATACAGGATGATGAGATAGAAAATTGATGTAACGTCCTGATGCAGTTGGTTTTCTGAACCAATTGGTCAGGCATGTTTGATTCGGACGTCTAATAATCTGCAGGTCCAGAAAACTGATACAACCGTCTACCTCTTTCTCATGTGTAAATTGAAGGTGATCATCAAAATTGTTGAAGGTTTGCAAACATTGGGAAATCATATCTTTTTTGACGATTAGAAGACAGTCATCTACATATCTCTTATAGAATAAAATACTCCTTTTCATAATATTCAGGCTATGATTTTCTAAGAGTTCTAGTGTTATTTCTGCATAAAATGGGCTCGTGCAGCCACCCATAGGAGAACCTACTTTTTGCCTGTAAAATTTTCCATTGAACTGAATATATGTTGAATTGAGGAGTATTCTGATTTTCGAAAGGAATTCATCTCTACTCATATATCTGCCTACTGTACTTCTTAGATATTTCCATTTCCTTTTTAGAGCTTCTATGATTAGATCAGGATGTAAATTTGTAAACAAACTTATAACGTCAAAAGAGACCAGCTCATAATCCTCCGGAATAGATAATTCCTCCAACATTTTAACCATCTCATAGCTATTTTTGATTCGAGATTCAGGCATAGGAATATGTTTGTTGAAGTGAACAGAAAGACATTTGTCTAAACGATGAGTGGGACTATTGACAGTAGAAACGATAATACGAACAGGATAACCTGCTTTGTGAACTTTGACCAATCCATAAGCACGTGGAACGTTAGTTTGAGACAGATCTCGTTTTATGTAATTGAAGCTAGAATCAGAGCCAATCAAACCTTTTTTTATCCAGTCATCAACTATTTCTGTAACAGTATTCTGTAGGGAACTCAAAGGGGATTTCTTAACTTTATCATAATAATTCTCATCTCCAAGGCTTGCTTCTACTTTTTGTACATAATCATCCTTAGAAATAACCACAGTAACATTACCTTTATCTGCTCTAGTAATCAAAATTCCCTTATTGTCCTTGATAAAAGTTTCAGTTTGTTTGATTTTATGAGAAATAATACGATCCTGCAAGGTGATATGATGTATACTATTATTAAAACTATTCAGTTGTGTGGGGGCTTTCTCTCGGAACCTCTCATCTAGATCGTCATACTGATCATATAGGTGTTCCAAATTTTTTAAAAAACTGAAAAATGTTCTCTTGTCAAGAGATGAAGTGAAACTGAATTTTTCTCCCAAACTCAATATATCTGAAACAGCTTGTGGGATATTAATGTTCATGAGATTGACGAGCCACTTTTCCTTGAAATTGTTTTGTGAAATTTGGTCTTCCTGAACGTGAGAATTGGTGGATAGTTTCTCAGTGACCTCAGGAGCATTGTCATGGCCTTGAACAGACCATAATTTCAAAAACTTTTTATCATGCGTTTTTCTCACGTTCATTTTCAACTTATCAGTGATATTTTTAAATGTATCCACAAACTGTTCAGCCAAACTGCAATTGAGTTGAGATTTTAGATTTTCTACTGACTGGTCGATATTTTTCGAAAGAAATTTTAAATGAATATTCAAATCATGAATTTCAAGGTTCAACAGTCTCTTCTGAATTTGGAACTGAATTTCTTTGGCTCTCCTTCTAGCCAAATTACTGTGAAATGTCACATTACCAACAGATTTAGTACAATTTTGTAGATGTGAGGGAATAATATCAAACGTTCTACATCGAAGTAAGAAGCGAAGTTGTTCGTTAGAAGTCGCCCGTTTCCTCATTAATTTGGAAAGTTTTACAAATGAATCAGAGATTTTATCACAGAAAACATGTCTCAGTGATCTCAGAAATTCAGAGAATATAAAATTTTGTTGGTTAGACAATATATTACCAAGTTCTTCGAGGGTCTTCTTAGATGTGAAATACTGTGTGTGTGACGAGTGATTGTTTTGATCGTCAGATGTTTCGATGACCTCTTGAAGCGCCGCTAGACGTGATGTTTGCCGCGCAGTATATTCTTCTGCAAGCTGCTTGCTACGCGCTCGCGTGATCGGCATTTCATGTACCCAATGCCAATAGATATCGATGAAAATGACTCGATTGCAGGATCAAAAATTGATAATCAGGAATTTCGTTGAAGCGATTGGTCTTTCCTGCTAGTATTTTTATTGCAATTATGCAACGTTTCGATTGTGAGTGTACAATCCTCTTCAGGCTAAAAATTATACATGTACATTAATGATCATATTCGAAAACAATCACAGTGACACTTTCACAATATCACACACAATTTTTACCTTAAAATATTCGAATAGTCACATTTGAAGAATCAAATACTTTCATCCAAGAAAATCCTGGATTCGTTATTTCCTCTTTTGAACACAGTACAGTGATGGTGATAACTTTCCATTTCTATGACACCATATAATAATAATTGAGTGACTTCTTCAAAAATAGAAGGGAAACTAAAAACAATTACCTCTCACTTACAATTTAGATGTTTGTTACTGTGTTATTGATCCTTCAGTCCTGGGATGACAAGGGATGATATTCTTGTCGATCGACTAGATGTTGTGTCGATCGATTCCCAAGGAGGACTGACAGATCAATAACATTACAATTGTACAATGAGAAGGTTCCTGTTTTACCGGCCGTTTACAGTGATCTATTATATCGTATTGATTTCCTTGAGAGAGACATCTTGAGTTGGTCTAGCGAATACTTATATGTATTTTTTAGGCCGTCTAGATCTTCTCGTTTGTTGAGAGTGTTAGAGTGATAATAGATATTTAACATTTCAGAGAAGAGTCTAGGTTTGTATCTATTTTCAGTGTCCAAAATCTCAATGTTATCAAAATCAAAGGAATGTTGGAATTTCTTTGAATGTTGTGCTATCACTGATGTTTCTTTGCCGATTCTAATATCCCGTTCATGTTCATACGCTCTTTTTTATTGCAATTATGCAACGTTTCGATTGTACACTCACAATCGAAACGTTGCATAATTGCAATAAAAATACTAGCAGGAAAGACCAATCGCTTCAATGAAATTCCTGATTACAATTTTCAGTATAAAAAAACTAAATATTGATATATTGTGGAACGATATTGAGACTAAAATGCTAAATGAAAACAATGGAACTGCATAAAAATGGAAAAATCGTATCTCGTATCAGCTTCTCTTCTCAAATAAGGTACTCATCGGGTCGAAGTATATGGAAGAACAATCCATCGATTGAGGGCTTGGGAGCTTTAACAGTATAACTCAAGAATTTCTCTGCTGGGAAATTGAGCGAAACGTAGGAGACGTCGAGGAAGTTCCCTTAGAATCGAATGAAAATTCAAGCTATTCTACTGAACTTGACTCAATGATTGCGAGTGCACAACTTCGGGGAAAATTGTATAACCATCGGTGAGAAAGGAACAAATTTTCGAGTGACACTGTTCTTGTTTATAAAGCCCGGGATTTTGTGAAATTTTATCATAATTCCACTCCAAATTCGTTATTGTCAGTAATCTGTTGATTTTTAGTACTGTTCATGGTTTATTCACGAGATTTGGAGCGTGATGACTCCAATACTAGCTGTTGACGATAATCAAAATCCCCAACGTCGCGCCTTGGAGTTATACACCTCGTATATATGTTACGGGCCATGTCCGATTTGCGGGCATTGTCAACAATACCCGGCTCTTTCGGGCTTTGTCGACAATGCCCAAGGCTTTGCGGGCACGGTCAATCATTACTGAGTGCCGCGATATTTTGATGGCATCAAATAAGGTTCGGCTAGCGCGGGACTAGGTGGACTTTTTACAATTTTGTGTCAGTATCACCCACATGCATACAATCATAAGGTTCATCCGTTTATGTCACTGATAAGCGGTCCGAATCCCGACCGGTACCAATGTAATTTTTCATAGGTGCTTTTCAGTGGCTTTGGTGGTGAGGAACCCATCTCCGACTGTGGGCCCTGCTCAATAACTTCAAAAACAGGTTGAAAATGCGCAAATTGAAAAGAAATGGATTAGCGAATAACCATATCCAGAATGCTGCAATGCTTGCACGACTCAATCCAAAGCGTAATAAGTAAACTGTAGACAATCTTTTCGAGGGAATCCAAACAATTGTTGAAAAATTTAGCTAGCTGGTTAACTGAAAACTTCAACATTTTGATTGAAAATTCAACCTATTCTTCCATACAGCTGGTTGAATTCACAACCACATGGTTAAACTTTTCATTGAGCCGGCTGATTGCATTTATCATTTAACCATTTGGTTGGAGGTTTTCGAAAAAATTGTTCGCAGTGTACACGCTTGCGGAATTTGCGCGGGCCAGTGTCCGCCTTGAAGTGTAGTCGCGCGTCGGTACCGAATCGTAATAGCCTAAACAATTCATTTTACTGTGATAGAATCTGATGTACTTGAAATGTGTTTTTTTACTGTATTCATGAGTGATAATGATTTCATCGTATGATGTATTCTCTTATTATTCCGATGCATGGATCAAAAATGTATTCCACATTTTTCAAACTCCCTCTGTACTTATAAGCTTTAAAGACAGGCTCTTATGTCAAGCAATCGATTCCCGTCCACACCCAATCATGAAAGGTCATTGCAGCAGTCGGGATTGATTCAATCTTCCAGCATTCGTGGTCCGCAGGATGAATATTTAGTCAGACTCGAGAGCTAATTCCCAGTTTCTGAGCTCCGGTATCTGAGCCAATTCATGGTGCCCAAAACCCCCTGGGCATTGTCGACAATGCCCGGGCAATGTTAACAATGCCCAAAAGAGCTGAATAGCTAATAGAGAATAGCTAATAGAAAATCGGACATTGCCCGTAACATATACATGGATATACCATAATAACACCAGGAAATGCGAAGTCAACGAGTTCAACCAGCAATTATCCATGGAGAATTCTGAAAAATTACACAATGCGTAACGTTTGTCTATATTTTTCAATTCATGCAAAAAAAAACAATGATATGAATTGAGTTATACCGTTATAACTCCCAAGCCCTCAATTGGCTTTAGGACCATGATGTGAGATTGTCAACAAGATCATCGATTTGAAAGGTTGATTGGAAACGCTGAGATGGGTCTCCCTTTGAACGAGCAGCCTCTGGAACTCCGAGAAGATCTTGGGTGTAGGGGTGGAACGGGAACAGATTCTACAACAGAGAACATACGGAATTCATATTCCTGGGTATTTGATCCCAAGCCCAGAATTCCGCTCCAAAGTCTATAGAGAGGAAGAGAAACGAAATGTCTATATTTTGTCGACTGGTCTTTCTGCATTGCAGGTCCTGTACGAGAAAGCGGATGAATATGTGGCTCAATTCAAATTCACGGTACTGCTCATGCCGAGTGGCACACACAAAATTACGGGAATACCATTCCAGACAGAGGTTTACGAATCATCCCATGTCGTCGAAGATGCAGATCTTAAGGTCAACAATTGCCTGTCAATGAGTGCCCTTGTATATAAGTAATACCTCCATATTACCTCATATTAAATGGGTCCACTCTCCACCCTGGTGACGAGTGATCCTGCAATACCGTGGGAATTAGAGACGTTGAGAATTCAGTTCCCAAGTCCGGGTCGATTCATTCAGTGGGGAATGATCTCTGTGTCTATCCCTCGATGTGAAACCAGATACGTAGACCATGGGGGCTCGCCCACACCCTTGTTACAGAGGAATATTTTGTTGATCGCAAAGGGATGATTCCTGATGGAACATCGATTTTGGTATTCCGTGGTCAAGTTCTTGAATCCATGATCTTTGAGGTGTCCTCTCTTATAGTCGAAGAATCAATCGACATAATATCATGTATTCACCCACGCAATCTGATCTAATGTGGATAATGTGAGACCATTCCATTGAATCCTCGGAAGGGACTACGCGGGTAAGCATGGTGAATCGGCCCTTGTCAGGTATGGCCCCGGGAGCAATTTTCCCCAGTTTCTCACCCCAAACTATGAGGAAAGCAATAGTTTTCAGGTCCCGAAGTCGCCCCTGTGTTTAGGGGCAGCCTGGAAACCCTCTAAACGCTAAAAATCGATGTTCCTTGTATTGAATCGCATTCTGACGCATCTCAATGAATCATTCTGGAAATTTTCCGAAATACTTTCGAAACATCAACAATTCGAAGGAGAGTGGTTCCATCTCGACAACTTTTGATTCAAGCTTCGAAAAAAATTGTTAAAAAAAATAAAAATCAATTTTTAACCCTGTTATCTGTGATTAAGACGTTAGTGAACCATCTCATCGTATTTTTCGGCTCATTTCACGTCGGAAACCACTTTGAAATATATCATTGGTCGAAAACGTCAAAAATCAATTCCAAAGCAAATTTTTCTCCATAAACTAGCCTCTCCTGCGCATGCGCGTTAATATACGCTCCTGAAAGTATCTCTAATCGATAGCTGGTGTAATCTACTTCAAAATGACCTTTTGCAAAAGTCGATTTGATGCAATCACAGCTGAGATATGACTGGTGCAGAAAATGGAGAAACCCAAGGTATCAAATCCGTGAATCCGTGCTTCCTTCAATGGCCTTGAAAAATGCGAGATTTGAATTGGGCCCTTTCTAACATGCGATTCTATGTTTTTGATGTATTTTTTGACGTAAAAACCGAATACGTGGTCAGTTTTCTTCCAAACCTTCAGGATTTCTCACCAGATTCATAAAACCGACTCGATGATGGATGCTTATCTTTAGCCTTTTTACACTTATTTGAGATGAATAGTCGATGTACGGGGAGGTTCGGGTGGACTGTGTACTAGATACAACTGTGTTCCTCAAAGGTGGCTCGCGCAGATTTTAACTAAACTGGGAATGGGTCTAAAAGTAATTGGAAATCATAGATAAACTCATGAGAAATCATAATCCGCCAAGAAAAGAGGAGGTCGCCGGCGAAAACCGAGAGGAAAATCATTTCAGAGAAAAAATCCTTATACATGCATTCTTATGGGATCGGCGAAAATAAATTGGACCACGCGCAAACTAAATCTTTACCATCGATTATGACAAAAGAAATCGACGCTATTTTGCACGGCACGTTTAATGATATTGAAAACACCATAGGTTGCCGGCGTGGATTTTGAGTAAATTGAGTTCAAACTGAGTTTTGGGATGCAACGGTGCGGAGCAGCCGCCGCTTTGTGATGTAAGTATACCTATATTTACGTCAGGAGCGGACTGGACAGCGGAGCGGCCCGACTACCTGCGCTCGGGGCCCTATGCGTCGTACGGCACCACGCACGCGAGCCACCTTAATGTATTCTGACTAGCCGAAGACGATCCCGGTGGTTTTGAGGCTCAAGGGAGCGGTGGGAGTGAGATTTCTGTTGTTGGAGCTGAATTTTGTTTTTTAATTCCATATGAGGGAACTATATCGACCAGCTTATATGAGGATAGCAGCGCTTCCTCGAGCCTCGAAACCATCATCATTGTCATCAGCTGATCAGAATACATTGAGAAACATAGTTGTATGTAGTACAAAGTCCACCCAAACCTCCCCATACACCGACAATTCATCTCAAATAAGTGTAAAAAGGTTGGAGATGAGCATCCATTATCGAGTCGGTTTTACGAGTCTGTCGAGAAATCCTGAAGGTTTGGAACAAAACTGACTGCGTATTTGGTTTCTACGTCAAAAAATACATCAAAAACACATGTTCACGTGTCAGAAAGGGCCCAATTCACAATTCGCATTTTTCAAGGCCATTGAAGGAAGCACAGATTCACGGATTTGATACTTCGGGTTTTTCTATTTTCTGCACCAGTCATATCTCAGCTGTAATTGCATCAAATCGACTTTTGCAAGGAGTCATTTTGAAGGAAATTACACCAACTATCGATTGGAGATACTTTCAGGAGCGTAGATTAACGCGCATGCGTAGGAGAGGCTAGTTCATGAGAAAAAATTTGCTTTGAAATTGATTTTTGACGTTTCTGACCAATGATATATTTCAAAGTGGTTTCGACGTGGAATGAGCCGACAAATACAATGAGATGGTTCACTAACGTCTGAATCACAGATAACAGGGTTAAAAATCGATTTTCATTTTTCAACGATTTTTTTCGAGGCTTGAAACACACATTGTCGAGATGAAACTACTCTCCTTTGAATTGTTAATGTTTCCAAAGTATGGCAGAAAAATTTCAGAACGATTCATTGAGATGCGTCAGAATGCGATTCAATACAAGGAACATCGGTTTTTAACATTTTTTAGAGGGTTTCCAGGCTGCCCCAAAACATAGGAGCGACTTCGAGACCTAAAAACTATTGCTTTCCTCATAATTTGGGGTTAGAAACTGGAGAAAATTGCTTCCGGGGCCATACCAGACAAGGGCCGATTCACCATGCTTACCCGCCTAGTCCCTTGTCTCTATTCGCCGAAGTTGGTAGACTGTGGACAGCATTTTAGCAACAAATTTCAACATAGAGCTATTGCCACCGATAATGTCCTCCAGAATCACCCCAGATCATCAGGTTCGAGGTTAACCTGAGGGTTCCCGACAAAATCCGTCAAGGTTAAGGTGTAATCTACTAGGTATTGGCAGATACTGTATGTTGGAATATGTCGAAATGACGCAATTCCTCGCGCGGACGTAGGATACCAGACACACTGAATATATGTATCTACTATCGCCCTAAGTCGGGGAGTAATCTGTTCGTGCTCTTACCTCAAGGATCACGTCTAGACGTACTTGCTGATGATCTGCGTATACACACACAGACGCACATTGGAGCCACGCACATCCCCGCAACCAATGCATGCTTACCCTATGCCTATCACAATGATGGAACCACGCAAACAGGTCAACGATTCTCCACGTGGCATCTACTTGACAAAGAGCAGAAGGTTGAATGTCCCGGAGAAATCGTCCACCTCTTTCATACCTAAAGATTACATTTCACGAGATGTTGTCTTCAAAATTCTCCGCCTTTCCCATCGATCAGATTCCACTTAATCCTACAGTCTTACCGTACCACGCGCACAGTCAAAGCCGTGCTTAGATATAGGATGTATACAGTGCGAACACCTTGGACATTTGAAGTTCATGAAGAATTTTGCGATAGCTTATCGAATGCCATACATAGTAAGCTGTGGGTGTCGGTAAATCAGACTCAGAATTTGGAATCATTGCATCAGTAGCAGTGGTGATTGTGCTTGGAGAAATCCTCCATATCTCCACGCAAGAACTCACTCGAAAATAGTTCGAGGCTTAACCGTTGATGATGATGGAAGAGATCCATGATCTGCGCGTAACAGTGTTTGATCTGTGGAATGGAGGGTATCCGTACATCAAGGTTGACATTTGGAACATCGCATCAGAGAGCATCACTGTAGTGTCTCTAACTGATCTAGGTCTTGATTGCTTGATGATTGAGTCGTAAGTTGGGGGGGGGGGGGGGGGGGGTATACGTTTCCCGAGGATCGTCCAAATGTACGATAGTTCGATTTATTATTGATTCGATCTCGCAGGACTGAGATAGCTGTGATGAGTTGTTGAAAACAGCTCGATAATGCAGATACGATGTTCCGCATTCAAGCCTCGATGGCCTTATCGAGCCAAAAGTGGGCGACGGATGAACAGTTCACATTTTTCATATAAGATTTCCCGCAGATATGAAACTGATGATCGTCATGTCAAGCAGTTTTCCTTGACTCATATCCGCGGGAAATATCATGTGAGGAATGTAAACTGTTCACTAGTCGGCCACTTTCAGCCTGATGAGGCCATCGAAGCTTGATGGCGGAACGTAGTAACGAATGGATAGTGCCGATCACTTAGCTGTTTTTAACATCTCATCATAGCTGCCCCAGTCCTACGAGACCGGATTAATCATTTACCGAAGTGCCACTCGGCGATTCTCTCGCCATCTCGCCAACGTCATTCTCGTAGTCATGAGACTTAAGTCACATCGCGAGAATTTCGGATGGATCATGAGATCATCTCCCCTCCTCGAGAACCGGATCAAACACTGTACTTGCTATGTGGCAGGAAAAACATCAACGAAACTTGTACAGTTCCGCTCTAGCTGTAGATAGACCCTCATGGAATATCCACTCCGCAAGCCTCACGAGCCTCTACTTCGAACGCTTGATATGGAAGTCTTCAAATATGATTCTTCCACCATCTCTGTACTCACTCAGCAGAATGGAAGAATGCGGATGATGGAGTAACATTGTAAGGCCGCCTGCGTCGAGCCAACGACCGAGTGTCAGATTATTGCGCGCGGCCGTCCAAAACAGTCGTACATACGTCGAGGTAATGAAGGTGATAGTATATAGACAATTTGATAACTCATTTAAGCGGAGCGTACCCCGCTTGCAAACACTCCATTTGGTGACAAGGATGGGATTGTGTACAAGTGAGTAACATACAATCGGACTTACGTCCAAAAGTGAAATTGAAGAGGACAACATTACACAACAATATACGAGAGACGGCGCGCAGGACAGAGTAGGGACTCCCAGTTTGGAGACACGAATCCGAACAGATAATGCTTACAGCGAGAGGTACGAAAACTCAATTTAAACGTACAACATTCACAACGAAAATCTAGGGGGGACTTAACAAACGGCCAAATGGGCACAGGAACAAATATGTTCTTCAAACTTGAATCAAATGACTGGTAGTCATTCTCAGGAAGGCTTGAATTGCACTTTTTCATGAAGAAAGTTACTGATTCAGAAAAAAAGAGAGCGATGCTTCTGATACACATAGACGAGGAGACATACAAATGATTCAAGAATCTATGCACACCAAAAAACCACTGGAAGTGTCGTACGGTAATCTCGTGAAATTGTTAGCAAGGCACTTCAAACCAGAGCTATCGGAAGTCATGGACGTTGTGCTTTCAACTGTGCAAAACAAAATCCCGACAAATGAATAGCTGAGTTCGCAGCACGGCTGAGACAATTATCGCTCAATTGCAACTTTG
Organism: Eretmocerus hayati; assembly: GCA_029851415.1. Lineage (NCBI taxonomy): Eukaryota > Metazoa > Arthropoda > Insecta > Hymenoptera > Aphelinidae > Eretmocerus > Eretmocerus hayati. The sequence continues at coordinate 70,584,833 of CM056742.1, read as the reverse complement.
CTGATTTAAACACAGCGTTGAGAGATGGATTTGTGTGTGGCATTCATGATGAAACAACCAGAGTTGATCTATCCAAATCAACAGACTTGACTTCCGATAAGGCTCTAAAAGAAGCTCCAGCTCGAGAGAATGCCATGGAAAATGCGGTGAGTGCACTGAAACTTCTCTCGTACGGAGATCGTTTTAAGGAAGTACCGCACCAGTGGAGGGGGTAATTTTTTCTACCTGAACAGAATCATGTGATGGCTATTCTAATAGTGGGACCACGATCAACTGAAGCCCACGGTCAATTCTTGTGAGCCCAGCAGTCCTGGTTCTGGTTATATGAATTGACAAAATTTGACATTTTGTCTTGAAGTTGACAAATTCGTGAGTTCGTGCTCCATTTCCATCGAGAATCTCCTCTTTTACATAAATGAAATAAGCAATCGTTTTGAGATAAAGTTACCGATATCTTCAGAGGCTTTCGTATCTGTAGAAAAATTCCTTCGATAACTCAGCATTGAGTTTCCTGATAGAGCTAAAAACTGACAATGCCCATGAGACCACATGTTAAATGGCCAAAAGCGGATTAGCCATAATTTTTGTCCCGGGTAGGCGAAATTCACCAAAATTTACATCGAGTCTTTTGACACTAAAATCAAGATGTGTGACAAGTTTCATTGAAATCTCATCGTTAAATCTCCTAGATGCGCTACTTCCTTAAACAAGACGTTTTCCCCATTGCCAGTACAGAACGATACAGATCCGAAAAGCACCAACCCAGCAGCGGGGAATACGGATGTATCTACAACTTTGGAGAATATCTGCAACAAGCACGCAGCAGGAGGAAGAGCGCAGCGGACAAATTCATCGAACAAGAGAACGACGACGAGCAGCGGACGCCCGATGGCAATGACGGACAATGCACCTACATGGGTGACAACCATTATGTAAATTCCTATGCGATCGATTCATCCACATGATTTTCATCTCAATTGTGATCGTATAGAAACAGACCCAATATTCATGATCTAGAAATTAACCGGGACTATTCGAACATTACTTGGGAATATGGCGAAGATCCACATACAGTAGAGGCAGAAAACTTGAAACGCGAGAAAATGTTAGAGGATTTTGAAAAACTATTCTTCAAAGTAACGGTGCCAGGAGTTGAAAAAGAGTTTCATTCGAAAATACATACATCCAGGAGGTCAAATGTGACTGTAAGTAGGCTCGAGCTTAATTCATTAATATCAAGATTCGGACATGGAAGGGAAAACGCATACAAACCAAATATTTTAGTCAAAGCAAAACCGAAAGAACGGACAGAACCGTCATTTACGGATACTGAAACAGATTCGAGCCTGCAAGTGGTCAAGGTCACAGTTGTCGATCCAAATACTAACATCAATTTTGGTAGCGAAGAACGTGGCACAAGATGATCTCATTTTGCTTCTCGATACGCATGCAAGTTACACGGATTTGTTAATTTTGTGATACGACTGGTATTGTTCCTGAGTGAAATGATATCACACGATCAATTTTTAGTGTATTTTATGGATAAATCAAGATTTTGTGCAGATTATGAGATTAATAGAAGGTCAAATGAAAGCGTATTGAAAGGTTACGGACCACGTCATCATTTCCACTTGTTTGTTATGTCCATCTTTTTTGTTTTTTCTTACTTCTTCATGAATAACTTACAGTATCCGGAATTGTGGTAATAACCCTTTCCTAACTGGGTGTCCGAACTATTTTGTTCGAAGGGGGAAAACGGTCCACCTCGAGATGAGAAGGAATATTTTAAAAGACGAGAGAAGAACCGATTTCAAAGAGAGGGAGGAATTGTAGTATGTGAATGAGGTCAATACTGAGTAAGTACAACGAACACGTTGTACTCACTCAGCAGTATGGGAGAATGCGGATTATGGAGTAACATTGTAAAGCCGACTGCGTCGAGTCAACGACCGAGTGTCAGATTATTGCGCGTGGCCGTCCAAGACAGTTGTACATACGTGGAAGTAATAAAGGTGATGGTATATAGACAGTTTGATGACTCATTCAAGCGGAGCGTACCCCGGGTGCGAACACTACAACCTCTATTTTGTTCATACGTCCTGCATCAATGTTCCTGTGATTTGAATGCCTTTACATCATTTTTGTACCGATAAGCTTCTGTTCATGGAGTCTAGATGGGGATCTTGAATGGATTATGAGATCGTATATTCTCGGCAAGAGATTGCATCCCCCATACGGAATATGGGAGAAGGAATATCAAGAAAACTTGTATTGGACAATTCTGGTAGAATGTTGCATTAACATTTTGGAACCTTCGGAACTAGTATTTGAAGTGGACTGATTCTTTTTAAGCAATAACGAAATTACATGGAAATATGAATACATATTGAGGTATCCGTTATTTCCCAATTTCATAGACTTCTCGACCCCGCCCTCCTCAAAGGTGCCCCATCGTGACCAGGAATCGAGGTGAAATTCCCGACTGTAGTGAACTCCCCTCCCCTTGTGAAGCCCATTCCTGTAATTCCCGAGCCGAATAATTCCCTCGGTTATTGGTCGAGGGTTGGGATGAGAAAGATCTCAATACGGCGGGCCATGCCTACCGCCCTTCTCACTCCTTTCCGCTGCCTACAAGCTGCAAAGGCGTGCGCGAAGCAGTCCGCTCCACGCTTTGTTGACATTTGGAAGGTTGCGGCTATGCGAGTGAATTATCGTTAAGAGAACGGCTGAGTCCCAAGTGGGACACCGCAACGAATAGACGTGTGCCGATCCGAATGGCAACAATACGCGAGTGTGCCCGTGACCATAATCGTCGCAACTCAATTGAGTGATTTTGTGTCATTTAAGAGAAATGAGTGAGGCTTCGTTACAGCATTCGCAGTCGAGGAAGCCTAGTCAACATACAAGTGTTGGCTGCTGAGATCGGCGGCCAGATGCGGAATGACTCCCAGAGGTCGTATAAACCCGCTTAACGAGAATTGTACGCGAAAGCTCCGAACAGGATCGCTTCACTGTCTGTCATACCAAGCAATTAAGCCACGGTTCTGGATTCAATAGAAGGTTCTACAAATGATGATCACATAGATGGACAAGAGACATTGACCGTAAGAGTACAAATATGACGCCACAAGTCGTTGTACTTGTACATGATTTTGCGGTTCGATCAATGAACTTTGAAAGTTTTCTTGTTTGTTCGATCCATCGCCTTGAGTTTCTGTACAGGGCTCACACGAACTGACATCATAAATGTGAGATATGTGACAGCGGATCGAAATCAACGCGTGTTTTCCTCAGCGGTCCCTGCATAAGATGCTGACGGGACAACTTTCGAGAAATTTTGATGATACTATCACATCAAAATCATGCGGAATCCACCAATGCATCTGATCGCATCTTGTTTGTTATGTCCGAAACCGATGGGTCCGGAGTAGAGTAGCTACGCGGGTGCTCTCGGGTCCCGGATACCGATTTGCACCCTATCCCTATCTTATCGGAACTCGGATTTGCGTTCAACACGCACTCATATACGACGAGCTCTTCTCAAGATATTCAATATTCTAATATCAAATCATAGGCAGCTCGGGATCATGCTATAACATACACGTGATGCCACAATGAGATTAAACCTACTGAAATGGGTTATCCTTGCTCGAGATCTTTGGATTCCTTCGAATTATATGGAGCCAATTCATAATTAACAAATACATATCCGTTATCATTTGGCTCAGCATTTCAACCGTTCCCAGAATAGAATACGTATGATATTAGATTTTCCTCCCCTACTCCCCACTGAAAATGGACGGCCGGCAAAGCGGGCGGCAGGCCGGCAGGTCTGCCGGGCATATGTTTTGTTCGAAAATTTCGGCCGGCAGGGTGGCTGGCAGGGCGGCCGGCAAAAAAAATTGAACAATTCAAAAAGCTCCTTTCTTGGGAACGATTTTTTTTGCACAATTTTTTTCCTCAAGAAATTGATCGCCGTGCGAATGATTTCAATCTAATAGTTTCGTTTAGTTCAAAATCAGTCGCCGAGGATTGCGAAGACGATTCGTCAAACGAGTCTCCATTGCTACAAACAATGCCATACATAAAAAAAAATTTCCTCCAAATTTCTTCTCTCCGAAGATAATTATGTCGGTTCTCGGGGTACGGAAAATCAGGGTGTATGAAATGATCAAACTCCAAGGAAGTAGTATTTGAATAATAATACCGCGGTAGAGTACATGATTTCATTTATTCGTGATCATCGCACGAGGCTTCTGCTAGCTGCAAGGTTTCAGTAACAGCTAACATTATAGCTGCATTCTAGTTGCTACATACAGGCATGGATGTACAGATCGTGTTTTAAAGAGTTGGGCTGACTTGTATAGGCGACAAGCGAGAGTATGAATAAGAGTATGAATGAAAAATGAATATTTTGTCATTATAACTATTCCTGGATCCACCGTTTCCCTCAATCATAGAAGTGGATGAGCAGAAAAATCGATGGAGTCGAATATGTTGTTAGAGAATTCAGAGATACCTTATAAAATGAAATTTATGTGATATTGTGATTGTTTTGACTTTATCAATCGCATCATGATCTAGTGTGTCGTTATGATCCTTCAGAAATTTTCGACTGTAAATATGTTGCTTCAACAGCCATATTAACCTCGTAATAAGAGTTGACCAGAGATTTTTTGATGAATTAATTTGCCACGAGACGGTCATTCAGAGACATGATCAATTGGTTCATTATCTCCATTGCAAGATTGATGACAATTCGAGAAAATATACGTTTCGAGTACATCCAATGATATTTGTGGAACCTTATGAGAGGGCAGGAAATATTACATGGCTTCTAAGATAGATTCAAGGAGGCTCGAGCGCGTAGGAGCGTACCAAGCACGGGGCCCCGCGCGCCTTTTCCCCTTCCACCGCGTCATTGGCGCTATACATAGGCTCTGCAAAGCGCTGGCTGCAACGCTAGCTTTTTTACTTTCGCTCTAGTTTTCTCGAAATTTTGATGGTTGACCCATAGTTTTTCTGGTATCAATTCATGGGGAATAGATAAAAGAACCGTTTCTTCTGGTCAGAACAGATATCATATGAATAGTTAGCCCGCAATCTCATCTTAACGCGTCTGGCCCATAAGGTTACGTGTAGTCAGGAATAATTTTCGAAGTCGATTTGCTCACGATTTTGCTAGTTGACCCCATGTTTTTTCAACGGTCTCACATTTCTGGTAGTTTTAGCTATAGTTTAAGCCCACTTGCGCCGAATTCAGATGTTTTATTAAAAAGTGCTCGGGCCTTCTTAAGGGGAGGCTACACCCTAATTTCGAAGTCTGTCCTGAACAATCGGTGGGGGAGGAGGCGGCGGCTAGATATCTGAATTTGTGCGTATTTTTTCGAGCCAAAAACGATAGGTGGTAGATTTTTCATGAAAAAAATTTCGACCAAATTTATTTTCTGGTTTGCGTCCCTTTCGTCGGATCGTCAAATCCATACGAGATTTTATTCAAAACCATGGAAAGTAATACCAAAAGGATTAACAGACCGATGCATCAGATTCTGTGGGACTAGATATATTTTTTCGGGCCAAGAATCCGAAATATCTCGCTAAAATGCCTCAGAACTTAATGATCGATTATTTTGGAAAATGACAGGTATATCTGACTGTTCAGACCAGAAACTCGCATCGAATTGGTGAAGAAAAATGTGCAAAAGTCGGAAATGTTTTTTTAAGAGATCGGACATATTTATGATTTCATAATTTCCTTGTGATACTTCCCCTTGGCTTGCAATTTTTCTTCTTCTTCTTCTTCTTGCTTCTATGGCATCCAAGGTGGGAGAATGTAGCCTCCCTTCTTTTACGGCCATCAACGGGCTTGTGTGCGAACTTGCAATTTTTCGTCCACTATTCCGATCATCAAATCGTCTTCGCAGTCCTCAGTGACTGATTTTGAACTAAACGAAACTATTGGATTAAAATTATTCGCATGGCGATAAAATTCTTGAGAATAAAAATTGTGCGAAAAAATCGTCCCCAAAAAGAAGGAGTTTTTGAATTTTTCAATTTCTCCTTGCCGGCCGCCCTGCGGGCCAAAATTTTCGAACAAAATATATACCCGGCAGACCTGCCAGCCCGCCGCCCGCTTTGTCGGCCGCCCTGCCGGCCGGCTTGCCGGCCGTTCATTTTCAGTGGGGCTCTATGAATGAATAACATATTTCTCATCATGGACAATGGTGGAATTCTATCTCCCTCGACAATCACTTGAATTCAGCTGAGAAATTGTTCGATGCCACTTACAAGGAGAGCATCAGGTCTGCAGAAGACGGATCTTGATGAAACTTTGAGAATCATCTTGTTTCGGTAAAAAATGAAGGTATCTCGAAGGGTTAAGTCCAATGGGACTCCTATCCCGAGATACAGCTATGGAGATTAGCATTGTTAGTATATCTATATATGAGTCTTTTTAACACGTTCGCTGCGACGGGTCCCAACGGTGGGACCCGCAATTTTCCATTTTGCAATCTTTGCCGACTCAGACTTGCTCGGAAAATTCTTTCTAAAAGGATCTATCATGGCGGTTTACTTCGCTAAGAATGTAAACAATGAGATAATGGGGAGTCTAGACTCATATGAGCTTTTTTGCCGAAATTCGGGGGTCCAGTTCATGAATAAAACAAAATTGCGAAAAAGCGGCGTCGCAGCGAACGTGTTAACATGGGCCTATAAGTATAATGCTAATCTTGATTAGCATTATACTTATAGGCTGTATCTTGGGGTAAGAGGCCCATTCGACTCAACCCTTGGAGATACTCTCATTTTTCACCAAAACAAAATGATTCCCGGAGTTTCATCAAGATCCGTGTTCCGCAGACCTGATGCTCTCCTTGTCAGTCTCTCTCTCGCTTCATAGCAACACACAACCAACGTTAGTGCCAACGATGGCTAATGTACTCCAATTCATACCCATTGACTATCCCAATCTCTCGTAAGCTTCAACTCCTTGAGTCGAGAAAATCCAGAAGATTCAGAATTTAGAAGCATTTTGAAACTCTCTGAACAATTCTCTAATCTTGCTGATCAACTTTCAAGTATCCCGACTCTACCAGATGTGAGAAAAACAGAAAAATTGCAGACAATTACGAAAGCTGAGTGTAAAACTATATCGGATGGATGGCAATCGAAGAAAGTGCTTTTGGATCATTTGAATATTCAACGTTCACAATCAAAATCTCAGGGCTCAATTTTTGAAGGTCGAAGTGCACCCTCCAATCAAATTCGAACAAGGCTCGTAACTAATGTCAAATTCGAAATCTTGAGAAGTTCTCGATAGCTTCACGATCTGAGGTTAGTAAGTTCGTGAGACCTATTCTGAGGGAATTCCAAACTGCAAAGGTGGATTTAGTACTTCCTGCTCACTTCAAATTAGCTGATGAAACCCCTGATTCTGGATACTTCGTAAGGCACGAATCACCGCGTTCCGTGGATTTGCTCATATGCATTGATGCCTGCTGTCTTCCCAGTTGACAAATTCTCGAACATACAATACACTACCGGTCGAAAGTTTCTGCACACCTAAGAGAAAGAAGAAAAATTCGATTTTGCTCACTCAACTGCTCGGATCCCCTTGGTCCAAAAAAATCTTGTAGCTTGTCATTTTGTAGCTTGTTTCAAGCGATTTGGAAGCTATTTAGTATCTTTTCTGCGCAGCTTAACCGATTCTCGCAGAATCAATCTGGATCCTCGTAGAGTTTCATGAAAATCGGGGCATTGCGCAAACTTCTACAAGTCTGGCAGAAATTGACGGATTCAGATGATTCAAAAAGCACCCGGAAAGAGATCAAGAGCTTCGGGAACCATTTTTGATATTTATCCTAGCTTGTTTCTGGTCCGAGCTGTGACTCTTCTTGTAGAGGGGGATTTTTCTCGAAAAACGGACCAGTCATTGAGGGATTATGGATAGGACTCATTTTTTCTACAGATATGAGCTCTGATCTTGGTTTCTCTTACCAACCACACGGAAAAACTTGGGTAAACTCGGAGGAATACCACCGTGAGCCCAATTTCTTCACCTTTCGTGGTACTTTTCGAATCATTTAAATCCATCAATTTCCGCCATACTTGCGGAGGTCCGCGTCATGACCCAATTTTGATGAATTTCTACGAGGCTTCAGATTGATTTTGCAAGAGTTTATTGAGCTGCGCAGAAGAGATACCAGATAGCTCTTGAAGTACTCGGAAGAAGCTACAAAATGAGCCCGAGTAGTTATCTTGGACCTAGAAGATCCGAGAGTCAAGTGAGCAAAATCGAATTTTTTTTAGGTGTGCACAAATTCTTGACCGGTAGTGTACGAGGGATGCATATCCGCATCATCAACTATACCTCGATTCTTCTGGTATTGACTTTCCAATGCAATTGAAATCCATATCGATATTTGAGAGGCAGAATTCGAGGAAAAGCAATCTTATTGTTGACGAGGTTGATTTAACTGATGAGAACTTCTACCCATCGTACTTGACGGATGATGAGGAACCAGCCCGAGCTGATACACTTCCACTCGATGATCATCAAATGTACATAGAAGATCTATCTCGTTCGATCTCAAACTACGTGAACAAAAAGAGAAATCGTTCACATATATGTAGAAAGTGTCTCTACTACTTGAGTCCAAATGAGAAAATAGTATCACATTGAGAGCTTTGTTTCAAAACTGGAAACAGTTGTGTATTAACATTCCTTAATAATCCCACAATCAAATTCCCGAATTATTATGAGAGACAAAAATCACCGTATAAAATATATGCGGATTTCAAAAGCTATTCAGAGGGAGTTAGTTCAAACTATTTCGAAAATTCTCAAGACACATATCTGGAAACGCTAAATCATTTAGAATCCGCTCGGAATGCATATCAGAAACATTTACACTTCGTCATTGGTTACTACCCCAACCACAAGTACAAGATAGAGAGTTTTGTGTATGCGCTGTATCGAGGGAAGCACTCTGCTCGCTGATTCTCCTTAGAACTGGTGAATATAGCTCATCAAGTAGGGAACGTAAGCACGAATGATCTCTCGAACATTCGGTATGACATCGTTACTAAAACTTTCGTCTCCCATAGGAACTCTCAAATCTAACTCCTCTCCAGGAAGAAGACGAAGAAATGTTCCAACGAGCATCTACTTGTCACATTTGTGAAGAGGAGTTCGGAGCAGATGATGTTAAAACTACAGACCACTGCCAGTCAGCAAGCCATAGACTCTGTTACCTTCTTGACCGTTGGTCATTTATTTTCCTTGTGTTGTATCATGATCTCTGAAGGTCACTTTGTTACCTTTTACATCACTTCTATCTCGACTTGAACAACCATTCTTCAATCAGGATCCCATCATCACCAGATATGATGTTTCTCCCATCTCAGAGAATATTGCTAAGACATTTGAGGGAGATGTGACAGTAATTCCTCAGATTATGGAAATGTACATATCATTCGCCAAATTCATCTTCAATTCAAGGATTCAACTGAGATTCATGGATCCTGTTGAATCTTTGAGCGCAAATTCGGGTAAACTTACCACTCTCTTACCGTCTTTCAACAAATTCATTCTACGCGCCTGATTTCGAGGGAGAATAGAAAAAAATTTCGCCATACAGGGTGAGACGAGAGCGGGATTTCCAGTCTCTGTCCTTGTCAGAGTTTGATACTTATACAAGAAGTGTATTCGGATGTTATGAAGTTGCCCGCACGTCGACGCGATTCTCTTGTTGGCAACAACCGCCGGCCGTTGTCTTATTCCGTGACGAGCTCTTGCAGCGATCACATCTCTACGCATATTCTTCATCGATATATTGTGTTACATATCCTACGAATCTAGTGAGTCTCGAGTCTTTAAATAAACGTTCTCTTCATTAATACGTTCACTGCGATGGGCCCCACCGGTGGGGCCCACAATATTTTGTTTTTCAATCTCCGCCGATTTATATTTGTCCGAAGAATCTCCCAAATAGGCATTTTCCTAGGCGTTTCAGTTTGTGAAGAGCATAAATAATGAGTCAGAACAGGATTTTCTTCGATATACTGGCCTCAATCGGAGATTGAGGGTCGAGATGAAGATGAACCAAAAATTACGAAAAACTGCCTTCGCAGTGAACTTGTTAAGTGCTGTGTTTGTGATTTCGTGAACAAATCAAGCATGTTCAACGGTTAAAAGCTCATAGGTTATGCGCCGCAGCTCGCTTCCACTGCGCTGAAGAAAATCCAGATCCTAGGCCTCATCGTCGCTGAGCAGAGCTTTAACAGCGGACACCAAAAAATCGTCGATTCAAGGTAAGTGATTGTTGCGGTCGCATGTGAATTAGAGTCGCTATTCATAGAATCAAAGTTCTTCCGATTCAAATATGAATGTGGTCCGCCGGGACAGATAGACAACACGACAGTGCGGTAAGTCGTGTCAGAGTAAGATTTACTGAGTATCGACGAATTGTACGTGAAAATTTGTAGGCGCGGGTCATCAGAATCTTGGTAGGCATCATGTTTGAGGCTGGGTTCATACGAGGTAATTCGGAATCGCCGTCGAGTGAAGAGCATTGGTGCGCGCACGTATATCGCATTGCGCGTATAGCAAAAGCCGGTACGGACGTGATTTCGCGTTACCTCTCTCGTACGCTCTTTCTCTCGTTCTTTCTCGCTCGTTCTCCCCTTGTTGCGGGCGTGCTCGGACGTGAGTTGAGGTTAGATCTCAAACGATGAGAGTCTTGCTGTTGATCGCCGGGCACTGGGTTACTTGTATGGGAGTCATAGTCGGCATCGATTCGTGATGTAGTATGCCTCATTTCCGCGATACTCTCTTACACACACGTAGTGTACATATTTATGCTTGCTTTCAGGATGAGTGTTGCTCACGGATAGTCCAGCCCGGGGCACACGGATGTGTATACGCGTCGTGGAGAGATGTTGCTGCGTACGAAATTTTCACTATACTTTTATGAGATTTCTCGGTAGAATCTATAAACGCTCGTAGTCTATGCTGTTAAATACGAAAAGCATCGATGTTCGTGCTACATATTTTCGGTTACATGAATCTGAGAATCGGTGAATAGTTGAAATTGAATCGAATCCGTCTCATGTTTTTTCGAATTTAAGTGAGCGGATCTCGTTGCCGGGGATTGTTCACGAACTGAAGCTTGCGTTCGGTGAACGTTTGTGATCAATCTGGGGGTTTTCGAAGATTCTGTAGGTGTTCCTCAAGTATGCTCGATCGGCCCAAATCTGAATTTTATTACAGCTGTGCTTGATTTTATTACAGAGAGTGGTGTATACAGGTATACATGAGTGCTGAATGCTGCAAATGGAGCGAAAATCGTTGCTTCTTGTTTACGAAAGAGTCGCAGTGCGTTTTCTGTAGGCTAGAAGTATGAAACAAAAATTGACTGATCTGGTTATTGAAACTGAATTGAATATAGAATTTTGAAAGTGTACTCATGAAGATTTCCAATTATGTTTCATATCCGGGCTCAGATGGGAGATGCGAACGGTCAACAAAATGGTGATGATCAGAAAGAACCTGATCAGAATCTGATTGATCTTCATGTTGATCCTGATGATGTAGACTTGATGGGTACTAAAGATTTAGAGAAGAATCAAAAGACATGTAAGAATATATATAAATATTTCTTGATTGCCATTTCTTAGTGATTGACACGTTTTTATTGACTGCTTTAAGCATTTGATTCGAAATTGAAGCCATCTAAAATTTTTGAATGCTGTAAAAGGGACTGAGCGGTTGAGCATGGTGGAGTGGACCTTGTCAGGTATGGTCCAGAAAGTATTTTCCCCTTCTTTCTAACCCCAAACTATCGGGAAAGCAGAGGTTTGTAGGTCCCAAAGTCGCCCCCGTTTTCTACGGCACCTTAGGAACCCTCTAAAAGACGCTAAAAATCGATGTTCCTTCTATCAAATCGCATTCTGACGCATTTCAACGTATTGATCTGAAATTTTTTTTACATATTTTTGAAACTTTAGCAAACAGGAAAAAGATATTCGCATACTGACAACTTCGGATTCAGGCCCCGGAAAGAATTAATTAAAACTAAAAAGTCGATTTTCTCATGTGAATTGGAAAGGAGAACGTTAGAAAATCATTTCATCGTGTTTATCGGGTCATTTTGCATCGAAAATGGGTATTTTTGGAATTTTTTAGGTGGTGGAAAATGGTCAAAAATGCAAAAAATCGTTTCCAAAACAAATTTTGATTCAGTAATTCGCATATTCTGCGCATGCGCGTTCTTCCACGTCTCTGAAAGTATTTTCAATCGAAAGCTGATGCAATTTCCTTCAAAAGCACCCCTTGAGGAGGTCGGTTTGATGCAGTGAAACCTGAGATCTAGCTGGTCCAAAAAATGAAGAAATACAAGGTACCAAATCCGTGAAGCCAAGGCTCCTTCAATGGGCCCGGAAAGTGCGAATTTTGAGTCGGACTGTTTCAAAGATGTGAACAAGTGTTTTCGATGTAATTTTTGACGTAGAAACCGAATCCGTGGTCAGTTTTGTTCCAAACCTTTTTGATGATTATCAAAAAACCGACCCAACAGTGTACGGCCATTTCCAGCTTTTTTCTACACATTTGGGATGTATGTTGGGTATAGGCAAAGGTTTGGACTTGTCGCGTGGAGAATGCAAGTATGTTTTTCTTTGTATTTCAACCAGCTGAAGACGATAGCGATGTTTTTAAAGCACAGGAATAACTCGAAAGAGAGATATAAGGTGCATGGTGCAGTACTTTCTGATGAGATCATAAAACAAAATATAGCTTCATCAGCCCAAATCTGACTTCCAACTGATTTCCAAGCCTCGAAATCATCGGCATCATTCTCAATTGGTCAGAATACAAAGGAAAACATACTTGCATCCTCTACGCGACAGGTTCAAACCGTTGCCTATACTCAACATACATCTCAAATGTGTAGGAAAAGGCTGGAAATGGCCGTACACCTTCCGGTCGGTTTTTTGAGAATCATCAAAAATCTTGAAGGTTTTGAACAAAACTGAGCACGGATTCGATTTCTACGTCAAAAATTACATCGAAAACACTTGTTCACATCTTTGAAACAGTCCGACTCAAAATTCGCACTTTTCGGGCCCATTAAAGGATCCCGGCTTCACGGATTTGGGGTCACGAAGAAGTTCAAATTCCCAAAGATTCCAAAGGACCGATGACTAGGAGTAGACTCAGAAGGAAAAGTCAAGATTCTATACAAGCTCGGATTGTTACCTCTGAGAAACCAGTACAAGACATGAGTTATGCTAACTATTCTGATCTAACTAATGCTGATTCTGATAAACAATGTCAAGATGACATTCGTGTTTATACTCTTCTTGCATCTATATATAAAGACCCAACCTCTTCCGAAGAAGCTATGGCTTCAACCGAAAGAGTGTTTTGGATCAAAGCAATACAAGAAGAATTAGAATCAATAAATAAGAATCAAGTTTGGACTCTGATCGATCGACCCAAAGCTCAGAGCAATGGTGCTCGAGCTAATATAATCGATTCTAAATGGGTTTTCAAGAGAAGAATAGAGTCAGATGGTGGTATCAGATATGAAGACAGATTAGTGATCAGAGGGTTCAAAGATAAGAATAACTATGATCTGAAAGAAACCTACTCACCTGTTGCAAGGTTATATTTGGTTAGAGCAATTTTGGTAATTATCAAGAACCTCAACCTCCAAGCATGTCAGCTGGATGTTAAAACAGCTTCCTGAATGGAAATCTAGATGGAGAAATTTACATGGAAATTCCGAAAGGTTTACGAGTCAATAAAGATTCTTTAGAGACTAGAGTTTGCAAACTCCAAAAATCACTCTATGGCTTGAAAATAAGTCCAAAGGAATGGAATAAACGATTCAAAGGAGAAATGAAGAATCTAGGGCTTGAAAATGATTTGCATGAACCTTGTTTCTTTACCTGGAGGTGAAATCTTGATCGTTTTACTCTATGTAGATGATATGATTATTGCAAGTAATGATCAAGAAAAGTTGACAGAAGTTAAATCACATTTACATCAAGTATTTGAAATGAAAGATTTAGGTGAACTATAATTGTTCCTAGGAATCAATGTTGAAAGAAATATCCAAGATCGAACGATTCGAATCCATCAGTCACAGTACACTGAATATGTTCTAGAAATATTTAACATGCAAGATTCAAATCCTCAGAATACCCCTATGATAACAAGACAAGTCAGTAACAAAACTAGGGGTTGCAAAGTCGATTCAATTGAATTAGATAATACGATACAGAATAGAGATCTCAAAAAGGTTCCATATAGAGAGGCTATTGAAAGCTTAATGTATCTGGCAGTAGCAACCAGACCAGATATAGCATTTGCTGTGAACTACCTGGCAAGAAAACAAAGTAATCCAACAGAAGATGACTGGAAAGATGTCAAAAGAGTCTTGCGATATTTGAAAAGAACTATAAATATTGGATTGCATTTTACTTCAACTGGTGAGAATCTTGATGCATACACAGATGCCAGTCTCCGAGATTGTGATGATTCAACCTCAACTGGTGGCTATGTTGTAAAATTATTATATGACGTGATTGCATGGAGAAGCTACAAACAAAAGTATATAACTCTCTCTACTTGTGAAGCTGAATATCTAGCTATGAGTGACGCTTGTAGAGGGTTGATTTCAATTGATAAGTCGATTCGATATACATTAGGAAAGACTCTGTATCCAGTAACTATCTGGGGTGACAATCAGTCTGCAGGGAACTGTACTAAAATGGATGGGAGTCATGAATTAAAATCTTTCGATGGAGAGATTAATGAAATAATGGGTAATTTGAATCTTAGAGAAAAATCTGGAAATAAAGTCCACATGGCTGAAACACATGGAGATTTTATAAAACAATGTGTAGAGTCAGGCGAAGTTATAGTCAAATGGGTTGCAACGAAAGAAAATATTGCTGATATTATGACTAAACCTTCATCATTCGAATCACATGATTACCTGACGAATAAAATCACAAAAAATTTTGTCATACAGGGTTAGACGAGAGCGGAATTCCCAGTGTCTGTCCTCGTCAGAGTTTGATACTTATACAAAAAGTGTATTCGGATGTTATGAAGTTGCCCGAACGTCGACGCGATTTTCTTGTTGGCAACGCAGAGCTGTTGATGACAACGACCGCCGGCCGTTGTCTTATTCCGTGACGAGCCCTTGCAGTGATCACATCTCTACGCATGTTCTTTATCAATATATTGTGTTACATATTCTACGAATCTAGTGAGTCTGGAGTCTTTGAATAAACGTTCACTTTATTAAGTGCTGTGTTTGTGATTTCGTGAACAAATCAAGCCTGCTCAACGGTTAAAAGCTCATAGTCCTTACTAGGAGAGTTTTTTTCCAATATGATTATGTTGATAGTTTGAAGTGACTCGCCGAGGAAAATCCATTATCTCAAGAGGAGGGACCTTATACATATGAGCCGGGATCTGCTCTGAACGGTTTTGCTCCAGAGGCCCTGGTGAATATGACCTTTTGAGGCCTGAGAATAGGCCCGTACTTGATTTCCATCGAGAACGACTTCAGAATCCGTAGTAATAGATAACCTCCCCGTTTAAAATACGTTGGGAACACAATTCTCCATTCACTGTTGAAAATGTGGACATCACCTCGGCTAATTCCAGTATGATGTTGTTGTCCATCAAACAATACAATTTCCTGTACACTTTTGTGGAGGAGAACGATGGCCGAGGGGCTCAAAAAGCGAGTTATTTCTGGAATTTCCGTGGTTTACGAGCTCGGATGGCAATTTATTCGAGAACAAGAAGAGTTAAGGTAGCTTGCGCGCGTGGTGCCGTACGACCCATAGGGCCCCGAGCGCAGGTAGTCGGGCCGCTCCGCTGTCCAGTCCGCTCCTGACGTAAATATAGGTATACTTACAACACCCAGCGGCGGCTGCTCCGCGCCGTTGCATCCCAAAACTCACTTTGAACTCAATTTACTCAAAATCCACGCCGGCAACCTATGGTGTTTTTAATATCATTAGACGCGCCGTGCGAAATAGCGTCGATTTCTTTCGTCATAATCGATGGTGAAGATTTAGTTCGCGCGTGGTCTCATTTATACTCGCCGATCCCATAAGAATACATGTATAAGGATTTTCCTCTCGAATGATTCTTCTCTCGATTTTCACCGAAGACCCCTTCTACTGTTGGCGGGTTATGATTTCTCATGAGTTTATCTACGATTTTCAATTACTTTTAGACCCATTCCGAGTTTACTTGAAATCTGCGCGAGCCACCTTAACAAATATTTGCTCGAAACAGCAGTTGTTCATTTTCAGTCCTACTCCTTGAATTCATCATATGTCCAAGTCTAACATCACTGACGAAGCCTCAATCGGTCTAAAAGTGTGAGAGCATGGTATTTCCTGCATTTTTGGGCCCCAGGACGCCAATCTGAGGGGAAATGAATGAAAGATCCCGGAAGATCTTAGAAGAATACACATTTTCATCCCCATCATTTTTCCGGAAAAACCCTCCGCCTTCGACGATTGAGGGAACTCGTCGAAGAACTCGCCAAGCGCTCGGAACCGGTGGAAGTGGGATGGGAATCGGGTAGATTTTGCAGAGTTGAATAATCGGAGAATGAAGAATATGAGCATATACGGCTCAAAAAAAAAACACATTTCCTACACTTAAATTTTTCATGTCAGAATAATAGTTTTCAAGATAAAAAATGAAGTAACTTATTTTGCGTCTCTCGAAACAGAAAACGCGCTCATCATCCCGCACACTCCGACTTGCTCAGAAACGTGGATCTTGATTATATTTCCACTTATAATTCTTCGTTGAACATCCAGGAAACTGTCGGTGTAATTGGAATCATTTTCCGAGCCAGTGAATTAATTTTTTCATGAAAATCATAGGAAAATGCAGCATTCTTTTCGAATTAGGTTTTTCAAGTTTGGATTGAAAAACAATGCAAGCAATTTTTGAGTACTGACAAGTTGTCGCGGCCATGTTGTTCATGTACATGTTGATAAGTTTTTGGGAAAATTTGAGATCGTTTGGGATGAAAATGATCGAGATATGAATTATAACATTAAATAAGCGCTATCGACGGGCTGAGCTGACTTTGGAGCGCAGCGCGCCGCAGTGGTTCTCATGCATCACTACACGGCAAGAATCATGTAGCGTATACCTATACATATAGTGATGCGATCCACTAGTCGGCAACCATCCTCTGTCCTCCTGCTGCATTACTCTTTCGCGCGTTCGATGCATAAACAGAACATTGGCGATAGAAGTAAATGAAGAATTTTTAGCACTCTCCAACTATAAATAATTTATTCTGATCATTGACTGATTAGTACAAGAATAAATGCTGGGATCTCTCCACGTCATCATCAGATATTGGTTTAATCACACATGAATTTATCATGTACTCCCAGTTGCAATCAACCTCATCCATATCACGTTATTTCTCTCAAACATATTCGATAAAAATGGCCTGGAGTACTATCGTCGTCAACTACCTCACTAAAGATGAAATTAATCTTAATCGCTTGTTGAAATATTGCGGAGTCCCCGTCTAATTTTTCTGGGCATGGAATACTCATTACAATCGAGAAGATTACATACACAGATACAAATTTAGTGAACATTATTTTTCTTTCGTCTAACTACCCCTTTCTTAGTTTAACTTTGACCTTTAGAATTTGGCTTTGATTTTTTCGAGGATTTCCTCTTAGCAACCGGCTTTTGCTGTGGAATGGTTTTGATTTTCTGAACGTTTTCTCCCGAAGGAACAGATTTTCCTTCAGCAACGCGTTTTTTGGCATTTTTCTATCCTTGACTAATTCCTCCTTTGGCTTCCTTATCACAGAATTTGACAAAAAATGTATTAGAGAGTCTCGTTTGGATTCATGTACATATGGAATCAATTTTCGGACATCGTTTATCTTTGCCTGCTTGATGCCTACTGACGCAGCACGTTTTCTCTCATTCATATCATTCGATGTTACCGGGGACTCAATATAGAAATCTCTAGATTCTCCGTTATATTCATCAAATAACTTAGTAAGACTATCCGGATAATATGATATTCTCACAGATTCCACTATGTTTGTACCCTCTGGTAAAACGCATTTCTCGTCGAAAAGACCTTTAAAATCGTGAATGATGATGTCAGACTCTCTAATGATCGTAAATGGTGGGTTTTTAGAACTTTTGATCAACTCATAATAATCTTCCTGAGTTTCTATGGCTTCGAGGCGGCTTTTTTGCTACCGTAAACACCAAAGTCCGGATCGCAAAAGGAATAGGAGTGACCTCTAACTGGATAAACGTGATTAATTTCGACTTTCGAAATTTGAGATGGAGCTGAAAGAAAACATATTATCGACTTATTTTTGTTTTGCCCACCACAAGAATCGGAAAATGAGAAGATTTTATTGTGATATCCAAGCTTAAATTCACGCTTTATGGCATCAAGAAGGAAATTGCAAACTGTATTACCTCCTTCCTTCACTAATCCTTCCATCAAAAGGTGCATATGACTACGGTATATATCATTATTGTGTAAATTAATATCAAATACGTGTAACCATAGCAATCTCAAGTAGAATTGTTCTGTGACTGGTAATTTGGGAATAGATAGATTCTGCCCGAAATCGAATTCTAAAGAAAGCACATCAGTCTCTTTCAACATTGCTTTTTTCAACGATCTATAGCTCTCAACATCTAACTTATGACTTATAAATTCAGGTGTCTCTCCTAATTTTCCAAATATCCCTGGAACCCTATCCCTGGGGCCTGCCGGGAAATCACAGAATCACGAAGACACCAGTACCTGGTGTCCTCGTGATTCTGCGTAGCTCGTTGAGTGACGAGATGATCATTGTTCGGAAACATAATGCAGTATTGACCGTTACCGCTGCCCAAAGCGTGTCATTGCTCAATATTCCAGCCATGTATATCAGCGAGGGAAGTATTTTTATTGCATGAAAACGTGAGAGCTTGGTCTAGATTAACTAGACGGCAAAAATATTTCCTCCCATCAGAAAGTATTGAAGGTAAGCTATCTCTCAAGAGTGGGATATTAGGGGTGTTGCCTTTGCATTTTCCGAGTACTCACAAGTTTGGAATGCTCCAATCGTGTTTTAGGCCTTCTCTTGCGTTAATTGAGGGGACTCGTCGAAGAACTCGCCGAGCGCTCGGAACCGGTGAAAGTGGAATGAAAATCGGGTAAATTTTGCAAAGTTAAATAATCAGAAAATAGAAAATATGAGCATATACGGCTCAAAAAAACACACATTTCCTACGTTTGAACTTTTTATGTCAGAATAATAGTTTCCAAGATAAAAAATACAGTAACTTTTTTGTGTCTCTCGGAGCGGAAAACGCGCTCATCATATCGCACACTCCGACTTGCTCAGAAACGTGAATCTTGATTATATTTTTACATATAATTCTTCGTTAATTATTCAGGGAATTGACGGTGTGATTGAAGTCATTTTCCAAGCCAGTGAACTGATTTTTTTCTCATGAAAATCATAGGAAAATGCAGCATTTCTTCCGAATCAGGTTTTTCAAGTTTGGATTGAAAAACAATGCAAGCAATTTTTGAGTACTGACAAGTTGTCGCGGCAAAGTTATTCATGTACATGTTGATAAGTTTTTGAGAAAATTTGAGATCGTTTGGGATGAGAATGATTCAGATATGAACTATAACAATGAACAAACGCTATCGACGGGCTGAGCTGACTTTGGAGCCCAGCGCGTCGCAGTGGTTCTCATGCGTCACAATGACTCAAGCGTAAGTACAGGCTTATCTTACTCCTCCGTCGTTTCTCTTAGTTCTCCGAGAGGAGCGCGCATTTCAAATAAATGTATCCTGCAGGTATTTCTACTTGAATATAAATATTTGGCGTGATTGTTCGATGCTGAGATGGCTGGTTAGTAAACTGACAGGTCTTTAGCCGTCTCTAGTTATTTATTCGAGATGTATTATAAGGTCAGTGTACCCAACTTGCCCCCATTAAGCTATTTTCTTAATAACTTTGGCCCATCTTTATATTTTCCAACGTACCTTAGCTTATTTTGAAGCTTGTCCTAAGAGTTTCAAAATAAGTTAAGGTATATTCAATTCGAACCAACTGGAACCAAACTCTTTTAGTTCCCCCAAAAGGTGATTTTTGAGAGTTCACAAAAGTGTGTACCCAACTTGCCCTCATTGAGCCTTTTTCTTGATAACTTTGGTTTACTCCAACGATCTCCAACGTGCTTTAGTTCATTCTGAAGCTTGTTCAAAGACCTTCAAAATGCATTAAACTACGTCCAATTTGGATTAATTGGAGCCAACCTGTCTCAATTCTTCCGAAACAAATGATGGAAATTGGCGATGAAGTGTATTTATCGCTGTGCACGCACATTTGGAGCTCTTCGGTGGTTTGTAACACTATTTCTGACCTATTTTGACGTGATGAACACGTTCTGAGTGGTGAGAAAGGTCGTTCTGCACGCCCTTTCGAGATGAACATATGGGGGCATGTTAGGTACACTCCGATGTTGGCATCTTTGTTTACAAATCGTCTCCGTGTTTTGCACATGAAAAGGCTCCATGTTCAAATTTTGCGATTCTGAAAAATGGATTTTGAAGGTCTTGAAACAAGGAATCGAATGCGTTGAGGTACGTTAAGATTGGTTGAACTCGAATTTGGCACCGATTTTACTGAACGCAATTCCCTCGATGCTTTCTTAGCTAAGCAATCACGAAAAATAGAAAAATCACTTTAGATTTTCTGGAGAACGCAAAAATGATTCGGGGTCGACGCAAACTACTTACTTTCTCATATTTCAACATAACAAACGTAAAAAAAAATTGCCGGGAGGCCAAGGAGTGCCTATCCCCGAGATCGGCATATGGGGGCAAGTTGGGTACAGAGGCAAGTTGGGTACACTTACCTTACATAAATACTGTGCAGGTTTTGAGAACGTCGTAACTTTGGAGTAACATTACTCGATACATTTCGCAAACCACTGACCCTGACTTCAGTCCGATCGGGCATTCCTAAGAGTTGGGTCAGATTTTCTCTCTTGTGTGTCGAAATGTTATATTCTGCCATCTCAATACTCTGCATCTTTGTGTCCGGCGATTTCTCGAGTAGTTCAGTGAACAATATCATTCAGACAAAATCACCTGCTCCGAGTCGAAAGAGAGAGAGTTGTCCAAAGAACTGGCGAGGAAATATGAGTGAAAAACTGAGAAATGAGGTAACTCACCCCTTGAAAATCTTTGCAACTCTTCAAACGCACCCAATATTCGATCCAAATTTTGCAAATTTGTAATGAATCGGACCCGATAACATTGTATGGTTTCAAAAGGACGGTGGATTGGTGATTTGCTATGAACGATTCTCAGGGCAAAGCTTATACATCAACATTTTCCTTCCTACCAACTGCGCTTTTACCCGAAAACCCGACCGGACTGATACGGTCTCAGGAAGAGACCCAAACCAGTCTTGTACGGTCGCAAGTATAGCCCTTTACCCATGGCTATAGCTTCGAGCGTTCGATTGTGTCCCTTACTTTCCACCAGATCATTTTTAGCAGCCTTTGCTTCATTGATAGCCTTAGCAACACCTGCAGCGCCACCGGCTAGTGATCTTACGGCACTCAATCCAGCAAACAATGGTATGAGATATGGCGGAAATCCCCCCTTTCTTTTTGGGATCGGCAGCACTCGAGGTAGTGAGATCCTCCTCTTTCCTCCGGCTCGCTCCACGGCCCCTCGAGCGCCCTTCAAAGCAGAACTTATCACAATCTGAGATTTGGAACTAGGTTTCACAAATCGCCGTGCTGCCTTCATAACGTCATTGAATGAGATTCCCATACCTAGCTTATTTTTAGCATTCATTATATTCGTGACCGCATGTGCAGCCACATTCTCACCTAACTTTGCATTTTTGGCTCTAATACGCCCCCATGCTTTCGCAGCTAAGACCCTGTCTGCCGCGTTTCGGGCCTGAACATCCTCACGTATCTTAGAGTATGCTATATCATGCTCTCGATAGGCCGCGAGAAGGTCATTGACACCCTGATCTCCGCGAGCTAAACACATAGCGAGTTTGATACCCGGACCACAAAACTGGTAGCCAGGTATGTGAAGTTCACCGGGCAATTTATTGATTCGCGTATTGAGAAGGCCACGACCTCGCTTGGTAGCCTTCTTCTTACGTTTTTGACGAATGACCATCTTCCTTCCGAAGTCGATTCACGAATGACTGGTATACCAGGTGAGACTCTATTTATAGTCAGTGAGAGTATATAAATGGAGGCTCATTTACATCTCCAGCTATCCTGAGATTCTTCCTCTCCCAGGCAAGATGGATTCTTCAGAGCAAAGTGTCAAACTCTCGGTCAGTAATTTTGACCTCGGGAAACAGAAGCGATTGAAGAAACATGGTGATCTGTTACCCGATACTATTAAAGCTGTCATCTGTGGACCATCGACATGTGGGAAGACGAACAGTTGATGATGTTCATAACACATCTAAATGGTTTGAGATTCGCGAATGTTCACTCGTACTCAAAGTCATTGAATCAGCTCAAGTAGAAATTCCTCCAAGTTGTTCTGAAGTCTAGTGGGGAGATTCAGTTCTTCCCCTTCAGTGAACACGAGTCAGCCATCTCATCAGATGATGCTTTGGCCAACTCTATCATGATATTTGATGATATTTGTGGGTAGGAACAAGACAGTGTGAAGTCTCTCTTCTGCATGGGAAGACATAAGGATGTCGGTTCATTTTATTTGTGTCAATCATACGCATACATTTCCAAACGGCTCGTTTGTGATAACCTAAATCTTCTGATAACCATCAGACAAGATAAAACAAATATTCGCCACGTATACGATGATCATGTGAATCCTGACATGTCACTAACTCGTTTTGAAGCTTTCTTTTTTCATGCTGGGAACATGACAAGCACGGATTCCTAGTGATTGATAAGGATAGACTCCTGAATGAGGGTTGATATCGTAAGGGTTTTGATCGTTTTGCTATGAATATAGCTCGATGAGCTCAATCATCAGCAGTCTCCAGATAGTTATTACAGCATCAACATGGAAGATTATTTCGAACAGGAAGACGTCTTGCGCCGTCTTGAAGACGCAAGGGATGCCATCCGAAGGAAGTATGATATCTTGAAGAATGGAAAAGCTGATACGGAGAGACTCCTAGCACGAACATTCAAACCTATAGTTACTCCTCTCGAGCAACTCGTCACCAAGATTCAGAGCAAACCTATATCGCAAATGTATCTACCCAATGATACTCTACTACCAACGGATAGATCTCATGACACCGAAAGCGAGGAGTCTCAATATGGAACTGTCATAGAAAATACCTCAGCTGAGGAATGCGATGGTTACAATACCAAAGGATTCAGAGAGTACTTGTCGTTATTGAGAAAGAAGGGAGATTACGGAAATGTTGATAAAGTGTACGGAGTTCGTGTAGAGGAAGGTACTCCAATGATTGGTAACACTCCGATAGAATTTACTCAGGAAGAAACCATCATCAAGGGATCCCACTATCCGAAAACTGATGATTTGATGGGTCTATCATTCTTGAGGGGACGTGAGAATTATAATAAAAAGGAGTTGAGCCAATACAAACGTATCATCGAGGCATCCAATGTTCACAAAAACAATTTTGATTGGAATGAGGCTCTTTGGCGGTATAATAGTGATAAATTCACAAGTATCATTGCACCATGATTTGAAGGTAAAAAGGGTGCTTCGATCTCTCAGTCAAGAGAGCGTAAATCTATGTTACCGGATTTCGGAATCGCGAGACTCAGGAGTACAGTTGCTTACGTTTACTAGGATGACCCAAACGAGTTGGTTGATCGTCTACGATTACTGATGACGGAAAAAGTTGCCGGTAATACAAGTCATGACAACGAGATGAACTCTATCTCGAAGGAACTGCACGAGCGAGAGTATATATGTTACCGTGAAAGCCCGAAATCCGTGATTGCCGGGCATCCACCAGTGAATCCTAAGATTCACTGGTCGAGGTCAGTGGATGCTGACATTCACTAGTGAAAGCCCGGAATTCGTAGCTGATATCGTTGCTGACTGCTAATTTCGGGCTTTCACCAGTGATTGTCAGCATTCACTGACCCGGACCGTTGTCTCATTATCCCACGTTTCCGAGGCAGGTTGGATTATGGCAAAATCAAGGTATAGTGTTCAATACTCTCTTAACCTTTGCGTATGAACCCCCACTCTGTGGCAACTCCGAAAAGAGTGAGTTTCACTCTTTTGGAGTGAGAATTTTACGCGGGCTCGAGTGAATCTCATTATCCCCGAATTGCCACAAGAAGGAGTTTCCACTCAGAAAGGTTGAGGGTGTATGGCCTCTTCATTCATCACACATCGAATGAGGTCAGGAGTTCCTTATTTTTAACCTTCGTCTACTGAGGTAGCCATGGCGCACAAAATTGAAAGGACAATTGTGTCAGCATGAGCAGTGTGTCATGAATAATCATAAGTGAAACGTTAATGTCACTCAACTTTTGTCATTGACAGCTATTGCCTATGGGGTATTTCTGAGATCGACAAGTATTTGGCAAGACATTTTATGGACAACTCTTCATTGATGAATAATCAATATTTCTGCATATTCCAACCTGTATCGGAAACTTGGGATAATGAGACAATGTGTTTGACATTTTATTCGACTTCCATTCCCCAATTCTTCCGACCTCCGACATTTACTGGGCCGAGTCAGTGAATGCTGACAATCACTGGTCGAGACCAGTGGATGCTGACAGTCACTGGTCAATGGCCAGTGAATGCTGACAATCACTAGTGAAAGCCCGGAATATGGCCTCAGCAACGATATCAGCTACGATTTCTGGGCTTTCACTAGTAAATGTCAGCATTCACTGGCCTCGACCAGTGAATCTTGGGATTCACTAGTGGATGCCCGGCAATCACGGATTTCGGGCTTTCACGGCATCATATATACTGAGTTCAAGGGTTCACTTTCTCAGTGTCACGATGAGTATTGACTCGTTCGGACGCAAATCAGCTGGGAAGGGTGACACAGAGCTTGGCCCTCCTGGTATGGGATATAAACTCACAATTGACAATCAGTATGATATTGATGGAAAAAAACTCTGCAATCTTGCTGAGCCAAGAGAGATGACTGATGCAGTTACTTTGGGTACTATGCTCAAATTTTCACATGACGCGGTACAGAGTCTACAATCACGAGTGATGGAGCGTATCGGTGTTCTTGAACGGGACAAGAATGAGATACTGGTAAATATCTATATGTTCAATCGGGTCATTTTTCCTGTGATCCACAAGACAGACTTGCCTCCTGATTATATGCATAAATACAGCTCGACAAGTGATCGATGAGTCATTACCAAATCGAATATAGAATATGCAAGAAGTAGTAGAAGAGCTGGATAAGCCTGCTTGGCGAAACTATCCCCGACGAAAGTTTATCATGCGCGGATTGAATAAAACGTGGCAAGCTGACCTAGCTGAGATGATACCATACGCTAAAGAGTATAAAGGTCACAAGTTGTAACTTACAACTACCTATTGACTGTTATCGATGTATTCTCAAAGTACACATGGGCTGTGAAAAAGAAGACTGGTGCTCGTGTAACTGATGCAATGGAGTCAGTATTCAATCAAGGTCACGTACCAAAGAATCTTTAAGTTGATAACGGCAAGGAATCTCATAATAGTGAATTCCAAAGGCTCATGGATGATGACAAAGTTCATTTCTACTCAACATTAAGCAATTTGAAGGCTTCCAATGTTGAAAGTTTCAATTGTACGCTCAAAGAGATGATGTGGCGTAGATTCAGCTGACAAGGGAGTCACGAATGGTTGAGTTCATTGCCAGATTTGATAGAAAAATACAATGGTAGAAAACACCGCACGATTGGAATCGAACCAAAAACACCAGATAATGAAAATGATGTACTGAGACTCTGTCCTACCAATGGAGAACCGTTGAGAAAGCCGGAGTTCAAAGATGGAGATTATGTGCGAGTGAGCAACTTAAAGCATGTCTTCGAAAAGGGTTACACCCCAAACTGGACCACTGAGATCTTCTAGGTGAGACGAGTGGCAAGCACTAACCCGATCACCTATCACCTAAAAGATCATCAAGACCAAGCTGTCTCTGGTGGATTCTATGGATGAGGATTGTCACTTGTGAGATATTCAGATGTATATCTTGTAGAGGGAGTAATCAAGAGAAGAGGAGATAAAGTGTATGTGAAGTGGCTTGGGTTCGATGATCCTCATAATAGTTAGATGAATAGATTTGAATTGTGAGGGGAAAATATTTTTTCTGAGAATGGCAAGAACCCCACCTCCGCCCCTTGCCTGTGAAGTTTTACCTACCTAGTATACTCCCACCCGAAGACGAATCTCCACATGAGAGTTTACTCAGCCGCTAACTTCTCCATTGACTCCCATCTTTTTTCTTTACCTTTTATTCATTATATATACAATATTTATAATTCAAGAGAACCGGATCGGTTCGCCAATTCATATCATGAACAGTTGGAGTCGGAGCATCCGAGACTTTTTTTGGCAAGGATACTTCAAAGTTCTCGTCAGAGACTGCAATTATCCTCTCTCCATACCTAGTTCTGACTCGCTTGAACTCGATGATCATGTATGGTATGATCTCCTCCAACTCGGACACCTTTTTCATGGGTCTGAGCAAGGCAATCCTGTCCAAGTCTTGAAGATCCATCTAGAAAGAAGCAAGCAGTTAGTTCCTGAAGATGATGATGCTGACAGGATGAGAAGGTCACCAGGTGCTCACTTTGCTGAAGAGTAAGTTGCTGATATCGGCTGCTCTCGACTTTTTCCTTGGAGGCCCGTCGGATGAACTGACGTCCCATGGCTGGAACAGCTCTTGATATAGAGAGCTCTCATCCCCTCCGAAGCACGAGTAGGCGACCTGATTGACCGGCTTTTGTACCTCCTCCATAGTAACATCTTCTGCTGATACATGATGTCCCCTCCTTCTGTCCAGTGCTCTCCGATTGGTTCGGGCGGACTCTCTGCTATCGGCAGCTTTTCCGGTGACAAGGTGGCTGGTAGAGCACTTGTTTGATCACGTCCAACCGAGTTCTGACTTGCTTTCGGTATACTGTAGTGTCCATGTGGGAGTGTGTCTGCCGTATCAGGCATGAGATGACGCTCGTTATCGTCTGCAGACAGTACTATGTTGTTGTGGGTTTCGGTGCGAAGAACGTGGAGTCTTGATCTCATACTCGTCTATTCTCGGGCGAGATAACAGTTTTCCTTCAGACATCTTATGTAGTCTTCATAAGTGACTGTTTGATTGTCGGACTCCTCACTCATTTCGTTCTCTTAGTGACTTTTCCTCCACGTACTTTGTAGACGTAGAGCTTGCTGCGCATGCCACAAAAGTGAGTCATTAGTCGGTCTCCGTTCTCGTCCTTCATTACTCCCACGATCTTGTTATTTTCACGAGGAATGCTGTAGTCGTTGTTCTCTGGGTATTCGTAGGTGTCGAACTCTGGTGTACTCTCTCTCATGACCTTGTACATGTCAGTCTCCGTGAGGTAGATAAGCCTGTCCGTGTTTGTGTATAGAAGCTTTGAATCAGGCACCTTTTTCTTCATGAAGTCGTAGTGGAATCTGTACAATCTTGTTTTTGACAGATCCAGAACTGCGAGGCCCACGTAAATTGGTTTGGAGACAGTCACTTCAGTTTTCGTCAACTGAATTGCAGCCAAATTCTCATCAAAGATCGAGCAGCTATGGAAATTCGGTTTGGAGATATACGCTTCTGCGCCGAAACGCCCTTCCCACTTTGTCGGTGATTTGACGTCAATTTTTTTTCTTGGTCCTCGATCCTCCTGCCAAAGATACTGTCATTCAATTGAGTAGTAGTGAATGATTTCCCTTACAACCTAATTGACTCTCAATATTTTTTTGCCTGTTATTCAATAATTCGAAGTTGTTCTCATCAAATTCTTCCGTTGCTTTGGCCCTCTCAGCACTGTTAATGTCTATGTACTCTCTCAACCATGGGCGTTGATTAAATTTGAGCATTCGGTGGATTTTTGTCAACTTGGGGTTGTGAGCGAGAACCTGAAATAAGTGACGCGTGAGGATGTGTTACACCTTAAATGAGAAAGTTACAAAAAGCGTGTCTTACCTGTTTGAGAGCGCGGTTGTGTATCGCATACTTCGTTTTATTGTACAGCGTAATCAAGAGTTTCTTCTGAGTTGACCCTGGAAGAGTGGCGTGCTCTGCACAGAGTAGGAGGTCTTTGTGAAGGTCGTGTATCTCTTGAGGGTATTCCAAGTGACCCTGAAAATGTTTTTACATGAGTGAAAGAAGTCCCAGAGTTGCAGCAAATAGAAACTTACCTCGAGAATGAAGCCCTCTTCTGCATCATCTGCCAAAGAGTTGACGTCTATCACACATCGTAAAAGAATTTTCCGAAAAACTTCTACCAACTGGTTGAATAAAAAATTGGTTGAAAATTCAACCAGTTTGGTTGAAAATCCAACTAGTCTATTCACCCAGCTGGTTGAATTTTCATTCAACCAATTGGTCGAAGTTTTTCGGAAAATTTTTCCACAGTGCATTATTCACCAAAGCCTCCAAACGGTAATGATTGCGTCATGGCCTAGCCGTATAGATTATTAATCCATATAGATCAAGTAATTTTCTGGCATCGTCCCGTCATAATCTTCACCCATGCTTTTGTTATTTGCTTCTCCGAAGCGATTACTACATTGGCTGTTTCCTATAAAGAAATATATGAGTATAATCACTTATTACACAGAAAGATACAGAATAAAGCCGTGTACTCACCGCCTCTGATGCCCCGCTTGATGAAAAGGAGCATGTCTATATCCGTGATCAACTCAAGACCAACTTTGGTGGTCTTTAGCATGGCATCCCATGAGTTCGCGGGTGTCATGTAATATAGTGCAGGGTCGAGTCCATGGATCTTGAGACAACTGTTTCTGAAGTTTTCGAAGACATCTGAGAGAAGAAGAACATTAGCCTTGAGATAAACGTCAGAATATTCACCCAACGTTGTGTTTTCCAGCTCATTCCATACTTTGCGAGCATGCTGATACTCTTCCTCAGC
Organism: Eretmocerus hayati; assembly: GCA_029851415.1. Classification (NCBI taxonomy): domain Eukaryota; kingdom Metazoa; phylum Arthropoda; class Insecta; order Hymenoptera; family Aphelinidae; genus Eretmocerus; species Eretmocerus hayati. The sequence goes on along the minus strand of CM056742.1, from coordinate 70,555,642 downwards.
AAGGCCCTCTCCCGTAAGACTACTGAAGAATGCTCCTTCGTGAGGGAGGCTAGTCTTCTTGAGTTTGTCATAGTTGTCAACGTACTCATAAGGAGAGACCCCTTTCCTCGTCAAGAGCGCTATCTGGTCAGGTGTATATTCGCTACGGAAGACTTTTTCGACAATCTCATGTTTCTTCAGATACGATGCTAGCCTTTCGATAGATCGAGCCATAAATCTGAAGTATGTGGACTTCGTGGAAGAGATGTAATACTCTTTCGTGATGGAGATGAGATTCACATCACCCTCGAAGCACAGTGAGATCTCTCTGATAAATAGGTGTCGGTCATAATTGCTTAAGTTATGAAAATAGACCGGCACTGTCCTAGAGGCCTTGTAATTTAGATTACCTCTATTGTGTGCTGGTCCACGGTACCATCACATGAGTGAAAAAAAAACAAAAAAAAACGCATGATACACATACACACACACATATATATATATATACACTTCTTTAACTAGAGATTCTGGGACGCGATGACGTCATTTCAGCGATATTTTGTCAAATTCTGGGACGCGTTCTAAATTCTGGGACGTCCCAGAAGGCGTCCTTCTAGATTCATATATTCTGGGACGCGGCGAATAATATATTTTGCTATTTTCTGGGACGCGTGAAAATTTCGTGATATTTTGAAAAAAACCACTTTCTAAGCAAAGTTCTGTTATCTCCTCGGCGGTTATCTCCCACGAGGGATGGTTAGTGTTTTGAACGCAAAACGAAGTCTAAGCACACGTCTGTTATCTCCTCGGCGGTTATCTCCCACGAGGGATGGTTAGTGTTTTGAACGCAAAACGAAGTCTAAGCACACGTCTGTTATCTCCTCGGCGGTTATCTCCCACGAGGGATGGTTTAGTGTTTGAATAAAAAAATACTTTCAACCCAAAATTTCCATTTTTACACGTTTTTGGAAAAATCCCAGTATTTGGGAAAATATACTCTTTTTCGTCCCAGATTTTATGAATCCATATCGGCGTCCCAGTATTTATAGCTATATGGATGTATATATATATATAGGACGTACCTGCCAGTAAAATGACAATGATCTGCGATTACCTGATCTTTTGGTTTGAAAGGCTCTTCACTGATGTGACATCTAGCTGCATTGGCAAAATCTACCTTCTGCTGCTGAGTGAGCTTACACATGATTAGCCATCTAGCCGGACTCCCTTGAGATTCATCAGTTCGTCTATATGCGTGATACTCTGAGAGTGAGTCACCAAAAGAGCAGTTGATACAGTAGCCGGCACTCAATGGCTCATGAATATGACGTACATGCTCATCGTTTTCTACCGGCTTCAGTATCATAGCCCACGTACACGACGAGAGCAGCCCTTTCTTTATTGCACTGGTTCTTAAGGAGGCACCACCGTTGGGTAACGTACCACGAACAGTTAGGGCCTCGCGCCTACCAACACAAGCTTCAGACTACGAGACGCGCTCTCTCGCCGACACACATACACAACCCAAGCACGCGCTCGCGCAAACGTGCAGCAATCGAGCATGTCGCTGCACACCTCTTCTTGGACAGATTTGATCATTTTGAATGTTGTCCTGCCTTTTACACATCGGCAACCCGCAGGTTTCTGAATGATATTCCGTTCATCTATAAATAATCCATTCTTGGACAGTTGTTCGTTGCGGTAACACTGTTAAATTTTGATATATGACTCATTCCGTCGTCAACACCCATAAAACGCCGTGTTCAATTCCAATACTTTGAGAGTTTTCTCTCAAAAATGAGGTCGGCAACCCGTATATTTCGAAACTGCAGTAGATTCCTAGACGGAGTATGTGCCATGATTGTTCCAAATCGGAATGGCTTGAAAAGTTTGGGCGCTGGTGCCCCCCTGAAGCGTAGAATGTCGTTACCTCCTCTCGGCAGATTAATCTTACATTTGGTCATTCGTAAGCACTCACCGATGTGCGTGTCAAGTTTTTCTTTCGCCTGAAAAAAAGCAAGCAACGATCGCAGGTTAGTAGCTTATAGCCATGCTGAGAAGTCTGATTTGAGACCAATCTCGACAGATCTTCGATCCATACATAGTGGTATCTTGGCGGTGGGACTTCTTCATCATCTCTTTCTCCTTCTTCTTTCTCTTCATCTTTTGTACGATATTCTCTTTCGATGAGGAGGAGATGTAAGTGTTGATCTCGGTATTTCGGGTCGATGCGGCACGTCACAACTGTGAATTCATTCTTCCCCTGTTTCCTAAGCATGAAAACCTTCACTGAGATGTTTTGATTTTGATCTTCAAATTCTTTCATATCCTTGAGAGTGACAGGCAAGTTGATACTTGAAATTGAGTTCTTTTTCAAACTCAGTATACTTCCTCAATCTCTGCGGATCTTTTGAAGCTGGATGCAAAGCAGAGAGAATAGCCCACATGAAGCATTTATTATCCTGGTTTTGCACATTCACACAAGCCCTCTTATCCTTGATAAACTGTAGAAGATCAATCCAAAAACTGCCTCGAATCGGATCGTACTTGTTGATGTTAAGTAGTAGATGAGAGATCGACCGCATTGACCAGCCTGACTCGTGAAGTTGGAAGTCTCCGACATCTCTACCAATTACTGCACTCAAGTTGGTCTCGAATAATGTTTCCAAATCGGTGGCGTTGTCGACAATCTGATTCCCAACATTGAATGACATCAACTTGAAGACTTCCTGCTCATCTTCAACCTTCGAGAATTCGACGTACAAAATACCATTGACCTAGATGGTTGGATGATTCTCTAAAGCCTCAATCGGCTTCTGTGCAAAAATACCTCTGCTCTACTCATAAATATCTTAATGTCGACATATCATAGATTTGTTATCACGCCGGCGATGATGCGACCGTCGAATGCAGGAGTGACACTGTCCAATTTCACACCGGTGTCATCTTCTATTCCCTGTAAACCAGCTCTTCTCTTCAACAGGTGTGTGAAGCTATCTTGTAGACCGCAAACGTGAGCAGTGACGGCTTGAAAACTCTCCTTGCGACCGCGCGTCAAATTTGGATCTTGGAATGAGCTGTGGAGGGCTCTGAGAGCCTCACTAATAATTTCAATCCATCTGTCAATGTCTCCCTTTTCTGCTATACCTAACTTTGCCGTGCGCAACGCCTCACGCAATCATTCTGCTGTGTAGTAGTAGTGAAGTGGTTTATCCATCGCTGTAACTATGGGGAAAGAATATAACTGTAACTCAAAGATGTGCAATGCAAAGTGAAGAAGTAAAAAGCAGTGTCATGAGTGGTTTGCATTAAGAGTAGAGTTAAGATTGTGAGCTTATTCTTTCGACAGGCTCGCGCAACAGCAGAAGCTCAACGGAGAGAATCGACTACTCCCCCAGGAGGCGCTCCCGCAATAGCAGGAGCACAACCTACAAAAGACGTCTGAGCTCATCACCTTTGATGAGTTCCTGCAATAGCAGAAGCTCAACGAAGTGAATCGACTACTCCCCCAAGAGGCGCTCCCGCGATAGCAGAAACACAACCTAGAAGAAACGCCTAAGCTCATCCCCTTTGATGAGTTTCCGCAATAGCAGAAGCTCAATGAAGAGAATCCACTACTACGAGGCACCAGCCAAATATTATATGAGCTCACCTCTGTCTCCTGATCCAAAATGAACTTCCTGAATGAGGAGTCCGTCTTTTATAGACTCGCCACCACCCCCACAGTCTCACATGATTGGTCAAGGTTTTTCTGGGTGGGGGGTGCTCATATGATTGGTTGAGGTTTTGGGTCGGAAGTTGCGAGTGTCGCGGTGAGAGTGCATACTCGTGAAAAGGTATAAGAGCAGAGTGATGGAGAACAGAGCTCATTCGATGTCTTCGAGTCGAACAGTCAAGATGGATTACATAGTGGATATCCAAGGTTTCCAGACCTTTTGCAACATCTTCGTAGCCAGGGAGGTGGCTATTTCCAGTTCTTGAAGATGCTGATTCGACGATATATCAATTCAAGTCCCCATATCCCTGGAGCACTCTTCCTCGAGAGCAGAAATCCTGCCACCGCTGGCTCGGGCAGAATTATCATGGATTGAGGTGGGGTGATGGAGAAATATCCTACAGTGAACTCACCGATGTCATCAGTGAGAGTCTCAGGGACGCAAGAAAGATTTTTATGAAGGGGTTGGAGGAGAAGAGATGAATAGAGGACCATGTATCTGGGTGAGTTACAATTATATCATTGGGTATCAAAAAAATTTCAACTTAACTTTTTCTCTTACAGGCTAGTTTGTGATCTTGGTGAACTTGGATGCCCGGCCTTGAAGAAGCTGCCAGAACCTGAAGAAACACAATGTGGTCTCCACTCTGGTAACTTTCACTATACTTGTGCAGCGCAAAATGTGCACGAGTTCCAATTGTGGACACTAATGAACTATCGACGAGTGCAACACCCGGAACCAATGAAGATGAGGTGGATGAGGTGGACTCCGTATCCAGCTGTGCCATCATAAATTCGAGAGTGAGATGCGATTGCTTCTCTGTGGCTGATCAAGAAAAGAATGGTATGGTGTATAACTTATATGTATATAAATTATATGAAGAAGGCCACGGGGAGGTTAGAAGCTTCATAAATCTTCTTTGAAGCGGTTAGAGCCTCACAGACAAGGGCGGGGTGGAGCCTTTGTTCCTTCTTTTTTGAAGAAAAATTTAGAGATGAAAGAAATAAATCATCTCAAATTAGACTATTAAACTAACTTGGAGATCATGATGCTGAAAAGAAATATCACTTGAAATATAACATTGCATGCTGTCATCTCCTTGAATCGCTCTGGGACCTGTAAAAAGAAGGAAAAAAATTAGTTAATGAAATAGAGACTCACTTACCTTGCATGTTGCTATCTTTTTGAAATGCTCCAGGATCCGTGAGAAGAAAAAAGTTTAGTCAACTCAAAGTGAATGATAGAATGCCTCACCTATCTTGATCTAAGAAGAAACGATATAGTAATGGATGAAGCCCCAACCCGCTTCATCTTGTGAGATCCTTCCTGCCAAAGGCGTTTACCACAGTGTGTTAGGTGAATGTAACCCACTGCCTGATACATTCATCTAACACGCTGTGATAAGAATAGCTCAAACCCTACGATAGACCAGAGTATGGCTCTTCATCTCACTCAGATTCAACGATCATTCTCGAGTGAGAAGAAGAGCCATGCTCTCCTCTATCGTAGGGTGTGTGCGACTCAATCCCTTCAATCCGCAATGCATAATCTTTTCCATTCCTCTTTATTCATCAATTGGACAGAATTTTTGGTACAATTACATCGATAGGTAAATTGAAAATATTCATACGAAATATAAGGATACAAAGGTTTAGAACATTCATCCTTACTGGGAGATATGAAAAATATAGACCATTCATCCTCACTGGAAGATATAAAAATATAGAATACGCGTATACAAAGTCAATATATCCAAAAAACAGGGAATTTAATAAAAAATATACAAGACTCCAATGTATAAGAACTGAGCAATAGAGGAACTAAAACAAAAAATACTCCATCAGAACATGAACTGGAGAAGACGAATGATCATATAAAGTTGAACTATAACTCATGCAGCTGAGTCTCTGGAATCTCTGGAAGGGCATGAGCCACTTGATTTTGGAGTTTCTTGAATTGCTCATGAGCGGGCTTACCTCCTTATACCAGGTCGGAGAGAATCTCTTTAATCCTTCCTGAATACTCAAGCGTATTGTTGGCTTCCTAGCAAATTTTATCTTTCAGTAGGTTGTAACGAGAGAGTGATTTTGATGTCTCTGATCCTTCGATGCTACAATTCTTTCCTTTCATCTTCGTCCATTCTCCTTCTCCTCTCTTCATGATCTCTATATTCTTTTTTTCCTCCTCTAAGAATATCTTATGCTTCTCTACCGTTCTTTCTTTCTGGGCAGCAGATCTCTTCCTCTTCTCTTTCTTTCCTGTCTCCTCTCCCATCGGAGAATCGCCTCCATTTTCTTCTCTTCCCGATTCCATTTCCCGCCGTGGCACACAGGATAAGTCACCGGACTCCCATGCGGGAGTCCTACGTTCAAATCCCGGTCAGGGCACCACTGAGATTTTTTCTCATGTGCCTTTTTTCGGCGGTCTCGGTGGTTTGGATTTCATCTAAAACTGTAGGTCCTCCTCACCGAGGTACAATTCGGTAGTTAGCAGTATATTCTGACGCGCTGGTTGAGCGTACCTCGACTCCACGCACATGGGTGCCATCTGGGTGGGGCCTACCCGCGGAACTAGACGTAAAACTCAAACCATAGTTTTTTTTTCCTCGTTGAAGAGGGAAATTGATTTTATCAGTGGATTTATCTAGCACAGATCTTAAAGGTCAAATGAATCATCACAATCACCGATGAATGGACTGAAAAGCTTCGAAAACAGCTGAGATACGCCCCAAACTGACCATCTGAAAGTTCTGGACAGACGAGATCGAAGCATTATCGATGGTTGTGATAGTTCATTTGACCTTCGGAATCTGTGCTAGACGATGGAGGGGGGGGGGGAGCATTGAGGGCATGAAAAAATCTGATCATAGCGTGAGGCCTGGACCATACGCCGCACCTATGAGGTTCCACCCACCATACTAACCTCTCTATCTCAGCGATGTATCCTTCTAACTGGTGTTACAGGTGAGAAACATCTAATTATCACAGGGTTAGTATAGATGCAAGCCTCACCGTGTAAGATCAGTTCGAATGAGACATCGTGAGTCTACGATCAGATTTCTTTTTTATTCAGAAATAATCATGACATCATCATCATCATTAACATCGATCTCAATCATTTCATTATCATGGTCATTACATTTCATCTCAGGATCTACTACTCCTATCATTTCTATTTCACTATTAGTCTCAATTTTTACTTCCGGATCATTGATCGTAATTAACTCATAAATTACTTTTATTTCTACTTCTCGCGCGATTGAAGCCCTGGCCCAAGCTCTTCTCCATGAACTTTCACAGTTTTGGACATGATATAGCTGGAAAAGGAGATAGAAGTCAAGATAGAGATCAGATATCAGATGGAAAAGAATAGGGGGGATGGAGAGACTCAGACATGGAGACAGGAAAACTGAGGAATACATAAAGAGATCGAAAGATCGAGAGAGGGGGGAAGTAAGAAAAGGTGGATGCGCGGTAGATAGGAAAGAGAGGGAGAGAGTATATATATTGGGAGGAAAGGTATGCGATGATAGAATTAGGATCGGGAGAAGGAAGATAGCTTGGACAGTAAAGTAGGTTTGGAATTCAAAGAAAAGTGTTCCCGCAATAGCAGAAGCTCTTGAAGTTGCAGCTCAGCTTAAAATCTTACAAAGTAGGATTCAAAAGTAAGCTGCGTCTATTAGAACCAAATTCCCGACTATCAGAATTTGGGTCCGCAGACTTGCTGATGAAACCACGATTTTGTCACCATGATCATTGCTTAGGGTTACAGACCGTCTTGGGAGTTGCTCCATCAGCCATCTACCGGTAGCCGATGAACTAGAGAAAGAGGGAGAAAGATAAACTAAGAAATAGATGGATATATAGTCGAAGAGAGGGACCTTGGGAGATAGATGGATAGATATAATCAAAGAGAGGGACTACGAGAGAGAGATGGAAATACAAAGACAAATAGATGGTTAGGGAGTATGTTGGGGAAATGGGTGGGGATAGGGAAGAGAATGATGTCTCGGGAAATAGAGTAGGTTTGGAGTCGGAAGAAGAGTTCCCGCAATAGCAGAAGCTCTTGAGGTCGTAACTTACCCCAGAATCCCACAAAGTAGAGTCCAAAAGCAAGCTGCGTCTATTGGAACCAAATTCCCGAATATCAGAATGTTGGTCTACATATTTTCTGATGAGACAATGATTCTTCACTAACATCATTGCTTAGGGTGACAGACCCTCTTGCGAGTTGCACCACCAGCCACCTAGCGGTGACCGATGAACTACTTACTTACCTGTGAAGCCTTCTTGGGGTATCATATAGCTCGTCAACTTGCTTGTAAACGGGTAGTCACCTGGTGTCAGGACCCTAAACTACACAATGTGGATGACACATACGCGGGTAAGATAATGCGCTGATATTGGCTCGCGCTCATATCGGCTTGCGCTGACATCGGCGATGCGCTGATATCGGCGATGCGCTGATATCGGCGATGCGCTGATATCGGCGTTGCGCTGATATCGGCATGAGCTGATGTTGGCTTTACTCTACTACTGCCATATTCAGTGATCCCGTGCTTCCTGAATGGGGGCGCATTTGTGTGAGTGTGCACACATCAGTGCAACCGTGTACGTGTAGCTCGCTGAATATGGCGGCTGCCCTACCATGTCTGGACCTGTTAATTATACAGACTATACTAGCGAGAGGTTCATATTGCATAATTTTCAGAAGTATTCTCGAAATGTTTTGAGGATGGGTTCTTGAGAAAAAAAATGGGAAGGTGGCTCACGTATTTTTCCACATATAAGACTATCCACGTGGAGGGTATTAACTCCACAAGTTTGGTTTTGATAGATTCCACTCAGCTTGTGAATGCGCACAGTCTGTGTGAATATTTTGTTCCATTTTAGAACTAGAATAGTTCTAGCGTAGAAAGGTCAGCATTTTTTCATAGGGAGAAGATCAAAAGTTTTATTGATGTGCTCACCCGATACGCAGGGAAGAGTTTCTGGGTTCCCAGTGACCCTTCATTCTTCATATTCTGATTCATGGAGTTGGTCAGAAATCATGAGATGAAGATTTGGAGCATCACTTCATTCCACCATTCATTTCACGCGGAACTACTCTTGGGGAAAATATGGGAATCTGTGAGGAATCTGGGAACCGGTTGAGAATTCCTGGCCGATCCTCGTATCTCTCGTAGCAAGAGCTCTACATCCTATGTTTCCCAGTGCATACGCGAAAATTTGTAGGTCTCACCTCTGATACGCTCCTGTTGATTTGGGATACATGGACCGAGATTCATACGTATCGTTGATCTCTGACAAGGTTCATTATCAATTACAGGTTCTCTTGAATTCATCTGCCAACCCAAAAGCTGCAAAAAAGAAGAAGAAGAAGAACCAAGGAGAGAGTGGCTGCGGATCGAAATCCGGAGGAGAGAAGAATCTTCTTGTTACAGACACTACGTGATGGAAAATATCGGTAGATCTATCCCTACCGAGAAGGAACGCAGACCAATATTTTCCGTTTTTCACCAGTCTAGAGATGTACGACCCATCGAAAGTGATTCCATATTAGATCGATTACTTGGTGTCCTGTAATTGACTCATGCATTCTCTACATGGTGATGCACTTCAATGCTATACCCTCACAAATATGAAATCGTCCGCTGTCATACGTAATTTTGTAGATTTTTCGTCCTTGATGTTTAATATATAAGTTGATTATTTGGTCTCATTGATCTTGAAGGACGGTGGAGAACTAAATAAATTCCCAAAATTTCATGAAAGAAATTTTATTGCTACGTTTCGTCCACTAGGTTTCGTGGACCTCATCAGGCTTCAGGTTTCTGTTTAGACATATAAAGATAGCAAAAATGGAATTTTTTACAAATGATGGATGTGTAAATATTAAAGATGCGCAACTTACGTTATTCTTTAGATCGTCATGATATTTTTGAACGATCTTGTAATAAAGCACAGACATAACGTCTGGCTCCTGTCGATACAGGTAAATAGAATGAGTCATCGGTCTCATTGTACACTCATATTTATATTAGCGCAATCACAGCAAATAGTAAGTGACATATATATGAAAAGTAGTGCATGTGGGAGAGAGAAACAGAGCGGGGGTTAAAGAGCTTCGTCAGCCGTTGCCCGGAACGGGTTATATATTCAACTGAGATTTTGAATATCGCCTTTTTTATTGATGCAGTTTTCATCGAATTTCATATGGGTCATCTCAGAAAACAACTTTTTTTTTCTTACGGAAATCAACCGTTTTTTCCAATTTTCCTCTGTGTCTAGAATTTTGGTTCGATCCCAATGGAAATTGTCTATATCTTTTGGTCTATGAACAGAAACTACGGACTTTTAATCTCTGTTTGTAACATGATCATTAATACGTGTACATTGTTGTCTTTTTGTCTCTCCCACATACGTTGCTGGGCAGTCTTTGCACTGAAATTGATAAATAACACCAGTTTTGCTAAATTTGTCTAGTTGATCCTTACCTAGTTTCACTTTCGAACTCAATGACTTGGAAACTTTTGGAAGAGAGTGAATATCGTTATGTTTGAACAGAGCATTACATTTTTCGAATAAATGTTCGTGGTATGGGATACAAATTTTGTTCAGCCGGCATAAAAGATTTGATTGCAACGTATTTTTTCTGCTCTGTTCATAAGATCTTTTGAACGATGTAATCTGGTTTTTATACATTCATCAGTGAAACCCTCAGGATAATCGTTATTTAAAAGGAGTTGTTTCATAAGCGACGAATTGGAGGAATGAAATCTTTCATGTGAAAGTGATGTGGCTCTGTTGGCTAGATTGAACACTATGTTCCTCTTTTGGTTCATAGTATGATTGGATTTCGAATTCAAAATCCTGCCGGATGACGTTGGCTTGTCATACCAATTGGTGATGCTTTTTCATCCTCTCGGATTAGAGATATGTCAAGATAATTGATGGTGTTGTTGTTTTCAATCTCATGTGTGTGTAAACTGTAGATGCTCATTGTAACTGTTGAAAACATTGAGGACTACATCTACATGTTCTTTCTTCACACACATTAGAGTGTCATCGACATATCTATAATAAAATAGAGGTGTGCAATCGTGATCATTTTTCAATTTACGCAAGCATGAAGTTTCCAAGTCATCCATAACAATGTCTGCGAAAAGTGGAGAGATGGGTGATCCCATCGAGCTACCAAAGATTTGTTGATATCAACGAAGCTTTGGTTGATCCCATTTCTCCGCTTTTCGCAGACATTGTTATGGATGACTTGGAAACTTCATGCTTGCGTGAATTGGAAACTGATCACGATTGCACACTTCTATCTTATTATAGATATGTCGATGACACTCTAATGTGTGTGAAGAAAGAACATGTAAATGTAGTCCTCAATGTTTTCAACAGTTACAATGAGCATCTACAGTTTACACATGTGATTGGAAACAACAACACCACCAATTTCCTTGACATATCTCTGATCCGAGAGGATGAAAAAATCATCACCAATTGGTATCAGAAGCCAACGTCATCCGGCAAGATTTTGAATTCCAAATTCAATCATACTGTGAACCAAAAGAGGAACATAGTGTTCAATCTAGCCGACAGAGCCACATCACTTTCACATAAAAATTTCATTCCTCCAATTTGTCGCTTATGAGACAACTCCTTTCAGATAACGATTATCCTGAAGATTTTACTGATAAATCTATAAAAACCAGATTACATCGTTCAAAAGATCTTATGAACAGAGCAGAGAAAATACGTTGCAATCAAAATTATATGCCGGCCAGAACAAAATTTGTATCCCATACCACGAACGTTTATTTGAAAAATGTAATGCTTTGTTCAAACATAACGATATTCAATAGGATGAAAAGAACGGCTGTTTAACGAGTCAGTTAAATTTCATTTGGATGAACATAGAACAATCCTTCAGTGTAATCAAAAATGTTTTATTAAATCACTAAGTGTTAAATTCAAGAAAAGTGAATATATGTGAAGAAAGAGTTCAGTTATATCAATAGTCAATATGGAAGTGAAATATTCCTTGCTAGAATACCACTCAATTTGTGTGAAAGTACATGGTAAACCGAAAGACAATTTGTGAAGAAACATGTGTAATTCATGACTACAGTCCGAAAAATGACTGTTTAGATAACTTTTAAGATATTTAACAGACCTGAAGGAGGAGGCAAATCAGTCTTCGAAACGTCGTCGAATTAAATGAAATTAACTGACTCGTTGAACAGCCGTTTTTTCCATCCTATTGATCTACAAAACGAGTGATAGAAGCAAAATGGATAATAACGATATTCACACTCTTCCAAAATTTTCAAGTCTTCAAGTTCAGAAGTAGAATTAGGTAAGGACCAACTAGACAAATTTAGCAAAACTGGTGTTGTTTATAAATTTCAGTGCAAAGACTGCCCAGCAACGTATGTGGGAGAGACAAAAAGACAACTAGGTACACGTATTAATGATCATGTTACAAACGAAGATGAAAAGTCCGTGGTTTCTGTTCATAGACTTAAAGATGAACATGATTTCCATTGGGATCAAACCAAAATTCTAGACACAGGAAAAAATTGGAGAAAACGGTTGATTTCCATAAGAAGAAAAAACGGTTGATTTCTGAGATGATCAATATGAAATTCGATGAAAACTGCATCAATAGAAAAGACGATATTCAAAATCTCAGTCGTATATATAACCCGTTGTGGGCAACGGCTGACTTAGCTCGTTGACCCCCGCTCTCTTTCTCTCTCCCACATGCACTATTTTTCATATATATGTCACCTACTGTATGCTGCGATCGCGCTAATATAAATATGAGTGTAAAATGAGACCGATGACTCATTCTATTCACCTGTATCGACAGGAGCCAAACGTTATGTCTGTGCTCTATCACAAGATCGTTCAAAAATATCATGACGATCTAAAGAATAACGTAAGTTGCGTATTCTAAATATTTACACATTCATTATTTGTAAAGAATTCCATATTTTCTATCTTTATATGTCAAAACAGAAACCTGAAGCCTGATGAGGTCCACGAAACCTAGTAGACGAAACGTAGCAATAGAATATCTTTCATGGCATTTTGGGGATTTATATAGTTCCCCACCGTCCTTCAAGATCGATGAGACCAAATAATCAACTCATATCAAAAATCGTTCGTTGGTTCGTTCGAGACCTGAAGAACATTCGCGATGAAATTCCACGTTTTCGAGCTCTTAATCCAATATGTTGACCCAGCACATTTGAAATAAATGTCTAGAATAATATAGAATCTAGAAATTCCATTCGAATATCTTTCAAAACTCATGTACGATTTTTTCGGCCTGTGGCACCAAGATATGATATTTTCCATGGTTATGAGGTCCAGAAAAATTGTTTGGGCCCAGATAGGCCTACAATAGTGATTCAACCGAAAAATCTAAAATTGAGACTGTCCTACCGTATTTGGTTCGTAACTCTTGATCGCCTCGACCAATTTGGACTTTCCGAAAAGCATCCAAGATGTGGCTCCAAAACCTATCAATTGACTACTAACTGAACCTCTCTGAGTCGTTTTTTGAACATCTGAACGCTGAAATACTCAAAAATCTCGGCTTGGCTCATAACTCTTTTCACGTATCATTTGATCCTTTTTATCCCCTTTCTTCGAGTTTTGTCGTAATAAACTACCTGCAGAAAAATTTTCAGCCATGACTTCTACTTCTGGGGCCTTCTTAACCTGTTGAAGTGCTTAAAAAAATCTCAAAAACTTGAAAAATGCGTTTTTACCTCATAATACTCCCCCGAAGGACCTTGCAATCTGCTTCATTGTATTCGTGAGATTGTTTCAAATCAGGGATGACCGTTCTGAACAGTTTTTTGAGTTGACAGATGCCCAAATTCGTGAAATTCATTTCGAAAGCAAATTCTGATGCAAGGAATAGTATCCCATGCGCATGCTTTTTCCTCTACGTCTTCAAATTCAATTCTAATCGAAAACTCGTCTAATTTTCTTTGAAATAACTTCGCGCTGGAATCGATTTGATGCAGTAGAAGTGAAGTTACAGCTGTTGGAACAAGGAGAAAGTCTTAAGTATCGAATTCGTGAGCCTAGAGGAAGATCGGCGGTCTCGCGTGGCGGTTAAGGCAAATTTCTTCGCTTCTACTCGATCAAATCGAATTCACAGAGGGATCATTTTGAAAGGAATGGAATCAGCTATCGATTCAAATTTCTGTCGAGGTCCAGACTTTTTGCGCATGCGCAGAATATTCGGATCTATGGTAAGTCATTCCGATTTTGATCAATCGATTGTGAATTTTCGGCGCGTGTGCGTGCATTTTGAGACTCGAGATTTATTTCGTACCATACCCGGCTCGTATTTTCTCATCGTATCATAATTATCAAACCCCAACCTAGTCCGTGTATCACACATACACATACGTATGAGGGGCCGTACACATACTACGTAACCGATTGGGGGGGGGGGGGTTGAGGAGATTACTACGATTGCCACGACAGGAGACGAGGGGTCAGTTCCAATACTACCTCACCGCAGAACTGTACTTGTTGAAAATTCTACGGTCTTGCGCGAAAGAAAAACTGAGAAGTTGTATGAAAAATCGAGACTGTGATGGTAAGTCAAAAAGAGTGACTAATAGTCCACTAATAATCCAAATCTCGGTTCGTCAACCGTAACTTGAGTAGAAAACTCATTGTCATCGTCAGTAGATCCAAAGCCGATTATTACTATCTAGCAGCTTCTTTGCATCGTATCGATTTGGTCGGATCCTCAAGATGTAAATGCAATATAACAGATGAGAATCTCAACCACGTGCTGTTGCAATGTGACTTTTATTCTGAGCAAATTTTCAATTTGCTCAGTAATCTTGCACGGATGGGGCATACGCCTCCACCCTGTGTTGAAATCTTTCTGAGTGGGACACATATTGGAGCTTAATAAGCTCTTCTTCAGTCCTCTACAGAATGTGAATTGAATGTATGAAACTATCGCACTTGAATTAATGATGTTCTTCCCGCGATATTTTGTATAATAAGATGAGATCAATGGGAGTGTGACGTGGTGAGTCTCGAGCCTCCGGCCCGAACCTCCCCTCGTCACCTGACGATGCACCAGGTGCATCGTCAGCGTTTCTGACGGAGCTTTGCCCGTTTCCCCACCCAAGCGCGACGTCGCGTCGCGGACCCATCGTCGGGTACGACGAGCCTCGCCGCGGCAGACCGCTCAGACCAACCTAACTATCCACACACTCTCTCTCAACCCTCAATCATCTTTCTCTCGTACATTAAAATCACTTACAACCCAAGCACTCGTGTTCGTTCTGGAGACTGAACCCCTCACCACGTCACATCCTTTTTGGTGCTAGGTGGGGTAGTTTCCCGCGGGTTGAATTTTTCTTTCAAAAAGTCAGAAAAATTTTCTTTGGAAAATTTTTTCTTTCGGTTTCTGCAAATCCCGCGAGAGTGTCGTGACAAAAAAAAAGTGAGCAAGAGAGAAGAGAGGAGTTGAGATAGCAGAACCGAGCCAAGCAGTTTTGCAGCCAAGCAGCCCATCGGGACTTCGCTACTTGCCTACCCGCCAGCACGTCAGCAGAAAATCATCGCCGAGGCTTATCTTCGAATCAGCTGGACGTGTGGACGGGTTATGCAGATAATTGCATTATACACCATCGTGGCCTGCTGCAGCTTCGTAGCGTAAATACTAAACCATTCCTCTTCCTTATCTCGTTCCAAGGAACGATACGTTCATATTTGCATTTATACTGACCCAAGCCTTTGTGAATTATCAAAACCAAGATTTCGAAAATGTTCGGAATTCTCGGAAAATCAAAAAGCAAAGAAACTGTAAACTCTACTGGCACTATGCCAAAACCGACCCATTGTAGACCGAAAATGTTCGATGAAAGTGTCCGACAAGAGGATCGAGGAATTTTGGGTAACCAAGATCAGTTTTACTCAAACATAGATGAGTCGAATCTCGAGTCAAACGAACAGAATGAAGCTTGGGGTATGGATGCAAATTTGACAAACAATGGAAAAGATGGAGATGTATATGTGAATATGAGCCTGTGCGATAGTCCGAACGGACAATTCGCTGGTCTAGCGTACCAGCAGTGGCGCACAGCCACACCGATTATAGAAGAATCTCCGATCCGCGTAAATCCGATTAGGTCCCAGATACAGGCAAATGGGCAAGCGGCGTCGTGCCCAGAATCATTAAGCGTATCTGGACCAGATGGTCAGCTCTTCCTCTACAGGCAACAGCAGCCTCACGAACCCACCATTAGAGTCAATGACACTTTTTCTCTCAACCCGGAATCTCAAAATACGCAAAGTGGTCACATCATAGAAAACAATGGAATCGGCCCGAATGTTAGTAATATTATGAACGCCGTGCGGTGTCAGAACAATAGCCCGAGGCCTTAACGCAACTCCATGGGACATCCCACAGCGGCGTCCCATAACCCCACAGGTGACAGATTTTACACCTGTGGTGAATGGTTTTTCACAAAATTTGCCAAACCAAATTCCAACAGAGTATGTGAAAATTCGTGAGAGTGCTGTGCCTACGGGGAATCCATTACCGAAACAGAACGTGTCATCTCTTGAAAATTTCCTTCGAGGCATGAGTTCTACACAAATGGCTGAGTTGTGGAAAAAATCAAATCTAGGAGGAACACAACAAAATCAGAATTTGAACGGACAGGAAATCCCAATTCGGTATATTCTGATACCACACTCCACTAAAACAGTACCCCAAAATTTTTCCCAACAGAATACTCTTCAACAAAATCTCTCTCAACAAAATAGTTACGAACAGAATTTTCCTCAACTTAACGGTATTCAACAAATTTCCAACCAACAAAATATTCAGCAACAGTATTACCCCCAATAAAATGCACACCAACAGAGCCATTTCCATCAGAATATGAACAGCCCACAGAGAGTGCATTATCAAAACACTCAACCACAACCCAGCCAGAGTATAATTCATCCACAGGAACACTTTTTACTATCGCGAAAAGTGACGGATATCCAATTGCATCATACACTGAAAGACGTAGGGGAGTTCAACGGTGAATCAGATTCACTTGCTGGATTCTGCTTGGCAGTGCGAGAGCCAAAACAGATAGGAGGAACGGGAACGGATCGTATAATTCTAATGAACGTCGTGCGAAAATTGAGAGGCACAGCGAAAACATTATTTGGCTCAACAATATTAGAATTTAGAACAGTTGAACAACTTTTGAAAGAACTAGTAGAACAATTTTCGCCAGTAGAATCATTGGACAACATTATGTCCGAACTAAAGAGCTGTGCTAAGAGAAAGGATGGAACATTAGAATCGTACGGAATACGCATTCAAAAGATACTGCGAAGATTCAAAAGCACCGCGAGCTCAAAATCACAGTACTCGCGTTCAGAGATAGAATCTCGAACGCGAGACGCGGACGAAGCAGCATTGACACGCTTTATAATAGGCATAGGCACGGAGCTGGAGAATGCTGTGCGTAGCCGAAAACCAAGTAATATTAGCGAGGCGGTAAATTTCGCGCAACAAGCGGCGTTGCAAAGGAAGAATTACCTGAATTTGAGTGACGAGTTGGCACCGTGTACCGCGCATTCTCAAGCAAATATCAGAATAGCAGATTCTCAGGTAGTCTGTCCATACTGCAAACTGGTCGGCCATGTAGAGTCAAAATGCTATAAGAAAGAGAACGATCAGAAGAAGTCCCAGTATTGCGGTTTACCCGGACACGACGCGAAAGTGTGCTGGACGCTAGAAGCCGACTTAAAAAAGGCTAACGTATATATCGATAGACCAAGTACGAACCGTGGACGAGGAGGTTATCGCGGCAGAGGTAGAGACAGGGGTTCTCATGGAAATCTTAACGGACGGGATAATTCGCCGAATCAGGAAGCGAATAATCATCAAAACCACCCACTGCGGAACTAGCAGGCTCAACCGCAGAACCCACCCCCTCAACAGGCCCGAAATCAAGCCCCTCAGGCACGAAGTGCTCAAAATTCGAGCCAAAATTTAAACTAACATCTCGTCCGTCACAATCCCCGAGTGACGAGCGCATCAATGACGAAAACACCGATACGTCATTGATCGATCAGAAAGGTAATCAGGTGTTAGAAATGGACTCATCTTCATTAGAAGAAACATCGTCCAGCGATGAGTCGAATCCGGTAAATTCGGTCGGAAGCAGCTGTACTGAATTCTCTGAGACATCGACCCAAGTGAATATCAGGAAAACTTCCATAAAATTTTTGAAGACCGGAAAGATTCCCCCAATTGTTGATTTCGAGAGCCCAGACTTACATGACAATAAGTGTAGATTATACATAGACTCTGGTGCCGATGTGTGTGTTATAAAATCAATCA
Source organism: Eretmocerus hayati (assembly GCA_029851415.1). NCBI lineage: Eukaryota > Metazoa > Arthropoda > Insecta > Hymenoptera > Aphelinidae > Eretmocerus > Eretmocerus hayati. Next base: position 70,537,538 of record CM056742.1, on the reverse strand, counting down.
AAGTCAAGAGTCTTACAGATATTGATAAGTCTGAAATTTTGAGTATAAATGACGTAGCAAAAGGTGAATCTTTATCAGGGGGAATGATTTTACTGAAAATAAATGGCATGCATTGGCAATTTCACGTTGTCCCCGACTCTATTTTACTAGATTGTGATGGATTAGTCGGATGGGACATTTAACGGAATATGGTGGCAAATCGGACCCCAAAGACCGCTGCCTTGAATCTGAAAATTTTTCAATCCCATTCATTCACAAAGAAAAAATAAAAGTGCCGCCTAGAATGAGAAGGCTCATCAAGTTTAAGATTCTGAATAACGTCAAAGGAGGCTGGGTCCCGCGCATACACGTAAAGAATGGGATTCTTTTCGGAAAATTCATTGCAAGAAATCACGAGGGGTATGGTATTGCTGAGGTTATAAATGTTACTCATGATACCATATACATTGAGCCTCCCACTGTCAAGTTGAGAAAATTTTCAAAAATAATTCCTTGGGATGATTTACACGAGAAAAACGTCAATGGGCATGACGCAGTATATTCTATTCGCCGATTATATGCGGGTGCTGACACAACGAGTGAGCAACTTCGCGGAAACTCGCAGAGTATAGATAAGAGCGCGCACGATATAGCATCGGCCGAGCGTGTAGAGAAATTGATGCGACTTGTAGATATTGAAGGTTGCTCGCCGGAAGAAATCGAGCATGTGCGTAGGCTCATTAGCATCGATCCTTGGCGATTTGGATTCGATGGCGAGCCACTTGGAGCCACTCCAATAATTATACATAAAATCAAGCTTAAATCGGGTAAGCCGTTTAAAGCCAAGAGATATCGCTTGCCCCCAGTCTTGAAGGGCCCTTTGATTGAGAAGGTCAAGAAATTACGCGACCTCGGAGTACTACGCCCATCCAGATCGCCATGGAGGTCAAATTGCTTCCTAGTTCCAAAAAGCCCAGACAAAGACGGGACAAAAAGATACCGGTTCGTCGTGGATTTTCGCACCCTCAATGAGGACACTGTTGGAACGTGCCAGCCTCTTTCTTTCATAGCGGATATTATCGACCAGCTGTCGAATGCTCGTTACATCACGGTTGTTGACCTCCTCCACGCGTTCTATCAGATAGAGCTGGATGATGAGTCTACTCAATATTCGGCGATAGACACACCCCTTGGTGGATTCGAATATGCCCGGATGGCACAAGGGATGGTTGGTAGCCCTGACACCCTAAATGAGGCAATATTCATCGCATTCGCATCTTTAGCTCCGGACGAATTAGCGAGCTACTGTGAAGACCTGTTCATTTAGGCCGATACATTAGAGGAACACGAGGTGAAATTTAGGAAATTCATGAACTGCATCATCGAAGCAAACTTCACAATCTCGCCAAAAAATGCCAATTCTTGAAAAGTGAGGCTAAGGTTTTAGGCCACATTGTCGGGAATGGTCATATAAACCCAGATCTAGAAAAAGTCGAGGCTGTCCGTGAATATCCCGCGCCCACAAACATTAGAAATGTCAGGCAATTCCTCGGGTTAACGGGATATTACAGGCGATTTATTGAGAAGTACGCGAAATTGTCGAAACCACTGACTGATCTTTTGAAAAAAGAGCAGACATTCGAATGGGGTCCAGAACAGCAGCGTGCATTTGAGAGTCTACGCGACGCATCAAACTCTGACAGCGTATTGGCAAGCCCCGAAATTTCGGGCAACGAAAATTACGTCGTATTCTGCGACAGTTGTGATTATGCAGTGCGATCTATTTTGGCTATCGGCACGATTAACAAGAATAGACCGGTGGTATACGCGTCCAAAATTTTGAAAGGGGCTCAGCTTAACTGGCCAATTTTTGACAAAGAGTTTGGAAGTATCGTGCACGCCTGCGAGTCTTACCGCCCATATTTATACGGCAGGAAATTCACAGTAGTGACCGACCACGAGCCATTGAGCCGCTTCCACAAAACTAAAAATGACACGAGGTATAATCGCCAGAAAGCAAAAGTCAGAGGCTTCAACTTTTCATTGATTTACCGGAGCGGGAAATTGAACGTGGCGGCAGACGCTCCAAGTCGCAATCCGGTCATCAAAGAGGGTGAAATAAACCCTGAACTTCCGCGTAACGAACTTTGTATACTAGGCGAGCAGCAAGAGCAGGAAAATCCCTCGTGCTATGCCGATTGTCCACCGGGCCGCATATTCAAAACGCGCGCGCATCGAGTAGTTGGCGCCGATAAATCAAAAATTCCCGAAACAGAGTCTACGGACACGGAAGCGCAACCAACTAAGAAAAGGCCTGCCGTCAACAAGAGCGTGACCGAGTCTGATATCGAGTCAAGTCAGAAACCGGAAAGACAGAAGCGACCGAGAAAAGTTTTTCAAAAAACGCGCTCATCTCAACGACTGAGAGATCGTTACCCAACCCTCGACATCTATAAGCAACAGCAACCGCGCGGAATAGCTGACCCGCAGCGGCAACTCGAGCTGGTATCAGAACAAATACGCGAAAATGCGAATACTCACACACACGAAGAGTTGGTGCAAAATTCGGGTCATGAATCCGTAAATAATCGGGCTCAAACAGCGTACGAAACTGATGCTAGAATGATATTGTCATCAGATTCACCCCTCGAAACTATCAAAATTCCTCAAATCACTTCTGAAGAGACCATACAAAATTCCTTACAACAAATTCTGGATCGCGACTATACAATCAGAAATGTTCAAAACAATCAAAATATTAGAACGATTAAACCCCATCCAAAAATCAAGAATATTCAGGTTATTCAAAATGGTTCTGGAGATTCAAAAGTCGATCCAACAATAGGAAGTCCAGAGATGAACATGACAATTCCAGTCGAGCCAATCAGTGAGTACTTCGTCGAATTTCTAATACGCGATGCGAGCGATAATTTAGTTGCGCAGGGCAACGGAGGCCCCTTGGTATTAAGCGCAGCACTCGAGCAGGTTCAAAATCGCGATCCGTCGGATGACGGCACAGAACGATTCATACATCATGATGAAAAGCTGTGCAGCAAACCGACACCACAGTCTAACTTGACGTGCGATAAGCCCCATTCCGAAGAGAGTGAGAGCAAACCACTGCAACGCGGGCCGTCGGATAAACACGAAAGGGGCGAACTCTCGGCGCCCTTATCGCCCCCGTCATCATGCATAGAAACTCGCAAGCAGCACAGCGAGGCGATTGCGTCGCGCGAAAAAGTCACCGAGTTCGAATCTGCAGCAGAGCCTCAAATCGAGTTCCCAAGCCCTGAAATTTTTTTGGAAGATCCATCCGAGGTGGAACCTATACTAGACGAAAAATTCAAACATTTTCAACCATGCAATACATGCGCTGAATGTCACATAAATTTTGAAAGAAAAACTGATATACCAAATTTACCAGAAGGCAATTGTTTATTTTAATCATTAATTAGAGTTGAAAATTTGTCACTAAACGCACGCGGAATGAGGAATGATCTAGTAACGAGAGGTCACTCTTTATTAGAGTCATACATAGATCCTGAAGCAACAGTTCGCATTCTTACGAGCGAAGAAGAATATGGCAACGACGATTGCATATTCTTATATTCGCGCTTATGTAACAAAAACCTATGCATTCATGTAGTGAATGGATTCAGAGAATTATCGTACACGCAGACCATCTCGAGCGAGTCGGAACAGTTCGTCCATCTGCACTTGGTTATGCCAAGTAAGCATTTCACACCTTTGCTGCCGGAACGTCGCGAATGAAATTTCCCAAGAACCGAATGTCGAAAATCGCGAACTCAGCGGTAACCAACCGGACGTGGGTCTCGAACCCGAGACATGTCCAAGCGCAGAGAATGGGACTTTAGCTGCAACTCAATCCCAACCGCGGCTCGAGCAGCAAATAAGGAAGGCGAAAGCACATTTGTCAGCACTTGATAAATATCAAGTGACGCAAGCTCGACCACCACGTGAGAAACCACCGTGGGCGTTGGGCGACGATGAGCAAGCGCAGCCACTGCGAAAAAATTTTGCAGTCGATGAGCACCCTTTTCGTTACCGAGAAAACATAGCATTTTTCGCGACATGCGACGGGTATGCGGGAACAGAGACCGTCGCGTCTCTGATCGAAAGAGATTACATCTATGCAAAATCCATGTCAGAAGGGAATTTTGAGGTCGGCAATGTACATGATTTCCGTGCATTGAATATAAGCAATTTTGCTTTATTCGTTAAAAATTACATTGGTGAAAAACCATTACAGAAAGACATAAGAATTGTGTTAAGAAACCTGAAAGACCTCAGTCTTGAAAGAGGACTGAAAAGTTTAGGCCTAGTTCAAGATAACCAATTTTTCTCAGCAACGGTATGGCCAAAAATAATCGAGTTGGCTGAACAAGTTTTCAATGGCATAAACATCAAGATTGTACTTTTCAAGCTCAACCTCAAGGTACCCTCTGATAGTGATAGATATAAGCTCATCACGGAATTTCACACGTCGGTGAATGGTGGACATCGCGGCATCAACAAAACCTATAATTTGATTGCACAGAGCTACTACTGGAAAACGATGCGCGAGGATGTCAAAAGTGTAGTCGAGTGCTGCAATGATTGTGCAATAGACAAATTAGTAAGACAGAAAGTCCGTCTACCTTTGAGGCTGGTGGAAACACCAGCACGCCTTTTTGACAAAATTATTCGCCACCATGTCCATCCAAAAACGGCTATAACTATATATTATCAGTACAGGATCAGCTGTCCCGCTATGTCATACTGATCCCGACACGCCGCGCTACGGCACACGAAGTAGCCGACGCACTACTAAACCGAGTGATTGCGTATTTCGGACCACCAGGGTCAATTCTGAGCGATCAAGGGAGACACTTTATGAGTACAGTATTGAATGATTTTGCAGACGCTTTCGGAATCAAAAAATACTGTACATCCCCATATTTTCCAATGAGCAACGGTATGATCGAGAGAATGCACGCAACCTTGACTGAGTTCCTCGAGGCCTTTGCAAAGGACCTTTCGGATTGGGACACGGTACGACCTATGGCCCAATACTCAATCAACGCCATGGAGAATGCATCGACTGGATACCCGCCCTTCACACTTTTGCTGGGACACAAGATCAGACAACCTGGACCTAACGGACAGCAAGTGGATGCGCCGACGTACGACAACTTCATCGAGAGCAGAAGAACGGAGTTGCAGCAAGTGCAAACTTTAGCTGCACTCCATGCAAATCTAGCACGTTATCGCTATAAGCACTATTATGTCATGAAAGCTATGAATACGTGCCATTCTCGTGAAGGTGAATTAGTATACGAGTTAAGACTACGAGTCAAAAATAAGCTAGCCCCTCAGTACACTGGATCATATGAAATCGTTGGAATTAATTACAAGAAAAAAAATGTCACATCGCACAACAACGCCGTCACGAAAGTGGTACGCATTGATCAAATCAGGAGATGCCCAGATGCGAAAATAGAAATGGCAGAAGCCAATTTCCAAGCGCAAAAAGCGAACGTGTTAATTTTATATGCTAACACAGTCGACACTTCAGCATACTCGGCCTGAACCGCAGAATACTCCGGCCCAGGCACGAGATGCTGAAGGTATCGAGAGCCTGCCAGCAATGCAAATCCTAGAAATTTTTCCATGATCAATATTCGAAAGAAATTACGATGTCGCCCTTGGCCGTCGTAGAAAATACTCCGGCCCAGAGACGAACCTCGCACGGCGCTATTGGCAATTCAATCTTCGCACGACCACGAGAAACTTGTAAAATTGTTATCACCAAAAGCTACTTAATTTCAAAATTTTTCAGTGCGGACAGGCCCACGCGATCGAGTAAATTCATCACGCTGCTGTTGCACAGGCCAGGACTCTTCAGGAAGCGCATAGCCCAGCTGTCGACTTCCAGTACAACATGGAAAATCGTGCAGCGAATTGAGCTGACCCAACTATCTGAGTCTGCAACTACCTAGAGAGAAGCGTTGAACCAGCTGAGCCCATCCTGCCCAGATAAACTTCACGTCGCACAACTAAATGCCATCCACTGGCAGATCGGCGAGACAAGCAGGGATGAAGAGAGGATGATGGAGACTCTGGCATAAAGAAACCCCTGCCAACGAAGAGCTTGGCTCCCTTTTATGGGGAAGGGGATGAAAATCATTTTTGGCACACTTGATGAGCAATCAGAGAGTGAGCTCAAAAACATTATAGAGACGAGGGCAAATGATACACGTAAAATTGCCGAACTTTTGGCCAATCAAACCGAATTGATCGAAACCGAACTTACAAAAAATTCTGAAAAATTAAGAAAAATCCAGATAATAATCAGCAATTCAGCTGGCAATGCAAACAGAGATGACAATAAGTTATCATGCAGTAACGCGATTCAAATAATTCAGGCAGCAGCCAATACTTACAAATTCAACACTCAGTCATTGATTGAGATGGTATCATTTGCTTTTTGAGGCTCTATCCACCCGCTCTTTATGACACCGGAGCTGATCGAAAAATCAGCTGAGACCATCAGAAAGGCATTGCCAGATGTGAGATTCCCAAGGACCAATAACAACGAGTCCATCTCAGAGATTACTAAAATCTCAGAAATTTCAATTGTACTGATAAATCAGACACTCATATATTCAATGGGAATCCCACTCCTGGATCTAGCAGACTACACTCTACATAGAGCATCAGCTCTCCCAATTTTACGAAATGTCCACGGAAGTGCGGGTGGCACATTCGCTTATGTCTACTCGAAATGCCGCAACTTCGCCCTCGACTTAACAGCTAACACCTATATTAATTTACACCGCAGCAACCTCGCCGTATGCAAGGAACTCTGAGACAGGATGGTCTGCAAACACCCGCCGCCTGGCAGGGAGCTCATCGCAAAAGCATCTTGTGAAATCGAGATGGCACTGGACCGCAATATCACGGACATCAACAGCTGCGACATCCGTGTAACAAAAATGCACGACGCATATTGGATGCGCCTCCACGAAACAAACACCTGGGTATTCTCGACATTGGAGGAAGAACGGCTCTTCATCCAATGCCGAGGGAACGAACATCTATCAACCCCAATCAACGGCACTGGGCTGTTGAGGGTACCCCCAGGATGCGTGGCCATTACACCACCGCACGCTTGACAGCTTCAAAGAACATCGAGATCAGCCATACATCCCCCATATATCAAAAGCTGGACCTGAATATCACGGACCTGCTTCGCAAAAAACCAGCGGAGCCCAACACGCCACGCGTCCACGACATCACGGAGGAAATTTGGCAAGAGGAACAAAGAGCACCCAGCCCGACGCACGTAGAAGCCCTCGAGGCTGCTCCGAGTTTGCGCGACATAATCGCAAGAGCTCGAGAGCTAAGCAAGTATAAAACTGTATCGCAAAATCACCATAGACTACAGAGTAACTTCATACTCTACCTCACAATAGCTTCGGCTATCACAATAACGACCATCGTTGCGATGAAGATTCTTGGGAAAATCATGAGACCTTATTTATCTATTTTCACAACTATTCGCTCGCTATTATGTGCAGAAACTATTCGGCGCAATGGATCGGAAGAAGACGCAAACGAAGGGATCCCAATGGGTCTACTGAATCAGGTGGGCCACATAATGAACCACCCTAACTCAAACCGACAACACGCACCTGCACCACCCATAATTCCCCGTCGGGCGAGCGCATCAGCAAGCGCGCCCATACCCCAGCTGTCAAGACGCCCGCCGTCGGATCACAGCGGACGACGAGCTCGCAGCCAACAGCGTCTATGAACGGTCTCATATGGGGAATTCCCAAGCGCGCCCGCCGTCGGATCGCGCGGACGACGAGCGAGCTCACATCAGCTACAAAAAATTGCCTCACCTATTTGAAGATTCCACCAGTCAACACAGAAGATCGGCGCCGCAACATCAGTATGGGTATAGGTAATTAAGAAAGTACAACTCAAAAATTAGGAAAATCCTAGAGTAAACTCACCAGGGAAGTATAGGTCGGAAAGACCAGACAGTAAATAGATTCACAGGATTGACCAATGAAAACTCTAAGAGATTCTGACGTAAAGTAAAATCATTACGGAAAGGTGAGGGGAAAACCCATACACGAAGATTACTCAAAACAGAGAGGCGTAGGTACACAGAGAAAAATGTATCACAAGGGACAAAATTCAGAATATAAGAAAAGGTTTATTACCGTAGAAGCATGGAAGAGCAAAGAGTCACGGCTTAATAGTCGATATAGTGGATATCGCGGTTAGAACAAATGGGATAAAAAACCAAATTGAGTAACTTCATATTTCCACACTGAGAGCAGCGCAAGGCCTGGGTATAAATAACATCGCAGGATAGCGCGGCGAGAACTTGCACAAAAACATGGAAAGACGCATCCCTCAAACGTCGGAAGTGGACACGTGGTAGCCGATCCTCAGGACCCCGAAGGACGACAAAAACATATTTCTGAAACAAAAAAAAACGGCGAAACACACACATGAACAAACACACTCCCACAAAAGCAGAACTCGGGTCCATTTTATTAATGTTTATTACTCTTACCATTCGGCAAAGGCAGACCCATCGTACAACGAGGATCTTATTCAAAAACATAATCTGTTCCAAACCCCATGCCCGAGAATAACAGTCGTAGGATCGGACCACTGCAGGTAACCGCAAAAGGAGCCCAGGGGCTCGATACACCCGCGTTCCAACCTGAAAACGGCCAAAATGTGAGTAAAATTTGAAAAAGTAAACTCCAGAATTTTGGAAGATAGTAGTGAAAATTGTAAAAATTGATGCGAATAGCAATAAGATATCGTAGATCACCCCTGAAACTAACTGCTTCTATCGTTTAATATGTCAAAGAAAGTTTAGAAAAGTGAATATCTCAGTTTGAGATGTTGAAAATCTTTCATCAAAATTACACGAAAAATGCGTATTGTGACGCATCAAACAGCCACTGCGCAAGGATTATTGATCAAATGACTTTTACTAACATTCGTTATTATGGCAAATCTACGAAGTTAGGTGGACTAATAGTTAAGAACACCACAAGAAGTCGTAGAATTGAAATCGAAGCACTACAATGAGAAAAACGTAGGGTTTCGTCTCGAAAATCTTTGAAATGCGAAAATTCAAATTCTCCACTCCATTTTTCAAATTTGTATGCAAGATAGTAAAAGATGGATAGTTTGATATGACAGGTTGAAGAAGAACGAACGACAAAAACCCGAAAACGAACAGGAAAATTTTGTGATCAAAAACTTATGTAATCAAATTCCACCCGAAAAAGCTACCATCGGCACCGAAATAGGTGCGTATCCGGTCATAAGTGAAACAATTTAGATGATATCGAGGTGAAAATTCGTATCAACCTTTTTGAGTATATATCTCATCAGAATCAAACCCGACCGACATCAAATTTTGGTGGTAATCACCACAGTAGAGTGAAAACCCATGTAAATTACAGGTTGTTATACGTAAACGAGGATACGCAGGATATTATCATAACTCGGTCGATTCTTATCCGATTTGAACGTTTATTAGCTTAAACTGAAGGTCTTTCCAAGAGCTATCTGACCATTTGATTGAAAAATTCAGAAAAACCAAAAGTTTGAAAATTGTCATGATTCTAAGTTGACGATTTTACCGTCCAAAAGAACCATTTGACACACGTATCGAATCGAAATTCCATACAGTAGACTTCTTGAAAACATTGTAATGAACAGGAACAAAATTGAGATTTGGAATGCTCATTCAACTCGAGAGGAAGAAGAATCTCTTTTAGCTGATGGAAAATGATCCACAGCTGCAAGCGATAAAAATTCTTCAGTACTATACACGGGCTATAGCTATATATCGTATACCTATTGTATACGGAAACCGAAGGAGAAGAGCGAGAGAGACCGATAGAAATAATCGACCTCTTCTCTGTTTAGAGTTCGGATAGCGGGGAGTGAAATAAAAAATCAGAGGTCTCAATTTTACTGATTTGATGAAACTTAAAAAATTCTTGGATGCACTCAGCGCGAGTGCTACATCGCGAGGAGATGTGCACGGCTCGGCGGCATCCAAGGAAGAGAGTTAGGCAGAGAGAAAGCCCATCACGTACACTACGCCGCGCAGGGCCGTAGTTAGTGATTTTCTTGAGGGGCAACTGAAAAATAAAATTAGAACGCGTACAATGTTCAGTATCGTTCCAAATGAAAAGAATGCCGTACACATCTCAATATTTGGATAATTATTCAATATGATATACATCAAATTCTGAACATTCCGCCCACTATTTTCGGCGGAGCAGAAAATAAAATTGAACTTGAGATACATTTGTTTCGCATGTAATATGCAGATAATAAATCTTTGAAAAAGTGAAATCTGACATGAGCTTTCAACAGATATTTCAGGCCGAGCATTCGCATGTTTGCGGTTTTGGAGGCTTCTCTAGTTGCGGGATTGATACCCCCTCCCCCCGTGATAATTCTTAGCTTTGATGTTAAAACTATGATCCTATGGTGCGAGACTATCCCTTCAGTCTTCGCACACTATTTTGAAACATGATTGAATCTTCGTTGCAGAGCGGCGAGAGCGAGCGCAAGAGCGCTCTCCGTGCGCGCTCGCTCTCTTATGTAGACTCGGCCAATAAAATTCAGGTAGATTGGGAATTCTCGAAGACTCTTTCAGTCTAGAAGCCAACTCGGCTAAAAGTCCTGTGGCAGAAAACTCCAATCGTGGAATTGAAAGTGTTTTTATAGGGGCGATTCTAGTTTTTGATTGAAGCAATCGAATGTAAATTTGATCGCCAGAAGTGATTCTAAGATAAACTACAGCACAGATTGCAACTCTAGATGCGTCTGCAAATCCATGTAATTCATATTGATTAGTATCTTCGGCAAAATGCATCCATCTGGGAATCTTGAGCTTAGATATTGCAGGCAAGTTGTTCAGCCAGCTTAGCCAAAGATCAACATCATCTTGAGGAAGCTCTTGATCCCATTCATAGCCTCGAATCCAAAGCCTTTGCATGATAGACTTAGACGTGGTGATCATAGGGGCGAGCCAACCAAGGGGATCATATACACTAGCGATTCTCGAAAGTACAGATCGTTTTGTCCGAACGTCAGTGGGGGCTAATTTTACGGGCTTGAATTTGAAATTGTCCTCATTTGGACATGATAGCAAACGGAGTATTGGAAAAATCGAATCGTCATCAGGACAAGAAATATTTACAAGGTTGTCAGGTGTGGGAGCAGCGCGAAGTTCTGTGGGTAAGTGGCGTACAAGCTCTTCATTGTTCGCCGCCCACTTACGAAGATTAAACCCGCCTGACTTGCAGAGATTTATGAGTTCTGCTTGTTTCATCTGAGCATCAGCAAGATCATGCCCGCCAGAAATAACATCGTCCATGAAGGTTTCTCTTTCCAAGGCGTCAGAGCCAGATGGAAAATTATGTTTCTCGTCTAAAGCTAACTGGATGCGAACTCGGTTTGCGTGATGGGGACTTGGAGTCAATCCATACGTCACGGTATTCAATAAAAGATAGAAACAGGATCATGTTGCGATCATCTTCATGGATCAGGATTTGCCTAAACATCTTCTCGATGTCTGAAGTAAAGGCGTAGCGATATTTTCTCCAACTTCAAAGGAGAGATGGTGAACCAGGGAGTAAGTTAGGACCAGCTAAAAGAAAATCATTTATGGACTTCCTAGTTTTGGTTTGAAATGAACCATTGAAAACAGTTCTGAGTTTGGTCGTCGTACTAGACTCTTTCAAAACTCCATGATGTTGAATGAAACAGTATGGACTTGTATCAACTGTATTGGGGTTATTTGTGAGCAGTGACATGTGATGCAATTCTTCATATTCAGTCATGGAATCATGATAGGCATTCCTCAGAGCTATATTCCGTCCTAACCGGGACTCTAATTTGAACAACAGCTGTTGAGCGCGAAGGGCCGTAGTTAGTGATTTTCTTGAGGGGCAACTGAAAAATAAAATTAGAACGCGTACAATGTTTAGTATCGTTCGAAATGAAAAGAATGCCCTACACATCTCAATATTTGGATAAGATCAATATTATATACATGAAATTCTGAACATTCCCAACTGATGTGTTTCGACAATTTCGAAGTTGACGAACGTCACTTTTTGAATACCCGACCATGGACAATTATATTATTCATGTTAATCATTATTGTACAACTTATTAATAACTTTCAGGGAAGTTTCCATACAAAATGAACCTTGTTGGGAGAAATTAGTAATCAGATTGAGATATAGAGTCTCATATGAATAATCATGAAAGGAACGAATATTATTCATAAACAGTTAATCGTTAACAACCTTTGTTGTAATTTTTACGGAAATCTTCATAATTTTGGAAAACTTTTTCAAAGAGAGGCATAGAATCTCATATGATTAACCATAAAACTAAGGAACATCAATTATAAACAATCAATTGTTAATAATTTCAGGAACCTTTTTGAAAAAAAATTCTTTGCACCTTGAAGAATTTCAGCAGACATCTTCATATTGTCAATGATTACATTGTGAAAAACCACATATCGTAAAACTAAACTTAAGGGAATGAAATTATTTAAGTCGAATGAAAACGATTATAATGAGAGAGAGACCGCGATAAGAAATTGTAAACGCGACAGTCACGGACAACGACACTCTTGCTCTACCAAGAATCACACATACACTCACACTAACACGTGTTTGCTCACGCAAGCACTATAATACAACATATGATCTCAACGATATGATTCCAAGGCCACACAAGGGGCCACAGCTGATTGTAATATAGGTTACGCATCGGGGACGATGCGGGTCTCCGGCCAGGCACGCATGTGACGTGGTGAGTCTCGAGCCTCCGGCCCGCGCCTCCCCTCGTCACCTGACGATGCACCAGGTGCATCGTCAGCGTTTCTGACGGAGCTTTACCCGTTACCTCACCCAAGCGCGACGTCGCGTCGTGGTCCCATCGTCGTGGACGACGGGCCTCGCCGCGGCAGACCGCTCAAACCAACCTAACTATTCACACACTCTCTCTCAACCCTCAATTATCTTTCTCTCGTACATTAAACTCACTCACAACCCAATCACTCGTGTTCATTCTGAAGACTGAACCCCTCACCACGGCACAGGAGAATTGTCATCCCGGTTCTCCAAATACAGCTTCGGCGATGATTCCGATCCTGGTTAGAGAGAATCCCAAAACCCACGAGTTATGATCAAGTCAGAGAGATTCTAAGGACTAGCGCTAGCACTTCTGGAGACCCAGAGCGATCAATTGGAGCGAACCATCGTTGGGGTCCGAATCTGCGGATTATATCTTCAAATACGAGTATGTACATCCATGTCGAATTCAAACGGTTTCTGGAACAATTTTTTTTCAATTTCCATACCATTTTTTTTGGTTTGTGGCACCAAAATATGATATTCCCCATAGAATTAGGAATTCGTTTTTGTCCCAAATAGGCCGACAATAGTAATTTTCCATGAGAATCCAAAATTGAGACTGTCCGACCATATTCTGCTCGTGAGTTTTGATTGCCTCGACCAATTTGGATTTTTCGAAGAGCATTCGAAAGGTGACTTCAGGACCTACCGATTGACCACTAGTTGAACCTCTCTAAGTGGTTTTCTGAACATTTGAAAACTAAAATACTCAAAGATTACGACTTGGCTCATAACTTTCTTGACGTATATTCTGAGACCAATTCCATGTAAGATCAGGCAGTCGAAAATCACTCAAGTCTCAAATCTCTTCCAGGATTGAATAAATTTTCCTAAGAACAAATCAACGAGACACGTTCCTTACGGTCTGCCTCGTCATGCTCTGACTCGAAGTTATCGATTTTTCTCGTTGGAGCAGCACAAAGGGCATTTCGTAGAATGAGCAACTTTTGATCGATATAGATGCAATTTCCCATGTGTAATGACCTGCGTCGATATGAGACTTATTCAGGGGAGTCAAGTAACTTATATTACATCAGAAAATCATGGTACAGAAACACAAACAGTGAGCAGAACCCACAACAATCGATTTTGGCCGGAATCGAGGAAAGTTGAATAGCTCAAAATAATCATCCTCAATTTTGATGAGGAATTTTTTGTTAACTTGTTGAAACATCAGGAACAAAATGCACTTGGCCCGGTTTGCGGGACGTGGCGCAGAGTGGCGCTAAAGATCATTCCCTGGATATTATCGTTGGAACTTGTTTTTTATAATCGTTCGGACAGATGGAGTTCGTAATGAGTCTGTGAAGCGCTGCGTCGATACTTGGACGCTCTTGTCCACGCTAATAGCTGCTAAAGACTGTTTTCCTTGTTCCTCATTGCATTCATTTCATCCAAAAGTCAGGATATGGGCAAATCTCAGGAACTATGCGACTATCTGGACTTTGAAATTTCGAGAATTTCCAGAATGGCAGCACACCTCCCATGAACTTTTGTTTGGTCCAAGGAATGCTCAAACAATGATGGAATACTGGCGTAAATCATTTTGGAGCTCCACCGTGGATTTGTGAGGGAGTAGAAGATTTCCTCATGTATTTGGATGGAACCCTCATATTTTCGTGATTCTAATTGGCTCATGTGTATGTAAATACATGGCATCCTCGGTGTTGGAATAGAGGGAACGAGATAAGTTTAATAGTTTACAGTGTCTTCTGAAGGTCTGTGGTACAAAATGAAGATGTGCCACAGCCGCCAAAACGCTCATTTTCGTCATTTGTCAATCCCCACAAGCCTTGCATCACGACTGAGATGAGGCTATAGTAGAGGTGATTCTCATAGTCATTTCTTGAGGTACAAATATCAGCTTACACGTGGTTTCAATCCCAACGGAATCGAAATTCTCATGTGCTACATGAAAAACAATTTTTTTGACCCCGTTTACGCAATAATACCTTTTCTCATTCTGAGCCGCATCGTCGTGCGGAATCGAGCACACTATCGTTCTTGGGCTAGATTCGTAGGTTCTTAGATGTAGGATAAGATGTCGGTTCTACAGATACGAAATATTCACTGCCTCGAGTGCTGCATCCATTAGAAGAGCGATACAGGAAAAAATGAAAAATCGGAGTTCGCTTCAACAGATCATCGCCACTCTGACGCATTGATAGGCACAGCCTCGGGCGAAGATTATATGTTTCTATATATTATAATCCATCACATATCCAATTCTCAGACCGATCGGTGAACCGCCTCGCCTGTGGCGAGCTAAGGCGTGAGAGAGTTATGGCCCTAATCGGTCGAAAATTGCGATTTTGTCACGAAGAAGCGTCTCCCAGTACCTTTCTATATCAAGTATTAGACTTCTAAATGATGCAAAACTGTTGAATATGAGTGGATCTTCAAAATTATCTAATGCGATCGGCGGAAAAACGCGACTGTTCTTCTGACAACGTGAAAATAGGCCTGTGCGGCCAAACCGCATACGTCGTGAGATTCGCCCATATACTCGGAGTGAAACTTGTGTCTAATAATAACACAAGTCTAATCTCATACAGTACCTTCCAAAATTAATGGATCATGCATGATCTCACTCAATTCATGATAACTTCGAATCCCTCCATTGTATGGAAGTTTTGAGAACAGAATCTTGGAGATCACAAAAAAATCTATCGATTCATGTGTTTCAAATATTTTTTAAGTGCTTTTCAAGTGCCCATAATCGACATCGAAAATCTAAAAGAATTCTTCGTCAGTGGATCACCTACAACTTTGACGGGAAAGGTCGGATCACAAAAACTCCTACGGGATCTTGTAGATCGTTCAAAAATCTAGAAATATGGTCCCTCGTAACATTTTTGTACGACCCTCCCCGTCTGACTTACGAGCTCCGAAAGAAAACTTAGTATTAACATAGGATGCTTATGGAGATCCCGGAGCTGGTACCTATTTCGTTTCGTCTTGCTCTATTCTAGTGCAAAAACTCATGAAAAAAATATCACGCCACATGATTTTGACGTAAAATGATCTCATCTCTCAGAATACTCTATCAAATTCTGTCTCAAATATATATGGACGGCCAAAACATGGAATAAATCAATTTTCATAACAAAACTTGGAAAATCGTTGTCACTTCAAATCTGAGACAAATCTGATACATTTTTCTGAAAGATGAGATCATTTTACGTCAAAATCATGGGGCGTGATATTTTTGATGAGTTTTCGCACTAGAGTAGAGCAAGACGGAACGAAATAGGTACCAGCGCTGAGATCTCCGTAAGCACCCTATGATAATACAAAGTTTTCTTTCGCAGCTCGTAAGTCAGACGAGAAGAGTCGTACAAAAATTTTACAAGAGACCAAATTTTTAGATTCTTGAACGATCTACAAGATCCCGTGAGAATTTTTGTCATCGGATCACTCCCGTCAAATTTGTAGGTGATCCACTGAAGAAGAATTTTTTTAGATTTTCAATGTCGATTCCGGGCACTTAAAAAGCACTTCAAAAATATTTGAAACACATGAATCGATAGATTTTTTTGTTATCTTCAAGATCCTTTTTTTTTTAAATTTTCATACGATGAAGAGATTCGAAGTGATCATGAATTTAGTGAGACCATGTATGATCCATTAATTTTGGAAGGTACTGTAGATGGGTCAAACTTGAATTTGATAGCATCAAAACATCATATTACATTCACCATCTTGAGTACCAAGTTCTAACGATGAAATCCTGTAAATGATCTCCAGCTTCACTTTGCGCCACGTCGTGCAAACCGGACCAAGTACACTTCGTTCCTCGTATTTTAACAAGTCTACAGGAAATTCCCCATCAAAATCGAGGATGATTATTTTGGGCTATTCAACTTTCCTCAGTTTTGGCCAAAATCAATTGTTGTGGATCCCGCTCACTGATTGTGTTCCTGCACCAAGATTTTCTGGGGCGATATAACTTTCTTGACCTCCCCGAGCAAGTCTCATCTCCACAAGGACCATTACCCACGGAAAATCGCATCTATATCGATCGAAAGTTGCTAATTTCACGAAATGTCCACCGTGCTGCTCCAATGAAAAAATTCGATAGTTTCGGGTCAGAACATGATCGTATCGCAATTTTTTCTTAGGAACATATATTCTTTCCTGGAAGAGATTTGAGGCTTGGGCAATTTTCGACTGCCTGATCTTACATGGAACTGGTTTCGATTCTTGTCATTCCATTCTGTTTCGTTTCCGCAGTAATAAACGACCTACGAAGAAATGTTCAGCCATTACTTCTACTTGTGGGGCCTCTTAGAGCTGTTCAAGTGCGCATAAAAAACCCAAAATCTTGAAGAATGCATTTTTACCTTATGATTTGCCTCCGACGGACCTCGCAATCTACTTCATTGTATTTGTAAGATTGTTTTACATTAGAAATGACTGTTCTGATTATTTTTTTGGGTCGACAGATGCCCAAACTCGTGGAAATTCATTCTAAAAGCAAATTCTGGTCCAATAAATGGTATCCCATGCGCATGCGCTATCCTCTACGCCTCTAAATTCAATTCCAATCAAAAATTCATTTAATTTCTTTTGGAATGACCTCTCGCTGGAGTCTATTTGATGCAGTAAAAGCGAAGCTACAGCTGTTGGAATGGGAGGAAAGTCTTAGGTTCCGCATCCATGAGCGTAGGGGAAGATCGGCGATCTCGCGTGCCGGTTGAGTCAAATATTTTCGCTTCTACTCCATCAAATGGAATTCACAAAGGGATCATTCCGAAGAACATTCAATCAGCTATCGATTGAGATTTTTTCGAGGTCCAGACTCCTTGCGCATGCGTAGAAAATCTGAGAGATAACGAAGTGACAATGCTCCTAAATTTTTACGCAGAAAATCTTGAAAATCCGTCCACTGCTCGAGAGACTGTTCCTCGTTGTTACCAGAACTCATTGAATCATTATGAGTGGAGAATAATTCTTCCACATACTGTCGACTTCTAGTTTTCTTTGGATGATGAAAGGAAGATGATGATAATGAAGGCTGAGGCTCAGATATGCTCCCGTTGAGACGTTCTTCATTGAAACTGGATTGACTCGGAATTTCCATGATTTTCATTCCTTCCTCGCTACTTTTACTATCCTCGCTTTCCATCACTCCATCAACTGGCTCATTTTTTAGCTTGCCCACGTCAATCATCTCCTCTTGTTGACTTGCCAATTCCTCTAGAGGTTGCACGAGTGCTTGTAAATTTTCCATAACTTTTTCACTATTACTCAGTTTTGTAAGCTTGAGAGCACTGCTCTTTTTGCGGATTGCTGATGGAGCTTTAACTATCTGCCTCGCTATCTCAGTTTTTCCCTTCCTCGCAGTTCCAATTTTTTTCCTTTCCTTAGAAGCACCCTCTTCACGGTTTTTGCCTTTGATCTCTCCATTTTGACATCTACAATCAGACTGATAGAATGTCATGATAGTATCATAATTCTTTCTGTACCTCCCTTCATTTTTTGGAGATCTCTTGTCAATTACACAGAAATTATATCTACTAGCTGACCAACAAGCTGCGCACATGGAGTTGAATTCTTCACAGCTCATATCAGAATTAACGTGTGAATGATACAATACTCGAAGAATCGTGTCGTCGACGTTAAAAACGATCGACAAATTATCTCGACATGGGTTTTTCGGTGCCCTCGTATAAGATTGTTTACGAAGGAATACGTTCAATTCAAAATGCCATGACATGCAAAAATAAGGTTACAATGAATGATAGTTCTGATGAGCAACGTCATCGAAAATCGGGCTTCGCATCTTCAGGATCGGTTATTTCTTCACTGTTTGTCGATTCGTAAAAATTCATACCGTCGTTGGATAGCTCATTTATCACAGCCTTCAAGGGATGGTACTTTGTCTGATCCAAGCTCTTAGAGTATGGATATATGCTCTCAAATGCTAATCCATTTCGTGTGAAGATTGATGACAGCAACGCATTCGTTCAACCACAGCCACTGGGACCGATAAATAGAGCACGTAGGTTGTACGGATGTAGCTTACCATGTTTACCCTTGACTTTATCTTCTGCGCAATTATCTAGATCCCACACGATTATCCCCTCCTTTCGCTTGACGAATCTCATGATGACTACTGAATTGATGATGGGATGAGATATAGATATGGCAAAATTTATGATGTGTTCAGTTTTGCGACGCAGATAGATTCATTAGTATGCATGCAAAGAGGGAGCGGCTTTGTCGATAGAATCATCAATGACCTTCCATTCGAGCTTCATCTACCCGGATATAACTTTTGCGGACCTGGCATAAGATTGAAGGAGAGGCTAGAACGAGGGAACAAGCCTAAGAAAAAATTCGATCCTAGTTGTCTCAGGCATGACATAGATTATTCATTAAATCCAGACCTTGGGGAACGACACGAAGCGATAGCGCGACTGCAAGCTGCAGCTGAGGCATAGGCCTCTGCAAAAGACGCATCCTTTTCAGAGCGCTTGGTGGCCAAAGCCGTATCTAAAATCATGATGATCAAACGTCAACAAGATATGAATATGAAGAAAAAAAAGCGATCAGTCCGTAGCAAGAAGAAGAGGGAGTTGATATTAGCTCGCAGAGGTGGATTTCTACCGGCTCTACCCACTATTGCAGCTCTTTCTGCGATCGCGACGGATGCAGCCAATGTTATGAAATCTGTCAGCGATATGCGCATCGATCGTAAAATATTGGAGGAGCTATCACGTCATAATAGAGCACTCGAGAAAGTTGGTAAGGGAATTCATCTATTTCCTTACATTCATAAAAGAGGTGCGGGTTTGGACGAGAAGTTCAAGTCAAGAAAACGCAAAACAAAGGTATGAGCGGGCAAGAGATTATGGAAGCAGCAAAAGGTATCAAATATTTTAGAATTGTTCACACGCGAGACGGGCTTCCACGCTCTCCATTGCCTTGCGAATGTGGTGTGCTCAACTTGGCTAGCTTGAATAGCAAAGACACACTTTGGTGTGCATCGAGTAAAGAAGGCAATGTAGAAAGATATTTTGATCCTTTTTCTGGGTTGACTTCCCCAAATGAGCTGGTCAAGTATTTTCTCGATACTTGTCCTGACTGCCAGATAACATATAATCGCATACCCAGACAAACATATAATCAGAGCAATTGTGGTCAACTTTGCTTACAATTTCTGAGGGAAAAATTTATAAAATGAGCTCCTACTCATTTTGTATTCAGTCATGTCACGAACTTACTCCATATCAGGTGTAGAATCGTATCTCAGCACCAGTGTTACTCCAAACGTTGACGCAAGCAGTGAAAACTATGAAGTTGGATTAGTTGATTTTACACTCGTCAATCCAATAAGCAACGTCAATTCCAGCAACAATCGATTCCATTACGAAGATTGAGTGCATCTCATACCACGAGGATCTTACGAGCTAGAGGATTCGCAAGAATCATCTCGTCAAGTGTTGATTGATCATCATACCAAGGTCAAAAAACAAACCTTGAAAGCTTATGGATATCCATTTTCGCTCCGAGCTAACAAAGTGACTATGCATAGAATTTCATTCATATTACGACATAGATTTTTCACGGCCTTAAAGTATTGGATCTGTTTCAAGATTTTTTAGTAAGCAAAAACGAACTAGTTAGAATTAAAAATATATCAGTGGTTGGACAAGAGTGCAACATCATTTCTGGTTCATACCGAGACGGGGTTGGAAGTCATACGCTCTTTGAAATTCCGTTCCTGGTTCCAACAGGATATTCCATTGACACAGTGCCAACAAATAGCGCAAGAATGGAGGACGCTCTTGACTTTTTTGCTAGTCCGTAAGTCGACGAGCGCATTGTCAAGAAAGACGTAAGATTTTTCAACCCATATACTCCACATAGCTATAACAAAAGTGATGAAGTTGGAATTGCTATCCAATCTCAAGATATGCTGGTGCTCCCAAGCGAGATCTATTTACATTCGAATGGTGAAATTGCTTTTGACGAAGACGTGAGCATCACATGCGTAAACAATTTTGCATTATATCTGTTTGCAGAGATGCACTATCTAGTCTCACTACAATGATCAAGACGGTCATGTTGCGCTCTCATTCAGCGATTATTGTAAACTTGCCCCCGTCATCGTCATTGATTGCTCAAGACAAAATGATACGCCCAAGCATTCGTTAGTAGATTTGCGCATTGAATTTGAGCGTGAAGAAAACATACCAAAAAATACCTCTGCTTATTGCTTGATTTTGCATGACAAAATGATACATTATAATCCAATCACGAATATCACTCATAAGCTAGTCTCATAGGAATCTGGAGAATTAAGCCGCCCGAGCAATCGTCTTTTCATTGATCTGCAAGGACTCCAGATTGGTGAAGTTTCATTCCGAAAAAAGTCGCTATTTTTAATCTAGAGACGAGAGTGAAGGAATGTTACACCATCAGACCACCTTTCCATTTTATGAAACTAGATTACAGAGACAATAGGCATGTTAGATATGCATATCACAATCTGCATGGATTCAAATGGAGTTATGGAGATGTGATATGGAACGAAAGACGGTCGATGCAAATAGAATCATGAGAAGAACGTGTGACAATGGAAGTGTTACGTGGGAAGGGGGTGACTCTAATGAAATAACCGTGTATATGGATACGAGTTTAATAGAGCAGATATACTAGAGAGAGAGGTTGATGTGAATCTAATGGTTAGTCTGAGCGGTCTGGCTGCCGCGCGGCTCGTCGTCGACGACGACGGTCCGCGTTGCAGCAGAGACCTTGCAGGTAGGGATAGGCCCCGCTCCGTCGACGTGCTGACGGAGCATCCGCGATGGTCGGCGAACCGCGAACGTACGTTGCGCGGCCGCGTAGCCATCGCGGGTGCAACGTCATCGTGGCACGAAGGGGAGAGGTGAGATCAGGCACTGATCTTGTGAGAGCGAGCGTGTCAATGTTTGTGTGTGTCGCGCATACAATTTCTTATCGCGAACTCTCTCTCGTTATAATCGTTTAAACTTAAATAATTCCATTCCCTTAATTTCTAATTTTACAAAATGTAGTTTTTCACCATATTATAGTCATAAGTATACAAATGTTCTAGAAAAAAAAATTCCAAATTTATCGAAAATTGTTCGGAAGAACTTTCGAAAGTCATCAACAATAAATTGTTTATAACTATGTTCTTTAGGTCTGTAATTATTTACATATGACATTTTATATCTCAAATTGATAGAGAGAAGAAAAAATTTTCCCAACAAGGTTCATTTTTTTTTTGCATGAACAGTTTCCCTGAATATTGATTACAATTTATGCAATAAACTAATAAGATAAATAATATTGTCCATAGTCGGGTTTTTCAACAGTGAGATTTGTTAAACTCGAAATTTGGCTCAATGACTTGAGAAAAGAGCTCGACTATTCCTATCGGTCTCTCACTGCTTCTCTTTCGTTCTCTGGGATAAAATAGGTATACCATACATATCTATATACTGCCATAGTTGGGTAAAGCATTGAGGAATTTTTATCGCTTGCAGCTGTGGGATCATTTTCCATCAGCCGCAAGAAATACTTTTTCTTCCTTAAGATGATTTTAATTCTCATTCCAATTCTAATAATGTAATATTTTCGGGCCGATTAATAAATGGAGTTTTGGTCCAAAAGGCATGGCAAATGGTTCTCTCGAAACACGAAATTGCGAATTTCGCACTGTGACAATTTTTCAAGATTTGCTTTTTCTGGGGATTTTCGATGAACTAGTAAAATAGTCCTCAACAGGACCTTCAATTTTAGCTTTTGAACGTTAAAATCGGGTCAAAATTGACCGAGTTGTGACGGTTTTTTGTGTACTCTCATTTACGCACGAGAAGCTTCAATTTATCTGGGTTTTCACTCTACTGTGGTGATTTGAAAATTTTTGGGTAATCGGTCGATTTCGATTCTACTAGTATACAATATAAGGAATATTCCGACCATTTTTCAAGTTGATATCATAATAACTTCTCGATCTATAACAAAATACGCACTCATTTTTAGTGCCGGCGGTAAATTTTCGAATGTAATTTGGACTATATAAGGGTGTGGTCTCAAAATTTTTTTCTTCACTCATGGGTTTCTGTCGTTGGTATCACTTCAAAGTATTATGCTGATCAATATATCTTTCACAATTACACCCCCAAATTTGGATTGTAATGTGAGGAATCCGAGTTTTCGCATATCGATAAATTTCGCATCGAAATCCTACATTTTCCCCCTTGAAATCCTGTGGTCTCGTTTTTGAAGCTTCTTATGGTGTTTATAGCTATTAGTATACTTAGTCATATAGATTTGTCACCAAAATAAATGTTCACAACCGTGATTTGAGCAAAATTCATGTCGTGGTATCGAATTTTTTAGCCAAAATACGCATTTTTCGGTTCATTTTCGATGATAACTCATAACGTCTCAAATTAAAATTCTAGCATCTCTGCGTCCCTTTCGGCTATGCAAATGATCAAAACAGTTAGTTTCAGATGTTATCTATTGTATCTAATCGTAATACGCATAAAATTATGCGTTTTTTGACTCTATTTTTCGAGATTTTGGAATGGACTTCTTCGAATGATTTTATTGGAATTTCGGCCGTTTCCTCGACCTCGGGTTAAGTGCAGGCCTTAATGTGACTTTGTATGGATCTTGGTGGGTACTTGTGTGTGTAGTGGAAGTGGTGTAACGTGTCTTGTGCTGTGTTTCGTCAATCTCTGGCGCGGGTGAAGTGTTGGGCGGTGAAAAATGGTGACGGTGCGTGTGATTTGACTGTCTTGCGGTGCAAGTTACAGCTCCGGATCAAAACGTCCGATGGAGCTCAAATTTGGTGGGAATGTTTTTCTGCAGATGCCGAAGCTGGCGCGATTGAAACTTTCGGGAAATTTTGGAAATTCAGAAAATTTTCCAGTCGGCCAATCGTGCAAGTTGTAAGATGATCCCTTCGAATGACCTGACGTAACCAGTGCTTCCGTTGCGGAGGCTAATCACCAACTCTTATTCTTTGCAGTATGGCTTATTGCTGATGTTAGCAGCTCTGCATCCTGCCTCTTTTCGATAAGTAACCATTGTTATATTGGGATCCGGATGATGTGTGTCGGGCAAGATCCTTAAGTCGAAGCTCTGCTCTCGATGTTGAATTCTGTCTTCGCCAGTACCCGCGGGGTAGTTCAATAGGCAAAAACTATGTCGGTTGTTCGGGACGTTTGCTCCGAATTTTTTTTTTTGTGCGTGTCGTTGGAAAGTTACTGCAGGCTTTGTGTTGCTGGGCTTCAGTGGAGCTTGGCTGTGCGATTTAGGCCTGCGTCCCATGCCGTGTGTATATAACTGCGGCTGGGTCGTGGTCGTGAAACGCAACCTCACCCTTTCAGCGTATCTACGTACATGAAATAAGTGTGGTGTGTAGTGTTGTTTGTGTTGACAAAGGGCACTTTTTCAAGAGTTTGCCTCTCACTTTTGACTGTGATATGATAGTAGTATGTTGTGAATTCGGCGCTAACTGCGCCGTACCCAGGTGATTTGGCCTGGATAGCACTGGCGTCGGGGTGGAGGTGGTTCCTGATGTTTGCAGTTCACTTTTGTGAGGTGCTTGCTGTATGTTGAGTTGCATATTCGTCCTGTGTTGCATTTTTAGTGTCGGGCTAGGTTGTGTCTGGAGTATTTTATGTAGTAACTGTGATAGTGTTGGGGCCATCTCGATGAACTATGTAAGTGATTTGGCTTTAGACCTGAACCGAAAGTTGCGGATATTTTGGCGATCAGTATTTGTACCTTTTTCTTGAACTTATCTGCCTTGTACACAAAGTGATTTGAAGTAATCTGACGATTCATCATATTCTCTTATGGTAGGTCAGTGATTTTAATCTCGATAAAGTTAAGCATTCTCAATTCGTCAGTTCAACTCAAAAAGTTAGCTTGGCAACTACCTTGACTCTCTAAAAACAAAAACTTCGACCTATTTTCGTGAATGAAATTGTAGATGGAAAAGAGAAAAAAATCTATTCATCATTGACTCATCTAAAGGACCCCGCCATAAATCATAGGATTTTGGGTTTCAGCTAATCTTGTCACTTTGGTAGTTGGACGATAGATTTTCACGAGCTGAACAAAACTCTCAATGGGCGCAAGAACCGATAACGTATCGTTTTTGAGTAACTCGTGATAAAAAGTAGCCCGAGCTTGCAAGCTAAAATAGGGTTATGCAATGTTTACAAGATGTTGTACGCACTTGAACTCCTCGTTAGTCTGTTCCTTTTTCATCTCGTGTGGCTCGCAATATAATTGCAAATGGGTCGATTAGTTATTTTGGATTTTTTTACCTTCACTTTTCGAAGGTCTTTAGTCCAAAATCGCTCGAGTTCGAGAAGCCAAGTTGGAGGCATTGTCTGCAGCTCCAGCAGCTCGCTCTTGTCCAGAAAAATACTCAAAGAAGAGCTTTAGGAGGGCATTTTCATAATCAAAGATTCTGTCGATCCCTGAGCAATTGTCTTATACGAAATACCAGTTTTCACTGATGAATGGATATACTGAGTCCAAAAAAAAAAAAAACGATTTTCAGCACTCATTTTCTACCGATGCGTGCAGTATTCGTTGAATGCCTGCAAATCTCCGAATAGAATATGGTAACTCTTTTTGAAAAAGCTCTCTCTGGATTAGTTTATTTGAAGCTTTTCTTTTGGTACTTTACTGGACAAGGGCGAGCTATCTCCAGACAATGCCTCCAACTTGGCTTCTCGAACTCGAGCGATTTTGGACTAAAGACCTTCGAAAAGTGAAGGTAAAAAAATCCAAAATAATTAATCGTTTCTTTTTCATCTTGCCACACAAGATGAAAAAGGAACTGACTAACAAGAAGTTCAAGTGCGTAGAACATCTTGTAAACATTGCATAACCCTATTTTAGCTTGCAAGCTCGGGCTACTTTTATCATGAATTACTCAAAAACGATACGTTATCGGTTCTTGCGCCCATTGAGAGTTTTGTTCAGCTCGTGAAAATCTATCGTTTAACTACCAAAGTGACAAGATTAGCTGAAACCCAAAATCCTATGATTTATGGCGGGGTCCTTTGCTGCTGATTTCGACGATGGTGCGGCGGTTATTCATTGAGGATCTTCGGTGATGCTGTAGAGATTGTAGACCGGCAGTCTAGTAGGTGAAGTTGATTGTTTATTCTCTAAGTGTGCGCGTACTTGCCCATCGTGCTTCTCGGTCCGACGGCAAATATTGCATACCCCATTCGGTGTTAGACGACCCTCGCTCAGCCGACGGCGAGCGATATATGGTGATAGATCTGGTGGTGTCTCGATCCATTGATGCCGAGCGACGGATGTGCGCGTTTTTCATTTGCTCTGATGGTGGCGGGCGACGGACGTATCCTTGCTCGTGCGTTTGGCCAACCATGGCACCCATCGTGCGCACGACTTGCATGGTGATGTTTTGCCCGTCATCTCCCTCGTTGTCCGTATTGCGATTGCGTCCTGGGTTAACAATTTTGCGTATCAAATTCAGCCCAATGTCAATTGGATTAATAAATTTTCCGATGTATTCAATTATGAAAACTAATATGATTGTTGTTCCTGATCCAATCGTAAGCAAGGTCGGTATGTTACTCTTTAGGCTTTCCAGTTCTCACGGTTGAGTATTTTCCAATGCCACGGGCCTTTTGGATGATCTCGTGTAGGCTCGGTCCGGACTCCAGCGAATCCAGATGTGATGGTATCAGCGTGGCGTGGTCTTCCAAAATTTCATTTTCCATTACCTCTTGTAAGTGGGCGGATTCCATTACACCTGCTGTGGTATTGAAGATGTTTGCGATGTCCAGTTTATTACTCTGGAATATTGGAGAAGTATGAGCGATTTTAATTTCTTTAGATGCGACTAAACGCGTGTTTGCTGTAATAGCCATACATCCCGGTAGTAACCGAAGGATGCCGGCACCTTTAATCGGTGTTCAAATATGCTCGCTGCCACGGCATTGTATATATATTCGCTCTTCGCTGATAGTTGAGAAAACCCACGCATTGGTCTCGTATAGGCGCATCCAGTACGTTTCTTTCATATGCGCGACGCGCAAATCACATTCTGTTAAAGATTTGATATTTACGTTCATTGCGATTTCAATTTCGCACGACGCTACTGGTGTTCGCTCCCTGACAGGAGCTGGGTTTTTACAAACCATCCTGTCACGGAGCCTGCAACAGTCGTCGATATTACTATGGTGCATTGGCATGTATGTATTCGCCTGGAAGTCAATGGCGAAAAATTTACGCTTTGGCCACATATAAGCAAATGTTTTACTCGAACTACTGATATTCTGCAAAATTGGTAATGGTGATGCCTTAAAGGATGTATAATTTGCTATATCTAATAATGGAATGGCTATTGAATATATTAATGTATTGTTCACCATGAAAACTGAAATTTTAGGAATTTTTGTGATTTCCGAAAAAGACTCGTCGTTATGAGTACGTGGAAATTTTGTCTCTGGCAATGCATTTCTTATTAGGTTTTCGGAATTTCTGATCATTTCTGGTGGCATCAATTTACCATGGATCATCCCTTGCGAACCAAGGGTTACAGCCTCTGTGAATGTTTGTGTGTCTGCTCTGAATTGATTAACACTGTCTTGGAGTAAATTAATCCCAACATTACACATGAATTTCAAATCGAGGGCATTAGCGTTTCTTTCTAACTTTATGATTTCCGATTGCAACTGGAAAATTTTCCGCGAGCTTTTCCCCAGTTCAGTCTCAATCAATTCTGTCTGATTGGCTAATAATTGAGCGACATTTTTTGTATCGTTAGCTCTAATTTCTATGATATTTTGAATCTCCTTCTCGGTTTCTTCATCTAATGTCCCAAATATCGTTTTCATTCCTGCGCCCATAAAAGGCATCCACGATCTCTTTTCGCGTTCTGTTTTACCACCAGTCAGTATGTCGATGGTTCTTTCCGCCTCCTTCCGGGTTTCGTTGATCTCACGGCGCAGTAGGATGAGGTGTGAATTCACACCGCTCTCTGTACACCTGGCACTGATTGTTGTCCAAGCTTCGGGCAAATTGTTGGCTGTTGATTCAAACTGGCTCAAGTCGATGCGATGAATGATTTTCCAAGATGTGCTGGTGGTTGAAAGTGGGGCGATCTGCTCAACGATGAGGCCTGGCGTGTAGTCCATGGGTGTAACGAACCGGTTCTGCCGACCATCGTTGCTCTTACTGTAAGATATTGTAGCGTGTAGGGAAATTTGTTTTCGCATTTTCAATTCTCTATTATATCAATGTTGCTGACTTGTTTGTATCGTTCCGACGTTCAAGTGCCTCGTCTGTGAGCTGGGGTTTTTCAGCTGACGACGAGTGCGCTGGGACGTCGATATTTTGCTGAATTATTGTTTTTGAAAGTATGTGGCTGTGATAAATTTACTGAATTACGGGGACTTCTCGGTGATTTTAGTGCCTCGTCTGTAAGCTGGGGATTCCAGCTGAGGATGAGTGCACCGGTTCAATGACACGTTACTGATTATTATGACTGAACTTATTGCTTTCAGCAGCTTGGATTTCAACTTCGGCGCATCGTTTGATTTTATCAATATGTGTACTTTTGATTTTGTCGTTATTGATCAACTTGACATTTTTTGTACGATAATTTATCTCTAAAATTTCATATGGACCTGTATAATGCTGAGTCATTCTATGTTTAATGGGTTCGTTCATCAAATACACATATTCTCCTACAAAAAATTGTTGAAATACTGCCCTTTGGTCATATATGCGTTTAGAATTATTCTTGGCCTTGACAACATTTAAAGCTGCGAGTGATTGAATCTGTTCTAATTCAGTAGCCATCTGGTTAACGAGGTCATCGAAGGTTGCGAAGTTGTCTCTCTGCGTTGGATGTGATGGCGTCCTCGCCTTCCATCCGAATACCACGGTGTGTGGAGGGTAACCCGTACTAGCATTCTCCATTGTATTGATGGCGTGCTGGGCTAGTGGCAGCACCTTGTCTCAATCAGCTCGGTCTTTTGCGAAGACTTTCAGGAACTCCGTGAGCGTGGCATGCATCCGCTCAATCATCCCGTTGCTCATCGGTGAATACGGTGATGTGTGATATTTCCGTATCCCAAATGCTTCTGCGAACTCATCAAACAGCTTATTAACAAAATGTTTACCTCGATCACTCAAAATTTCACCTGGCGTTCCAAAATACGCTATCACCCTGTCTAATAATCCCCGTGCCACTTCCTGGGCAGTAGCTCTGCGAGTTGTTATGAGTATTACGTACCGTGTCAACTGGCATTGCACCGACAAAATGTGTTCGTAGCATCGCTTCGAAGTACATGTTGGGGTGAAAAAATCGATCGCGATTTTGTCGAATGGTTTCGCTGGAATCTGTGTAATGTTCATCGGCATGCGTGTTTTCACACGCACTAGTTTGTCTTTGGCGCATTCGTTACATCTATTTACGATGGCTTGTACATCGTCTCGAATATTTCTCCAATAGTATACGTTCAAAAGTGCGTCTGCTGTCTTGTTTATACCAAGGTGCCCTCCGTTCACCGACGTATGAAATTCTCTTATCACTTTGAACCTATCACTTGATGAAGGTATTTTCAAACTATGCCTGAAGAGTATTGCCTTGATCAACATCCCTCCGAAAATCCTCTCAAATAAGTCGACAATTTTTGGCCACATTGTTGGCAATAAGATTTGATTGTCTTGAATTAGACCTATAGTCTTCAGGCACTTTTCTACAATCCGCTTCCTTAGATTTTTGAGTACCTTTTTAATATCTGCCTGGAGAGGCTTTTCACCTTCATAGTTTTTGATAAATATGCAAAAAATGCCGAAATTGCTCACGTAAAATTCGTGTATATCACCGATTGAAAATTCCCCCTCCTGCAATATATTGGGGTCAATGTAATTTTTCTCAATTAATGATTAAATTGTTTCTTTTTGAAGTTTGTATTACGTGTGGCAAAAAATGCAAGATTCTTCCGATAGCGGAATGGATGTTCATCTACAGCATACAATTTTTGAAATGGATACGGTTGCTCATCATCTACAAGTGCCCATGGAGGTTTCTCACGCGGTGGTCGCGCTTGCGCCACGAGGTACTTCTCAAGAGCAGCCGTATGCGCTTTTGGCTTGAAATGTTGATCGGCCGGCTGTAGTTGAGAACTCTCCGAAGTGTCATTTCTCGCACTCGGAATGTTTTTATCTTGGTCTTCAGTGGGTCCGTTTTCGTCGCGTGTGCAGTCTTTCTCGTCTAAGTCGTGTGATTTTTCGCATGGCGTGGCTTGAGTCGGCAGCAGAGGAGTATAATGTTTTGCTGCCATTTCAAAATATAGATGGATGTAAGGCTCGTTTTCATCGAACGCAATGTGGTAGTACTGTATTACATTCTTCTCATCAATCGAGTGGATGCAGACATTCCTTTATAAGCGTGAGAAGAGGAATATGCAGTCATCATTCCCATATTCTCCATCAGACAAGAGAATTTTACGAGCTTCTCCTGGCTCTATGCATGAATTTATATCACCATTTTCCAACAAATCTGTGCGTAATTCGCGTGCTGTCAAAGTTAAATCACAACATTGTATCAGGTACCAAAATAAACAATTACCTTTTGGTAAATTTGGAATTCCAATGAATCTGAGAAGACTGATATGGTTTTCTACACACCGCGTGAGGTATTTGAATCGTTTGAATTTTTCATCCAATTCATATACGTTTGCTTGTGGACATGAGGATTGATCTACATGCATATTCTCATTATTCTCGCTCAAGCTTCCATTTATTCTTTTATCATAATCGCTCGCTCCTTGCTCAGACTCCGGTATCTGATGCACGATCGTCGGTTCGCCTCGAATAGTGTCATTGTCTCGCACGCTGATGGTCGACTTATCGCTACGCAATTCGATCCGTGGTTCGATATCATCATCTTGACGCTGGATCTTCTGCTCATTTTCGCGCTGTCTACTTGGTACATCATACGGAAGTTTGATAGGTCCGCCGCTACCGGACACACCATTGCCGTCACTATTGATCATCGAAAAATCAAGCCAATAGCCTTGATTCTTCACGCGCGGATTTTCTGCGGGATCCCCAGTGAATTTTGATTTTTCACTAATTACTGTAATTTCTGGTTTTTGAAACTTGATTTTTGGACTCTTTATCACTACAATATTCGTGATTTTTGGTATCGCTTTCATGGCTTCGGGAACCTCGCTTAAAGTATGAGAGTGTTCTGTAACTTTTTGATTTTGCATTTCCGAATTTTGATTCACAGATACTGCCGCTGATTTGACAATTGGAATTCCTATCGTCTCTAACGGGGGATCCGGCAAGATTTCCGCGACGCGATAGGTTCTTTCGTGATCTGAACTTTTATGGTTGTGCTCAGCCTGCGGTATTTCTCGCGTGCCCTGATCGGCTATATCGCTGTCTGTGTGTACGCTCATCAGATCGGTGTCTGGCTGAGCCGTTTGAAGCGTTACGAGCGGCTTCTGCTGTGGCAGGATCTCAGAGCGGCTAAGCGAAGGGTGTAAATTCTTGATGCGCCGGGATTCTCGCGTTTTTGTATATGGGTCATTCTGGACCAAGGTGAACATTATGAAAATCGACGAAATTTAAAAAAGCCCCAAACATTTTTTTTCCGTTAGTACTACTAGAATATAGTTGAAGAAATTTTTTTTCAGATTTTTTTGGGACCCATGGCGGGCCCTACGAATTTTCCAAGTCCCATTTTTGAGCAGTTTTTCGCCTATTTTTCGCTATCTTGGAAAATTCGTAGCTCGGACCCGAATGCATCTTTTCCATCCTAGCTGGGGGCATTTTTTTCGGTATGACGTACACTTTCAAGAAAGGAATTGACCGGTCCAACTAATTGATATCTGGTGTGTCCCACGGTTGCATCAAAAAAGGCCCAAAAACACGACTTTGCACCATCTTTGGAGGCGTTTAGGTCAAAATGGAAGCCTCGTAGCAAAATTTTGCAGGAGAAAAAACTTGTAGGCCTTGAAAAAACCTTCAATTTCCCTTTTGGAACGTGTCATTATCTTATCTCACGTACGATCTACAGCCGATTTAAGTTGAGCATTCTTGTAAAAACGTGAAACTTCAAGGCCAATTTAAAAAAAATCGTTTATTTTTTATCGACCCCAAACCTATGAGAAAATGTTCTTCCAGGTGTCTATTTGGAGGCCCAACAATAATTTGGTTGTTCCTTTAAAATCCCGATTTTTTACGAGCTGTTAAAAACAGTCGGAAATACCGAAAATCGTGTCGAATTCGGGCCTTATCATGAAGCTTCGTGGACTGGGTCTTCCCTTGCTCTCGATTCGTGGACTATAATTATTCAGCACTTGGCATAAAATATTGTGGAAGATGGGACCTAGAGCTGAAAAATGGCTTCTCGTGCGATGTTTTACGATGGAACCGTCCAAAACTAGAGTAAATTGAATAAATACAAGATAAACCGAGGAAATCGATCGTGATGCATCTCTCACTTAAGGTAGTATTAGCGGTACTCGAATTGACGCTCAGAAAATCACGAAAGTCGGCACAGTTGTAGATTAGGGTCTCAAAGTGCTTCAGTTGGGATCCCAGAAGCCTTCAAAGTCGGGGAAAAAAGTTATGAGCGTTTTTGTAAAAGTCGTTTAACACGGCGTCTTATGGAAAATCACTAATAGAGTGATACCTGACGCACAGATTTCCATGGCAGTGAATACACAGATGTAAGAATGCACAATAAAATAATTAAGAAAAAATAATTTTAAAAATTCGCTTTTATGAACATAATAGCAACGGAAAATGTGAAAATAATCTTGAATCTCCTTTCTGCATCTGTAGCATAGATGTTGGCTAAGTTTAATGACTTACATGCTCCAAGATATTCATGATTTTAGGAATAAATATGATAAAAGCGTGGGTTACATCATGAAGACTACTGTTAATGAATCCAGTTGATAACCCACGCTTTTATCATATTTATTCCTAAAATCATGAATATCTTGGAGCATGTAAGTCAGTAAACTTAGCCAACATCTATGCTACAGATGCAGAAAGGAGATTCAAGATTATTTTCACATTTTCCGTTGCTATTATGTTCATAAAAGCGAATTTTTAAAATTATTTTTTTTTAATTATTTTATTTTCATATTTTTAGTTCATATCTAATCATTTAAAATGGACCATGATTCCAAAAATCCAATATCAGGCAAAAGCTTTGGATAATCTTTGAAATTTCTCTGGCTGATTATAATGAAGAGATGTGTTCATTCTTGCATAAGTATTGGGATAAGAAGGGCTGTAGGGTACAAATGGATTAGTAAGGAGTAGAGCGATCAGCCACGGTTGATCCCAAATTATATGCTTCTTGTCATGTACAGCAAACCGATAACTTTGTAATGAATGCCAAGTTATTGGCAAATCAAATTCAGGAGGCTGTATATAGCTTATTGACAACATCAGTATATCTCTATCAATTAATATTCCATTACACTTTACAAGTCAGAGCTCAATCATGAATAGGGATATCTGCTAATTCTAATCAGTCGAGTGATGCTTCATGCTTGTAAGAAACTGAATAATTCTTGAGCCCTCTATGCCTGCTGATACCGGACTAATACTTTGGTATTAGTATTGGCTATGGGAAGTATGAGTTTCAGCGCCTCCGTGCGGCGGAAAACGGCATGCCACGGGAGGGAGCAGTCGAACGTGTTTATATGTGGTTTAGTGCGGGCTTCGGTCTTCTTATGCATTTAGCTAAAAAACCGTAGCTCGGATGTGGCAACAGTATGCGAGGCGATTGTAGGGTTTTCGAAAACGAAGAGTTTGAGTGCTTGTGAGTCCAAATCCGAGCAAAATTGAGTAAACTAGAGCGAGTTGAAATTTTTGCCTATGCTATTTGCATGGGCGCGAGCATGAGCGTTGCGGCCACTGCTCAACCACCGCTTCTGTCTCGACTCGCTCCGATAATTTTCTCGTTTCGGGCCCTGTGAATCCTTTAATAATGCTCTGATTGGCATGTATGATAGTTCAAAGTTTTCGCAATTCAAAATCTAACAACTTTCTCGCTTACTCTTACGAGGTTTGAGCGATAGGTTCTCTCAAAAATGAAGGAAACCCCCTACCACGCGCCTAATTTGCATGCTCTATTCCTGACCTTGATTTTTGGGAAAACCGTTGCTGAATCCTTATAAGAGTAAGCGAGAAAGTTGTTAGATTTTTAATTGCGAAAATTTTGAGCTATCATACTGTCAATCAGAACATTATTAAAGGATTCACAAAGCCCGGAGCGAGTCGAGGCAGAAGCGGTGGTTGAGTAGTGATGGCCGCAACGCTCATGCTCGCGCCCATGCAAAAAGCATAGGCAAAATTTTCAACTCGCTCTAGTTTACTCAATTTTGCTCGTATTTGGACTCGCAAGCACTCAAACTCTTCGTTTTTGAAAACCCTACAATCGCCTCGCATACTGTTGCCACATCTGAGCTACGGTTTTTTAGCTAAATGCATAAGAAGACCGAAGCCCGCACTAAACCACATATAAACACGTTCGACTGCTCCCTCCCGTGGCATGCCGTTTTCCGCCGCACGGAGGCGCTGAAACTCATACTTCCCATAGCCAATTGCAGAATTGTAAACATCTACACAGAAAGCATTGAAGTGGTGGAATTTAGTTGAAAATGACTGCTAAATTTTTGTAATGGATGTGTCAATGGTAGAAAGCATCCTCAGGAGTGTAAACGAACCAGCACTTAATACGCATGGAACTATTGCAACTGTTCACAACATAAATGGTCTATTCCATCACTAATCTGGAGTTCTGAACAATGGCATACCTAATTAACATTCAGGAGAGAGATTGATGTCAGTTACTAATCAAGTGACACACAGTGTCTTATGAAATACAATTCATCACTCTTTTAGCACTTGATCAGAACTATCGCTTGATTTTTCCACTGTATACAAAACTTGATTGCGTACTAGAAAATTTAGCTCCTCACAGCTATATGACAAAATATAGAACCATCAATCACCTGTCAGTAATTCTACTGGTCTGAACATTTGTTTCTAATACTCTTCTCAATTGCTTTGACACTGTTCACAAATTTATCTACAACTTGATGAAGATGAGATTCATCGTAGGATAGATCAAGAACTGAAACACATTAATGAAATCACTTCATAACACAAAATATCTGCACTGAGCTGCAATCTGCAACAGCGTCACATAACGCGGTTGAAAAATCGTAGAGGTTATGGGTATGTAATTTTCGCAGGCCGGCGGGCGAGAGCATTGCTTTATGGCCCTTTATACCGTAATCACTGATGATCATTTATTGAAGTACTATTAAGTACTCATCATGCGCAGATTAGAGAGATAGCGAGGATCTCAGCATCTCCGGCTGATCGGCTGATGTGCTATATATGTGCTCTGCTCACAGCTGAGCTCATCAGCTCATCTGTCTCTTTCTATATATACCCTGTTCTCTAAATGCTAATGCTCTCCCCTCGATCCTGCGCACAAAGCCGCGTTTGCGTTTACACAATGTTAAATCGCGCATCAGAGGATTCCAGAGCCTCGACACCAACACAACTATACCAAAATGTGTCAATGACACGCCTCACACAAAGTTCCCCGACAGAAATCTTGTCTCCGCGCGCCCGAGTGCAATAAAAGCGAATAAAAAACACTCAGGAGCGATCAGATTGACGATTCAGAGCCTACAAAAAAAGATTTTGGCCCAAGTGTCACTCATTTCTGCGGTTTTGGGGGTTGTCGTCTGCTGCGTGCATTCACTATACCTATATCGCGGGCGGAAGGGAGTCAAACACGGATATGTTCGGCACTTGTCACATCCAGTTTCGCTAATACTACCTTAACTAGCCCGCGCTCACTAGCCCAACTGGCCGCTTTGGCACTCCGCGTATGCTCCGCACTGCATGCCATCCTCCGTTTATGCGGAAGTGATAAGTGATATTAACAGCTGATGCAGTATTGTCAGGTATTATCCAGTATAGACAGAGATAAGAAGGTTCTCTAATCTCCGTCATAGACTGTAGATTGTACGAGGTTCCGGTTGTTAGTGACCACCGCGGAAAAATTGTATGTGTCAGTCAGCGTCCCGATCAGAAATTTTGGTACCTTCCCCGCGGGGTTTGTCCCGAAGATGGGCCAAATGTATTGTGAAGCATATGAAGTGTAACGCCTTCCCCCCGGGGCACCCGCGAGGTATCATCGGGGCAATATTTGCGCAAAATTAGTGCAGTTTCTGTTGAGACCTTTCAAATAATTTCGGATATGTTTGTAATGATCACTATTATGTGATTGTTTAAGTAAAGTATGTTGAAGTAAAGTTGAAAATTTATTGAAGACCTGGGAAAGCCTCATAAGAGCTACTAATATCCAGCCTGTGTTCACTTCTACTGAGGGCAAAATGTCACTTGACTTTGCAGCGTGTGACGAAGAAATTAATTTTGCTGGACTGAAATTTGAGTGAAAAGTGAGTGGTGCTCATCAATGATATTAAAATACAGCCTATGTTCACGTTCAATGCCTCTGTTGAAATTTCCATCATACACCCACAGAAGTGAGGTTAACTCTGAGACACTATGCAGGAATGTTGTGAAAGTGATCAGATACTTTGCGGGGGCCCTGCGGGGAAGGCGTCACACTTCATATGCTTCACAATACATTTGCCCTAATACCCGCGATGTTCGGGGCATGGCGTAACCGCCATGGTTCGGGGCAATTCGCCATGGTTCGGGGCAAACCCCGCGGGGAAGGTAATGACGGTCAGCGACCATTCGAGATCTCCATCTCACTTGCACCTAATTGGTTATCCCATGAGTGCGAGGGAGACGACAAATCTCGAACGGTCACTGACCGTCATCCCATTGCAGTTCACCTCATGACGTGAAGATAACAAAAGTTATCTTCACGCCATGGTTCTCCTTGTTCTCGAGTGTACCAAAATTTCTGATCGAGGCGCTGACTGACACATAAAATTTTTTCGTGGTGGTCACTAACAACCAAAACCTCGTACAGTCTAGAGTCTATAACGGAGATCAGAGGACCTTCTTGTCTCTGTCTATACTGGATAATACCTGACAATACTGCATCAGCTGTTAATATCACTTATCACTTCCGCATAAACGGAGGATGACATGCAGTACGGAGCATACGCGGAGTGCCAAAGCGGCCGGTTGGGCTAGTGAGCGCGGGCTAGTTAAGTGGGAGATGCATCACAATCGATTTTCTCGATTTATCTTGTATTAACTCAATTTACTCTAGCTTCGGACGGTTCTATCGTAAAACATCGCACGAGAGGCCATTTTTCAGCTCTAGGTCTCATCTTCTACAATATTTTATGCCAAGTGCTGTATAATTAGAGTCCACGAATCGAGAGCAAGGGAAGACCCAGTCCACGAAGCTTCATGATAAGGCCCAAATTCGACACGATTTTCGGTATTCCCGACTGTTTTTAACAGGTCGTATAAAATCGGGATTTTAAAGGAACAACCAAATTATTGTTGGGCCTTCAAATAGACACCTGAAAGAACATTTTCTCATAGGTTTGGGGTCGATAAAAAATAAACGATTTTTTTAAATTGGCCTTGAAGTTTCACGTTTTTACAAAAATGCCCAAGTTAAGTCGGCTGTAGATTGTACGTGAGATAAGATAATGACCCAAAAGAGAAATCGAAGGTTTTTTCAAGGCCTACAAGTTTTTTCTCCTGCAAAATTTTGCTACGAGGCTTCCATTTTGACCTATACGCCTCAAAGGTGGTGCAAAGTCGTGTTTTTGGTCCTTTTTTGAAGCAACCGTGGGACCTACCAGATATCAATTCGTTGGACCGGTAAATTCCTTTCTTGAAAGTGTACGTCATACCGAAAAAAATGCGCGAAGCTAGGATGAAAAAGATGCTTTTGGGTCCGAGCTACGAATTTTCCAAGATAGCGAAAAATAGGCGAGAAACTGCTCAAAAATGGGACTTGGAAAATTCGTAGGGCCCGCCATGGGTCCCAAAATAATCTGAAAAAAATTTGTTTCAACTATATTCTAGTAGTACTAACGGAAGAAAAATGTTTGGGGCATTTTTAAATTTCGTCGATTTTCAAAATGTTCTCTTTGGTCCAGAATGACCCATATACTCTCCGAGGTCTTTTCCGTTTTTCCGTCTTTGACTAGCTTCTACATCTGATGTTGGTTCGATTATTTGCTCCGGTGATCGTTTTTTGTTTGGCATATCGTCTGTGTCAGATTCGTCGTGTTCAAAAACTTTTGATTTTTCGGCTCCTGCTGCTCTCGTCGCTCGCATTTTGAAAACGCGTCCCGGGGGGTTTTCTTCGTGACAGGTTGAATCTTCGGCCTCTTGCTTGTCAGCTAACGCGTAGAGTTCTTTGCGTGGGAGTTCCGGATCTACTTCGCCTTCTCTAATGATAGGATTTCGGGATAATGCATCAGCTGCACCGTTTTCTTTACCTCTCCGGAAAATTATCCTGAAATTATATCCACGCAACTGTGCTTTCAACCGTCCAAACCTCATATCTATATTTGCCGATTTATGGAAATGACTTAGCGGTTCGTGATCGGTGACTACTGTGAATTCGCGACCATACAAGTACGGACGGAAGCTTTCTTTCGCAAAAACGATTGCTTATAATTCCTTATCAAACGTGGGCCACTTCAGCTGAGAGCCCTCAAGGGTTTTCGATGCATAAGCTACCGGTCAATCATAGTTTAATTCACCAAGACTCAGGATAGCTCCCACGCTATGATCACTCGCGTCAGTGGTCACGATCCACTTCGCTTTCTCCGAAAAATCTGGTGCGGCCAAAAAGGAGTCGCTGCACAAAACGTCACGTAGCTCTTCAAAAGCGCGTTGTTCTTCGACACCCCACTTAAAAGGTTCGTCTTTTCTTGTAAGTCTTGTGAGAGGGTACGCGATTCTCGCGTAATTTTTTATAAAACGCCTATAATATCCCGTTAATCCCAGGAATTGCCTCACCTTACGGACGTTTTTGGGAGCCGGATACTCGTGAACTGCTTCAAGATTTTTGGGGTCAAGTTTGATTTGCCCTTTTCCAACGATATGTCCTAAGACCTTCGCTTCGCGTCGTAAAAATTGACACTTCTTAGGAAAAATCTTCAAGTTGGCTTCCGTGATTCTTTGCATGAATAGTTTGAATTTTTCTTTGTGAACTTCCAAATTTTCCGCCCAGATATAGATATCGTCGCGATAAATCGCAATTTGGTCCGGTGTGAGGCCAACGAACGCCATAAACATAGCCTCATTGGAGGTATCTCCAGCGCCCTGCATCCCTTGAACCATTCGATGGAATTCCCAATGGCCGTTAGGGGCGGAAAAACTCGTGAAATTCCTCGAATCAGGGTGCATTTTTACCTGGTAGTAGCCGTTAAGAAGGTCCACGACCGTTATATACCGAGCAGATGCCAGCTGATCCAATACATCCGTAGTGAACCATAAGGGCTGACGTGTTCCGACGGTATCTTCGTTCAGTGCCCGAAAATCATTGACTAACCGCCACCTTTTGTTGCCGTCTTTGTCTGGCGACTTTGGGACCATAAAACAATTTGATCTCCAAGGAGATCTGGATGGTCCAATCACTCCCAAGTCGCGCAATTTTTCAATTTCTTTGATCATCATGGTTCTCATAGCCGGAGGTAAACGATACCTTTTACACTTTATCGGCTTTCCCGGTTTTGATTTTATTTCATGTTCGATCAAATGTGTTGCTGGAAGAGGCTCGCCTTCAAGACCAAATCTCCACGGATTGATGCTCAGCATCCTGCGCACATGGTCTATTTCTTCTTTATCCAAACCGCTCACGTCTACGAGTTTCATAAGGATCTCGACGCGCTTCGCTATCGCTTTTCTGCGCTCACCCTCGCTCTGCTTACTTTCATTCGTATCGCTCGGTTTCTCAGAAGGTGACTCAGCCGTCTCAGCTTTATTCTCAAAAAGCCTACGAATATTACATACCGTGTCGTCCTCATCGACACGATTTTGTTCGTCATTGCTCCAAGGTATAGCTCTCTCAAACTTTCTCAGTTTGACTTCGGGTTTATCAATATTTATTGGTTTGTTCGTGTAATTCAGTACTTCAGCATAAGCATATCCATTATTATTTTTTTGTGATAAAATTGCCGAAAAGTGTAAATATTTGGTGGTAGCCTAACTTTCTCTTTATGTTCAAAGGGAATCGAAGAATTGTTGAATTCTGAGCAGCTGGCTCTGGGGTTAAGTTCACCTCCAAATTCTAATAGAAAATCCCACCCAATCAACCCATCGCATTCTAGTAAGATGGTGTCGGGGACTACATGAAACTGCCAACGCATGCCATTAACATTCATATCGATTGTTCCCTTTGATCTAAATTCCCCTTTGGCTACCCCACTTATGCTCAAAATATCCGTCGCATCGATGGATTGAAGATCCTTGACTTTGCTTTCTTTAATAATGCACACATCTGCTCCTGAATCAATGTATAGTCTAGCTTTTTCATTTACAAACTCACGGCTTTGGAAATCTGATACTGGGGGCATTCTTCCCGTTTTTAAAAATTTGACAGACGTTTTGCGAACTCTTACTTGGGGTAATGACGACTCTTTGACGATTGACTGAACTTCATTTATTATTCTTGGGCTCGAATCATCATCAGTGTTTGAACTTTCATCCGACGAAGAATCAAGAGATGATTCCGTTTCATCTATAGAGCTACAAGCTGACGACGCAGATGAGATCGCGTCATCGATGCGCCCGGTGCCTGAGGACTGCGGCGGGCGATCTACGAGTTTAAATATTCACTAGCATTGCTTTGACCTTGCAGTTGAGCTGCAGGTCGTTCACTCACCGTTTCATTGGGGACCTGGTTGTTAGTACTCGATGAATTTGCGGTATTCGAATTACTGTTGTCGTGGTCGCTCGCGTCTCCGATCTGACGATTGTCGCTGTAAAATCTACCACCCCTACCTCGGCCGCGATATCCACCTCGTCCTCGGTATGGTCGATGGTTAATATAGACGCTCTTACGATTCATGTCTTCGGTGAATTTAGGGCATCTCTGCAGTTCATGTCCGCGTAATCCACAATATTGACAAAGTCTTTCGTCATCGCGTTTCTTAAAACAGTGGTCTACATCATGTCCAATTTTGTCACAGTATGTGCAAGTTACGCGGGCATTGACTACACGGACATTTGATTGATTAATGCAAGGGCCTGCAACATTCGCTGGCTGCGCTATCATAGTCTCAGATACATACGTGCGTCGTCTCAATTCTTCTTCTTGCGCGAATTTTATCGCTTCACGAACGTTGGCTGGCTTACGCATAAGAACGAGTGGCTCGAGAACGGACCCTATACCCACAACGAATCTGCTGAGTGCGGCTTTTTCTACATCTCACGTCTTGACTCCTTATCGCTATTCGTATAGTCCGGTGTAGAGTTGGCGATGAAGGTGAATTTATTTTGGATCGACTGAATTCGCGTACCATACTCTTCTAATGTTTCGTTTGGTTTTCTAACGCATGTTTTGAGTTCTAACATCACATCATCCACTGATCCGACAATCGTGTATTGTTTTTCGAGATCAATTAAAAATTGTTCAACTGTAGCGTAACTTGAAATAGTTGGTTCAAACAGTTCCTTAGCTTTGCCTTTTGATTTCCCAATCAATCCGTACAATATTGTGCTTTCTTCGCTTGGGTTGCATTCTTGAGTGATAGCTCTTGCCATTGCACAAAATGGAGCTAGCCGATATGGGGTCCCGTCAAATTCCTGTATACTTTTTATGGCTTTCATTACGTCATATGATTGATCGGTATTATAACTTGAACTTTGTATCGGGGCTGTTACATTTGATGTAAATTGGCGCTGATTATTCGGATGTGCAAGTTCAAGATTTTGCCGATAAGGATTGTAACTTGTGGTTGAGTAATTGATATCACCATGCGAGTACGGTATGAAATTTCTATGGCCTTGAAAGTATGGATGGTCCGACTCGCGTTGTTCTGCGTCATACGAATCAAAATGCCTATCGAATGTTTTGTTAGTTTGTTGCATTTGCTCGAAGTGATACTGCTGAGGATGATGTGATGTGTGTGGTGGCGCTATGTCATTTGGAGTGGGAGGTCCCTGATTTCGATACACT
Organism: Eretmocerus hayati; assembly: GCA_029851415.1. Taxonomy (NCBI): domain Eukaryota; kingdom Metazoa; phylum Arthropoda; class Insecta; order Hymenoptera; family Aphelinidae; genus Eretmocerus; species Eretmocerus hayati. Next base: position 70,495,385 of record CM056742.1, on the reverse strand, counting down.
TGACTGTTCGCTGTTAGTCTATCGTCAATTATCCAATGGGATTCCATTCTATTAGTCGGTCTCGGATGCGGTATATTCAGTTGCGGTTGTGAATAAGCAGCGGGTCCGAATATCTCCTTGCGCGATACATGTTCTCGGGGCCTCTCCTCGGCGAGATTGAGTCGAGTCCCTGGGCGCATGGTATCTATGCGACAATATTCTCGGTGTGCGTAGTTTGCGGATATCTGACTCTCGCTCACTGCTCGCGCTACGCGAGCCGTTAGATTCGCCATACTATTCGCACGTATGTTCTGTGATTGATTATTGATAATATTTGGATTTGGAGTTTCCAAGACGTCCCAAGGTGTTCTTTGCTGATTCGGGTGACCACCCGCGTGCCCGTGCGCTTGTGACATTTGATGAATATTTGTCGGTCCGATAATTCTCGGCGAATTGCCAGTATGGTTCTGCTGTTGGATGTATTGAAATTCTCCCTGTGCTTGTATACGGTGCGGTTGATTCTCATTTAGAATAATAAAACATTCGTCACCGGGAAAATCTCTACTTTCTATACGGTCATTCACAGCTCGTGGGTTTCGCGTTTGAGAATTTTCGACCCGACAATCATAAGAACTACTGTCATTCCCGAGTACCTGGGCGTGCAGTTCGAAACTATTGGGCAGATTCGTCCGACTTTTTGTCGCTGTTACTCGATCACCCGCGGGCCTCAGTGGAGAGTCCTCCAAAATTTTTTTCTGTTCTCGCCAACCCATGCCAACGTCATAGCGTTGATCCACACTTTCCGGCGTAGCCGGTCTAACGCTTACTCGATCACTGTTTGGATCGTGCACATACCTCACATTCGTGTCATATCCGAATGCTTCATCACGGCTCTCGTCATCAAAGTGTACCATTGGACTACCAGCTCCCTGGTTGCTTTCTTCGGCTACTGGTTCACCTAGAGGTAAACCTGCTCCTCTCGCAGAAGGCGAGTGAGACTTTGTTCTCCTCTTTGGTTTGACCCCTTGGGGGAAAAGAGATTCTTCGCTTCTATTTTTACGAAAAAGTTCCATTATGAATTTTCTTCACCAAAGTAACAACAAAAAAAACTTTGAGCGACGAGTGCTATGAGTGAGCAGTGGACTGACTTGATTGCGGTATTTGATTGATGTGAAATGGTATTCACGCTTGGATGATGGATGACACGATGATGATGATCGTTGATATTTGCATCCTCCGGATCGGTTGACTGCGAAGAAGGTGATTTTCTACTCCTCTCCCGAGCAAACTCTCTCACACGGTTGTAGACGTTGTGCTGATGAACCTGGCTGTTGGTCGTTCTGCTCCGCTGTTGATGAGCTGGTGAGCTACTGGTTACACTTGTCACAAAAACTTCCCCGTCGGACGATTTTATTTGCGGAAAATATACTCCTCTACAGGATTTTTCGCTTCCACACCTAGCACCAGAAAGCGTGTTACGTGGGAAGGAGGGTGACTCTAATGAAATAACCGTGTATATGGATACGAGTTTAATAGAGCAGATATACTAGAGAGAGGGGTTGATGTGAATCTAATGGTTAGTCTGAGCGGTCTGGCTGCCGCGCGGCTCGTCGTCGACGACGACGGTCCGCGTTGCAGCAGAGACCTTGCAGGTAGGGATAGGCCCCGCTCCGTCGACGTGCTGACGGTGCATCCGCAATGGTCGGCTAACCGCGAACGTACGTTACGCGGCCGCGTAGCCATCGCGGGTGCAACGTCATCGTGGCACGAAGGGGAGAGGTGAGATCAGGCACTGATCTCCACCTCTACCCACGTGACAGAAGAATGACACTTGTATACACGAATTCTGACGAGAAGAAGAAATGGATCAAGGAATTTCTTCCGAATTATCTTGTTCATAATCCCAATCTTCACCTAATAAATATTTACGAAGAATACGAATATGCCGCAGATGATTATTGGTCGATGGAACATGAATATTCTGATTCTGATCATCACGACGATGAAACATTCCGATGTGCTCCGAGAACTGTCGAATTTCTATCGCATGTTATATGTAATGCGCCTCGCATAGATCACGAATAAGAGAAAGAAATGACAATAAAGGAATGATTGAAGTTAACTCGCACCTCATCATTTTCCCACTCCTCTGACAGCTATGAAATGGGGTACCTGAAGCTAGCGAACACTAACTCACGAATCGGGCCCAAACCAATTTTACTTTTTATTACTATTTTATAACTAATTTATTACCGAAGAAAGAAATTTATTACCGGTCATGGGCCCGAAATACGAGAGTTTTCGCTAGCGGAAGCTTACGCTAGCGAACACGTGGCCGGGGAAAGATCGTACGAGAATGTGCAATAGCTCATTTTTTATTACCCTTTTATTACTCTCAGAATACGTCCTCAAAATATGCGTGTGATATGATTCAGCTGAAATATGATGGTTTTCGCTAGCGTAAGCTTACCATATACAGGCTCAGCTTTGAGGACACTCAGAACTACACAGGATTTTATTACTTTTTTATTACTCTCGAAAGGTATAGTTGAGGTAGTCCCGAGACCAAGCGGAAACCGATATTTGGGCCTGAGGCTGGACGAGAGCTGGAGCGGGGCGAGATGAGAAATATATGATAGACTGAGCTACCTCTGTACAATAACGTGCGAATGGAAAAATTCCATCGCATACGGAAACCTGTCTGACGTTGAGCAGGGTACACATGAGTCTTCAGAGATAATAGAGAATCGATAACGAATCAGCAAACTCGATCATAGGGCCCAAAACAGGGGAGACCCTGCTTAACGTTATTATAGTCGCAGTCGAGACGTCACGGGGGGATGCCAGAGAGTCCCAATGGACCCGAAACTCTACAGAACCTTAGATCAAGTGGTTATGTACCATTGATGATGCCCAGATGATTTATTACCAGTCAGCACCCTCGGCTATGGGGCCCAAAACAGGGCGAAATCGAGCTTTGAGCAGTTATCTGCGCAGTGATGGAGCTACTGTGGGTTGTAGGATGTTCCAATGGACCCGAAACTCTACAGAATCTTAGATCGAATGATTATGTATCATTGATGATGCCCAGAGGATTTATTACAAGTCAGCACCCTCGGCTATGGGGCCCAAAACAGGGAGAAATCGAGCTTTGAGCAATTATCTGCCCAGTTATTACGCCACTGTGGGTTGGAGGATGTTCCAATGGACCCACAACTCCACAAAACCCTAGATCAAGTAGTCACGTACTATCTCTGATGCCCAGAGAATTTATTACCAGTCAGCACCCTCGGCTATGGGGCCCAAAACAGGGCGAAATCAAACTTTGGGCAGTCATCCGCGCAGTTATGACGCCACTGTGGGTTGTAGGATGTTCCAATGGACCCAAAACTCTACAGAACCTTAGATCGAGTGATAATGTATCATTGATGATGCCCAGAGAATTTATTACCAGTCAACACCCTCGGCTATGAGGCCCAAAACAGAGCGAAATCGAGCTTTGAGCAATTATCTGCCCAGTTATGACGCCACTGTGGGTTGTAGGATGTTCCAATGGACCCGAAACTCCACAAAACCCTAGATCGAGTGGTTATGTATCATTGATGATGCCCAGAGAATTTATTACAAGTCAGCATCCTCGGCTGTGGGGCCCAAAACAGGGAGAAATCGAGCTTTGAGCAATTATCTGCCCAGTTATGACGCCACTGTGGGTTGTAGGATGTTCCAATGGACCCGAAACTCTACAGAACCTTAAATCGAGTGATTATTACAAACCAGCACCCTCGGCTGTGGGGCCCAAAACAGGGAGAGATCGAGCTTTGAGCAATTATCTGCCCAGTTATTACGCCACTGTGGGTTGTAGGATGTTCCAATGGACCCGAAACTCTACAGAACCTTAAATCGAGTGATTATGTATCATTGATGATGCCCAGAGAATTTATTACAAGTCAGCATCCTCGGCTGTGGGGCCCAAAACAGGGAGAAATCGAGCTTTGAGCGATTATCTGCCCAGTTATTACGCCACTGTGGGTTGTAGGATGTTCCAATGAACCCACAACTCCACAAAACCCTAGATCAAGTAGTCACGTACTATCTCTGATGCCCAGAGAATTTATTACCAGTCAGCACCCTCGGCTATGGGGCCCAAAACAGGGCGGAATCAAGCTTTGGGCAGTCATCCGCGCAGTTATGACGCCACTGTGGGTTGTAGGATGTTCCAATGGACCCAAAACTCTACAGAACTTTAGATCGAGTGATTATGTATCATTGATGATGCCCAGAGAATTTCGTACCAGTCAGCACCCTCGGCTATGGGGCCCAAAACAGGAAGAAATCGAGCTTTGAGCGATTATCTGCCCAGTTATGACGCCACTGTGGGTTGTAGGATGTTCCAATGGACCCGAAACTCCACGAAACCCTAAATCAAAAAGTCACGTACTATCTCTGATGCCCAGAGAATTTATTACCAGTCAGCACCCTCGGCTATGGGGCCCAAAACAGGGAGAAATCGAGCTTTGAGCAATTATCTGCCCAGTTATGACGCCACTGTGGGTTGTAGGATGTTCCAATGGACCCGAAACTCCACAAAACCCTGGATCGAGCGGTGATGTATCATTGATGATGCCCAGAGAATTTATTACCAGTCAGCACCCTCGGCTATAGGGTCCAAAACAGGGCGAAATCGAGCTTTAAGCAGTTATCTGCGCAGTTATGACGCCACTGTGGGTTGTAGGATGTTCCAATGGACCCGAAACTCCACAAAACCCCAGATCAAGTAGTCACGTACTATCTCTGATGCCCAGAGAATTTATTACCAGTCAGCACCCTCGGCTATGGGGCCCAAAACAGGGCGAAATCAAGCTTTGGGCAGTTATCCGCGCAGTTATGACGCTACTGTGGGTTGTAGGATGTTCCAATGGACCCAAAACTCTACAGAACCTTAGATCGAGTGATAATGTATCATTGATGATGCCCAGAGAATTTATTACCAGTCAACACCCTCGGCTATGAGGCCCAAAACAGAGCGAGATCGAGCTTTGAGCAATTATCTGCGCAGTTATGACGCAATTATGGGTTGTAGGATGTTCCAATGGACCTGAAACTCTACAGAACCTCAGATCAAGTGGTTATGTACCATTGATGTTACCCAGAGAATTTATTACCAGTCAGCACCCTCGGCTATGGGGCCCAAAACAGGGAGAAATCGAGCTTTGAGCAATTATCTGCCCAGTTATGACGCCACTGCGGGTTGTAGGATGTTCCAATGGACCCGAAACTCTACAGAACCTTAGACGGAGTGATTTTGTATCATTGATGATGCCCAGAGAATCTATTACCAGTCAGCACCCTCGGCTATGGGGCCCGAAACAGGACGAAATCAAGCTTTGAGCAGTTATCTGCGCAGTTATGACGCCACTGTGGGTTGTAGGATGTTCCAGTGGACCCGAAACTCTACAGAACCTTAGATCGAGTGATGATGTATCATTGATGATGCCCAGAGAATTTATTACCAGTCAACACCCTCGGCTATGAGGCCCAAAACAGAGCGATATCGAGCTTTGAGCAATTATCTGCGCAGTTATGACGCAATTATGGGTTGTAGGATGTTCCAATGGACCCGGAACTCCACAAAACCCTAGATCAAGTAGTAACGTACTATCTCTGATGCCCAGAGGATTTATTACCAGTCAGCACCCTCGGCTATGGGGCCCAAAACAGGGCGAAATAGAGCTTTGAGCAATTATCTCTCCAGTTATGACGCCACTGTGGGTTGTAGGATGTTCCAATGGACCCGAAACTCTCCAGAACCTTAGATCAAGTGGTTCTGTACCGTTGATGATGCCCAGAGAATTCATTACCAGTCAGCACCCTCGGCCATGCGGCCCAAAACAGGGCGAAATCGAGCTTTGAGCAGTTATCTGCGCAGTTACGGCGCCACTGTGGGTTTTAGGATGTTCCAATGGACCCGAAACTCTACAGAACCTCAGATCAAGTGGTTATGTACCATTGATGATGCCCAGAGAATTTATTACCAGTCAGCATCCTCGGCTATGGGGCCCAAAACAGGGCGAAATCGAGCTTTGAGCTCAATGTCATGTCTCTGAAACGTTCCTGAAATGTTCCTGAAACATCTCTGAAACGTTTCTGGAAGGTTTCCAGGGATATTCACATGAAATCCTTCAGTAACATTCCCCAGCCGTGGACATAACTATATTTCAGAAATCTCCCACTGAAATATTTTTGATATGTTTTTTGGAACGTTTCTAAGATCTTTTCGTGCTGTGTGGGCACTCTTAGAGTATAGGAAGAAGATCGACATTGTAAATGGGACATTCTTATTTTGGAATCTTGGACTTTTTCCCTGCAAGGAATTTTTTCGTCATTCTAATCAATCACTTCCCAAAGGATTTCAGGAGAAGAATCTTGGCACAGCATGGCTCGAATCAGTCGGATCATGTTGTTACGTGGAGAGATCATCAGGATCTTGGCAGTGATAGCGATTGGAGGGAATACCAAGTATGAGTTCCTGGAAGAGCGACTGAACGAGGGAGCGGGTAATGGAAGTATACCACCACCGTAGCGCTCGTCACGGATTCTCTGCTGAACGAGAATCATGCCCAATGCATAAGTGTACCCTTATCGATGTTAACGATATAGCTACTAGGCATGATTTTAGTTCACGCGTTGACCGCCTCATGAAATCCTGTACGGAGAAATTGGCGCTTGAGTCGTGGGTCATATCGAATTCCTCCCTCTGCTGGCATGATAGTTTCTATGCTCCCGGGAAGATTACAAGTTGCTGATGATTTGCAACAAGTACCGCTTACATCATTTCCGAACTGGAATGTTCGAAGGTCAGTGATAGACGATATCTACGCATGTGATCATCTAACGGGTCAGGAGGTAATGATGGGCTTTGAACTGCGGGATGCATGATTGAATGGCGGGACACCCTTGTTCTTGGGCTCCAGTATTGACCGAGAATTGATTCTCGGGCATCTGGAATGGTGGATGGGTATCCCGATTATCTGTTATGGAGAGTTGTTCACAAGTATGCGTATAGCTATAGGGCGACATGTATGTAGATGAGCGTATGGACAGGTGGCGCCATCGCATGGACGAGGGCGTGAGGGAGCCTCGAGAGAAGTTGGTGGGGCTCGATCACCCGAAGCACGGACGACGGGAGACAGCCGTGTCCTCGTGGACGTGTATCAAGGGCTTCTAGAGTCAGGTTGTTTGGCTCGGCCCTTTTGTGTGATGAGTTTGGTGGCGAATGTGCGTAATAGTATTTAGTGGCAACGTACCGTTACCAAATCTATTGTATCCGGTCGAATGGCAGTGGTACCGATAACAGGTGAACGATAATGTAATTAATTGCATCAATACGTTAATTTGAGTGAATCTCCTGCGCTAATCTTAGAGACAAAAGTGTCTCTAACATATCTTCCAATGGAATTATGAGCCTGTCCAGAGAACCTCTAGACCGAATTAGGGCGTAAACACCGCGGATAACAAGTTTGAACACCATTTGTTGATTATTCTGGAGTTCTGCCGAGTTCTACAATTTAGTAGAACATCAGCCAGCCCGATGGGTCTGAATAGGATTTTCCCATGTTTTGGGTCCCAAGGCCGAGGGTCCGACAGGTGAAAGGATCTTGAGGCACTCTGAGAGGTAACTCCTCAGAAGGTCCAGAGTTTTGTGGAGTTGTGGATCCATTGGAATTTTCTACAACCTCCATTAAAGTCATAACTGTGCGGGAAGCTGGATCCCGCCCTGTTTTGGGCCCCATAGCCGAGGGTGCTGACTGGTAATGAATTCTTTGAGCTCCGGAGATGGTACGTGACTACTTGTTATATGATTCTGTGGAGTTTCGGGTCCATTAGAACTATTAACAACCGACAGTGGCGTCATAACTGCGCAGATAACTGCTCAAAGCTTGATTTCGCCCTGTTTTGGGCCCCATAGCCGAGGGTGCTGACTGGTGATTAATTCTCTGGGCATCAGAAATAGTACGTGACTCCTTGATCTGGGGTTTTGTGGAGTTTCGGGTCCATTGGAACATCCTACAACCCACAGTGGCGTCATAACTGGGCAGATAATTGCTCAAAGCTCGATTTCTCCCTGTTTTGGGCCCCATAGCCGAGGGTGCTGACTGGTAATAAATTCTCTGGGCATCATCATGATACATAATCACTCGATCTAAGGTTCTGTAGAGTTTCGGGTCCATTGGAAAATCCTACAACCCACAGTGGCGTCATAACTGCGCAGATAACTGCTCAAAGCTCGATTTCGCCCTGTTTTGGGCCCCATAGCCGAGGGTGCTGACTGGTAATAAATTCTCTGGGTATCAGAGATAGTACGTGACTACTTGATCTAGGGTTTCGTGGAGTTTCGGGTCCATTGGAACCTCCTACAACCCACAGTGGCGTCATAACTGGGCAGATAATTGCTCAAAGCTCGATCTCTCCCCGTTTTGGGGCCCATAGCCGAGGTTGCTGACTGGTAATAAATTATCTGTACATCATCAATGATACATAATCACTCGATCTGAGGTTCTGTAGAGTTTCGGGTCCATTGGAACATCCTACAACCCACAGTGGCGTCATCACTGCGCAGATAACTGCTCAAAGCTTGATTCCGCCCTGTTCCGGGCCCCATAGCCGAGGGTGCTGACTGGTAATAAATCCTGTGGGCATCAGAGATAGTACGTGACTCCTTGATCTAGGGTTTTGTGGAGTTCCGGGTCCATTGGAACATCCTACAACCCACAGTGGCGTCATAACTGGGCCGATAATTGCTCAAAGCTCGATCTCTCCCTGTTTTGGGCCCCATACCCGAGGGTGCTGACTGGTAATGAATTCTCTGGGCATCATCAATGATACATAATCACTCGATCTAAGGTTCTGTAGAGTTTCGGGTCCATTGGAACATCCTACAACCCACAGTGGCGTCATACCTGCGCGGATAACTGCCCAAAACTTCATTTCGCCCTGTTTCGGGCCCCATAGCCGAGGGTGCTGACTGGTAATGAATCCTCTGGGCATCAGAGATAGTACGTGACTACTTGATCTAGGGTTTTGTGGAGTTTCGGGTCCATTGGAACCTCCTACAACCCACAGTGGCGTCATAACTGGGCAGATAACTGCTCAAAGCTTGATTTCGCCCTGTTTCGGGCCCCATAGCCGAGGGTGCTGACTGGTAATAAATTCTCTGGGCATCATCAATGATACATAATCACTTGATCTAAGGTTCTGTAGAGTTTCGGGTCCATTGGAACATCCTACAATCCACAGTGGCTTCATCACTGCGCAGATAACTGCTCAAAGCTCGATTTCGCCCTGTTTTGGGCCCCATAGCCGAGGGTGCTGACTGGTAATAAATTCTCTGGGCATCATCAATGATACATAATCACTCGGTCTGAGGTTCTGTAGAGTTTCGGGTCCATTGGAACATCTTACAACCCACAGTGGCGTCATAACTGCGCGGATAACTGCCCAAAGCTTGATTTCGCCCTGTTTTGGGCCCCATAGCCGAGGGTGCTGACTGGTAATAAACTCTCTGGGCATCATCAATGATACATAATCACTCGATCTAAGGTTCTGTAGAGTTTCGGGTCCATTGGAACATCCTACAATCCACAGTGGCTTCATCACTGCGCAGATAACTGCTCAAAGCTCGATTTCGCCCTGTTTTGGGCCCCATAGCCGAGGGTGCTGACTGGTAATAAATTATCTGGGCATCATCAATGGTACATAACCACTTGATCTAAGTTTCTGTAGAGTTTCGGGTCCATTGGGACTCTCTGGCATCCCCCCGTGACGTCTCGACTGCGACTATAATAACGTTAAGTAGGGTCTCCCCTGTTTTGAGCCCTATGATCGAGTTTGCTGATTCGTTATCGATTCTCTATTATCTCTGAAGACTCATGTGTACCCTGCTCAACGTCAGACAGGTTTCCGTATGCGATGGAATTTTTTCATTCACACGTTATTGTACAGAGGTAGCTCAGTCTATCATATATTTCTCATCTCGCCCCGCTCCAGCTCTCGTCCAGCTTCAGCTCCAAATATCGGTTTCCGCTCGGTCTCGGGACTATCTCGACTATACCTTTCGAGAGTAATAAAAAAGTAATAAAATCTTGTGTAGTTCTGAGTGTCCTCGAAGCTACGCCTGTATATGGTGTTCGCTAGCGTAAGCTTACGCTAGCGAAAACCATCATATTCCAGCTGAATCATATCACACGCATATTTTGAGGACGTATTCTGAGAGTAATAAAAAGGTAATAAAAAATGAGCTATTGCACATTCCCGTACGATCTTTCCCCGGCCACGTGTTCGCTAGCGTAAGCTTCCGCTAGCGAAAACTCTCGTATTCCGGGCCCATGACCGGTAATAAATTTCTTTTTTTGGTAATAAATTAGTAATAAAATAGTAATAAAAAGTGAAATTGGTTTGGGCCCGATTCGTGAGTTAGTGTCCGCTAGCTTCAGGTACCCTATGAAATGAATGTAATTTGTCTACATCGAGACAGTCATGAATATTGATATATTTGGAAGGAGCTTTGGCACGAAGTATTCTCATAGGAGAGCTATTGCTCAAATCGGTTTGAAACAAAGAGATTTGGAGAAGACCTTGAAATATCTCAATGAGAAAATGGAAGAAAACGTGGAAAATCAGTCGAAGAGTCAATGCCAAATCAATTATCGATTGAACGAGTATTATAAGCAGTTAAAATCAGTTGAAGAAAGACTAAGAGAATTAGAACAAGATATATGCTCAGACGATTTCTTCAAGCGGTTGAAGGCAGTCGAATTCAAAGTCGGAGGCCAAGAGAAGAGAGTGAGGTCTCATGGATGAATACAGTGCAGAAAAGAGACAACTTGTAAAGGAGCTCCATGCTCCGGCCAGGAAGAATTTCTCTCGTCGTCGCGTGGAAGTATAGCCTATCAATGACCTTTGGCGACCCGACCTGGCAATTATGATGCAGTATGCGAGTTGCAACAAGAATTATAGATATATCCTGGTAGTAATCGACGTTTTTTCAAGATTCGCATGGGCAAAACCAATGAAGTTGGAATCTGGTGGAGAAGTCACTAGCACATTCGCAAAAATATTAAACAAAGCAGGTATTTTACCGAAGAATTTACAAGATGACAAAGGTCGAGAACTCCATAACAGAGACTTTTCGGAATTGATTAAAGACGATGACATCAATATATATTCCACCTACAGTAATTTGAAGGCTAGTATTTGTGAACGTGTGATTAGGACTTTGAAATCGAAAATTTATCAAATATTCGCGTTAAGAGGGAAATACGTTTGGATCGATGTTCTTCAAGATGTTCTGATAACCTACAATGGTTCGGTCCATCGCATGAATCAGATGGAACCAGTCAAGGTTTGGCAAAAAAGTAAGAATCAAGATCAGATTGAGGCAGATCTTTTATCCACAGCTCATGCGCCAAGGATCATGCCAAAAAATATAAGTTTGAAGTTGGCGATGTTGTGAGAGTAAGCAAATACAAATCTCTCTTCGACAAAGGATATCGACCCAACAGAGTGCAGGGACGTTTACTGAATATCGTGTGCAGCAAACTAATTCACCTACGTATCTGCTCAAGGATTACGACTAAGGAAAGATTGCTGGATGTTTCTATGAAGCAGGTCTTGCTCACGTGCAAGCCGAACGTGTTTCTTGTTGAAAAAATACTGAAGCGGAGAGGAAATCAGGTGCTAGTGAAGTGGTATGGAATAAATCAAACTTCTTGGTGCAAGAGCTCAGATATACTTGATTGGAGCTCATTTATTTACAAACGATAATCTCCATAGGCAGACGTGTGTACATGGTCGCTGTGACAAACTCTCTTGTCATCGCTCGGTGAAAGTGCTACCTTGCGTTGGCGAATGGAGTACAGAGTATGCTTCTCAGATCGTATGGTTCTCTGATCGATGTACATTGAATCTTGATTGAATAAACAATTCTTGTAATCTGACAACCTTAGCTTATTCTTCAATGTCGATTTAGTGATTCTCTTTCCAACACATTTTTCCGAGTCCAGAGCGTCGATACTGTAGAACTTGGATTTAATGAATACGGCAGCTTTTATTGGTACTCCGTGCATCTCATCCGAGAACTTACTTAGGACTTTTTGTTTACACAAAAGCAAATCGTAAGGATTGTTGTGTGCATAATCTGACGTGTCAAAATATTCTTTGCAATAAGGCTTCAGCAAATTATTGTATAAACAAATATTTTGAGAAAATAGATGAGAGAGTCGGTGTCGCTGTAGCACAAAGAAAAATCTTGAGGGTTCTTTGTGAACAATTTCAACATGAAATCATGATGGAAAGAGTAAATGGTAGTCTTTGATAGTTCCAATGTACATAAGCCAATACTCATTGGAACATCATAGAGCACGTTAATGGCTCCCATCTCTATGGCAACGAAGTTTTTATAGAAGATAACAAGCCTTTCAGAGTGTGGATGAGAGACACAGCTCTCGATTCCATAGCGAGTATCCCATCTTTATCTTGAGCAGTATCTTTCGTCTCTTCCTAATGCTCTCGATTGTCTTTCCAAATGATGAATTGATCATTAACTTATAGAGCGCTTTCTCAAACCAATTTTAGGCATTCTGACGATAGACAATATTTATTTCAATGTCAAGTTTCATGAACGGATTTCGGCTAAATTGGAGCACTCGAGTAATCCTTGACACGATGTGTAGATGGATATTTCCGATCTTCAAGGACTGTCTTTAAAGATCAGTCCTTAAAGATCGAAAATATCCAACTACACTTTGTCAAAAAAAAACAAGGACGAAGAAGTATCACAATAATTTTCTTGACACTATAAGTCCATGATCGATTGCTTGCTTCAGATTACGGTAGTAGATCACATAATTCTCTTTGGGTGAGAGAGTTAACAAAAGTTTCTCGTTGTCAGAGTCAGCATTTGGGGCTACCATTTTTGCCGCGGAAAATGGATAATCTCCATGCAAAATGAGCAATCCCTCCGGATAAAACATACAATGACATATCCTATATCGGAGTCATCATTAACAGTAGTAACATCAAGATCAGAAGGATCTTCTAGCCCACGGTGCTCTTGAAATACGTTTACATTCCGCTGATGACCACCAACAGGATTGTTGTGGAATATGTTTCTGGGGCCCTTGGAGCCCATTTTCTGATGAGAATCAAAATCGGCCCTTGGGCCGTTTTTTATAAAAGTCCAAAAAACGTGTTTTTTATCCTTTTTTCAATCTTCCTCCTCGGATAACTCGAAAAAATCGCACTCTAACCGAAAATGTGTAGAGACATCTTTTGTAAATCTTGAAAAATTGCATTAAAAAAGTCCCCACACTTGGATCCGTAAAACGCACTCCGTTCGAGATTCTTGGGGTTTTCATTCCGTAATCATAAATTTTCCGGAAAATCTCAACTCTGTGGCTCTAAAGAAGCTCGTTTCATCAAGGATTGTGTGAGATATGAATTGTAGTGCTTGAAAATGGCGAGTTATCCGGGATTGTTTGATATCCTTACATTTTCCTGGAAATTCATGGTGCTTTGGCGCCAGAACTGTATCAATCTTCGATTGGATCAGTACTAACACCGCCGCGCCAGCACCACTGGCTCCTCAAGAGGCACCCCAGACCGCCACTGCGAGCATATTTGCGCCTCGTACCAAGGATATGAACAATTGTGTAAGATATGAATTGTAGTGCTTGAAAATGGCGAGTTATCCCAAGGGCGGATCCAGAGCTCTCGTTTGGGAGGGCGGTCCCACGATATATATATATATATATATATATATATGTGTGTGTGTGTGTATCAGATTATATATTGTGGACACACACCCACACACTCACACGCGCGCGCACACACCCACACACATGCGAAAAATGGCTATCAGCAATGATAATGATGATTATGATGATGGTAGCGAATACCAACTTGGAAATATTCTCATTGTACTCAGTCTCGGGGAAATTCCCTAAAGATGGCAGTTAGGGATTCAGATTAGTGATAGACCAACTGTTTCCCTGATGGTCGCTATTCGTCATGGTTCCAGTGACTTGAAAGGCTCAACAATACCATGATTCTTCAGTACCTGTTAGCAAATACTATGATCTGGTCTCAAAGTAATTCGCTCAACTCACGATGACTACTGCTACCTAGTATTGCTTAGTCATGGTGTTGCTGAGCCCCTTGGGCTGATTCAAGTGTACCAGGTAATAGCTATTTTGGCAAAAGTGACCGCTCACCAACCTAAATCTTCTTGAAAAGAGCTCTGTAATTCAATTTGTCGAGCGAAACTGCATAATTCTCAACCTGAGTACACGTTTTTGTAGACCAATGCGTCATTGTTAACAAATTCAGTATTGGAAACGATTCGGTTCAGATGCGTTTTTGGGGGGGGGGGATAGCCTTCAAAAAGTGGTTGGGGGGGGGGCGAACGCCCTATCGCCCCCCCCCCTGTATCCGCCCTTGAGTTATCCAGGATTCTTTGATATCCTTCCAATTTCCCGGGAAATTTATGATGACGGAATGAAAATCCCAAAATATCTCGAACGGAGTGTTTTACGGATTCAAGTGAGAAGACTCTTTTATGCAATTTTTTAAGATCTACAAAAGATGTCTCTACACATTTTCGGTTAAAGTGTGATCTTTTCGAGTTATCCGAGGAGAAAGATTGGAAGGAGGATAAAAAACACGTTCTTTGGACTTTTATAAAAAACGGCCCAAGGGCCGATTTTGATTCTTATCAGAAAATAAGCTCCAAGGGCCCCAGAGACATATCCCACAATTATCCCGTTGGTGGTCGTCAGCGGAATATAAACGTATTTCAAGAGCACTGTGACCCATTTGAAATCAGCATACGGAAGTGGCTGACACATGGCTGTGGCATATAATGAGTTAGCATCCAAATGCACAATGTGACTCGTTTCTTTGTTGGGATCATAATTGGGCAGAAAATGTTGTTGGCCTCTTTATATCGAAGAGAAGCCTGGGAAACTCCACCACGTAGCATCCTCTCGAATAGAATGATCATATCGATATTAGTTAACAATTCTCATTCGGTTCTCGTGGGATGAAGCATAGCACTTATCGAATAACCCGGGCGTGAGAGGTAGTGAGCAGGATCGAGAGCGAAGCTCTGATGCGCGGTCTTTCTAAAATTTGTTAAAACATCGCGAAGAAGCAATCCATCTATCTCAAGATATAAATTACTATATTCACGTAAATTGAAGCACCCAAATGCATTCCATACTCTAGCTCCGTGTTAATAATCAGCGTCAGATATATGTGAGTCCTTCAGTATGTTGTAAAAGTCGTTTTTGTCAGAATAGGACGTCGATTTCAGCTTATTGAATGGATCTAAATAGTCATATGGAAAGACAGATTTGCGCGTTACAAGCTTGGATAAATCTTCGATATTCTCACCTGTTCTTTCAGAAATCGACTGAATTCCTTCGTGGAAATTATTCCACAGTGTGGATTTCTTATCATTCTCGAGATAACTTCCTGATCTCTCCAAACTCTCGCTCAAGAATTTGAAAGAGTCTAGAAACGTTAATCCTATTCGAGTCCCTTCGACTCTCTTGAAGACGGCCAGATAATTCTGCATATTATGGGGAATTACTTTGATATCTCCAGGAAGATCGTGGACCAAACTCTTGATTATTAAGTGCAGGTCGTATTTCTTAGAATTATGGCATAGAATTGGCAGATTGAAAGATTCGCGATACGAAAGATTGCATTCATTATGTGCCACGCCTCGGAATCGACCTTGAATGTCAAAAGGAAACAATTAGTCATAGGTCGTTGAAACAGTGAAGCAATGGACTGCATTACCCTTGAAATGGCAATGATCCAAGACACGATCTTCTCCCAGTGGCTGTTCGCAAATGTGGCAATTTCCAGTGATTTGAATCAGCAATTCATCCTCGTAAGTAAGCGATAATTGAACAATATCGTTCAACTCCTGAAAATGGTAAGAGGAGTCATACATGACAAAGAAAAAAAATGTGTAATGCATACCTGTTCCACGATTCTCGCGATTTTCCCGAGACGGATGACAAATTTGCGGGCACAATCTTTGCCCTTGATGGATTCATGAAAACATTTGCTAGGATCATGCTCGCAATGAAAATACATGCCGACAAAGAATGGTACGTGTTTTTGGAACGCATTTCGAATAACTTCGGAACGACGAAGTTTTTGCTCTTGGTTCGTCATCTTCCGAGGATCTATTTTGACTTTAAGCAACACCCTTCCAAAATCGAAGTATAAAATAAATGGTGAGAATTCCTTCTCATAAGATCTTTGGATATTAAGATATTGTCATCTTCTGGAGGAGATCTGACAGCACAGTCAGACACAGTCTTGCGATATTCGCGATGAGAATCGAGTTTAGCTTCGGAATGAAAAGCATGCAAGCATCGGTTGCACAAAAAAAGTTCATGCCCATGTCTACTAACTTGGTGGCTGACAGGTATCGATAGATTGCTTATGTAACAAAAGTGATACTCGTCGTTAGATTCAAAGAGTGATACATTCGCAGGGATGGGCATTTCTTCAGAAGTTGAGCATGAGGGATAAAATTTCGTCTTGGAATCAACACCGTAACAATCAATGGACGAGCAATTAATAATTCAAATCTTGCAATCCGCTCCAATTTCATGGAAAAATCTGAGACATCAATTTTCAAGTATTTTTTATAGTAAGAATTGCTAGACATTTCATTCGCATGACCTTGATGATCAGCTGGGCAAAGGGCAATGAGTACTGACCACTATAAACAGTCGTTGCCGGGATTTTTCCCGTTAATAGTTGCTTTCTTCTTTTCGATCCAATCAGGCAATTCTACAAATTTTGAAGCGCTGATCATCCTTGATTTTATGGCACTTATCTCAAGTGACAGAATTTTTGATAATATCTCCAAATGACGTCATTTCATCATTCATAAATATTATAGACTCATCGAACCAACGATTTGATCGAGAAGATTTCATAAGATCCTCGTAACGAGTTTGAAAATGTTCAATTATTGACGACTCCTCACCTAAATTGATATATGCGGAAAATATCGAACAAAGTTCAGCAGTTTTGAATTCTTTGATCAATGGTCTTAGGAACCTGATTATCAAAGGTTTCGCTAACATACAGAAAGTGACAACGTCGAGACAATTGATATTACCACAAGTTCCCGTCATGATGCGATTTTGAAAGCACTCGGACCTGTATAAAATGATACGTCCCCCATATTTTTGTTGATCCCGGATTGGTACATGTTTTCGAAAATAATATACTTAGATTTGCTTCCATTGTGCAATGTTTCTAGTCGTGCTTTATGTCTAGTTATCAATTTTAACTCATTCGTTGAATTCAATCTTGGAACATGAGATATGCGTCGCATGAGTCTCTTATAACTCTTTTTAAGCTTCAGGATTCGTTTTAAATTCGTTTTGAATTCGTCTTCTGTTCTCAGCAAATTTTCAATTTGTAAGAGATCCTCTCTCTTAATCTCAATAGATAGCAATAGGTCAGACATGATCACTAGTAGAAGTGTAGCTCTGAGATGCAGAAGTCGATTTTATATGCGGAAGCCGACTTTGCTTAGATCATCGGCACGTGCGCTTGGATCATTGTCACTCCTTGTCTTCATCGATCGGATCGTTATCAATGCTGCATATCAAGCATCTGAGCTGAGTAAAAGTGAGAAACTCGTCCACTCAACGTCGCTATAAAACGAGTCCTCGTCGATTGTTGATACCAAGTACGGGAAATCGTGTCCTGTGATTCTTTTTATCGAGAGGAATAAAAATATAGTAATCTACGTGCTAAAACCGACACTGCGATTGATTCTAAAGAAACGAAAATTTTGGTTAGAAAAATTCAACAATGAAAACAAGTTATATTGCCGTCCTGTAGAAAACGGTGGCTATAGACGACTGAAGTTGTATTTATCGCTCGAAGAAGAATCAGCAAGTGAAGATGAAGACGAGAAAGTCGATGATATCGGAAGCACAGGACCAGCAGAAGGCGAAGACCAATCAAGTGGATTATCCAGCAACGAACAATCATCTAGCAACGAACCATCTTCTTTGGGACATCCGTGAGCTAGTGAATTTAAACAACAGGATGACACAATCTAAAGTTAGTCCTCTTGCAATGTTGGATGAACGTTAAGTTCTCCTCTACTTGCAATTCGCCCCTGAAATGCTAAAAAAATGTGAAAAGTTGGAATTGTCTCCCGATACGTGCCAGAATGACAATACCATTCACCTCTGTACAACCAGAATTAATGAATACACCTCAAAATTTGAGTATGTCGAAAACCGAAGGGTTGGAAATTGATGAGCCAGAAACTGAAGAGTTGAGAGCGCTAGAAACCGGAGAGCTAAGAATTGATGAGTCAGAAAATGATTCGTCAAAACCGAGTGAATTAACGAGAGATTGAATCGTCAACTGATCAACCCTCTCTTGAACCCGTAATTCAGGCAATATTCGTCGATGATGATGATAATGTTGATGATATCAACATTTTATGTGAGAAAAAAGAAACTGGACATACCAAGAGGAAACTGGAGGCAATGTTAAGAGCCGAATACGATATAGGAGTTGAGGACTCTGAAGTTTCGATCAGAGTTGTGAGACCAAGGTAAATTTCTACCGTTTACCGTTTCATCTTTGATCAAATTTGATAGTTATTATACTCCAAATTCTTGTCAGAGTGTAGAAGAGATGAAAGAAGCACGAAATCACATCCGGAGTCTTCAGAATGAGATAGGAATTCAAACCATAGCGAGGGAAGGGAACTTCGAAATAATCATGAGATCCGGTGAGAAGGGAATCAATATCAGTTATGAAACATGGAGTGCAATATTAGGAAGAATCAAGGAACTGGGCCGAACTAATAAGGAAGGAGTTGGTGAGGTTGGTTCAATCTATCGGTAATATAGGAACAAAGGAGTTCTTCCCGTTCATTGATTGTGAAGAAAAGGAAGGGGAGAAAATGAAAATAATTTCGAAATTCATAGAAGTCGAAATCAAAAGCGGACACATAAATAAGAGCGATGAATTAGGCATAATGAAATATCTTTCAATATTAAATGTAGAAAGCGAATGTGTTACTAATGGAATTGATAATATATTGATTAACTTGTGATATTAGATTTAAAAAATCAGTATGTCACTAACTCCAATGGAAAAAAATTGTATATTGCTGTATTAACAAGAGAATTTTTTCTAATATTAGATAGAAAACGAGCATCCAAAGTCATGGAAAAAATATGTATCATCTTGAATGCAAATGAATATAATTCACGCTTCATCTGCTTCAAATCATTCCTCATTCCATTCCCGATCGGAAAATTGGTCGAATTCGAGATCGAATGTGCGAACAATGAGAGGAACAGCTTGCTGCTTCACGAGATCGGACAGATAGGAAATCTCATTGATTCTCGATCTACATGTTAAGTAATGCACGCTGGTCGCGTGCGTATGTAGCTCGTTGCACTTGATAGGCACTAGGACTACATATGCATGCGGTGCATTCCAACAAACTGGATGGCTACTCACGCATCGTGAGTATTGCCGCGAGCTCTCACTCAACGCACGCTGGTCGCGTGCGTTGGCAGCTCGGGTGTACTTGACATCAATGCACCAGGACACATCGCGCGAACATGAAGCTGCATAGCTCTGCACGACGGTGAAACTGATTGTATCCAGGCGATTGCTTAAGGATGCGCGCGCAACTTTCGATGAAACCGAGAATCACCGCACGATTCTGACTTTCCCCACCTAGAGGCACTAGAACTGTCAGGCCAAAGCATGCTAACAGCATCACTCCTATATGTATAGCGGTATAGTGCGGCAGCACCATACGGGACAACTCTTACCAGGCGGAGAGAAAGGCCCTGATTGGTATAAGTAGGTATGATGGCTGCGGAGGGGCCTGACGTTGCTCGAATCGGGGAGCTACTAAGGAGAGGGCCGTAGCTAGAGAAAGACAAGATTGCGGAGTGTAGCAATGCCATATGCCCAGCGTGCATATAGCTATATGCCTGGCGCGCATTTAGCTATATAGTCAGCTGAGCTAATTGTTGTTAGTTATTGCGCAATACTCCCTAGTTACCCAGGCTGACGATAATGGGGTTAGATGGGTCGCTGAACCACCCAGAATACAGCCCAACAACAGCATCTTCTAGAAAAGGGATTGAAGGGCATGCCCTTTCAAGGACGTGGGGGAATTTGCTTTTGAATCGGCATAGAGCACCCTACTGCAATGACTTTTTATCAAATGGACGTATAAAAGATTGAGGTGTTTTGGGTTTGCATCCCTTGTGCACCATTGAGTTGTCATGTCCATAGAATGGTTCATGATTGCTTATGAGGATAATGAATTCAAAAACAGGTTGTGTATGCTGTGGATTGTACACCTCGAATTGACAGTACAATATAACGTTAGGAGAACCAAAATCAGTCATTCCTGGAGCTATAAGAAGGGAAATTTTATTATCGACAAAGATTGTCTTTGACATTTTTCTACTGTGATGAAATTTAGTTGCAACGAGCAAGTAATTCTGAGGTAATGAAAAGATACTGACAAGTTGATATTTGATATTCATTTTTCTAAGATCGTTTTCTATGATGTCAATGGAATCGAGCATTGGCTCATGTAGAGATAGATCATCTGTTTTAGGCGTTGAGTAGAATGGATCAAATATATGCACAAATAACTTCCACGTGTTCAGGATCTTGGAAGCTAATGAATGATTCACATGAATTAAATGTTTAAATCAATTCAAGCTGTCATGTTCTTCAATGGTCGTTGTAGCATTCCCCGTAAACAGTCAAAAATATTCTTAGTATACATTTATCAACTCAAGTAAAACCAAGATCATGTGAGTATTTCGCAATTCGAATCTCAATATTTAACCACAACTTCATTGCTTCGAGAACCAAATCTATTATGCAGCGGATTAGATGGATTCAGATTTTGAATAAGGATGATTGGGTTACGTTATACATTTCCTCATTGTGAATCTTTTATATGCCTATCGAAATTCAAAGTGCCACAAATCTTTCATATGCCTATAAATCCAACTTGTTGAGTAATTTGGAAGATATATTTGATAGAGAGATGACAAGATATTGAGATAGTGTGTAGCTGAGTCATTACTCACAATGTGAGGAGTGGCTTGGAAAATAAGGGGCGATGATTGAATCATTTGATTTTGAGGAATGTTGATTGTGAGACCCATGTGGCATGAGAACAGAACGAACATGGGGGTAGCAGACGAAAGTATGACGATCAAGACCATCAAGACAAGAAATTTTGATACATAATGTAAGAAGTTGATGTTGGTAAGGGTGTGTCCTTTAATATCTCAGCAGACGACAAATTGATACAATTACTTCTAGAAACGTGAAATAGGAATATAAGGAGGGATTGAAATAATCTCATCAGCTACATGAAAAATTGTTCATTGATTAAGAATATTTGAATTTTTGGGAGACTCAGGTTTTCAAATCTGGATGATTTCTTGTTGGAAATTTAACAATGGTCCAATTGGTTTGGATTATGAATTTTTCGCTGATTTCGATTGTAAAATCTATCAAATATGTCATTATCTGGAATCACTGTGCACTGTTGATGGTGGTCTGATTGATAAGGATTTTGTGCCATGCAATCAGAAGTTTTGTTGAGATGATCACAAAGGACTTCGACGTATCTTAATTTTTGGTCATCCCAAATTAAATCTTAAATTTGGCCATCTCTGATGATCTTCAATCGTGAATTTGGTAAGTGAGTGATTGAGTATCCTTTTCTTGTGAGAATTGTAAGTTCTTCTCTCTGAATGCGTCTCTTCTTTAGTTGTTGGTTGGATAGGTTTGGTTCCGTCTTGAATATTTCATAATCAATTTCGCTTAAGTTGAGGAGACTTTGAGAATTTTCTAGAATGTTAGTACTAAATACCAAAATGTTTGTCCAGACGTAAATTTTTTCCTGTAATAGACCAATTATTTTCATCTTCATACTGTAGAATTTCTTCAATCCATTCTTCAACTTCATGGTTGTTAAATTTATAATTTTTCCTGATTAGAACTCTGTTTCCAAAAGACTGCTTTGATTCAGAGTGATCTTCAGTTTGGATCAAATCATGATTAGATTGATCCTGACCAGAACATGATATATGCTGTTTCGTTGGCAATAGAAGGAGTGGGTAATCTTCATAATGATTATCTGGACTATTAAAGTTTTTCGGAGACAATCTTGAAAGTTAAAATTTCATATCGAACAATGCTTGTGAATTTTTGGAGACTTGTTGTTGTAGGTGTGCAATTTGTGTTTGCTCCTGGAGTGATTGGTATCCTATGAATTGGATAGTCTCAAGCAGCTTTCATAGACTAGGATCCATAGCGAGGTCATCAAATTTCGAGGATAAGTTATCCATTTCTAAACCCGCAAATTCTGGAATAGATTTCATACTATGTGGTAGAGAAATTTTGATAATTCATCAATGAGTATGCTTGATCTCACCTTCTTAAACCAGCAGAGGAGAAATCTGTAGGAGATTGTAGTATTCTTGGGGTATTTTGGGAAGATATATTATTCATATTGAATTACAATTGAAACAACGTATACCCTTTGGATCAAGATTACGAGTTGTTAGTATTGATGGATTGATATTGCTTTTTTTGTTCTTTGATGATAAACTTTCCAGAGTAAAGATATGAATTTTGATTCAGAAAATGTAAAACAAGATGTTAAATGATTGGACGCAGCATGTATGCGGCAAATTGATGGATCTAATGAAGTTATAGTTAATTCAGCTTTCTGAATTAAATTCATATGAATGAGTTTCGAGAAATTTATTCGAAGCAATAAAGTGAAGCAGATTCAATTAGATTTATTCAGGAATACGCATATACATATGATACCTTGCAGCAACTTTGCAAAATGCTTCCAAGTCACTGCGATAACTCATCAAAATCAGGTTCTCCCAATGTGATAAACAAAAGCCATCATTTTCACTGATGGATTTCGAGTAGACTCCAGTAAATCTATCATTCGGAATCGAAATGTATGCTTTATAACTTGAGGAATACATCAAATTATGAATTCTTGGTGTGCATAGAACTGACTCATGAAGATTGAATGGCGAAAATACAATACTTGATGATATGGTTGGAACTGCTGTCGGGATGCGATGCGTTGAATTAGATGCTGAAGTTGTAGTCCATCGAAGTTCGTCTTTCTCCTTTATACCATGATGTTGATAATGGAAAGTTGTCGTATCTATGTTCCTTGGAGAATGCGGCAACCCACGATGATGACGCCCAGTGCTTCTGATTGCATCCTGTGGTACAGCTTATCGGGCAGGATTTAAAATGATTCAGGCCTTCTCGCAAGAGATATTTCTAAGTCCATGGCGGCTGCCACTGAGTTCTGATGACAGGATTATTTAGTTGCTGGTATCACTCGTCACTTGTACAATTCTTCCATGGTGTTTTATTATTTGTTTTCACGAGAAAATTTTCCTGTACAGGTCTTTCGCATCCACACCTAGCACAAAAAAGTGTTACGGGGGAAGAGAGGGGTAATTCGAATGAATCACGAAGAAGTCGACGGAAATTGTACTTTAATATGGAAATAAAAGGCTCGAGGGAGAGAGTGTTCAACGAGTGGTTGGTACGAGCGGTCTGGCTGCTGCACGGCTCGTCGTCGACGACGATGGTCCATGCTCCAGCGTGGACCGATGCAGTGGGGGTGTAATCCGCTCCGTCAAAGTGCTGACGGTGCATCAGCGTCAGCCAGCAAACCGCGAACATACGTGGCGCGGCTGCGGGTGCAACGTCATCGTGGCACGAAGGGTAGAGATGAGGTCAGGCACTGAGCTCCACTTCTACCCACGTGACAACTCGTAAAAATGGGTAAATGTCATACTTCTCGGATTTTCGCGCAGTTGAGAGCTCACAAGAGGGATGAGAGTCATAACATTCATAAGTTCTCCTTGGATCATGCACTTCCAGCACTCTCTAGTTCTTCGAGGAGGTTGAATCAGAGATAATAGTTGAAGCCGACGAGAAGTGATCCCTCTGGATCCAACTGGAAATTCCTGAAAAATTCAAGAGAAGGCCATGTTCAACCCCGTTGGAAACCAATGAGTCGTTTATGAACAACTCGTTGAGTCCAATATTCGCTTCATAATGTGGAGTCATTCCGAATGACTCATTGGAACGACTCGTTTGGGAAGTTTTACATCCTAAGGTTTTTGCTGGTACTGGCCTATTATTCGGAGATAATCACAATTCAAGTGAAAAAACTCAAATTGCAAAATATACCGCATGACTCATCTCAACGAGTCATTTGGACGACTTTCTATGATGGATCGAATATCGGACTTGTTCATCGAGTCGTCGGAATGACTCATTCGTTTTCCTAGGGAAATAAGCATAGAGTATTGGCACTCTCAATATACTCTGACATAATAAACATGTACGGCATTCTTATGTCTCCCATCTGAGGCATGTTCATTTCTACGCCGTACAATACTCCTGGGAGGATCAATTTATGGTTCCATGGTGTACGTGCGGATTGACGTGCATAAATTATATCACAATACCAAATGGAAGAACCCCTTCCTTCTTATATTTCAACCAGGCCGAGTGATGAAGATGGACAAGGGTGTAACGAGAGTTTCACGTCTCTGGTCACTGGTTTAGCTTACGCGGACTACGCATAGTCCAAGCAAGCCATACCAGGTGGGACACCCGTTTGGGTGAGGCCCAAGGGGTGGGCCCGGCCATGTAGAATCTCTCTCCGCTAGATGTTCGACACCTAGGGCATCGGGCAATCAAGGAGGAGATCCACCCGTATCTACCACCTCAGCCCGAAACCGCGTGAGCGTTACTCCAAGATGAGTGGCATGCCTCGTGCTCAATTGCGAGCGTTCCTCTTCTTTCTCTCCTCTCTTCGACCTCCTGTCGGCATCGTCTGTCTCCATTCTTCTTTCCTCCCTCTTCCTCTTCTCTCTTTGCCCTTCTCTCCTCTTCCTCCCCTTTTTAGGACATCATGCTCCTCCGGGAGTCATGGACCTCTTCTGTTGGGGCCGGATGGTTTACTGTGGTTCACCCGCTTCGATGTGCCTCACTTCACTCTCTTTCTCCTCCTTCCGAGTCATTACCAGCTTGATGTAGCCAGTGACTATCCCATGTCTCCTGGTTGCGGAGCAAGTGCATAACGAGGTTCTCAGGTGTAAGTTGAGCTCCCAGCCATTCATCTAATTTGGCGTGTTCTCTTCGGGTGTGATCGCACGTGAACAGGCGTGTTCAGCATCGCCCCAGTTATCCTCGCATAATTGACGAGCTGGAGACGTATTCTCCTTGAACCGGATCAGATAGGCACCGGTGCAACCGTGGTCGCTCACTGCTTGCGTTGTCCAGTAATCTATCTCTCCGTGGATGCGTTCCGTCCACTTGGCTAAATCGCGAATCAGCCGATGCGTCCATCTGCTATCAGCGAATGGCGAATCCCACTCAGTTTGCTACAACCCAAGGGTGATCTCCTTCTCGTTATCGCGGATGATGTCCTTCATCGTCGGGGTGAGCACTCGATCGGCCCCGATCACTTTCTGTTTGTTCCAGATCCTCACTCTTTCCGCGACGAGCAAGTGAATGAGTGGCGTCCCCATCAAGACGCAAGCTGCGTCTTCTGTCACGGTGTGGTAGGCACGGATGCTCCTGAGGATCGCTCTCCGGTGGACAGGCCCCATCCTCTTTCCGATGATGGCCTTCTCTACTCTCTTCCCCCACTCGGGTGCACCGCACAGCACGATGGAAGCGCTCACAGTGTTGAGCAGTGCACGCCTCCCTTCCCCAGTTCTTCTGGTGTTGGGCATCAGCGACTGGAGCGTAGCTCTGACCCTGCTTGCCTCCTGAGTGGTTCACTGGATGTGCGTCTCGAACGACCACTCATCGTCGAGCTATACGCCAAGGTATTTCAGCTCTGTTTTGCGGGGGATCTCTTGTCTGTTGATAAAAAAACAGAGCAAGCCAAACTTCTCCTTTCTCGGGACTACTATGGCTTCGCACTTCTTGACAGCAAGCTCTAGGAGCCTGCTGGTCATCCACTTGTAGACTCGGACCAGTGCATCGTTCTTGCGTCTATCCAAGAGTTTTTCGTTGTCTGCCCGTACTATGCGTCCCACGTTGTTCGCGGAAGCCACAATTATCACCCCTTCTGGCACTTGCTATCTCTCTCCGTCCCCATTTCCCCCTCCCTCTCCGTCCCCCTTTTTTTTTTAAGGTGGTTAGAGGGCAAAATCTGCCTCAAGATCCGTCGGATCCGTCCCCAGACACCGGGCTGGTTCAGCTTAGGCGGACTACGCATAGCCCACGCAGACCATACCAGACGGGACACGGGTTTGGGTGGGGCCCACCGAGAGGTGGGCCCGGCCGTGTAATATCCCTCTCCCCTTGGTATCCGATACCTAGAGCATCGGGCAATCAAGAAGGAGATGCACCTGCATCTGCCATCTCATCCCGGAACCGCGTGAGCATTACCTCAGGATGAGCGGCATGTCTCGCGCTCGATTGCGAGCGTTCCTCTCCTCCATCTTCTCTCTTCGGCCACTTGTCGGCATCTTCTATCTTCATTCTTCATTGTTCCCTCTCTTTCTTCTTTCTTCCCTCTTCTTTCTTCTTTCTCCCCTCTTCAGGGCATCATATTCCTCCTGGAATCATTCGGGCCTCTTCTGTATTCATTGGCAGACTCACTGTAATTCGCCGGCATCGAGGCGCCTCACTTCCCTCTCTTTCTCCTCCTTGCGGTCCATCACCAGCCTGATGTATGCGGTGACTCTATCCCATGTCTCCCGGTTGCGGAGCAAGTACGGGACGAGATTCTCAGGTGTTAGTTGAGCACCCAGCCATCTATCCAGCTCGGCGCGCTCTCTCCGGGTGTCGCTGCACTTGAACAGGGCATGTTCGGCGTCATCCCAGTCGTCCCCGCATGACTGACATGCTGGGGTCGTCCTCTTCTTGAACCTGGTTAGATAGGAGCCGGGGCAACCATGATCGCTCAGTGCCTGAGTCGTCCAGAAGTCCATCTCTCCGTGGGAACGTTCCGCCCACTTGGCTATGGCACGGATCAACCAGTGCGTCCATCTGCCATTCGCGAATGGCGAGTCCCACTCAGTTTGCCACTGTTCGAGGGTGGTTTCCTTCTCGTTGTCGCGGATGATCTCCTTCTTCGTCGGAGTGAGTACTCGTTCGGCTCCGATCACTTTCTGGCGGTCCCAGATCCTCACTCGCTCCGCGACAAGCAAGTGGATGGGCGGAGTACTCGCCAATAGGTAAGCCGCATCTCCTGACACAGTGCGGTAGGCACGGATACTTCTCAGGGCCGCTCTTCGATGGACAGGCCCCATTTCACACAAAAGAGTCTGAGCTCAAGTTGACAGCGTCATCAACCCCGTTGCTAGGTTGCGTAATCTGGATCCTGAGCGCGGGGTTGTTCCTCAGCAGCTTCTCTGCCGCCTCTTGTGCTTCTGCTGCAACCTTCGCATTCTTTCCTAGTTGGACTGGAAAAGTGAGCTTCGATTGCTTCAGCACTCGTTTTTCCGCTTCCTCACCCGAACCCTTTCTCTTCTTACTGTTTGGGGTGAGCTCTACCTCCCTCTTGCGTTGGTCCTTCCCTCCAACTCCTTCAGCCTGTGGCGTATTTCCATTGCTTATAGCTTTACGCGTGAGTCCGCCAGCCAAGTGTGTCACTGGTAGCGCGCTTTGCATCGTTCGGCCCCCCCCCCCAAGATCCGAATGGGGCCCCGCTTTACTTGGAGAATTCTCGCCGTCAATGCTGGGCATCATCTTCTTTCTTCTGTTTTCCGGGGCCTGGAAACCCATGCTGGCCGACCCCGGACCAGACCAGCACGGGTGTGGTTCTTTGTGTGATGCGTGTTCTGTATAATGTCGGTGTGTCTGTGTAATGCTTGAGCAAGCGTAAGTATGGTGCATGTGTGGTGTAGTGTGTGTAAGTGTAAGTGTAGGACTCGGGTCCGGAGGGGCGCCGCTCCCTCAAGCTCCAAGTGCAGCCCGAAGGTCACACTCGAAGCCCCTTACGGGGTATCTCTCTCTCTCTCTCTCTCTCTCTCTCTCTCTCTCTCTCTCTCTCTCTCTCTTTCTCTCTCTCTTTTTCTCTCTCTGGCGTGGTGAGTGTGATCACTTGTATACTTATCTTGCTCCACAATTATTGGATTAAAAGTTACTCACAAGGTTCCTGTGAGGATAATTTGTTGCAGATTCGATTGTGTTCCTGCTGGCTCAAGCAAACAGAGCATAATCAGCACGGCTTCTCACCGACGAGCCAAAGGAATCACAATCAATCTGCTACTCTGAAACATTGAGGTTAAGTGCACTGCGGCCAAGCCTCACTTGAGAGATTGATTGATTGATTGATAACCTTTATTCACCCGAGGGCAAAATTGAAAAAATACAGTGGCATATGTCACATATGTTTCACCTACATGAAAAATATATAAAACAGTATGAATATTTGTATTTTTGGTCAAGGAATATAAGAATTATCACAGAAAGTGACTAGTCATTTTAAGGCATCGAGAGATGCATAAAAGTCAAGGAAGAGAATGATGAAATACATTCTCATGTACATATATCAGTCATTACAAGAACGATCGAGGAAAGGAGAACATTCTCATGTAGAAAAGCATATAAAAAGCTTGGGCCAGCACAAATATCACAGGAATTCTAATACAGTGACGAAGTAGGCACGTATAACTCTTTTTGAAAAAGGAAACGCTGATTGAAAAGAGCCCAAACATATCACAGTTTAGAGATTGAAATAATGTCTCCTCTCCACATCAATCCTCTGAGAAGACTGAGTCAGAAGGCAATGATTCAAGGCCTCTTTGAATACTGATACTTCCCCCGGCTGCCGAAAGCCCGAAGGGAGAAAGTTCCACAAATGAGCACATTGAGCCTGGAATGATCTTCTTCCGTACTCAAATCTCATATTGGGAACCTTGAGTACCCGCTCTTCTGCATCACCGCGTACGGGGCGTTCAGATTGGTACCTGGTAAACATCGCAGCTAGGTAGCCAGGTTCTCCAAGATGCATGATCCTATGCATTAAAAGTGCTGCGAAGTACATTCTCCGCGAATCAGTACGTAACCAACCCAAACGCTCCCTAAACAGGGTGATGTGCTCGTCTCTCCTAAGATCAGAAGTGTACCTCACACATGAATTGCTCAGTCGCTGTATCCGTTGCCGCTGTTCGTCCGTGGCGTCGAGGTACACGACTGTGCAATAATCATAATGCGGTTGAAATAATGACTCGACTAGGCGAATTCGGAGAGGTCTGGTGATACACGCCCTAAGAAACCGCAATCCGTATAGGGCTCTGTTTACTTTCTTAGTTACTTGGTCAATGTGCGGTTTCCACGTCAGTTCACTATCAAGTGTAACACCAAGACTCACGACCGTATCGCTGAACGGAATGATTTTTCCTTCTTGTATCTCAACACCTGGCAAGTCCATTCTCTTCAGATCTTTGATATTTCTCTCAGAGCTGAAGAATATTGCCTTGGTCTTGCCAGCGTTGAGACGCAGGCCGGAACTTCTGGCCCATTCAGCATTGAGTCGTCCTACTTCTCCCAGCTGAGTGATGCCTTCCTTGATCCTAGTTTTCTCGACTTGGAGATAAATTTGAAGATCATCCGCATAGAATAGATGATATACCGACTCTCCGTCTAGCAAACCAGGTAAGTCATTAACATATGAGCTGAAGAGTAAAGGCCCGGGAACGGATCCCTGTGGAACACCCAGATTGGTTTCGAGCCAATCAGAACTACCGGATTTTGAAGTGACTATTTGTGTGCGGCCTTGTGAGTATGATTTTATCCACAGGAGTGCCGATCTTGAAAAACCAAGGTTTCGGAGCTTCCTCAACAGCTTTGAAGGTGTTAATGTGTCGAAAGCTTTGCTAAAGTCGAATAGTAGGAGTAAGGTGATCTTCTTCCTATCAATGCCTACTCTGGTGTCATCCGTCAACTCTAGTAAGGCTGTCTGGGTGCTATGGTATTGCCTGAAACCAGTCTGGAAGCGATCAAGAAGTTTCTCTATCCTCAAATACTCCGTGATTTGGTCATGTGCAATTTTTCCCAGAACCTTGGAAAGGAAGCACGGCAGCGCTATGGGACGGAAGTCCGAGGCCGTTGATGGAGCTGCAGTCTTTTTCATTGCAATCAGCTGCGGTTGCTCCCAAGCCTCAAGAAAAACGCTATGAGCGAAAGAGGAATTGAAAATATGTACTATAAGATCACCAATTGCCGGAAGAGCTTTCGCGATCACGCTCTGGGGGATCCCATCCACCCCACGGGCCTGCGAGGAGAAATGTTTAATAGCAAGGACTACATAATTGAAATTTGTGGGCTTAAATTTGAACCCCTCCTCCGTTACAGAGTTAATATCGTCCATTGCTTCATTGATATTTTCGTGAGGCGAAACAGAGACCCCCCTGAAGTGAGCGTTCAACTCATCCGGTGTGAAACCGTGAAGTTCCCCCTCTTTGCTCTTGGGCAAGAGGCCGAGGTTGCGCATCTCCTTCCAGATGTTCCTGTTCTGCTCAAGAGCATCTGGAAGATGGTTTTGAAGGAAGGAATTACGCTCTTGCTCAATGCGCAGATCGACCTCTTCGCTAAGCCGAAAGTACTCATTTTGAAGCTCAGGACACTTGTGCTGGTTGCGTTGCATGCGCTCCTAGCGCCTGCGCGTCGCGTCACGCTTATTCATGAGCACCCTCAACTCAGGACCAATCCAAGGAGCATCATTCTTACGCGGGTTTATAGTTTTTTCCGGTGCTAGTTCATCTAAAACAATCTTTAAATTTTCATTCAAGCAGTGAATTGCGTCTTCCAAACTGGTTTCGGAATTCTCGAGAGCTGTCCAGTCACAGCGAAGCAGACGGTCATTCAGTATCTCCGGAGTGATGTTACGAAAATCCCTATACTTGAAGGAATTTTTTGGCGGAGTAGGGGTGAAGACGTTGATGGTGACCTCAATGACCGAGTGCCCCCCAAAACTGGGCAGGTGTCTGTTGTGAAAGTCAGTAATGGTGTCGTTGTCATCTACGTAGATGTGATCAATCCATGTATGAGATACGTTGGGGTTGTGTTGGTTAGTCGGGCCATGCTGTACTATCTGCAAGGCTAGTTCTTCTGTGAGCGCAGTCAGTGTCTTGGTGTCGGGATGAGCAGTATCCAACAAGTCCGCGTTCAGATCACCCATAATGATTTTGTGACTATAATCTCCACACAGCCGGCGTAACGAGCCAAACAGCCCATCATCCTTCTGCATGGCGATTTTTGGGGGTCTGTAGATTACCACGACTAATATTGGGGGTGAGCTGCCTTGCTGTACGCCACAGAAAAGAAATTCAGGCACGCCAGGTTCCCCCGGCCCAAAAGTATTCGACGAAATCAACCTCTCAACTTTGAAGTCATTGCGCTCATACAAGGCCTCTCCTCCACCCTCTCTGTTGCGATCTTGTCGCAACAACGAAAAACCTGGAATCTGAACGAGACTGTCATCCACATACTCATCTAGCTTCGAATCGGCCACCCCAAATAGATGTTAGGAGGGATCGTTAGCGATGAGCAAGCGTAGATGCTCAATCTTATCTATCAGGGAGTTAAGGTTGATAAATCCCGCTTTTAAGGAACCTCCACCCCCTCGTCGCTCCTCAGCAGCCGTATTTAGTCAGGGAGCCTCCGCTGGTTCTGCTGCCGGAACTCGGCTCTGCTCCGGAACGGCTGTGCAGTTCTGGGTATTGTTAGAGGACTCGGAGTATGTTTCGGAACACTTCGACAGGCCGTTTGAATGACCTGCAGATCAGCGAGAGATTCGAACGCATGCGCTCGCTCACCATTTTTCCGCCTGACCTAGAAACGTCCACCGCTGTGCCAGACGTATCTTAGACCCAAACCGCGTGCAACCGATATCAAACGTGTGTATTCCTTGTACTTCTCACGGGGGAGCATTTCATTTATAAAGATTTTACGGTTTGGCACATGAGCTTACGCATCTGAGTCAAGTAGATTAGGCTGGATGGTATTAGCCGTGAAATAATTATTGGCGATTGAACGTTTAGCCCGAATCACTTCCCCGACTAAATGGCTACTGGAGAGTTGGACTACGCATGATGGTAGAGTGCGTGAGACGGCAGCTGAGGCTCGTGAAGATGGATCCGAATCACGATTACTTGCTGGAGGCCTCTCCTCAGACGCATGCCTTGGATGCAGGACATAAACATCAACAATGTCTGCCCTCTCCAGCGAAGGACGAATGGACTTGAGCACTGCGTAGGAAATACCAGATATTTGTGCCGGTGAGGCCATAGAATTTTCTTTCAAAACACCATTAATAATCAATTCACAGCGCTCAAGCCCATCATTTCCGTGTCCCCGTCCTTGCTTCCCATCATAAGAATGGGGGGACTCGTTCATCCGAGGTGGATTAATAAGAATCGAGGATCGATGTGTCGATTCGGCATTGCAATTCTCATGATTTTTCAATTTATAATTTTGCAGAGTACTCTGGAAGCCTTCAAGCAGCTCAGTAAGAGTGGAAATCTGGCCTTTCAAATTGGAATTCTGCTCCAGAAGAAGCTGGTGATCCAAGCAGAGCTCCTTCAGCTGGGAGTTCTGCTTCTTCATAAGTCCCTCGAGAGAAGATACACGTGCTAACAGGCAATCATCCACCTCTTTCACCTCTGGCGTGAGAGATGGAGGGGGAATGGCAACGTTACGTCGACTCACGAGGGATTTTATTTCGTCAAGCTGGTTCTGGAGCAAGGCATATTGGTCGTGAAATAGGACCAGAGTACTCTGTGCTATAAGTACCCATTTCGGCTCCGGAGAAGGTAACGGCGTCGATGTGGGCGATGCTGAAGGATGTTCCAAAATGTTGGAGCTGTTTCTCTCCTCCATCCCAGCAGGGCCGCTCTCAGTTGGTGTAGGAAGCAGCAACTGGGAGGCAGTAGTGAGCCGCTCTGGTGTTTGCTGCTTTTGAATACTCGCGGGCTCTACCTTGCTGAAGTCGTGGATGGTGGCGCCACGTGATGGAGTTGGTACATCAGCTTGCGGAATACCCCCCGCTAGCGCGAGCTGTGGACTCCGGGGGAATGAGAGTTCTTAGTGGTGGGGAGCTTCGCGCTACGTCGCACGCTGGTACATTGCGGAGCGGGGGGAGACAATCCAGATGCAGCATGCGTGCTGAGCCGCGTGTGTGAGTTGGGCTGATTACTCACACGTCTCTGCGAGTTCGTTTTCTCCTTCTCTCTCTCTCTCTCTCTCTCTCTCTCTCTCTCTCTCTCTCTCTCTCTCTCTCTATCCGAATATCCATTAATTTTATATATATATATATACATTCTGCGCGTGATAATCGCGCAGCGAGGAAGCGTGACAAAGAGACAGTAGCAGACAGTAGTGCCACCTGCGAGCTAGGCTGAGCTATAGCTCATTGATTAATCACTCAATAACAGATTTTGATTCTAATAGAAGGTAATAGATTAGTTCCCTCTTTGGAACTGAACAAAGCATTTTCTGTCTAAATTTGTGCCAAAGTGCAAATGTAATGAGTGGTGATGTGCCTAAATCCTCAAAGAGAGTTGTGGCAGAATTTCTTCCACACAGGTTCTCATCATCATTATGTTGCAGACTTCTCAACCGAAAGAAGAAATTGGTGTTGTGAAACAGCTCAAGCAGGTTACAAAGACTCTATGAGAAGAGTTTTTGGCCTCAATGCTGATCAACAAATGAATCAAGCCATGCGAAAAGGGACCTTCGTGCAAATGACAAATTGTCGGGAAACAAAAAAACCGTGTTGCATCTCTGCCATTCACAATTCCCCAACGCCAATGTGCATACGAATACTTCTCATCAGTATGTACTATAATCTCCTCCATTTTTTCACGAAGGGTGGTCTGCAGAGTTGTTTTTTGATGGAAACTCGAGTGGACTTGGGTCCTTTTCAGCATGAATTCCACCTTAAAGCTATGATTTCATATCAAGACACTACGGAACTGGAAAATATTGAATTTCAACAATATCTTGATGATCATCATATATTCATAGCGGGATTGAGGTACCTTTTTGCTCGGATTGACTGAAAATACTTCGGATAAAATTATGAAGTTCATTGCGACAAACAAAACCATTATAACTATCTAAATCACGTAACACTAACATTCATAAGATCTATGAATCTATGAATGTATTCATTTTGGCTATTTGAAAAAGGCTCGCCACACGTTTTCGATCTGTTTCTCTCATCCCGTGCCCAAGATGAAGGATCGCTACGACTTTTCCGTTTTTCGCCATTGTTACTCCTGTCACAATCCATATTCTAGATTCTATACACTATGAGACATACAAGATCAACGTCCGCAGAGCTATCGGATGATACACTAGATACGACAGCACTTTTTGATCATTAAAAAATTCGAGTTGAGTTCAGAGCGGAGAGTATACACCTATATGCCTGTACATCATTTGAGGCGTGGCAAGATGTAAACATTCAGCTCGCTGACCAACTGGCTCCAAGAACCACAGCGATCAACTGTGTGAGTGATAGATGTGATGATACAGTGCGTAAGTATTAGTCATTGTAGGTTCTTTTATCAATCCATGCAAAAAGGGCCCCATATCCTGTACTTGGGTCCCTTTCTGCATGGATCGGGTCTCAAGGATTGGTTATATCGGATTCATTTCATATGCAGGTGATAAAGGAATGGTCAAAGAGTGCAAATATCACCTTATCTCAATTTCGCAAAAAATGGCGCTTAGGTCCCTTTTTGCATGGCTCGAATCAAATCATTCACCCCACCATCCTTTGGAATTTGAGCATTTAGTTGCAGTTACTTCAAAAACGCATTGCTCTGCTACAACCTTAATTAGTTCATCCTAATGAATCTATAGGTTTATTCATTCTTGGTGAAACTATATAATGTGTCTCCATTATTGAGTGGATGTGGTGAAACTCTGAGCGAAAAGTCTGGTGATGGAAGTTGGAAATTTCAAAGAGTATAAAATCTAGGTATAGCATGCTTGGACTCTCAACATGGTTGTTCCTTGAGGTACATCATTCAATGATCCTGGTATCATTCCAAGATTAGATCTTGGTATGAGAAAAGCGACAAAGTTATACCAACACAATTGTACATCTTTCGTCGAGCCAAGTTTCACTCACAATCAAACAAAGACATTTGGTGTCATCTTTCTTGAGAGCAGTCCATATAATTGTTTAGAGATTTCTCCACAATTGTAGGGTTGGTCTGAAGAGGTTGTCTGGGCTTGTACCTAGATCAAGGACTATCCTGGCCTCAAATTATATAATTCGAAACTGATTCAGGTTCAAATTTCACTCCCATCCATCAAAATAAGTACAAATATCAGACATGTTTTTTCCGCTAATCTGAATTATAATTTACCGCAAAGGATACTATACAATCAATATCTAGATTTTGATGCGTAGTTATTGTTATATGCAAAGACATAATCGTAGTTTTGTATAGCCTAAACTAGAAGATGATGGGATATGTGCACAGCCGCTCATGAATTTTATTCATATCATTTTCAAACCAATGTATGCTGGTCTTTCACCAACAAATATTTCAGGAATTGAATACACTTAGACCAGGGACAAAATCCTTGGAAAACTGACATACAATTCTATTTGACTTCTCTATTATAAGAGATTACATTGAATAACTATGTTTGATAGTGAGTGAAACTTGACTCGACGAAAGATGTGCAAACATGTTGGTGTAACTTTGTCGCTTTTCTCATACCAGGATCTGATTGTAGAATGGTACCAGGATCATAGAATAACACCGGCCCACAATTTGGAGAAAGTTAGCCTCCCAGAAAAGGGGGACACATATTTCGACGTAGAATCGTGCGCTGAGTCCAAATATGGCATCGGTTTTGATCGTACGACC
This sequence comes from Eretmocerus hayati, assembly GCA_029851415.1. Taxonomy (NCBI): domain Eukaryota; kingdom Metazoa; phylum Arthropoda; class Insecta; order Hymenoptera; family Aphelinidae; genus Eretmocerus; species Eretmocerus hayati. The sequence goes on along the minus strand of CM056742.1, from coordinate 70,459,377 downwards.
CCAAAATTTCGAGATATTTGATGAAGAAATTTTTCTTCCAGACTTACTGGAATTTCGACCTCGGAATCGGGAAGACGAGACAATTTTACGTCCAAATATGTATTTTGGAAGAAATTTTTTGATTGATCCCCGTAGGAAACATGTCGACTACCAGCTATCGCCATGACGTGAATCATGAGGTGACACTCGTGGTCCAGTACTAGGAGTGACACTCGTGGTCCAGTAGTAGAACCGACACTCGTGGTCCAGTACTAGAGGTGACACTCGTAGTCCAGTACTCAAGGTGACACTTGTGGTCCGGTACTCGAGGTGACACACGTGGTCCAGTGCTCGATGTTCTTCGATCCATACCTGAGTATTCTACACGAACTGACTTCCTGCCCCGCAAAAAGCTACAGTCGTATGATGACGATGTCAAGGGACTCGTTTGCACACCCAGGCTTGCGATCGGTATGCAGTATCTCAATCCCTCAATTCCGGGGAACTCTTTTGTAACGCGTAACGCGGTAGCGTCACACGGACCTGACATTTTGCCCCTAAAATCGATCTTACGGATGAAAAGTTTTAGCTACAGGTTTGGAATTTTAGAAATTTTGATTCGACCACCAAATACTTTAGAAGAATGGCAGGGGCCTCTGTAGTTCCACGTTCAAGGGTCTGACTAGTACCACACGGACCTGACATGAAAATTTAGCAAAACTAGATGTTCGCCGAAAAGTACTCCGCAAAGGGCGAGAATCAATTTTTTTCGAGATCGTAAGGCATGGATAAAAATTTCGCCTGGCGATTTGATTCAAGAAAAAGTTAATGCGGAAAGGCTTCGAATGAGGCAAATTGACTTTGATTGAGGGAAAGGGACTAGGTGGTTAAGCATGGTGAAGTGGACCTTGTCAGGTATGGCCCCGAAAGTATTTTTCTTGACTTTCTAACCCCAAATCATGACAAAAGCAAAGGTTTGTAGGTCCCGAAGTGACCCCTGTTTTCTACGGCACCCTAGGGATCCTCTAAAAAACCCTCGGAATCGATGTTCCTTCTATCAAATCGCATTCTAATGCATTTCAACGAATCGATCTGAAATTTTTTTGACATATCCTTGAAACTCCACCAAATAGAAGAAAGATATTTGCATACTGACAACTTTGGATTTAGGCCCGGAAAAAAATTCTTGAATATCGAAAAACGGTTTTTCTCATAGAGGTTGGGGATAAGCACGGAATTCGAACATTCTACCGTGTTTGTCAGGTAATTTTACATCGAAAACTGCTTTGAAACATATAACTTCAGGTAGTGGAAAGTGGTCAAAGAAGCCAATAAACGTTTTTAAAGCAAATTTTGATTCAGTAATTTGCATCTTCTGCGCATGCTCGTCTTTCTACGTCTCAGTATTTTCAATCGGAAGCTGATGCAATTTCCTTTCAAATGACCTCTTGAGGAGGTCAATTTGATGCAGTAAAACCTGAGATCTAGCTGGTCCAAAAAATAGAGATATCCAAGGTATGAAATCCGTGAAGCCGTGGCTCCTTCAATGGGCCCGAAAAGTGTGAATTTTGAGTCGGACTGTTTCAAAGATGTAAACATGTGTTTTCGATGTAATTTTTGACGTAGAGACCGAATCCGTGGTCAGTTTTGTTCCAAACCTTCAAGATTTGAGATGATCCTTAAAAAACCGACCGGAGGGTGTACGGCCTTTTCCAGCCTTTTTCTACACATTTGAGATGTATATTGGGTATAGGCAAAGGTTTGGACTTGTCGCGTGGAGAATGCAAGTATGTTTTACTTTGTACTTTGACCAGCTGAAGACGATAGCGATGGTTTTGAGGCAGAGGAATGACTCGAGAGAGAGATATAAGGTGCATGATGCAGTACTTTCTGATGAGATCATAAAACGAAATATAGCTCCATCAGGCCAAATCTGACTTCCAACTCAATCCCAAGCCTCGGAATCATCGGCATCATCTTCAGCTGCTCAGAATACAGAGTAAAACATACTTGCATCTTCTACGCGACAAGTCTAAACCTTTGCCTATACCCAACATACATCTCAAATGTGTAGAAAAAGGCTGGGAGTGGCCGTACACCCTCCGGTCGGTTTTTTGATAATCATCAAAAATCTTGAAGGTTTGAAACAAAACTGACCACGGATTCGGATTCTACGTCAAAAATTACATCGAATACACATGTTCACATCTTTGAAACAGTTCGACTCAAAGTTCGCACTTCTCGGGCTCATTGAAGGAGCCACGGCTTCACGGATTTGATACCTTGGATTTCTCCATTTCTTGGACCAGCTAGATCTCAGATTACACTGCATCAAATTGACCTCCTCAAGAGGTCATTTTAAAGGAAATTGCATCAGCTATCGATTGAAAATACCTCCAGAGACGTAGAAAGACGAGCATGCGCAGAAGATGCAAATTACTGAATCAAAATTTGCTTTAAAAACGTTGATTGGCTTTTTTGACCACTTTCCACCACCTAAAGTTATATGTTTCAAAGCAGTTTTCGATGTAAAATTACCTGACAAACACGGTGAAATGTTCAAATTCCGTGCTAATCCCCAACCTCCATAAGAAAAATCGTTTTTCAATATTCAAGAATTTTTTTCGGCGCCTAAATTCAAAGTTGTCAGTATGCAAATATCTTTCTTCTAGTAGATGGAGTTTCAAGAATATGTCAAGAGAATTTCAGATCGATTCGTTGAAATGCATCAGAGTGCGATTTGATATAAGGAACATCGATTTCGAGGGTTTTTTAGAGGATTCCTAGGGCGCCGTAGAAAACAGGGGTCACTTTGGGACCTACAAACCTTTACTTTCGTCATAATTTGGGGTTAGAAAGTGGGGAAAAATACTTTCGGGGCCATACCTGACAAGGTCCACTTCACCATGCTAAACCGCCTAGTCCCTTTTATGCAGAATAGGGAACTGACATAATTCTGGGAAATGTTATATTTTGAGAGTTCGCGGCAGAAAAGATATAGGAAGAAAGTTGGAAATTTCTACGATGCCTCTATGGTTTTTAAATCATCATTGAAGTTTGAACAATTTGAATTGGCGCCATTCAATATGGTGGCGGCTGCTCATGTGCCGCTAAATTTGCCAACTGTTGTGATGTCATTTCTCATCGGAAATCCTTATCTGAATCACAATCGAGAGCTTATTTCATTCAAATAATTCGGGCGTTTAAGCAGTTCGTATAATAAGGCATACATTATTCCAGAGTTTTTAATTAGGTACTCATATATATCGGTCCACGGTATAAAGGTATAGCTATACTGTCGTAACTAGAAACAGTGCGTCGATTATTTTTGAAAAACTAGTCGTACCCGACCAGAACCATCGATCGTTGCTGGTGAATCTTGAAGAGGACATCCTAGCGAACAAATTTTTCCACTAGAAACATTGATTTTTGGCTTGATTGTTGCTTCCATTCGTTGTTGAAAATAGCAAAATCTACTTCTTCCAACTTGGAAACGCTGATAACTCAGAAATGATGGCTCCTAGAGAAATATGACAGGAGTGACTTTCTTAAATTAATGCCTCTAATTACCTACATCCAATTTTTTCGGATCAAAAGATAGATTTTCATGATTTATTTAAACAATTATGCAATGGATTGTTATGAACCAGGCTTTTTGAGGTTCATGTGCTATGGGTTCTATTCTGTTCCTACCAGGCCGTCGGACCAGTAAGTTGGGGTGCAAGGTATTCTCTGAATGACAAGTCTGGGATGATGGATACAGTATAGGTTTATTCAAAGGTAAGTTATAAAACCGAGAGAGAGACCGTTACATATACTCGTGATTTGACTGACTCTAGGGTGGTACGAGAGAACCAAGGACTGGATTCACTCGACCTGAAATGCTGCTAATCGCGATGTCTACGCTACGAGGAACGTGGTTGACTGTGATTCTAGAATCACGGCTGGGCGCTTTTACACCGTATTTATACTCGTTCTCACGCTTGAGGTTTGGCGCCTCGGCGTCTACATTTTTCCACATTCTTGCGCATATACGCTCGTGTTTGAACATTCCTGGCGGCTCTCAAGCTTTACGTCTACGTCGTGTTTACCAGCCTTTAGCAAATATAACTCAGTGATATTTTGTTGCGCCATATTGAGGATTTCGATATGGCTTACATTCATCGGCATAGAGCTAGCCCTGCTCTATGACACGTTCATTGGCGTGCAACTGATCCCCGGATCAGCAAATTATGGCTAACATATATAAGAAAAATTTTATCAAAATTCTGAACAATCTGGAAAACTATTGACGTAGTATTAATTGACTATATTTTTGGAATTTGATAGCGAGTTGAACTTGATTTCAAGTAAGATTTGAAATGTGATAAACTGCCGACTAGTATAGGCCAAGAAAACTTGATACATATACGTCTGGTATTATGAGTATTGATTGATTACGTTGCTGCTTAACTGCTAAGATATGAGATCACAAATATTACACATTCGCTTGGTGATCTAGAGATGTATTCTGAAAAAGAATGATTGAATAGTTTTTTAATCGTATTATGGTGTTTCCTTACGGGAATTATCTTGAAAGTAAAAAATAAAATAGCCATTTAGGCGTACCGTATATTGTAGAAGTATACTGTTACATATAGTAGCGTGCCTGAATCTGTATTTTGACAACAATCGAGTATCGTTATATCGTGAGTTATGAAATGGTAGCGTGTATATTCAACAAAAATCGATTTGTTTACTATTACCGCCGAGCGGTCGTTACAATACTAATCTTGACAGGGAAGGATGTTACTTGAAATTTTTGGTGATTTCTCTCTCTCTGGAAATATTTTGTTGTACTTAGTACTATTTTTCCGTCCGGCGTTTTTTTTAGCTTAATATTTCATATATAAATGTAGTTATTGATACGATTGAACCTGGAAAAACTTATAGTCTATCTCGGTCTCTCTCTTATTTCGTAAAATATGTTTCGGTATTTTATCGTCAACTCATGAATGTTGGAGGGAAAATATTGTACATTCAAGTTTTCTTCTAAATGTTGTTTTCTGACGTCTTTGCTGCTATACTCTACAGATGAGTTCCATTGGGTAAAGGTTCTGTTTTCTCTGCGTGATAATTTGTCGTTATTTGGTGTTTAAAAAATTTTCTATCAAAAATCATCTTTTTCATCTCCTGGTGTCAAAATTTCGTCATCATTTGATGAGCTGGTCTTGTTTGTCATAAATACTATTTCCTGTGATTCCAACTTTGCGTCCTCATTCGGTATGTCAGCTTCCTTTGTTATGGGCGATTCCTTCACATTTTTGGCCCTATTTCCTGGGCTTTGGTCATTTTCCTCGAGTTTTGCCAAAATTCCGGAACGAGGGATTGAGTTGTCTTTCTTGATCTCCATATCTTTTGTCATCGACATTTTTCTCTCGAGAGTCTCGTTTGCATTCTGAGCCCCTGGTTGACTTATTTGTGGTATGTTTATAATAATGGATTCCAGTGGATGATTTCTCGTTAGTTGATTTTTACGTCGACATAGTAAGCATCCTGAAACAAGTCTTCTCACGATTAGACAAGGGAACCCCCCAGGCAAAAGACTCTTGCAACGCACAGAACAATGATGGGAATTAATAAGTCATAGAGTCCTGAATAAATGAGGTGGGAAAATAAGTTGTCGTATTTTGCTGATATTATTTTCAGTTGACTCATTGTCCGAGCCTTGTCTATGATTTCTTTCAGGTTTCTTCCTTTCTCTGGAGATTTAAAGGGTGTGTCTCCGCGCATCTGTATACCTGGTGCAACTTCTGATCCCATAATGGGGTCGTACGTGATTTTTTTGAATTCCCTGTTTAATATCGGGGTCAAATCTAAATTCTCTTCCCGGAATATCATAACTTCTGAATGTACCGTGATTTCCCGTGAAGCGGATAGCCTAACATTTCTGGTGTCTGCTGAGCATCCTTGAGGTAAGTGTAATATTCCCATTCCATTTATTTTGTGTCTCACGTTCCTATATTTCAGACAATCTTCGAATATGAATTCCCCTCTTTTGGTAGAGTACACCCATGTGTTTTCCTTTTCTAATGCCGCCCAAAATGTGTTATGGAGTCTAGCGAATTTTACCTCGCAATCTGATAAATTCTTTATAAATCTCTGCGTAGGACATGGTGAAAAATTGTCGATGTTGCGAATGGGGTTAATATTTTCGCATACGAATGCCGATTTGAGTTTTTTGCATGAATTCAATTCGTCAGATGTGAACGGTATATAGGTTTTTTTCTCTGAATCGATTGCTTGGAAAACAGAATCCGGCCATATATAGCCGTCTAAAGAAAATTTTCGCTGGTGAACCGGAACTGGTAATGCTTTGTATAGGTAATAATCTTGATAGTCGAGAAGTGGCAATTTGATGTAATATACTAGTTTTGGGAACATGAATAATATTGACACGTCCATGATGCTGAAAAGATCTAATAGCGTGTCGGCTTTGTCGATCTCTGGGAATTTTGCTTCCGCTACCGTTTGCATAATCGTCTTTTTTGTATTTGATAGAAGTGAGGGTGAGACAAAACGCGGGTGTTTACACCCTGGGCTGCAAAAAGTATGGCATGTGTCAAAGTCTCGGTATCGAGCTCGTGCTGTAAAACGTTCTCTATAAATATTTCCATAGCTGTGGTAAAGTCTACTAATTTGTTCAATTTTTCTTGTTCGAGTTCCATTGCGGCTATGACCGTGTCGATCTTATTTAGTCTATCATGCTGATTTCCGAATTGGTCTCTAATAATTTCCGTTTGATTCGCCAAAAGTGCTGCGAGTATGCTACTATCGTTCGCATTCCCTTGAATAAGCTCTCTTAGTTCGTAGTCTGAGTCTTCGTCTCATGTTCCAAATAATATTCTGTGCAATTTTCCAATTCCTGAGAACCATGCTCTTTTCACTCGGGCTACAGATGCATTTAAATTCGTTTTAGATCCCTGTAACAATTGTATAGCCTTATATGCGTTCTTTTGGGTGTCATTAATTCGCTCGCCCAACTCTTCTATTTGCATGGCTACGATGCAACCTGACTTCCGTCTGTTGCATCCGGTTTTCATTGCATTCCACGCTTGTATGAGTTTGGATTCTCGCTGAAAATACGGTTCCAAGTTTATGCTGTGAACTATTTTCCACGAGACCCGAGATGTATATAGTTTGTCCAATTTTTCCATGATCAATCCCGGATTACGATGGATTGGTCTTATTTCCATTCTCCCGATTTTGTGATCCGCAGTGCTGTAAAAACATGAACTTAAGGTTTTGATACTGAAAGAATTTCAACTCGTGAGGAGAGCCTTTTGGCGTGATTTTATTTTGATACTTGGTACGTTAGTCGTCTTGGGCGTTATTATGTCTTCACTGCGTGATCAGTTACTTTGTCTCTGCGGTGTATTTTTCGCGGACTCTTCACGTTTAACCTTGTTGTGCTTTTGAGCTATCCCTTTTGCTTAATGGTAATCGAAGCTCGGCTCATCTTATCATTTTCGTGGGATGAACTGGGCACAACGTTGGTTGCATAGTCAACCTGCAGTTCGATATGCAGATGAGCTCTTAGTTTGTCGTGCGCCTCCGTTGACACCTCATCGATTATCCGAATCATCATGAGTTCTTCCGGTAATCGCTGTGACGTGCCTTTCCCAATTTTACATTCTATGCTTGCCCAAGGAAGCTTCACCATTTATGTGGGTACTAACGCGTTGTCTGAAGATGCGTGCATTTTACCCGACGTCAGTGGAATCGAGCCTACGACTCCGGCCTCGAATTTCAACACGGATACTATGTGTGCTGGACCTGTTCAAAATTGTGATCCTTTAAGTGAGATCCCGGTTATAGACATTGTTGCCCAGTCACCGCCTGAGCCGAGTGATTCTGTAGTGACACCTGTGTTATCTTTAAAACGAAGCCCGTTGGCTACGGCTAAAGAATTATCTGCCGTTTTTGAATCTGTCGACCATGGTGAGATGGCCCATGCTTCATACACGACTGCTTCACCATCACAACCCTTTGATGGGTCCCTGGCTTTTGAGGCTGTATCTCTCGACGAGCTAGAGAATATACCATCAGCGGACTTGCTCTCGTCGCCTCGCCTAACTCTTGGAGGTGAAGTGCCCGTCAGTGGTGAGGTCTTGCCTGCGACCGTTGCTCCCCATAAAAAGAATTCCCGGTCTCGTTTTGCTAGAAAACGAATTCAAGAATTAGCCACCAGATCAAGGCTCAGTGCTCGCTCTCCTAGATCTGCAGATGAACCGAAGCAACCTCGTGTTTCGCCTTCCCCGAGGCGTATATTACCGAAGATCTTCCCGTACTACGCTTTGGCTCGGCGTTCCGAAAGGCTTCGCCAGTCAAGAAACCCCATTCCTTCGACCGTGTTGAGTGGAGATCTATTGCGGCTTGAGGCGAGTAACCTATCCGGAGTAGATGTACCTCGTGAGCTTTCTAATGTGAGCAATTTTGAACGTGCTTCTGTAATTGTATCGACGAGCCATGTCGGAATCTCGTCCGCATTCATAGCTCCTAGACTGATGCCGAGGATCACCGATGTCGTTCTACTCCCAAAAACCGCATCCATAATCACCGATTTATCTGCCCCGAAAGTCACCGATTTGACTGCGCCGGAGACCGTTAATTTGCTTGCATCGAAAGTCACCGAAACGCCTGCTTTGAAAGTCACTGAATTGCCTGCTTTGGAAATCACCAATTCGCCTGCTTTGGACATCACCGATTTGTCGTAATCAACCGTATGCTCCTCTGAGCCTGAAGTCGCAATTGGTGAATCAGAAACCTGTGCAGAAGGAAATCCGGCCATCAAGCCTGACATTTCTCAGCCCTCCTCGCAAAATGCTCTTCCTTATCAAGCGAATCGACCGAACTTTTGCTGCGATCCTGTTGTTATCCGCTCAAAGAAGATTCTTAAGGAATTAAAATCCAAAAATCGGAGTTCCGCGACGAGGACACCCGCAACCTTTGATCGAATAGCCCAATTGTGCTTGCAAATAATGCAGCGGCAACATCAGTTGGAGATGCTCAATGAAACCTTTGCTAAAGCGCTGCTGAAAGCTGCATGCTTTGCCGACTTGCTGTGTTAGCAAAACGAGAGCTCGTTTCTGTTGCTCTTTGTGATAAATGCTCGTGAGTATTATTTTTCTTGATGTTCTTGTGAAAAATACGGAATTTCAAGTGTTACGTATTGTTTTAGATCTTCGTGAAACTCAAGAGAGCAAACCAAGAGATACCCGTCACCTGTATAGTTTGAGCTAATTAATTTCATATCGACGGCTTATTTCCCTCTTTTCATTATTCAATTGTATATCCAGCTCCATCGTCTGAGTATTTGTGAATGAATCATTATTCAGTAGAATATATTCTCATTTCTTCTGATGTGTGACATTGATACATAGTTGTTTAACTTTGTCCGTGGCTGATGCACGAGTCATACTCCCTCAATTTGTACTTTTTATGGTGTGCGGTGTATTGCTTGGTGTGTCATGATCTTTCGAGAACCTTATCAACCTCAGCTCTTGCCGTAAGTGTGAGTGCGAGCCATATGGAAATCATTAGTTTGTCTTTCACCTCAACAGGATGCACATCATTGTCTCCGTCCAAAAATTTTTTATTCTATTTTTCCGAGAAATTATGTCTTTGCGAAACGGGGTCGAGATTTACTCTTCCATTGATAAATTTATGAAGAGAAAACTGAAAAAAAATTTCTCAGCCTTATTACATCGGGATCATCGCTTCGCTGCGACGAGCGCACGATATTCTGAAGTTTGTGGCCGTATACCTGTTGTCAGTCTAGAGAGGAAGAAGGGCGACCTGCTAATTTATTACTTGAAATGCCGAATCGAGAGGTTGAAAGAAGATCAATGTGCTATTTCCGCAATTTCACGTGACTTGGAAGCTCTATATCCTGTGATCCTGAGAATTCGTGAACAAATTCGACGGCTCAAGATGATGATCAGCGATCGAGAGAGACGTCTGGACATTGGAGTTCGTGATATGAATTGCCGTTGCTTGCATTGCAACTCTACTGCTACTGACAAAAAGACTACGAACGTTGGTTCGAGAAAAGACCGTCGATTTTCTGAAACTTCACGTCTTAATGTTTGCCGCAAATGCCTGTGAGTATTTTCCCCATCGGCTCATTTCTAAGGCTTGGCACGATTTTAACCATTTGCCTTATATTTTTTTTTTCAGTGCTCCATTATTTTGGTGTGACTATTCGCTCGACAAACACTAAAGTTTTTCCAATCGACTTGATGTAATTCTCGCGTTCATTTCCGTGATCATTTCACAGTCTTGCCTGCACGCCAATACCGCGTTTTCAAGTAGTTTTATTTCAAATTGTCCAGGTAGCTTATAAGCTCATATTCTATCGTCCGAATTTTCCACCCCTAGAATCTCAGCATCATTGAGAGAAAAAAAATTTCTTTAGCTGTTAATTATTGAATGAGATAGCTAGAGAAAAATATTCTTGGATATGCCGCGAAAAATCCCGAGAAATCTCACAGACTTTTGCAGTTTGATTTTTCTCGGGTGCTGGTGATTCAGACGTTTGCATATATATATATATATATATATATATATATATATATATCGCATCCCATCCTGATGAAGAGGAGTCCTTGTGGCTCTGATGTCGTGATCAGTGCCGCTTTTGCTCTTGATCGAGACTGTTGTTTCGTTATATCAAAACTGTTTAACAATGAATGGGGTTTGCCTAATGGACGACTTCCCATTCGTAGACGAAGTATTTTGCAAAAAATGTGCTTCGCCCATTATTGTTTCTATTTATGAGCGACCGACTGAAGAAGCTTCATCATGGGGTCCACTTTCCACTGGCGGAGGAAATTTTATTCTTGATCTACATGAGCCAAGAATTTTTCCGATTCACTGTGAACAATGTGGCTTAATTGGATTCCGGCGTTATGGATACAATTCCGTTGCAGAAGTATTGAGTGACAGTGACATAGCCTATGACTCGTGTGATTTGATCGGTATTATTTTTACTGGGGACACCAAAATCATATACTTGGTTTGTCCTGGAGGAAAACTTTTTGTGCTAGTGTTGAGCGATGACGTGAACCAAGTGCCGTCTGAGGAGGAAATAGCTCGTGATCGTAGTTTATCAACATATTATGATAACATCCCCGTGCTCGGTTACCAGTTTATATTTTTCAAAAACTACCCCACGCGCGTAAGCGTGACTGCCAGCATCCAGTGCCCATGTCACGGCTCATTTCGCTTTTACAGTATTCAAGTTCATAAGTGCCCTATGTTGGCTACTGGTGAAATTACGAAAACTTATGACTTTCGTTATTTTCGTCGTGACATTTGTAACTAGACTAAGCGTCAGTTGGCCTCGTGCTCGATCTTGTGACGCGTCTGACTATTTGCGAAACATGTTATAGTTGATGATGTTTTGAGATTTGGTGTGAGAAACCTATGGTGTGCCATTCTTGACTTGTATGACTTTGAATATATAATTTCTTGAATCACTTCGTGGTTGAGCGTTAAGTTATTCTTGTTTCGTTCAAATTATACTTTTCCGAGATTGTATTTTGTATGGATCAATTCCCTATTGAATTTCAAGAATCATGATAAAAATTATCCTATGAATTGTATACCACGCAGGTGAGTGTACCCGACGAGTAGAGAAAAAAAAGCAAATAAGAGAATAGCCTTGCCGAAGTTCCAAGTTTCTGACCCACTTTTTATTCGAATAGTCTGTGAGACTAGTTGTGGAACGTTCCTGTTTTTCGACTTTTCAGATTACATTTTCAACCTTTAACATCTCACCTTTGGTTGAATAAAGATATGACAATTTTTGTTCTCCGAACGACCCTTTTACTCTAATTTTTCGGTTACTGCCTGTTTCAAAAGAAAATTTTTGATCAACAAAGCTTTTACTTTGGGGAAGAAGAAAGTGTAGAGAGAAAACTATTTGTCGATTGATGCTGTTACATGGAGTCCTGAACACGCCTTATCAGCGTACAAGGCGCAAGGAGAGGCCGTTGGTGCTCATCGTACACATGGACTCTGCGAGTGAGTGAGACAATTCTTCGTGTACGTTGGTTAAGCTTTGCGAGGTAAGGCCGACAACTGAGCGATGACTTTCCCATATGTCCTTCTGAAAGTTAGGTTTTGTATGTGCTTAAGTACACTATTGATCTAATTTGAGTGAGTATGATTCTTGCTTCTGTTCAGTAAAATCCTGGATGTCTAAAAATTTGCGGAGTTTCATACTATTACAATCAAAAGTTAGTTTGAATTTGCATGAGAAAGATGATCTTTATTATTTGAAAACGTTTTTTTCTTTTCCCACTTAATCCAAGTTTGATTGAATATGCATCTAACGGTTCGGTTCTAGTTTGAGTATCTTTGGTAGATGCATCATCTCCGTGCTATTTATTTTTCCCCGTGTGAGTTTGACACCCTGAGAGGTACTCGAGTATCCCCTTTTTCAAAAATCTTTCAGTAGCAAATCGCTTGATTTCACAAAAATTTTCAGAAATTATAGGCGAATCCTTGGTTCATCTTGATGGATCAGACCGCTCTGTGGCCTAATAGCTCTAGATTTCAATGGAAATTCCGAATATCATTTTCCTATGGCTTCGCGTCATTCATTGATGTCATAAAATTTGGTTTACTTTGCTCTTGAGGGCTGATTTTCATGGCCCGAAAAAGTTTTCTCCACCTAAGTCAGGTTAGGTTAGTTTCCATGAAAATTTACAAGAGAGCAAAAGGACGCACCTTCCAAAGCTCTAATTGCGGACTTATCTTCAATTTTTCGATTAGAGGCACGTAACTCGAGTTATCGTCAAGTCTTTCAGAAAAAAGCCGATACTTTTGCCGAAAATAGGTCCCATAATGAAACTTTTCCGATTTTAGATCAGATCACTGGGAAATCTTTTATGGCTCCGTATTCTACCCTGTATTGTTAGTTTTTTCTATCATTTTTGGCCGTTTTAATATTGTTTATAATGTATGGTGATAAAAGGGTCCCCGCACTATGCTTGCAGCTTCTAGAATCTCAGGACTTTATCTTGGTGCCTCTCAAAAGACGTGGTCATGGTGAGTAAGGTGAGTAGGTTAGATATAAAGAGCCCGTGATCCTTTAGTTCAGCTGATTGTACGTTATCTGTTGTATTCGCGAGATTCACACAGTCCCGTTACTCACGCATGCGCGTTACCATATTGAGGCCCACCTGTTGTCACCACGCGTCTGGCGCGTTGAAAGTTGTTATGATTTGCTCACTGTCGTTTCTCGCGGTGATTTCCTCACGAATTATCCGTTTTTTCGACGTTTGCTCTTCAATTATCGGTTTCTGCTTGTTACGTGATCATGTGTGAAAGCGACCAAACGCACCTTTTGCGTACTAGGCGTTACTATAGACCCATCAGGCTGAATATGTCAAATGCTGCAGACAAATGTCAGTGCTTAAGGTAGTACCCGCGTGCAGGCCCGTATCAATGAGAGGGCGCCGGAGCTCGAGTAGCGTTGCCGCATGAGCGCAGCAGACGACGCATACCGCAAAGCATGGCGTTGGACCCAAAAATGCCTCTCCGGCTGACTTCGGAATCAATTTGCTAAAGATTTTGATCGACTAGCCACATTTCTGCTGCTAGCAAGAGAATCATCAAGACCGCATTTATACGTATATTGAAATTTTACAGAACTTGACATATTTATTTCCGCATGAGCAGGTATAAACAGTGACGCTCCCATAAGACCGCGTGTATAAGCACGTCAGATGCCGATGCTTTTTTTTCAGAATTTACATCGACAACCTGCTTTTTTCTTGGTGGATATGGAAAACTCAGAGTTTCAGCTTCAATTCTAGCTAACTCTTGCGACGCGAAACATATTTATTTAAAAGTGCGGGTACTACCTTAAGGCGATGCGGTCACCGTGCACCGCGACGATGGACTTTGAAAATACATCTTACATAAAAAGTTTGATGATTTGAAGTGTGAGTAGAGTTGTCGAATGCTTGTTATTGTCCAACTTGTATTCCTCGATCCGTTGCTCAGCCCAAATCACAAGAAAATCGGAGAAAAGTGAGAATAACTCGGCCGCGGGAGCCTCCTAACCTATAATATACGCACATTTTCATTCCCAACTTTCTCCGATTCTTTTGCAATTTGGGCTTAACGAAGAGCAGACAAATCTAAGTTAGATGATAACAAATATTTGTGCGCTCGTCGTTTAGCCCAAATCGGAACAGAATCGAAGGAAGTTGGGAATGATTTTCAGCTTGCATGGTGACCGCATCACCTTAAGGCTGGAATTTATAGTCGTCCCCTAAATCGCGCCCCTAAATTCGACACCTACTTTTGGGTCTAGAATTTTTCATACGGTCGCGCATCTACCTAATTCGACTACACCAAGGCTCAGAGAATCTGAATGTTTTCTGCTGGTCGCGTCGCGTCCGCATCATGCGTCAGTCCGCTAGGCATTAATTAGCGTAAGTCCGCGTTTTGCTCTTTTATGCTGTCAGTTAATACGGAATTACGGTGTGATGTGTTTGCTTGTGCGTAATGGATGAATTGGAAAACTACCTCGATTTCTTGGATGATATCGAAGATGCAGCTGAAGATATTATAATAATTAAGGAGCCAGGCAAAATTTGTCCGTCCACATACTGCGTATCGGGTCGCCTATGCGGAAGGGGTGAAGTGAGATGGGTGGGTGGATGGGTCATGGTTGAATCATGGGTGGGTGGGTTGGTGGGTGAGTGAGGGTTAATGGTCAGGTGAGTGGGTTGGTGGATGGATGGAGTGGAAATCATTAAAGTTCAAGTGACACGTTCCACTAAGTCCCAGTGAAAATTTCACTAAAAAAATCAGTGAAAATTTCACTAAAAAATCAGCAAAAATTTACTAAAAAATCAGCGAAAATTTCACTGAAAAATCAGTGGAAGTTCACTAAAAAAACAGTGAAAATTTCACTAAAATTTCAGTGAAAAATTCACTCAAAAATCAGTGAAAATTTCACTGAAATTTCAGTGAAAATTCACTAAAAAATCAGTGAGAATTTCACTAAAAAATCAGTGAAAATTTTACTAAAAAATTAGTGGAAATTTCACTAAAAAATCAGTGGAAATTTCACTAAAAAATTAGTGGAAATTTCACTAAAAAATCAGTGAGAATTTCACTAAAAATTCAGTAAAAATTTTACTAAAAAATCTGTGAAAATTTCACTAAAGAATCAGTGAAAATTTCACTACAATTTTACTAGAATTTCAGTGAAAATCACCTCATCTTCAGAAAAATTTCCACTGGAATTGCAGTAAAAATCGCTAGAGTTTCAGTGAAACTTTCATTGAAATTCCAGTGAAAATCGCTCAAGGTTCCACTGTCTATTAGATTCGAATAGTTGTTTATTTCAGTATAATTGCATCATTGGATGTAAATAACTATTTCGAAATTAGTGTATTGACTGAGTCAAACGAGGTGGGCAATAAGGGTATACATGTTATCCATTGCTGGAGAGAGAAATATCCTTCGTGATTAATTTTCTATCTAGGTACAAATCATAAGTGGGATAAGAGTCGGACTGAGGCTGAGGCTAAGGCTGGGGCTGGAGCCGGGCCGAAGCTGAGGATGGACTGAGGCTGAGGTTGTGACTGGGACTGAGGCTGGAACTGGGGCTGGGACTGTGGATAGGGCGTGGCTGAAGCTGTGGCTCGGGCTGGAGCTGGGGCTGAGGCTGAGGCTGAGGCTGGGGCTGAGGCCGAAGCTAAGGCTTAGGCTGAGGCTGGAGCTAAGGCTGAGCTGGGGCTGGAGCTGGGTCTTGGTCTGAGGTTGGTGCTGAGGTTGAGACTGGGGCTGTGGCTGAGGCTGGGGCTGGGACTGGGGTTAGGGCCGTGGATGGAGCGTGAAATTATTTTTTCAGAATCCACTGTATTATGAAATCTCAACGTTACATTGTTGAACTACAGAAGCATTTCAGGGGTCCATACCATATCAGAGACACTTCCAAGCCGGACGAGCGTTAGCGAGGTAGGCAAAAACGCTAGTCATCATTAGGATACCCAAGCGGTACATCAGAGACAGATTTAATCCAATGGAATTCCATGATGAAAATGCATTCAGGAGGAGATATAAGTTTACGCAAGATGAAGTTAGGTACTTCCTACTACCCTTAGTAGAGGCAGATTTGGAAAGACTCAATAGGCGAGGCTTGCCCTTACCACCACTTACACAATTACTTGCTACACTTCGCTTCATGGCCAGTGGAAGTTACCAGGTACACTATTGGCTATAGGACAAGTGCAAGTGAAGTAAATTCCTAACTTGATATATGTTTAATCAATTTTTGATTTTAGGCTGTCATTGGAGACTTGCAGTATGTTTCTCAATCAAGTATCTGCTTAGCTGTCCAGCGTGTATCTGTGGCTTTGGCATCAAGATCAAATGAATTCATACACTTTCCTCCAGATGATGAAGGTCAAGTGAATAATATCAAGAGGTTTTATCTTGTAGCTGGTATGACCTCCATCTCTGCTGTCATTGATGGATGTTTGGTGAGGATCAAAAGTCCCCCTAGACAATTTGCTGAGATATTCAGATGCAGAAAAGGATATTTTGCAATAAATGTTTTGGTATGTATTTTTAATCATAACATTGGTGCATACAAGTTGGAACTTTGAGATAAAATATATTTTTAGGCTGCAGTTGGCCCAGATGGCGAGTTTCTGTTTGTTGACGTGAGGCATCCAGGTAGCGTACATGACCAAACTTGTTTGGACAGAAGTGCCCTCAGAGCATGGTTCGCCCAGAGGCAAATTACAGGTGATGTGAACTTTTTCACTGCAGTAGGTGTTACGTAAATGATGTGATACAAGAGGACGTTGATCAGTAACATTTTTCTATTACCAGGTAAACTATTAGGAGACAATGGCTATGGAAATAAGCCGTACCTATTAACACCTGTTCTGAATCCTCAAACTCAGCAACAGAGAAGGTACAACAGGAGTCACATTCCTACCCGCAACATTGTAGAGAGAGCTTTTGGGAGATGGAAGGCAAAATTCTCTTGTGTCAAGAGAGGACTTCTCAACAATGTCAACAACAGCATTGCTATTATAGTTGCGACGTGTGTATTGTGGAATATTCACCTCAGTCTGCATCACCCCAACAATACAATAATAAGTGAAGAACAACTCCCAAGAAATATTGCTCATGCAGAGGAACATCAACCTGCTAACATGAATGGATTGATTTACAGAAGGGAATTCATTCTTCGACATTTTTGATTCATTCTCTTTCTGCGTCCAAGACTACCCAAAATGATAAAAATTGTAACATACTCTGTAAGTGTTTTTGATATTATCTTGGTGATATTAATACTTTTTCATGATATTTGTGTAATCATCCACGAATAAAAAATATTTCTTACATTTTATAAAATGTGTATATATATATACATATTATACATTTTTTTTCAATTTTGAATTTTTTAGTAAATTGATCAAGACTCACCAGTAACTCTCATTCGAGTTGGGATTGCAGTCCATGAAAATTGAGATAGGTTTTAAGACCATTTGTTCCGTTCATTAATATTTTTTGATGGACACATTATTGCAATAAGTCACAAAAAATGAGGAGAAAGATGAAGGAACAAACTCGAAAATCTCGGGAAGATTCAATCAGTTCATGAGATTTAAGCAGTGTGTTCAACTGTGTTGAAACACTTATCAATGACAATTCTGATCGGGGCTATATTTAATTAATACTCTTGTTTTTCATTTGGTCGGGAAGACATCTTCGGACTCGCTCCAATTCCCAAACAGGGCCCGTCAACTCGGATAGGAGAAATGGCTAATGCGAGAGAACGCGGCTGCCCCGCATTGACCGCAACCCGTCATACAGCTGTGCATAGCGTGTACGGGCTTCAATAGAAGTTAAGGCGCATTGGCAATGCTGGGCAATGCATGCGCCTCCGCATGCACTGATGATACTTTTTTCTTTGAAGGATCTATCTAGGTATAGACGTGCGGAGTATGACTCGATGTTAAAGATTTTGCTTTCTGAGGTGATATTATTAACATTGCAGAATTATCATAATCTTGCGACCCTTCTGGTTATTACGAGCTGGTAAGTATAATATACTTACTGGATCCCAATAAGCAGAAGGATCGCAGATTATCTCAATTCTATGGGTGAGCGTAATCTGTGACTCTGATTATTATCAACCATTTTCGTAAAAGGTAAGGTATAAGAGTTGTGCCGCAAGATTATTAACATAATCTTGCGACCCTTCTGGTTATCACGATCTAGTAAGTATAATATACTTACTGGATCCCAATAAGCAGAAGGACCGTAGATTATCTCAATTCTATGGGTGAGCGTATAATCTGTGACCCTGATTATTATCAACCATTTTCGTAAGAGGTAAAGTATTCGAGCAACATCAACCCCTACTTTGAGTAATTTAGAAATGACCATCGATAGTATGGGGCTTTTGTGGCACAAGTTGCGAACGTTGGGGTTTTCCGAGTTGAACCAACGTTACGTGAATCAAGACGCTCTTGAAAATTATTTTGGGAATATTCGTCGTCACAATTTTGAGAATAGACACCCTTCTTGTTATCAATTTGGACCAAGTTTTCGCGCATCGATGGTACAGAGCATAACTTCGAAAAGCCTTGCATCTTACAATAATTGTATGCTTGACGAAGCTGACTATTTATTATCATGGAATGATTATTTCAAAGATATTGATGAGAATGATCTCCACACTGTAATAGATTTAAGAATTAGAAGATCGCCGGGCATCAAGCCTTTCTTGAACAAATTCATCGATGCACCTGCCATTAGTTCTGCGATGGATTGTTTGAAGTCTAAGTCTAAGAAATGCCAACAATGTCGCGAAGTTTTGAGTGATGTTCAATTGTTACCACATTTGAGAGGGAAGATGTTTGAAAGTTATGAAATTTTGAGAAATGCGTTACCTTGCGTCATTCACGAGGAACACATGATACCAAAACTCGAGCATTTACTTGTCACAGAAATTGATTGGTCATTTTTTAAAACTTGTGAATGTAATCATGACTTGAAAATTCATTTTGTGCAATTCCTCATCAAAGGATACATTGTGGCTGTAATTAAGTATATTAATAAGATAATGGATGGAAAGATTACACCATCTATACAGGAGCGAACCAATTCACTGGTTGAATCTGCCTTCGTAGTCAATCAGAAGAAGCTCCGTAAGAAGAACCGTGTTACTACTAATGTCGAGGTTCCTGTAAATGTTGAAGACTGTGATGTTTCTGATTCAGACGATTCTGAAGAAGTTTTTTCTGATGCTGCCTGAATAGTTGCCTTAGGTATGTGCGTGAGATCTGTGTGTGAAGTATGTGTAATGAAAGTGCGTTATGTATGATATATTATTATTATGACTCAGCTTAAGAAACATTGTATGATAATTTTCAATATTGTATAATTGATCTTATTCATCAATAAATGAAGAAGAATTTTTTATAACCATATCCGAACTTATTATCCCATATTCGACAAGCTTGATATTCACAGTTAAAGATTTCTTCACTAAAGAAGTTATTTCAAATGTAACATGACTGAAAAATTCACGGTTTTGAAAATGACTATAAATTTCCCTTTCCGTTATAATATTCTTTGAAATGAATCCTTATAACATGGCAATCAATATTTGAAAGTCAACTTTCCTTCGAAAAAGTTGCCTCTAATGTTTCAATTATCGACAATTATCGTTATCTTGATTTGACAATAATGTCTATTCGATTTTATTAGATTCTCGCAATATATTCGTATGAAAATACTTCATAACGCCTGACGATGGCAACCCAACACGCGCGGACGGGTCAGCGTATAGCTATATATTACGATATATATATGTTGCGGAAACAAGCAGCGAGGACGGCGAACCAGGGCAGTCAAGCGTGGTAGAGTCCTTCCCCTCAAGCCCCTCCAGTCATGTGTAGAGCGCGCCGCGGCGTCGCAGGGGAGGGGCTCCTTCGCCGCGAGCCGCGACGCTCTCTGCACTTGACTGGAGGGGCTTGAGGGGAGGGACTCTACTACACTTGACACCCCTGCGGCGAACCAGGACCGCATGGAGGGAGTACCAGCGCGCGAAGAGGGAGTACCAAGACCGCAGAGAGGGGGTACCAGAACCGTCGCTGCGGCCTAGCCAAAATTTTAACACGGAGTCGACGGGCCCTGTTCCCAAATAAGCCCAGATAAAAAGATTATTCGAATGCACCATCAAGCAGAACAGTCACACAGTTGTGTTGAAAATGATAGATTTTCAGTGCTTTATTGTTGAACTTAGGACACATTTTATTACACAACATCGACTCAGAATAAAGACTAAGTAACAAGACCCTCATATAGAACCATCATCTTTTTTGAACATTTCTAAGAGGCAGTATTGAGCACAAAGCTCGATTCGTATCTTCTTAAATTTATTACCTTTTGCAGGCCTCTGTAACCTAGAAACTTGGCATGAGCTACAATTATACACAACATCATTTGGCAACATCAAACCAGAGGAGCACTAGATATTTCTGATACTATGATAATCAAAATCTTATTATGTAGCCTTGCTGAACGAAAGTGCAGGACATATTCGTCTGCTCTGACTTCTGAGATTCAATCACAAAATTACTAAAGGATTATTTACTTGGCAACTCAAACAGTTGTGGAACTTTCCAGCTCATTTACATTATTCGATAGTCTATGCTTTCATAGATTCCTTAACATATCAGGAACATTCATAAATCAGTACATCGCTCATTAGATCATTATTCTCTCTCCCTCTCTTAGTGTTACTTATATCCATACATCTCTAATGACAACGTCGTATTGATATCACTCGAAATAATATAACCACTTGAAATGAAATAATCCTGCGTTAAGAGAGAAAGAAGTAAAAGGTATCATTCGTTGTAGGCTTGAGGGTTCTCTGACTCAAACTCACATAATTTTTTCGATTTCCAGTACTGGTATTTCATACGTTGGACAGACACTGCATAGGCTTTGGCTTGCAATTCTTTCTCTCGAATTTGAACGTCCATCTCTGACATTCTTGCCATGGTGGTCCAATACTTCAGTTGTTGACTAGTTGCATCCAATTGCATTTGAAAAATCTCAGCCTTCGTTGACGTACATTCATCCTGCTTCTTTGTACGGCCTTCAAACTCTATTCTTATATCTGTAGCGCTTTTCTTTTTTTTCCCCCTAGAAACTTGAAAATCTGAAAGAGTGGTAACGTTCATGCGAATTATGAAAATGTATGATAATTCAGTGAGAAACTGGTGAAGGCAATAAAAATACAACAATTTACCTGCTGTTTTGTACAACCGCTGACCTAAAATATCTGGAGTTACCTGTGAAGCTGAAGCTCTTTTCAAATTTGATACATTCTTTAAGGGACTTCTTTCAAGTGTGGCAGTGTTTTCTTTGTTTGAGTGCAAAATTTTCATAGGTTTTTTCTTTGTATGTGCACGTTCAATTGGTAAGCGAGGTACACCACTTGCACCAGCTTGCTCAAATGGAACAGCATTAGCTGTCAAGTCACACGAAGGTTCAGTGTCGCACTCCTGGAGGCCTGCATTTGACATGTAGAGATAAATTGCTAATCATAACAATCCAAGATAAGATCAACCATCCATTAATGTACATCATACCTTCAATTTGCCCAGTGCTGTCAAATTTATTGTTGAGTATAAAGTCTACTGTAGGCACAATTTTCCTCACTCCTTGGTATAATATTTCTTTGTTGGTCGTCTTTTTATCCTTTATGATACTTAGATTTCCAGTTTTACTTAAAAGTTTTCTTTGTTGATAATCTGAATCTTCTTTACGACACCTGTAGAAAGATTACATTTCATATTAATCACTGTCATCCATCACAACATTCATGGATTCATTTCATTGTAGGTGACAGCAGTACTTACGCAGTTTTAATACGTTCCCATAATCTGCGAAGTTGGGCTTCGGTTCTTGTCTGCTTGATACCATTCTCAGTGGACAAAGCTTCAAAGAGGAATGTAATTGATGCCCAGGCTTCGTTCTTCTTTGCTAGAGTAATATTATTATTACTGGATACATTTTCTATAGTGTCTTTTGCCTGACCAACCAACTCACAGAGAAGAAGTTTCTCAGCCCAACTAAAGTTCTTTCCTTTCTTTGGTTTTCCTTGAGTCTATTGTACAAATCATAACTCATCCATAAAAAAGGAAACAGAAAAAAGCCAGAAAAAAGAGATATTCATCATACCTTATCAGGATTACTCTCCTCACCACCTTCTTCACCATCAGAAACATCATTATCATCAGAATCGTATCCATTAGGATCTATTAAAATTTGATGGTCTTCATTATCTGATAATAAGTACTCAACTTCATAATTTGATTCATCATCACTGCTCCCGTGGACGCTCATTCTCGTGGATGCTGTTGGTATAAACTGCTGTCATAAACAAGCGTGATTTTCTGATTCCACTCTGGTCTCGATTGCACGTCGTCGAACTGGCTCTTCCAAGCGATGTTGCTGTCAAGGAGTCGACCGGGCCGGTAATCAGACGAAAGGATGCCGCGGTCGCTGTCCAGGAATTATCATGCAGGACCGGGAAACCGACGAGGAGATGCCGCGGTTGCTGTCAAGGTGTTGACCGGGCACGAAAACCGACTAAAAGATGCCGCATAACACAAAATCACTGCGCAGTTAATGAGTAAACACAAAGGAAAATGCAGGAAGAGAAAGTTTGCCAGATGTGTGGCAAACACGTGTCCAACAAAAAAAAACAACCAGCCAAAACCAAACACCATAAACACGCGTGCTGATGTGTGGTAACTTCGAGCCGAGATATATATATATATTAACTTGCTGCACCACAGAAAACGCAATCGCTGAAGATGCACTACCCTATGGGAAATTCTAGACCCAAAAGTAGGTGTCGAATTTAGGGGCGATATTTAGGGGACGACTATAAATTCCAGCCTAAGTGTTTATCCAGCTTGATAAAAAAAAATACTTTTTCAACTGGTTTCCTGTCTAATATCTGTCAGATATGTATTCTTATGTTGGTTTTGCTTCTGAATGCCTTGTTTTTCACCTTAGGCCTCAGATACTTTGTGTTTTGTCATAGGTATCCATCTACACCAAAGTGATGTTTTTGTGGTGAATTTTCCAAACTGATTGGGAAGTATTTTGCTGTTGGTTGCAACCTACTGAAAAAAATGAGTCGAAAATAGAGTCAGAATTTGAGTCGATTTTCGAGTCGAAAATTGTTTCATAAAGTCGAGTCGAAAATTGTTTCATAAAGTCGAGTCGAAAATCGAGTCGAAAATCGAGTCGATAATCGAGTCGATGACCGAGTCAGAAGCGAAAATAACGAGAAAACAAGAACTTGGCGAGTCAAACTGAAGGTTATAATTGCGTGAATTTCTACACAAACAAGAACTTGGCGAGTCAAACTCATGGTTATAATTGCGTGAATTTCGACACGGGTGGGAGTTGATCTACAACAGCAAGGAAGGACAGCGTATATAACGGGACCACGATATTTCGGACAAACAAACAAAACCTACGGGCGCGTTTACAAAGCAAACCACTTGCGTGATGTCGTGGTCACACGATATATCGCAGTCACTTGATTCACAGTGACGTGATGAATCCGTTGCTACACTGTGGACAATGGACGGGAACAGGAAAAATTCTCGTCAGAATATTCTGTGTTCACTTCTCTCAAACACATCCCGTCTTCATGAGATGACGATGGTGAAAATCAAGTGATATACCATCATGGGAATGGCACGGATTTATTTCACAAAAGCTAGCACCACCGAGAGAGGTGTTTCTGCAATCGACTCGATTATTGATTCGAAAATAGAGTCAAAAATCGAGTCGGAAATCGAGTCAAAAATCGAGTCGAAAATCGAGTCGAAAATTGGGTTAATTTTTGGGGTATTACACTCACTGCATCAGAAACTATCAAATATCCCGAGGACTCACCCCTCTCGACTGCAGAACGTCCCGAATTCAAGCTGATTGGAGATTCAGCTTGGGTTGAAACTCGCCCAAGAATCTCACATATGCCTGCGTGAGTTTCTACGCGAATTCGAGCAGATCTACTCCTGCGAGTGAAGACAGCCTTCATCTAGCGAGGGATCGATTCACGTGAACATCATAGTGATCCGCTCTCCACTTTATCGTGATAAGTTTCTGTTCATTTTCCCCACACACGCCGCTTTCTTGTGAGATGACAATGAATGGAAGCTCGTAATATTTCAATATAGATACAGCATGAGAATATTTCACCTTCAATCGGCTAGCACCTTAGAGATTGACAGTACTACAACTGACTTGATTATTGATTCGGAAATCGAGTGAAAAATCGAGTCGGAAATCGAGTCAGAAATCGAGTCGAAAATCGAGTCGAAAATCGAGTCAAAAATAGAGTCGAAAATTGTGTTCATTTTCGAGGTATTATACCTCTTGCATCAGAAATTATCAAATATCCAGAGGACTCGGCCCTCTCGACTGCAGAACGTCCCGAATTCAAGCTGATTGGAGAGTCAGCTTGGGTTGAACCTCGCCCAAGAATCTCACATATGCCTGCGTGAGTTTCTTCGCAAATTTGAGCAGATCTACTCCTGCGAGTGAAGACAGCCTCCATATAGCGAGGGATCGATTCACGTAAACATCATAGTGATCCTCTCTCCACTTTATCGTGATGAGTTTCTGTTCATTTTCCTCACACACGCCGCTTTCTTGTGAGATGACAATGAATGGAAGCTCGTAATATTTCAATATAGATACAGCATGAGAATATTTCACCTTCAATCGGCTAGCACCTTAGAGATTGACAGTACTCCAACTGACTTGATTATTGATTCGAAAATCGAGTGAAAAATCGAGTCGGAAATCGAGTCGAAAATTGGGTTGATTTTCGGGATATTACACCTCCTGCATCAGAAATTATCAAATATCCAGAGGACTCGCCCCTCTCGACTGCAAAACGTCCGAATTCAAGCTGATTGGAGAGTCAGCTTGGGTTGAACCTCGCCCAAGAATCTCACATATGCCTGCGTGAGTTTCTACACGAATTTGAGCAGATCTACTCCTGCGAGTGAAGACAGCCTTCATCTAGCGAGGGATCGATTCACGTGAACATCATAGTGATCCGCTCTCCACTTTATCATGATAAGTTTCTGTTAATTTTCCCCACACACGCCGCATTCTTGTGAGATGACAATGAATGGAAGCTCGTAATATTTCAATATAGATACAGCATGAGAATATTTCACCTTCAATCGGCTAGCACCTTAGAGATTGACAGTACTACAACTGACTTGATTATTGATTCGAGAATCAAGTCAAAAATCGAGTCAAAAATCGAGTCGAAAATCGAGTCGAAAATCGAGTCGAAAATTGGGTTAATTTTTGGGGTATTATACTCACTGCATCAGAACTTATCAAATATCCCGAGGACTCACCCCTCTCGACTGCAGAACGTTCCGAATTCAAGCTGATTGAAGACTCAGCTTGGGTTGAAACTCGCCCAAGGATCTCACATATGCCTGCGTGAGTTTCTCCGCGAATTTGAGCAGATCGACGCCTGCGAGTGAAGACAGCCTTCATCTAGCGAGGGATCGATTCACTTAGACATCATAGTGATCTTCTCTCCACTTTATCGTGATAAGTGCCTGTTTGTTTTCCTCACACACGTCGCTTCCTCGTGGTATGTCAATAAATGGAAGCTCGTGA
This sequence comes from Eretmocerus hayati, assembly GCA_029851415.1. Classification (NCBI taxonomy): domain Eukaryota; kingdom Metazoa; phylum Arthropoda; class Insecta; order Hymenoptera; family Aphelinidae; genus Eretmocerus; species Eretmocerus hayati. The sequence goes on along the minus strand of CM056742.1, from coordinate 70,433,619 downwards.
TATTTCATTATAGATACAGTATGAGAATATTTCACCCTGAATCGGCTACCCTTCAGAGATTGACAGTACTACAACTGACTTGATTATCGATTCGAGAATCGAGTCAAAAATCAAGTCGAAAATCGAGTCAAAAATCGAGTCGAAAATCGAGTCAAAAATCGAGTCGAAAATCGAGTCAAAAATCGAGTCGAAAATCGAGTCGAAAATTGGGTTAATTTTCGGGGTATTATACTCACTGCATCAGAACTTATCAAATAGCCCGAGGATTCACTCCATTCGACTGCAGAACGTTCCGAATTCAAGCTGATTGGAGAGTCAGCTTGGGTTGAAACTCGCCCAAGAAACTCACATATGCCTGCGTGAGTTTCTACGCGAATTTGAGTAGATCGACGCCTGCGAGTGGAGACAGCCTTCATCGCAGGGGGGATCGATTCACGTAGATAGCATAGTGATCTTCTCTCCACTTTATCGTGACGAGTTTCTGTTCATTTTCCCCACATACGTCGCTTCCTTATGAGATGACAATGAATGGAAGCTCGTGATATTTCAATATCGATACATCGTGAGAATATTTCACGTTCCATCGGCTAGCACCTTAGAGATTGACAGTACTACAACTGACTTGATTATTGATTCAAAAATCGAGTCAAAAATCGAGTCGAAAATCGAGTCAAAAATCGAGTCGAAAATTGGGTTAATTATTGGGGTATTATACTCACTGCATCAGAACTTATCAAATAGCCCGAGAACTCACTCCTCTCGATTGCAGAAAAATCCGAATTCAAGCTGATTGGAGAGTACAAAATGAATCATTTCAGGAGTTTATGTCTGAGATAAGATTTTGACTCATACCGTATGACTCATTCGGAATGAATCATCTGAGAAGGATATGTCCGAGAAAGATTTTGTCCCATACCGTATAACTCATACAGAATGAATCATTTCAAAAATGTATATGTGAGATGAGATTATGACTCGTACCGTATGACTCATTTGAATTGAATCATTTCAGAAGAATATACCCGAGATGGAATTTTTCAAGCAAGATTTTTTGTCGACGGTAATTCTCTCATCAATTCTGGAGGAACTTTAGGATGGCTTCTTTGGCATTTTCAAGTGAATAATATTCTAGTTTTATTGCTCAAAAGGCTATCTGAAGTATCACAAATACAGATTCCATTCACTTCAATGCAAGACTGGCAAGTTTTCAAGACTCTCAATTCGACATGTCCCTTGACTTTAGCGTCAAGTTCTACGTATAGAATTTTTTCAGGCGGTGGACGCATGAACTAGAATCATACCTAGTAGCTATATCGTGAACATTGATAAGGGTATACTTATGCATTGGGCATGATTCTAGTTCAGCAGATAATCCGTTACGAGCGCTACGGTCGTGGGACATTTCCAATTGTCAACTGAGGGTCCTCGATCACCTCCAGTGATAAAATGAGATTAAGAGACGAATTTCCACCTCACGGGAAATCTGAAAATCTCAAGAATAGTCGTTTCAGGTGAGATGAACCATATGAAATGAATAGTTCCAGATGAACAAGGGAATCCTTTGAAACGATATTATCTATGGACAATGATTTTTTTGTGATTCGAGAGAGACTTTGTATGACCTGTTTGGTCCCTTTGCAAGAACAATAATTCATTTCAATTGTTCAAAAAATCTGTTGGTATATAGAAAATACAGGAGTGATTTCATTGCAAGATAAGCAAAATTCCACAACTTTTGATGCCTAACTAGGTAACCTCGATCAAATTGATTCAAACAAATCAAGAGCAAAAAATTGTGATAAAATCCAATTATACGAAAAATTTACAAGTCCAAAAATATCGACTCATCCGAGATGAATCATATCGGATGAGCCGGCCTGGGGATAGAATCCCTGAATCGAAGATTTCTGTAAACGCTGTGCGATCTCTTGGCGGTATTCTCACGACAATGATGTTTTACTGTATCATCCGAGTAGTGATTTGCGATACGAAGAGTACAGGCTTGGTTTTCAATAATGCAAGATATGCAAAATATCGAGACCTCCGGATACTCCCCGAGAATCCTAGGTCAGCTTGATCAAAATGAAATAAAAGCAGAATATTGTGATCAGTTCCAGTACGACGAAAAATATGAGTCCCAAAAAATCGACTCATCTGAGATGATTCGTATGAAATGAATCATTTAGGATGAATCGACTTGAGATAGAATCCCTCGATCAAAAATGTCTGTCGACTTTCAATCTCATGTCTACGTTATATGGAATCCTGGGCAATCTCTCGGGTATTGTCAACCCTTGGCTGACACACGTAGATCTATTCAACCCAAGGCCTTTTTCATGAGATCGCCACGCTCTTAATTCGAAGTTTCTGGGGCTAATACCGACAATTGTTGGTAGCCAAGTTGAGCTACTTACCGACGGTGTTTATAGCAACAGGTCTGGCCCCGCGCACCTTCCCACCACAGTCAAGCAAAGTTGCCGCTGGGTCTAAAGTACCCAGGCGTGCCAGCTGCGAGCCGCGTATTTTTCACTCGAATTTGTTTCATAGGCTGGAATTCATAGTCAGTTATCAGCGATTAGAGTCAGTCGATTAAGGGCGCTGCGATCGCCATGGCGAGTCATTTTACATCCTAGGGCAAAGCGATCGCGACCCTTCTAATCCGCCGATCCTGATCTCGAATTAACGACTACGAATCCGAGCCTAAGGAGAGTAAATATGCTTCTGAACCACACCCACATACCTAGCCGACAGCCGTAAATTATGTGATCAATTCGGCGTCCGATGCGTGGCTGAAAATACGAGTTACCTAGTCGAATCGTCTCTGTTCAGTCGACGAATCAAGTCAATTAGTCGAATCGTCTCAGTTGAGTTGATTCGTCGACTCAACTGAGACTTCTGGGATCCGTATTCCGATTCTTCATTCGACATTCTCGATCGACCAGGTGAATCAGTGCCAAAAACCAACCTTCACATTAATTTCTTCGCGCTTGATTCGATTTTGGAGTACATTACGGTATCGAAACTTGACGGGGAAGAGGATATCTCCACACATATCTCGTTATATGATGAGGACACCAGCTAATCCTAGATTCTCAGGAATTCAAACGAAGAACTTTGAATCGAATTCATCAATAACAGAACTTTCTTTAAATTTGAACGAAGGGATTGACTTCACAAAACGAACTCGAATTCATTGGAAATCTTGAATTCACTGATATTTTTTCACTCCGGAGGCATGCATGAGTTTATCGTAGATTTTATTAACTTGAAACCACAGTGAAGCAACAGGGGGTGGATAAGTTGTTAGTTTTGTCTTTACTCGCCCAGACGACATTCCTGAGGACTTACGTGGGTATCCTGGAATTTTTCAAATTAAACTGGGTTATATCACAGTCTGGCAAGATTGCCGGTTCACCTCAACCCGTTGACTTTCGAAGTGACTTCCGGTTTTCGCAACTACTTCCTGATGAGCAAAACATCAGATACTAATGTGAAAACCGTAAAAAATGCCGAAATTTGGAAGTTGAAAATATTTGGATTTCCATTCATTCTCTCAAAGGTGGTCGACTATTGCGATCTGATTCTCAGGCCAAATAGATTCAACAATGTCCGAGAATTACTCTATTTTCGCAGATATTTCCAATGCTTCCATCAAGCGTTATCATGAAATATCGAAAATAGCGCATGTCCGATATGTTAGGTATCAAAAGTCAACAGGATGAAGAGAAAGAGAATGGCGGAATTGAATTTTGTACGAAGATTTTGGGCTAACTTGCATTCGGCACGATACGAAATAGACAGAAAGGTCCATTTTTTCATCTCTTCAATCAGCCAGCCAGGTTAATACTCTGAAAATTCTCCCTTATCTGGAGGGATTCACGTCAACTCTTCAGGCTCGCATTTTGCACTCGAGAAGAGCTACTTTTGTACTATCTGAACTGCTCACTCATTGCCCTTAGGATAAAATCAACATAGTCATATCCGACGTATTTTTCTCTAAGCTCTCTGATGGTGATGTCGGTTTTTGAAATTTTGGCCGGCCTAACGTCAAAAATTGAACTTCAAAGTTTGAAAGTGCTATAACTCTAAATTCCATATTTTAATATTCTTTTTGGCATTTTTAATCGAAAGATCAGACAATTTTACCTCGGAAACGTGAATAAAAAAAATGGGTTTTCTCCAATTTTCCCAGAAAACTAGGCAAAAACGCAGTAGAACTCACAATTTTTGAGGTTACGTTGCCCAAAATTTGAAAAACCGTCTTCATCATCAGAAAGCCGAGGGAAAATTCGTCGGATATAGCTATGTGAATTTTTTTCTAAAACCAATGAGTGAGCAGTTCAGAGCGCTCAAAAGTGGCTGTTCTCGCCCGCAAGATGCGAGCCAGGAGAGTTGACGTGAACCGCCCCATGTATCCTTTTCGAAATACACCAATGCTCGCATCGCGGGCTGAGATTTTGTAACACGAAATACGCGCACGTAAATATTTCTAAATGACGATAGTTTGGAAATCCCTAGAAATCTATAAACCATCTACACGATTTGCGATAAATGAGAAAATTCCCGAAATTCATGCCGAAGAAAATATGAACAATTTCAGGATCTATCATGAATATGGCTCCATCACGAGACGAGAGGATTGTCTATCTCAGAAACAATATCATGACGAATCAGTACTCGAAACTCATTGGAGAATGGTCTCTCTTACCTGTGAGGCCAAAGTCTGCTATAGTGTGAGGCCATTACTCACGCCGTTACCTAGTGGGAAATAGATTAATTCTCGATCCAAGAGCATGTTTTGGAAATAAGACAGTAACCCTACTTTGCTGCAAAAGAATCAATTCCATTGTAAGAAAGAATTTCACACCTTGGAGGAATTCAGAGTTCCTCAGATTTCAAATATAACGTGGACTTGCGTGATAAAATGAAATCTTTATGATTGGGAAGTGAAATGAAATTAGAAAATATTATTTGTGTCAAAACCATGTTTTGGAAGCAGCTCAAAGCTTTTTTTTACATCTTCTGCCACGTGGAACTCTGTATGTACTCCAAATTCTCTAAATCATAACTATCATTCATAAACTTCATCAGAGAGAGATTACCTGGGGCTTAGAGTTAAAAGAAATAACCAAATCAATCACATGCAGCCATTTCTTCTAACCTTTCGAAAGCCTCTGAGTGGATCTGAGAACTGTTTCAAGAACTATCAATATCAGAAATTGTCAGTTTCAGCTGTGCATGCATGTACAGAGCCTCCATCTGACATTTGTGAGAACTTAGTTCCATCAGTGCACGAGCTGAAACAATCTTGAAAAATAACATCAACAATCGGATCTTATACTCCACCTGATAGACTATTTATCACAGCATGATAGTTTCCTCCAGATCACCGATGTTTAATAATGACGCACGTAAGACGACCAAAAAAGTCAAGAAGTATCCCACCTGCGATGATGATGAGGATCAGTATAAGTTGGTTTTGGTACGAAATGGATTTTTGAGTAAATTTCTAATCATGGTTTCGGTAAATCCTCCACACTGAATACTTGCCGTTCAAAAGAACAAACCATTTGGCCCCTCCAAGTTCATTCAGACTGGATACATTTATCTGTGATGAAAATCAGAAGAGTATTACTGTCCAATTATCAAAGTAGTGGTAATAACGATAATCACTCTCTACCAACCAGGAAACTTTGAATTGGTCGGGCTTTGCATTTCTGTATCAATCAAAATGATGAGAAAACTCACACGGAATCTTAGATTAGCTTGTCTTTCACAACAAATCAGTTCAAGCATTGCTTATCTGAGCAAAATATCAGTTGCTCGTGCCATGAGCACAGGTGCCAGTGAACCAGCAGTTTCTCTGCCAAAGAACGTTTGACTTTCCATGCCACTCAATTTAATGGCTGACGACATACAGGAACATTGTGACAGAGTGAATCATTTTCCATTATCTAGTGAGGTTCCTAGGTGAGTGAATATCAAACTCACTGGGAGCCATGAGACTCATGAGGTGGAATTATTCATGCACTTAGAGATATCGAGGCCCATCATCTGAGAACTCAAGAATATTCACTATAACATCTACATTTGAAGGAGAAAGAATAACAATAAATGCTTTTCAAAAATGATGGAATGGTGTATCAACAATGAGGATATTCAGAATCTGATCATTTTGGTGAACTAAAACTCACTGAGTTCCATTAAAATTAACAGTGAGCGACAAAGTACCCAAGCATGTGTTTACGTAATAGTTGACTTTGGAGTTCATGTTTGTGGACTACTTTTTCTGACTTAGTGGTGTACTGATTCATAATGGTGTTTCAGTTTATAAATCAAAAAGAGTCAGACCTATTTGAATGGTGTTCTGACTTATTTGGCCAATGGCGGATGTTTCTGCCTTTATCCAAGTTCCATGAAATCAAAGATTGAGAAGTTACAAAGGTATGATGACCTTATTGCTTGCTATTTTGAATGAGATGAGATAAAATAGATCAATGTTTGATTTTACTTTTTCAGGTTCTTGACGTCTCACCAAACAAAAGTTTCACTTTGTATTTGTGGTTGGATTTTGTGGATCAGAGCCGTATATGGTCTTACATGACATCTGACCCATTATGGCTCACTCTGTGATTCTCTGTTGTAGGTCAAATGCTTCACAGGTATGATGCTCTTAATGAGAAGTTACTGCTTGAAAATATGAGTTGGCCTGACCCGGCTTTTTATTTTTCAGGTCTCAAAGGTGTACTTTGTGTGTTTTTTATGTGCAATTTGAAGTTGATGAATGATGAATTTCCAGAATGTAGCTAACAAGAGGTTACGCGTACAATTCTATGTCTCCTAAGTGTACTGGATATTTGTGAGTGATGTTGTGTTCTCGTTGGTTCCCATCACTATGTATACTCAGTTCAAAAGTTAGTGATGGCTTGTGTGATCTTATGTTTGTTAGTCACCCTGAGTTGATTCTATTTTTAAATCTGAGTGATATCTGTTATCGGTGAGTTAGCAGGGCTATCCGAGGAAGGTGGTATGGGGTTATTTTGACTTTTCGTTGAGGCAAATCACAATTTCTATCTCCTTTTTGTATTTCAAGCATTTGTTTCTTCTGAAAGCCTAGCATATCATTTTATGGTGATACTATGTCTGAGGTTATGTTTTGACTGAGATAGTTGAGCTTCCAAAATTGAATTCTCAAAGTCATCGGTGAAGAAAAAGTCACTTGTATGCTTGCTTTGGATCCATGCTTTGGATAATTTGAATTCAGTACTTGTGTTCTATAAGACTACCGTCCTTTTTGTCCGTGCGCGCCTCGTAATTTGAACGAATTTTAGTGCCCCTGGTGCGGCTGCGCGCGCATTCTATCACCCTGCTTCTGATTCTGATGCGGGGTGGTTTAGTACAGTGTCTTGAATTCATCCGCCTATATAGCACATCTGTCCAGCTGCGTATAGTATATGCGGCCATCCGCATATATAGCACATCTCTGATGCCTGGCTGTAGCATATTTATCTTGACAGCTTGTGCCAGATTCATTGCAATTACTTAATGCTTTAACTATTATTTTCTGTGGGAACCTCCAGGAAGCTGTATTTTAATCAACAGATTGATGCTTGAGTTGAGTGGCTACTACTCACTCAGTCATGCTGAAGTGACTAGTTTTCAAGTTTGTTTGATAATGGAGAGATTCAACCTGGATGGTATATGGTGAGCCATAATACACTGTTTATTTGGGTACCTTGTTTATCAAAGTTCAACCCTGAATTTCTGAATATTTGTTTTGTTGGGCTTGTCGCATCTTCACATAAGAATCCTTACTACTCAGGCCATTGGTTGCTATTGTTATTGGCTAGCATTCCATAAGCAGGGGACATTTCAATACCCTGAATACAGGTTAACGTTGGTTCTGTTTTTGTTAGTTGAAGGATCCAATCTAATATTTTTGGCGTTATGATCTTAGTCTTGGTTCATACACAACAACAGTCTCCTAGTACTGATTCAGAATCTGACTGTGTGCTTCTTTACTTGTTTCAGAATTCAATTGCTATGTGAAAATCAATCCAGAATTCTTGAGTTTGGTTGATTTGAAGTACCTCTGGAGTGTGTCATCCAGTTTCAAGCGAGACTGAATATATGTTAGTAATAACTACTGGTTGGCCTATCACTCTCTCATGGATTTTGTGTATGACTGAGGTATGTGGATAAAAATGTGTAAGTATTTGATTAAAATCCTTCGGCTAATCTATGTATTCTTGGTTTATCATAATTAAAGGATCTAGTCTGCTCGTGCTAGGACTTTACAGATTTGTATGCTTTGGCAGCTGTATGAGTACTGATCTCTTTATGTCAAATGACTTGGTCAAATGGAGACTCTTTTTATATGGATCATTCGAGTAGGTATTCCTTCCAATGATGTTCGAATGCTTTTCTATTAGTTTAGTGATGATTTCTTCCGACCTGTTTCCTAGGTGTACGAGATTGTTTGCATGTGTTTGATATTTTTGTTGTGTGGTTGGTTAGGTATATGGGTGTTATTGCGAAAACTTACACATTTTTGATCAAAGAAAATTCAGAAGTTGAAAATTGGTGCCCCGTATGTCTTGACTAGCCAATTTTTTCATTCCTTTTCGTTTACCGAATGATGACATATTATAAAACCTGTGCACAAGTCCTTATGGTACGAGTTAGACCACTACATGTGATATTCACATGTATAAAGACAATAGAGAGAAATAGTACGTGGACCTGACATTTGTGGGATTTCTGTTTTACTGTCTGGTGAGAGATTTTGACGTGATGGGACCACGTGACTTTGAAATTCGTATTTAGGTGGTTCTTTGACCCAGAAAAGTAAGCTCTGGAGCATATGATTTGATTTCGTCGTTTTCTCGTGCTATTGAGCATCCCAGTGGACAGTTTTCAGGTACATAGATCTGACATTTTGTTTTCGAAATCGTTCGGAGAGAAAAACGAGGGATTTCCATAGAAACATCTCCGCGTAGATTTTATTTAATCCTGACATATTTTGGTAGAAAAATTGCTCCTGCGCAGATAAATTGGTTTTAAGTAGGGTAACGTATTTGCTAATTACGTGGCCAATTTTTGGTGATTAATAATAATGCAGCACCCAGGATTCCAATTTTCGGCCTCTTCTCGCGATGTGATTCGATTGTTTGACATGTTTATTTTGGTTTTTATTCAAAAAAGAAAATTCTCATTCTCGGTGAACATCCTATAACGAGGTTGAAGAATGGTTGGGATAAGGCTGCCTTTCCATGGCAGATGCCGCGGGTACCCTCTCAATGTGTAAGAGAGAGACACCAAAGTAGTGCCATCTCTTTCGCACTCATTGTTAGGTTAGGGTTTTTCAAATCTCGCGGTCTGATTCTGGCAAAATATTTGTGCCATGGAAAGGCAGCCTAATACTGTACTCTGATGGGAACTTTGGTGATGGCCTTTGCCCTGAGAATTTCGGCGCTAACGCTAATAGTATACGTGTGAATGCGAATATAACAGTGCGTGGATCCGGTACTTCGACCCTTAATTTTTTTGAATAAAACGAAAGAGGAGAGACCGAATCGGTCTGGAAGCTTATTCCCAAATTAGGGCTTCCGACTCCTGTGTTGTTGCGATGTTCTTGGGGTATTCTGGACTACTAGGAGTGCGCTGGAGTGGCGTTGTGTAGTTTCTGTCATCATTCAATCTGGCCTACAGTCTTTTCTGCTGATACGCGTCTTGTTTTGTCGGCAGGTGACCGCAAAAGATGACTTTTAGGTAGTTTACCAAAGGACCAACGCGATTTTTCAAAAGTGAGCAGGCTGTAACTAAAACATTTATGCCTCGATTACTTTGCGGGTATGACTTGAGAAAATGTTTGATTCGGAGGTGTGCGCTGATTTGGCTGTGATATTAGCTTTTTATTAATCGTGGAATCGGGTTCCGTGAACAACTTTTTCTGGCCATTGTTTACAGAACCGGTGAAATACCTTGTGCGAAACGGGAAGTTTAGCATGAGTTTTCGAAGTTAAAAAGAAAGAAATAATCGAATCCCGTTTTAAAGATGATTCGAGAATCAGGAGACGTATAGCCCCGGATTGAAATATTATGCTCATTCTCTTTCATCGTGGAAAGATATAACCGCACTGTTGCTAATGTAGAAGATGTTCCTGATGATCGCACATTATACATCAGTTCTGATTTGCTTGAAGATGAGTTTTCGGGTTGGGTTCCCGAAAATGTATCAGACTTTGAGCTTGTGATAGGTGATGCGATATATCATGTTGAATTTACTTGATTTTGTTTGTTGTAGAAAGCTGAGAAATTGTAAAATCAGGACAAATGCTAGATTGTTAGACGAATCTTTATGAAAACCTGAACTTTCCGTTTAATTTGTGTTTTGATTAACTCTACCTCCCTTAGAAAGAGATTTTGAGCCTTTTATGTCAAGAGTTTTATTTGCGATTTTTACCTGGAAAATTTTTATTATGCTTCTTCGTAATTAATGAAACCATCTATTTTTGTGGCTCCGAAGAATTTGTCCAAAATGTGGATCGTTATAAACTTTTATTTTTGTACTAAAATTCAATGAGCTCATTACCGTGCTGGTGCCTCTAAGTCTATGTACGCCAGAGTATCGCACGATGCCAGCGACATTCCTCCTATTAATCCGCAGGCTAATCGAGAAGTTGGTATATCTCGAATTTTGCGATATCTAATGTTTGTATAAAAAAAAAATATGAATATGAGTATGGTTGGGTCGGGCTATTTGTACAAACATTGGTGTTTTTGTTGTCATTGTTATTATGGAAAATTTTGAGGTTTGGTAAGTGAAGAAATCAGCGTTTAAGGATTTGGGCTTCTGAATAATTAACGACTAACCCTTCAAGAAAAATTATAAAATATGTGGTTCAGAAGATAAACGAAGTGAGTATTTCCAACACCAAAGGATGATTTGTCTGATGTGGTTTCACAAGTACTATAGCGAGTGAAATTATGTAAGAATTAGATATGGTGAGATATAGTGTGGTCAACAGCTGGGTGCAATGGATATTTCATGTCGTACGTGCATTTCGTCTTGCTATTTCTGGAGTGGAATGGTGAAAGGTAACGAAACTCTTGAAGAATTGTTGCAATAATAGATGTCTCAAAAATTAAAATGTCTAATCAGGTATTATCATGATGATTTGAAGCTTACTCTCAAAAATATCCGAGCTTGCAATTTTGCATTTCCATTTGCTTCTCAAATGCCAACGCGCCACAGTGCGATGCCACGAATTCATTGCAAAATAGTATTCCATACATGAAAGCATCATACGTCGATACGTCGTCCTCAATCCTCAACATTATTAGAGAAGACCCGATAAAAATCTATGGCGACGTCGACGTACGACGCTCATGCATTTTTTTCTTCCATCCCTCTCATGTTTACTAAAAGACGTCGGATTTCAGTTCCTGTGCCGGCTGCAATTTTAGTAGACTCGAAGAGTGGGGTGACGATATGAAAATCCGATCCGAAGCAGCTGATGATAACTGCGCGTAATCCGCGCGAATGTAGAACGAAATTTGCGAGTGGTGAGATTTATTCAAGTTGTTCGGAATGTTAGGGCCTTTTTCTTTTTGTTTGAGTAAGAACGAGAATTTTGACAGTGGTAAATACTGCAAACTGCTGAATCGAATACCCTCCTGAGTCTTGGAGTTTCAAATTGTAGATCAAAATGAATATGTAATCTGGACCTCCAAGTTGCTTACCATTATTCGCACATCTCTGAACGGTAACCAGCAATCAAGATTAATTATTAAGTGATGAATTTTGAGAATTCCCTTATCGAATTTTGGAAGTCAGCGCGCTTGCGCGCGTGAAGCGTTCCTAGTGTAATTTACTTTGCGGCTGCTAGAGTCAGAAATTCAGTTATTCTGAGAATTTAACTTCGTAAAAGTCGAAAAATTCGCTAAAAAACTTTCGAAATTTCCAAGTGACTTTTTTTTTGTTGCTTGTTAGACCTACGGGTAACTTGTTCAAAAATTGTTCGATTACTTCCCATAATCTATATATATGTATAAGCGATCTTGAGCGCACGCATAACGCTGGTGTTGGTGAGTATGGTGAGTTAAGACCTACTTTCCTTTAAAACTAGTAGTAACTTGATAGTTCTATGATGTACGATACTAAGTGATTCTCGTAATGTCAATCAGTACAAAAAAAATATTTTAGTTTGTCTGTCAGCAGAAGGTGAGAGTACAGAGTGTACAAGTATTTTGTTCCAATCAGAATGATCAGGAGAATGCGTGAATAATAGAAATCAAAGTTCGGGATAGATCATGGCACTGATTATCTAAATGGCAACGCCGTACCATGTTGCAAATCAAAAACCAAAAAAAAGAGAGAGAAATAAAATTAGCGAATTTTACAGACATTTTCTGAGTTATTGAGTGCCTGCTTCTGATATTTTTCGTGGGAGTGTCATTCTGATGAATTTTCCTTACTGAACTTGTGCTTAGAAACGCTCAAGATCTAATTTGACGCGTCAAGATAATTTATGCTACCTTATTAGATCATGACCATCTTTTACATTCTGAGGAGTGTACACACGTCGCTTTGGCTTGGGAATCTCATGCGACAACCAGTAATGGTGGATGAATGATTTTGTTAGCATACGCGATCACGATCTTTTTTCATCGCAGAATTACGTCTTTTGGAACTTCGTTTTTCTATTTTGTGAGTTAATTAATCTAGTTCTATTCTTACAAATCTCTTCTTAACTCTCAAATTCCCTAAACTCTCTGTTATCTCTTGGATAGATTTGATACAAAGTTTCCCATCAATAGCGTTAAGCAGCACTGCACACTCATTTCTAATATTAGTCATTCCTCGAAAGCCTCATTATGCGACAATAGTCATGAGGGTGTTGCAGATTTGTTCCTATCTCTAGGGACTTTGTGGTGCCGTCGCACACAGTTGATGAAAACCCGATTTGCGACACAATTATTCTCACCCTGAAAACAAGCGAATTTGGAAATTCGCGAAAAGGGAAATTGTAGGTTTTTTCACGTAGATTATGAATCTTCTTCCCAATTGGAGCCTCCGAGATTCATACGCTAACGGCAAGCATGAAAACGCGAAAATCGCGGAAAAACGCAGTTTTAGTGGTGTAACTTGATGGGGATGCATTTTACACAAATTTTTATGAGAACAAAAGTTGTTGCATTTTTTGATACAAATCGGATGATATGACCAGTTTTTCGTGGAACCGAATTTTTTGGTGTTTTTTGCCATTTTGAAGGGCTTTTAGTGGATATTTTGAAATTTGGACTACGGCAATCAAAAGAGCGGGAAATTTTACGTCGGAATATGTACTTTGAGAATTTGGAAAAAAGATTTTTGGAGGTGATCTAGGGAGTAAGAATAGAGGAAAAACTGAAAAAACAGAAAAAATGGGTAATTCGTGAATTCTCGAGGTCTAATCGTGAATGTGCCACCTTGTCCACAATGGGGTTACCTCTCTCCATCATCAACCAACTATTTGCCGTGTTCCACAAGTGCGTAGATACACTTGCTGGACTCTGAGACCAGTTATAACGAGTCTTGGGGTCATATTCCGTGCAAAGCCCTATGAATCCGATCAAAATCATGGATTCTCGAGGTCTAATCGTGAATGTGCCACCTTGTCCACAAAGGGGGTACCTCGCGACATCATCAATCAACTATTTGCCGTGTTCCAGGAGTGCCTAGATACACCTGCTGGACTCTGAGACCGGTTATAGCGAGTCTTGGGGTCATATTCCGTGCAAAGCCCTATGAATCCGATCAAAATCATGAATTCTCGAGGTCTAATCGTGAATGTGCCACCTTGTCCACAAAAGGGGTACCTTTCTCCATCATCAATCAACTATTTGCCGTGTTCCAGGAGTGCCTAGATACACCTGCTGGACTCTGAGGGTTCTGGGGCCAGAGTCAATGTACAGCCCGGCAAATCCGATGAGAACCATGAAATCAATCTTGGGACATCCTTTCCGTAGCACTCACTAGACCGAAATTCCACACACTTGTCCCTTCTCCAATCTCTCTTATGTAAAATGAAGGATGTGGGAGTGGATCAAAAGAATACTCCATGCTTAATGAGGTTGATAATAATCAAATCGACCGACCCAATCCTCGAATTAAGGGCATGTGAAAGCCGACTTTTACCGACCGAGCGGACCGTGCCAAGAGTAAGGGAGGTTGGGTTAGATATCCTATTTGTATCATAAGGAAGGGGGCGGAGGGGACATTCGACATTCAACCAACATATCAGTCGCAATACGACCTGATATATATATAATAGCTGTATCTCTATGCTCGGATCCATGCTTCTTGGTGCATACATGGACTCATGACTGAATAGCTATCTGCAAGGTATACTGATGATGGAGATTACTGATGCGAAGAATAAAGGTTTCATTCATTCACATTTTGTATATACTTTCAAGTATATTTTCTATGTGACATCTAGTGATAATTCTGCTGGGGCTCACATTTTGTATATACTTGCATTCAAGTATATTTTTTATGTGACATCTAGTGATAATTCTGCTGGGGCTCACATTTTGTATATACTTGCATTCAAGTATATTTTTTATGTGACATCTAGTGATAATTCTGCTGGGGCTCACATTTTGTATATACTTGCATTCAAGTATACTTTTTATGTGACTCCTAGTGATACTTTTGCTGGGGCTCACATTTTGTATATACTTGCATTCAAGTATATTTTTATGTGGCATTTTTGTTGAAATATCACTTTCACTCTTGAAAACACATTTTTGTACTATGTGTGTGTACACATTTTTGTACTATGTGTATTCATTTTGAGTGAAGTGATTTTTGCAGGAATATTTTCCTCGGCAACTTTTTCTCCAAGCAATCACTCGTATGCACATCTCTACTCATCCTTGAGCTATTTTGTCAGTTCGAAAAGAGAAAACCTGTTCAAATCTGTTTTGATTCTGACACCTAGGTGCCTCTCGTTGGCCAAAGTCATGTATTCATGTTACCGCTGTACCTAAAAGAATTTATGATGTTAGTATTACTACTCATGTTTTAGAATACATTGAGATTGTAGACTCAAATTTGAATCTATTTGAGACTCAAAACAATTCCAGAATTTCATGCGGAGCAACTCGACAAAGACAATTTGTTCCAAAAATTTTGGGATACAAAGTTCAAGATGAATAATGAACAACTAGAAATCAGTAAATACAGATAGAAGCTATGAAGATATTATTGGAGTACATACATCCATGACATTCCTTGGAATGAAGATGAAATTACACCGCTGGAATACAAATATCTCAACAAACATAATTAGGAGCTCGTGGCATACCCAAGATTAGCTTTCGCTCTCAAAGTCACTCAAGCGAGCTCTTCTGAACAAATATTTCAAGGTATTCTTGTTGAAACCTTGAGAAGAATGGTGAGATTGATCAGAGGGCACACAAATACCAATGAGATTCTGAATTCCACCAATAAATTCATCGTATCATGGAATTTACCATCTAAGTTCCCAATTCTAAGTCACAGAAGCTCCACAACTGGGCCAATTTTGAACTGATTGAAACAAATGGATATGAATTCACCCCTGTAGAATCTAGGAATCTCAGCAGACACAAATTGGAGCTCACTGCAATGTCCACTAATTCACTTTCGCTCTAGAATTCACCCGGGCGCTCCATTTCCACCACGTGATTCCAAGATATTCTGGTTGGAACCTAAAGTAGTATGGTAAAATCAATCAAACATGATTTAGAGATCAAATCATGGCAATAAGATTCTTTTTATCAGTACACTCTTTGAAGAATGACATTGTAACTTTTCAATTTCAAGTCAGAAAAACTCCACAACTAAGCCAATTCTCAATAGATTCAAAAAAGTGAATATGAAATCACCCCTCTAAAATACAGGGATCTCAGCAGACAAAAATTGGAGCTTATAGCAATGGCCACTCATTTACTTTTGCTCTAAGAGTCACCCGGGTGCGCCATTTGATCTAGGTAATTTCAAGATATTCTAGTTCAAACCTTCAGTAGCATGGTGAGATCAATCAAATATGTTCCAGAGGTCAACTCATGACAATAAGATACTCAATTCCATCACTTTCATTCTTTGTAGAGTGAAATCCACCTTGTGACTTTTCAACTCAAGTCACAAAATTTCCACGATTAAGCTCTAATTCTCAATAGATCTAAGTGAATGAATGTGGATTCACCCCTCTATAGTATAGAGATTTTAGTAGATACAAATTGAAGCTTATTGCAATTTCCAAATATTTACTTCTGCTCTAAGACTTACCCGTGCTTGCTATTTTCACCGAGTATTGAGACATATTGTAGTTGAAACATCAAAACAGAATCATTAGTTTGCTCTGAAATCATCTGAAGGCCTCGACATCACAGGAACATTCTGAGCTGCATCAATACATATTCTTAGCACAAATAGATAGAGTTTGGTGAGACCGAAAGGTTGTAAACCTTTCTCATGAGCTATCTCATGTATAGCATTTTTTGCAAGTTTGGTGGATGCATGCTTTTCCTCTCAGTTCATCGATCAACTGATTCCTCCTCTGATCTGTTTTCAAGTACATAACTTCATCTATATCTTGGGTAATGCTAACTCCACATTCTGTATAAAGATTTCTGATGTCCACGAAAGACAATTTCATACCTCGAAAGGCTTAGATTTGGATGTCAATATCAATAAAGCTTTGCCTCGTTGGATACTATCATCGTTAATTATTGAGTCACTCCAAGGCTCAGAATGATTATCACTGTCACTCTTATATATTCACTGCTTTTCAAATCAAGGAGCAAGTAATTGCCTCAAGAAACAGGATTGTCACTCAGATTGTCAATACTTGGATTGGTTCTCCTCAGATATGAACAAAGTTATTACTATTTTTCATAAAATTTTCCAACGAATGAATTTTCTGTTCCTGATTATTTTTATGTGCAAGTCAAATATATAAGTACCGCGCGACAACTCACGACAGTCCATCACCGTTCATTCAAAACAATAACAACAGCTGGTGTGGGCGGTAGAGGACCTAACCCAACCTTGCCTCGACTCAGCCAAAATCACAGCTCATGGGCCTTCGGAAAAGTCATACTTCTGATCATTTTCTGAACTATTTGAGGACGATCTCGGAAAAAGTACTTCCAAGTATGGAAGCTTTCAGATACGATCTATCATTTAAAAAAAAAATCGATTTAATTGATTGGAAGTTGCCTTCAAACTTTGGTTTCGAAGTCAGGCGTTTGAGTATTTTTTCAGGCAATGGCCAACTTCGAAACCAAAGTTTGAAGGCAATATTCAACCGATCAACTCGATTCTTTTTTTGAATGATAGATCTGATTCTAAAGCTTCCATACTTGGAATCACTTTTTTGAGATTCACCGTAGAACTCGGGAGAAAAATCGATTTGTCAATGGTTAGGGTCGTCGGTAAAAGTTGGCTTTCACATGCCCTTAAGAATGAGAAACGTTGGTGCTCGAATGTTCATTGAGTTAAAACCGAATGACCCAATCCGCGACCTTGCTTTCACTGCAGATCACAGGGAAATCAGTTGTTTCCATAGCAAAAAAGGGGACCAAGGGTGTAGGGATAGTTCAGGGTCTTCTGTTCCCATCACTTATCACATCAAATTTCACCCCTCATTACCCAAATTGAAATACTTCCCAACTTACTGGCGCGGATCTCGCAATTTCCAGTTGGGTTCACAAAAAAAAGATCACCATAGATTTTCCTCTCACACGAATATTCATTCGTCCAGCAAAATTCCAACATACAGGTATTCATGATTCCATAGATGATCACGAATTTAGGATACATTCATGATTAGTTAAAGCAACATCTGCAACATGCCCAAGTCCGTAACCAACAGGTACAATACTGAAATAGTTAGGCATTGGAAACAAGGTTCATGTGACAGACTTGAGCACCATCGGGAATCTAGACTAGAAACCGAAAATAACCACAAAATCAAACGAAAGTTATCCTATAAAAAACACAGCCTGTTCTTGATTCACAACAGTAACCGAAAGAATCGTAGAATCTCCCACTAATTCTCCAAAAGGTAACGACCAATTATTTTCATTCCGCCAACTCGAATACATCAAGCACAATACAACTAGATAGTATTCTAACCATCATCCTCACTGTTGACAACAATCAACTTCCTCAACTCAGGCGATAGTAGATTCACTCTCTTCTCCCTAATTTTGCGAGTCCGAGATAGGATAGGATCTGACAACAAGAACAATCGATGGAATAGGTCCTCATTGGTCGCTTCCCTGAAAAAAATGCGAGAATTCTTTAACGCCTTGATATTACACATCATACATAGTCTAGTTATAGAGATAGGCATAACTCCACGAGCAATATTTTCAGTGGAATTTTTCTTCCATTCAGCTGATATTTATTCACATGTATTATTTGTGTACAAATCCATTGATAGCCAAGAGTCTAGCTTTCATTATCGTCATGCATCGGTATATTGCCTAGGAGTTCGAAAGGTAACAGTAATAATTAAGGGTGAATGAGTACACTATGGGAAATTAGCCATGAATCCCGAGCTTCGACTTGAAAAAGAGTGAAGCTCACATCTCATCCACATTCAAGATTGAGAGCATTTATCGATTCACTCGTTGGAAGAATGTACATTTTCACACGAGTTGTACCCCTTATGCATCTCGGTATCCCATCTAAACGATTGCGTGAATATTGAAACGAAATCTTGATTCAACTATTGCCCAAAAAAATTACCACATCTCGGCAAAATGAAAAGTACATACCTGGAAAATTTCCTCGTATGATTCAGTCTGGTGGACTTGACGACTTTATGAGTCGTCTCGAGAGCCTCTTCGGATAATACTCCCATATGAATATGGTAGAACTGCATCATTTTCCTTGCATGCATCAAAATAGCATGTATTCATGGTGGAAGCTTGTATCATGAGTAGTTTTGACAGTATCGTATCGTTGCCCTCATGCACAGATCTTTAAATTTCAGAGGGTCGATCTCAAAAAAACAAGATAAAGCTTGCAGGATCGTTGTGAAAAGCTCAAGCAACACTGGATCAAAGCCTGTAATAAATTTCAGGAGATGTATTCCACGCAAACGTAACTCTGACATACTGGAATAACTCCAAGTATCATCACGATTGATTCGTGACGAATCAATCTATAGGATTACATTGGGCTTGTGGTCATTTCGATATATCCATGCCAAGAGATTAAAGCGATGATACGTCACGGTATCACAGTTACATAATTCCATGGATTATAACTGAGCACTGACGTTATACTTATATCTTTCGTGATCTCGATTTTCTTTGGCTCCATACAGTATGTACGTGATATTGATAGCGTACAAGGCAGAAGAGTTAATAAAAAAAACTAGATTTGAAGTCATTCATCAGAAAATTATATCGCAGCACCTGTGCAGAAATCTTTGCTGACTGGAATCACCCTTATATTTTTCTGTCCCAATGGAATTAGGGAAGCCTTGACCTTACAACAATGCAGTACTCAAGACTTCGTGAACGAAAATGGACATCCAGAGAATCAATGCTAAAAATATTCCAGTTATAAAAAGTTATAAGATTATTCCGGCACGGAAAGGATTCGTGGGGAATATTCTGAATCCCGTGGTACGATAACAACTGTTAGGTAAGCGATGTTGCATGGAAGGGGATACTAACAGAATTTGGACA
Source organism: Eretmocerus hayati (assembly GCA_029851415.1). Lineage (NCBI taxonomy): Eukaryota > Metazoa > Arthropoda > Insecta > Hymenoptera > Aphelinidae > Eretmocerus > Eretmocerus hayati. The sequence continues at coordinate 70,413,879 of CM056742.1, read as the reverse complement.
CTAAAGGGCCAGCCACGAGTTCACAGAGACAATGACAACCAGCTATTCCGATCATTGTGAGATAGTTTGTCCTAAAAAATATCTATTTTCTAAGTTTGAACGTCAACATCTCGCTCGAAGCCATCTATATCCATGATTTCGATGGAATATTCATAGAGTTTAGGTCAGATGTGATATGAATTGCTGTGCAGACCTACGAAAAATATAGCAATGAAATAAAGCTTCACTCCGTGGATATCAAATGAGAGATTCGAGACTAGATCAATCACTAATAGAACCGGAGTCCGAGACAGAGTAGGGAAAGACCATCATATTTCATAATTCGGATTTTAGTTCCCTGACTGTAATACAGTGTGGAAAATGCTACTTTCAAGTGAGGTACGGGGGCAACTATGGAGTCACTAAAATGAGAACCAAAGCCTCATTGAATACTCGATCATGGGTAATGTCGTTTAATAAAGTCAAGGTCGAGGATGCTTATTATATTCTGACATCAATATATCTATAGACTCACCTGTGATTTTGGCGATTTCCTCATGTTTTTCGAAAAATTTCCTAGCAGTGTTGCCATCGCTAGTGTTCCCATAACCATTTTTGGGAGACTCAATCATCACTCCAAGCACCGGATAGAGCTTTTCTTGGAGGAGAGCTTTCCTCTTCTTTATAATGCTACTAACAGTCTCGGTGCTACTACCCCCCGCTTTAAACTTTTTACCTGTCGACTAACCCATAAAGATTCATTATATTTACCGAATGAAGAATTATTACATATAAGAATAGACAATGTTTTTGCCAGTTTGAAATGGGAAAAATACAAGACTCACCCCTCTGTACATTTGACAATCGAGACGGCAAGATATCTTGAAGACCAGTGTCATCATCCTTATCTTCGCATGGAGAACAGAAATTCCGAACTCGAGTCGCTCAATCGGGATTTCGCATTCAAACAAATCTAGATTCTGTAATTGTGAGATATTCTCTCCACAAAGGAAGCAAGCAAAGCTCGAGGTCTCCGTGAGTGCATTTTTGACCTCCGGAATAAGCATAATATTATATTGATATGTTCTGGAACAGATTCTGCAAGACAGTATGGTAACTGTTTTATTCATTTTTTTCAAGGTGCATTATAAAATCACCATTTACCAAGAGCTTTTTTAGATACTCTGTCTGATACTCTCGAAATTTTACGTTTGCATCAGGGTTTTTAACGGAATATTCGTTTTGTTTCGTTTTGTTTAGCAAATAAACGAAACGAACCGAAATGATTCCGTTTACGTTGATGATAAACAAAACTAAACAAAACATCATTCATATTTAATATTAATAAACAGAACCAAACGAAATTCTGGCATTTTGAATACGTTGAATTTTGTTTTAGGGAAACGAAACGTAATCACAATTACTTTTGATTATGTTGGAGGGGAACTAAACTAAACGTAATCAGAAGAGCTCAACGTAATATCACATGAAACAAAACTCGCATAATTTCGTTTAGTTTTGTTTATGCAGTTCTCTCATTCATATCGTTTCGTTTAGTTTTGTTCATCATCAACGTAAACGTAATTGCATTATTTTGTTTCGTTTCTCCCTTAAACAAAACTAAACGAAACAAAACAAAATGTTTTCTCTCTCTTTTATCATTTTTCTAGTTCACTTCATATGCACTCATCTATCATTGTTTGAAGGTGGAAACTATGAGTGCTCGATCGCCTCAACAGCACACTTCATTCGATACGTATCATTATTCGCAGGAGCTCTAGTTCTTTGGGTGAGGGTCTTGTGGGCGAATCTCGGCATTTGAGAGATACTGGTTGGCAAATTCGAGATATTCCAATCTGATACGACATTTCCGGGTAACTTTTTCATCGATTAATTAGTACTCAAACAATGGTATGACACTCGCGTGGACAACGGATATTCTCATGTATTCAAATAAGAACCTCGTATTACAACTATTCTGATGAGTACACTTCATCCTAGGAATGATCTGTCCTCGGCGTCAGACAAGGGAACAGGGGGGATTCGAACAGTTTATAGGGGTTCCCAATGGTCCCTGTTACAAGATGAAGGAATTCCTCACCTACTCAAATGTACGTTTTTGTGGATTTTCAATTTTTGTTAGCCTCGCATTACTCCTGAGATAGATGTATGACAGAGGCGATTTTTACATACGTTTCTGTTGGAGTAGAAATCAGATTACACGTGGTTCCAGTTACAATGAGGTCTTCATTTTCATGTCTCATGCAAAGATAATACATTTCGATACAAGGGTGGAAAATGGTACATTTCGATACAAGGGTGGAGAAACTTCTTTCGACACACTGTGCTAGAAAGTAACTTTTTGCAACTGTGTGCGCGAAGTTGTAAAAAAATGAGACTTCTCTTCATTATTTACAGTGCGAGAAGTAATGCGTGAATGACTTCTCGCACAGTTTTACATTTACGCACTGGTGGAGTGTGCGTGAATGTAACTTCTCGCTCTAATGCATTTTCATCCACGCACAGTTCCAAAATATGATGTCACGTCATCCCTCTGAATTTGGCCTTTCTCGGAAACTTCGTTTCCAAGATAATATTGCCCGGACAGTGGTGCATTTAATTACAACTTCGCGCACAGTTGCAAAAAATAGTATACGCAACACGTAAGAGAAGTTTCCGCACACGTTGCCAACTCGCGCGAGAAGTAACATTCACGCACACTTCGAAACTTCTCGCACACCCAGAAGTTCCAAAGTGTGCATGAATATTAACTTCTCGCACTCGTTTGGAAACTTGTGCGGAAATTGACCTTCTCGCACTTGTTGCGTAATATACTATGCCTGCACTGATTTTCCACTTTCTCTCTCAGTTTGTCAAAATAGTACATTTCGATACAAGGGCGTAAAACGTTTTATTCGCGTCCGAGTGATGGGTTTCCGGCCCGAGCCGCAGGCGAGGGTCGGAATCATCACGAGGATGCGAATAATAGGTTTTACGGCCGTGTATCGAATTATACTTTTCGATAAACTGTGAGTAAAAGTCGACAAACTGTGCGCAAAGTACACTTTTACGCACAGTGTATCGAAAAATAGTATTCGATACACGGATGTAAAACTCATGTTTTGCACCCTCGTAATGATTCCTACCCTCGCCTACGGTTCGGGCCGGAAACCCATCACTCGGACGCGAAAAAAAAGTTTTCCACCCTTGTATCGAAATGTACTATTTTGTGCTTGCGTGCATAAACCTGTACGGAAAAGTTACCTTTCCGCACAGTTTTGCGTGCGGAAAAGTACGAGCCGTGCGGAAAAATGACTCCTTAGGGAAGAACGCAGAACGGATATCTATCATCGGAGAATTATGATGACCACCAGATTTTGCTAGATTTTGTTAATTTCTTGACTTGTTGGCGATATTTGAATACTCTTCATGTTTTTTTGCATTAACATTAGATTGAGATAGAGACGTGATGTCGAGACCCAGATAGCTAAGATGTTAGAGCATCCCTTGGCAAGAAGACGGTTCCCAGTTCGATTCTAGATCCAGGGGTGAATATTTCTCTCGATATAGCTCCTCTCGATATTGAGCCTCTCATTTTTTTCTCGATTAAAAACATCTCGGTTATAACGAGCTTCAAGGGACCAAAGAAAAAAGCTCGTTATATATGATTCCGTTACAACTATCCTTGATGGGTGGAAAAACTAATCTTGAGTTTGTAAAGTCTCTCTTATCAAGATTTCAAATAACTATAACATTCAGAATACGATGACAGGACGACAATGACGTAGATGTGCATTAATCCACATAGCGGTATGGACATACAATATTAAGGAATTTGCATTTGTCATCAATTGAATGAACCGCAAGATGAAATATGGACCAGTACAAATGATGGAAAACTGAAAAATTGTAGCTGAGAAATTTTAATCTCGCGTCAAAGTTTACCAGGTTGTACTCGTCATGAAATGTCTCTTCCTTGTATGTAATCAATTTTGACACTCGATCGATATGATCGGATATCGTATTTATCACTCGCGGGAATCTCAAATTATGAAGATATAATTTTTCGGTCTTTGTGAGTTAAAGTCAGCAGATATTGCTGACGTTTTTGGCATCAATCGAGAATGGATTTTACTCCACTCTCGATCAATGCACCTTTAGAGCCTCGTATGGTTCCGAGGATGCATCTAAAGGATTTTGATGGGAAGGAATGAAGCGTAAAGATGAATCGAAAATAAAGCGTAGAATCCAAATTTTTCATAAAGTTTCTCATTTCTCATCTTTACTCTTCATGCCTTTCTATCAAAATCTTTTAGATGCATCCTCGGAACCATACGAGGCTCTAAAGGTGCATTGATCGAGAGTGGAGTGAAATCCATTCTCGATTGATGCCAAAAACGTCAGCAATATCTGCTGACTTTAACTCGCAAAGACCGAGAAATTATATCTTCATAAGTCTCTTCCTTGTATTCGATTTATCCATTTCGCTCACATATAGAACCATACTGCATGCGTATTCGCATTGATACTCGTATTCACCTCGAGTCTTAGGCTCCCAAACTCATAGTTGAACGGCTTCCACATCGACTTGCTCGGTGTAGCCGGTGCCGAAACCAAATTTTGCCAAAATTTTCGCTCGTTATGACCGAATTCTTATTATATCCGGATCATTATAGCCGGATTCTACTGTATTCTCATTGAAAAACATCTCTTCGGTCGAAATTACGATTGAAAATCCCATTTTGAGTTGCTTTGAAATTTGAGTGTCTCCTGGGATAACATGGATTCGGAATTTGCCATATGATGGGTCATGATTTACAGATTTTTTTGCTTCTTTGGACTTTCTTATGATTATTAGTAGCTCAAATTTGAGATCGAGTGGGACTGAAAAGGATGTAGATGGATCATTTTATTCCAAAATATGTACCAAAATCAAATTTTTCAAAATTGAGTTGAAGTTCTATTCAAATAGAATGCACTCATATCAGGATTTTTTACCATGTGAGGGGCTCCCCCCCCCCCCCCGCCCCGCCCCCGCGCACCTTCCGGAAGCACTACCTTACTAATTTTCTCGTGGCTTTTACAAATATTCTACGGAATTAGATCATGAATCTATCGGTATTATGAGCAAGTACCTGACAACTGTTGCACATATAATGCAAAAACTCTCACTAATTCACGTGAATGAATTTTTTTGCAATTTTCTGATGTTTTGGTGTCTACAACACTGTAGGAAAAATTCTATTAAGAACTATTGAATAGATGTAACAAGGTCCTATAAGTAATCTGAATATCGTTCATTCTTCCGAACATGAATTATCAATCTTCAATCTCATTACTGACTTTTACTTTAATTTTGGTATATGAGAACTATCGCAAAAACTGACACGGAACGACTAAGGGCCCTATTCTGACTAGTGAGCTACAAACCACTCCTTTCGAACTTTTGGCCACTTATTCTATTGAATGACAGTTGGTAATTGAGTCTCACGTCAATCCCTAAACGAATTATCACCAAAATTTCAAATAGTAAGAGTCAAAGTATAGCTTCCTCGGACTACAATAATTTAGGTTCCACGGATTCTCATGGAGCTACCATCGAAGTGATCGATATAGTGAGTTAGCCCGAATTAATCTCTCAAAATACAATAATGATCGATTTATTTTCGATAGCTTGTAACCCCGAATGCTCAGACTAGACTTCAAGCCATACATATCTCTCTTATCAGAAGGTTTTCTCTAAAAATGAGGAATTTCGTTAAAATAACAACAGCATGACCCAAACTTAGTCTGAAAAACTTCGTGACAAGTAGAGTTGAAAGAAAACATGTCAAACAACCAAATCCCGTCGCGGAAAAAGCTTAAAAAATTAGCCATGTAACTATTCCTTTCATCGTCTGTGCGGGGAAGAGCTGTTATTTTGATTTTCTCTCCCACGCTGACGATGAAAAAATAGTATCCGACACTCGGGCGGGGTGGTTTCCGCTTCCGAGCGATGATTCCGACCAAGGCTCGGGCCGGAAAAACATCGCTCGGGCCACGGAAACCAACATCCCCGCCCTTGTATCGAAATCTACTATTTGGATTTTGACATGATGGGAATAAATTGAATCCACGCGGCGAAAATTCTAAGTCACCTCCATTATTTTTGCCAGCGATCATAAGGGGGGAATGTCATATCTAGGGCCTCAAAAATCGTTCTGTGAAATACTGGATAGCACAAAGAAAGGAAAGAAATGGAATCATCTGCTCCAAAGCATGTATTTTCGACTCGAATCAACCATCTGAACACAAACTCTGAGGTCGGATAGTCTCTTCGAGTTAGGACTCTCCACTGATCTACCAGATTACCCTCGATTATGTTCGATCTTTTCAGCTCCAAAGATCTACGTGAAGGCCACCCTACGGCTGGTCCTGGGTCCATCGAATGAGCTTAGATTGTCTTTCGTCTGATCATTCAATTTATTTTTCATCAGAAGAGACAGCTTGCCGCACTCAGCACAAAAAATAGTTTACGCAACACGGGTGAAAGTGTTCCGCACTCTTTCCGTGACGCGTGCGGAAATAGTATATTTCCGTACTGAGCGCGTTAGCCCATTTTGGGCACTAGGACAGACATGTCCTCCAGTGCCCAAAATGGGCTTGCAAGCGAGGTGCGGATATATTTTTTCATTACGAGAACCCTAAAATCCTATTCAAACGCGGCATTTTTAGGTTAGAGTAATGAAAAAAAAACTTTTCCGCAATGGTCAATATTTTATCGTGCGGAAAAGTGGTTTTCCGCACAGCTTGCCGTGCGGAAATAGTAGATTGCGATACAAAGGCCGGGATGTTGGTTTCCGCGGCCCGAGCGATGTTTTTCCGACCCGAGCCTTGGCGAGGGTCGGAATCATCGCTCGGAAGGTGAAACCACCCTGTCCGAGTGTCAAATACTATTTTATGCAATTTTCCGATGTTTGGGTGCTTACAAAATTGCATAAAATAGCATTCGCGCCTCGATCATGAGGTTCCCCGCTTCCGAGCGATTATTTCGACCCTCGCCTGCGGCTCGGGCCGAAAACCAATCGCTCAGAAGCGAGCTACAACCTCATAATCTCGGTGCGAAATCTACTATTTTCATCGTCGGCGTGGGGAAGAAAATAAAAAAAACGATTCTTTTCCGCACTGGTCACGAAACTCGTGCGGAAAACGCACTTTCCACCCTTGTTACGTAATGTACTATTTTCGCGTCCGAGTGATGGATTTGCGTCTTGAGCCGTGGTCAAAGGTCGGAATCAAGACGAGGATACGAAAAATAGGTTTTACATCCGTGTATCGGACTGTATTTTTCGACAAACTGTCCGTGAAAGTGGAAAATTGGTGTGGGAAAAACACTTTTCCGCACAACGTGTTGACAATTTTTTTTCATCACTCTAACCTAAGAATGCCGCGTTTAATTACGATCTCGTTGGGGCAAAGTTCTCGATAAACTGAACTAAACAAAAATATTTTTGTTTTATTTCGCTTAATGACATTTTGTTTATGTTTAGTTTCGTTGACCCTCAACATAATCATACAGAGTTTTGTTTGGTTTCGTTCATCGCAACATAATTATGGATGATTTCGTTTATGTTTTGTTTGTGAGAACATATTCGACAGACAATAGTTTTGTTGAATTCCGTTCATTCACGAAACTAAACAAAATTATTGAGTTTTGTTTATCCCGTGAATGAACAAAACTAAACGAAACATAAATTCTGAGAAACAATATTCAACGAAACTAAATTACAATAATTTTGTTTAGTTTCGTTTATAAGAAGAAAGACGGATTCGGTTTTCGTTTAGTTTTGTTTTTGTTCAACATAATCAAAAATAATTCTGTTTCGTTTAGTTTTTGCTAAAATGAACGAAACAAAATTACAAATCGCGTTTTGTTTCGTTTCGTTAAAAACCCTGGTTTGCATCAAGAATTCTCTATGGATGCCAAAGTAGCTGATACGATGTTCCAAGTATTTCGGATATGTGCATCACACTTATCCAGCGAGTATAGATATATGGAACGTCCTGAATATTTCTAAAAGTAGAACGATTTTCCGCTGAGAAAATACAGATATTAAGAGGAAACCCTGGATGAGATATCATTTCTTCGACACGAATGTTTCTCATGCAGACTTTCTGTATATTATTAATTGTTCAAGCAGAATCGAGGACATAATAGGTTGGGTACACTCACCTTTCCTTCCATCATTGTTTTTATCATTTCGTATTTGATGATACACCTTTCCAGCGGAAGAGTTGATTGATGATGTCGCAAGGTACCCCCTTTGTGGACAAGGTGGCACATTCATGATTAGACCTCGAGAATTCATGATTTTGATCGGATTCATAGGGCTTTGCACGGAATATGACCCCAAGACTCGCTATAACCGGTCTCAGAGTCCAGCAGGTGTATCTAGGCACTCCTGGAACACGGCAAATAGTTGATTGATGATGTCGCAAGGTACCCCTTTTGTGGACAAGGTGGCACATACACGATTAGACCTCGAGAATTGATGATTTTGATCGGATTCATAGGGCTTTGCACGGAATATGACCCCAAGACTCGCTATAACCGGTCTCAGAGTCCAGCAGGTGTATCTAGGCACTCCTGGAAAACGGAAAATAGTTGATTGATGATGTCGAAAGGTACCCCCTTTGTGGACAAGGTGGCACATTCACGATTAGACCTCGAGAATTCATGATTTTGATCGGATTCATAGGGCTTCGCACGGAATATTACCCCAAGACTCGCTATAACCAGTCTCAGAGTCCAGCAGGTGTATCTAGGCACTCCTGGAACACGGCAAATAGTTGGTTGATGATGTCGAAAGGTACCCCCTTTGTGGACAAGTGGCACATTCACGATTAGACCTCGAGAGTTCATGATTTTGATCGGATTCATAGGGCTTTGCACGGAATATGACTCCAAGACTCGCTATAACCGGTCTCAGAGTCTAGCAGGTGTATCTAGGCACTCCTGGAACACGGCAAATAGTTGATTGATGATGTCGAAAGGTACCCCCTTTGTGGACAAGGTGGCACATTCACGATTAGACCTCGAGAATCCATGATTTTGATCGGATTCATAGGGCTTTGCACGGAATATGACCCCAAGACTCGCTATAACCGGTCTCAGAGTCCAGCAGGTGTATCTAGGCACTCCTGGAACACGGCAAATAGTTGGTTGATGATGTCGAAAGGTACCCCCTTTGTGGACAAGTGGCACATTCACGATTAGACCTCGAGAATTCATGATTTTGATCGGATTCATAGGGCTTTGCACGGAATATGACTCCAAGACTCGCTATAACCGGTCTCAGAGTCTAGCAGGTGTATCTAGGCACTCCTGGAACACGGCAAATAGTTGATTGATGATGCCGAAAGGTACCCCCTTTGTGGACAAGGTGGCACATTCACGATTAGACCTCGAGAATCCATGATTTTGATCGGATTCATAGGGCTTTGCACGGAATATGACCCCAAGACTCGCTATAACCGGTCTCAGAGTCCAGCAGGTGTATCTAGGCACTCCTGGAACACGGCAAATAGTTGATTGATGATGTTGCGAGGTACCCCCTTTGTGGACAAGGTGGCACATTCACGATTAGACCTCGAGAATTCATGATTTCGATCGGATTCATAGGGCTTTGCACGGAATATGACCCCAAGACTCGTTATAACTGGTCTCAGAGTCCAGCAAGTGTATCTACGCACTTGTGGAACACGGCAAATAGTTGATTGATGATGTCGAAAGGTAGCCCCTTTGTGGACAAGGTGGCACATTCACGATTAGACCTCGAGAATCCATGATTTTGATCGGATTCATAGGGCTTTGCACGGAATATGACCCCAAGACTCGCTATAACCGGTCTCAGAGTCCAGCAGGTGTATCTAGGCACTCCTGGAACACGGCAAATAGTTCATTGACGATGTCGCGAGGTACCCCCTTTGTGGACAAGGTGGCACATTCACGATTAGACCTCGAGAATTCATGATTTTGATCGGATTCATAGGGCTTTGCACGGAATATGACCCCAAGACTCGTTATAACTGGTCTCAGAGTCCAGCAAGTGTATCTACACACTTGTAGAACACGGCAAATAGTTGGTTGATGATGGAGAAAGGTAACGCCATTGTGGACAAGGTGGCACATTCACGATTAGACCTCGAGAGTTCATGATTTTGATCGGATTCATAGGGCTTTGCACGGAATATGACTCCAAGACTCGCTATAACCGGTCTCAGAGTCTAGCAGGTGTATCTAGGCACTCCTGGAACACGGCAAATAGTTGATTGATGATGTCGAAAGGTACCCCCTTTGTGGACAAGGTGGCACATTCACGATTAGACCTCGAGAATCCATGATTTTGATCGGATTCATAGGGCTTTGCACGGAATATGACCCCAAGACTCGCTATAACCGGTCTCAGAGTCCAGCAGGTGTATCTAGGCACTCCTGGAACACGGCAAATAGTTGGTTGATGATGTCGAAAGGTACCCCCTTTGTGGACAAGTGGCACATTCACGATTAGACCTCGAGAATTCATGATTTTGATCGGATTCATAGGGCTTTGCACGGAATATGACTCCAAGACTCGCTATAACCGGTCTCAGAGTCTAGCAGGTGTATCTAGGCACTCCTGGAACACGGCAAATAGTTGATTGATGATGCCGAAAGGTACCCCCTTTGTGGACAAGGTGGCACATTCACGATTAGACCTCGAGAATCCATGATTTTGATCGGATTCATAGGGCTTTGCACGGAATATGACCCCAAGACTCGCTATAACCGGTCTCAGAGTCCAGCAGGTGTATCTAGGCACTCCTGGAACACGGCAAATAGTTGATTGATGATGTTGCGAGGTACCCCCTTTGTGGACAAGGTGGCACATTCACGATTAGACCTCGAGAATTCATGATTTCGATCGGATTCATAGGGCTTTGCACGGAATATGACCCCAAGACTCGTTATAACTGGTCTCAGAGTCCAGCAAGTGTATCTACGCACTTGTGGAACACGGCAAATAGTTGATTGATGATGTCGAAAGGTAGCCCCTTTGTGGACAAGGTGGCACATTCACGATTAGACCTCGAGAATCCATGATTTTGATCGGATTCATAGGGCTTTGCACGGAATATGACCCCAAGACTCGCTATAACCGGTCTCAGAGTCCAGCAGGTGTATCTAGGCACTCCTGGAACACGGCAAATAGTTCATTGACGATGTCGCGAGGTACCCCCTTTGTGGACAAGGTGGCACATTCACGATTAGACCTCGAGAATTCATGATTTTGATCGGATTCATAGGGCTTTGCACGGAATATGACCCCAAGACTCGTTATAACTGGTCTCAGAGTCCAGCAAGTGTATCTACACACTTGTAGAACACGGCAAATAGTTGGTTGATGATGGAGAAAGGTAACGCCATTGTGGACAAGGTGGCACATTCACGATTAGACCTCGAGAATTCACGAATTACCCATTTTTCTCTGTTCTTTCAGTTTTTCCTCTATTCTTACTCCCTAGATCACCTCCAAAAATCTCTTTTCCAAATTTTCAGAGTACATATTCCGACGTAAAATTTCCCGCTCTTTTGATTGCCGTAGTCCAAATTCCACTAAAAGCCCTCCAAAATGGCAAAAAACACCAAAAAATTCGGTTTCACGAAAAACTGGTCACATCATCCGATTTGTATCAAAAAATGCAACAACTTTTGTTCTGATAAAAATTTGTGTAAAATGCATCCCCATCAAGTTAAACCACTAAAACTGCATTTTTCCCATGATTTTCGCGTTTTTATGCTTGCCGTTAGCGTATGAATCTCGGAGTCTCCAATTGGGAAAAAGATTCATAATCTACGTGAAAAAAACCTACAATTTCCCTTTTCGCAAATTTCCAAATTCGCTTGTTTTCAGGGTGAGAATAATTGTGTCGCAAATCGGGTTTTCATCAACTGTGTGTGACGTCAGTACTGTCGACAAATGCCGATGAAGAGAGACCTCGGTCTTCTCTACTTGCTCTCCGACGTGTTCGTCGTGTAAGTACTCGTTGTCCGAATTAACTGTGAGTTATTACTGTCGGCCAAATTCTTCTGCGCTATCATATTTTGATCGTGTTGAGTGAAAAATGAGATCTTCTGCCTCTATAGCTGCTGAGAATATACCCATGACATTTTGTTCCAGTGTCAGTGTAATTGTTTGTATTGTAGTTATCCGTGTGGTCCTGACTCGATCGCGCGTGAAATCTCCCAGAATTTTGGTCGCAACCACAATTTTATATATTTACCAGAAAAATTCGAATTGGCTACGCTGACACAGCCCTGACAAGCGAACTTTTGCACTCTGAGACCTTTGGCATTTATTTTGACATCATTCTCACTTCCCGTGTTCATCGCACGTCCACCTTCTCGGCAACTTGTATTAGCATTTTCGACTTTATGCTTTTATAATTTACCCCGACATTCTCTCGATTTCGTGCAATCACGCTCAACATGCATCTTATCTAATTATTCTTGATCTCTCTCAAAACTTAGTCTCATCAACGTGATATGCGGCCTGCTGATCTGCCCGCAGCTGAGCCGTCCTCCACGTCACAGCCCACTGGGCACCGAGATGACGATTCTAAGCTTGAGCAGTGCGCCGAGGCTCTTGCGGATATTGCTGTGACTCCTGCGACCGATTGCTCAGGTTTATTCGATTATGTAGTTCGGACTGTTCGGAGCGCTCGGATCAGTCGGATTAGTCCGACTTTTGCATCGCCGAACGAGTATTCGGACAAAAGTTTGATCCGAACGTTCGAAGCGCTCTGTCCCCACTCTTAAGGCTCGAGCTCGAGGGGCATGGGGCATGGGCATATGGGCAATCAGCAGAGCTCTCTGTCTGTCGGAGGGGTGAGCTTGGCTTTCTGTGAGCTTGCATGCCGATTCCGGTATTCCTTCGCGCGAGAGATCTAACATACCTAATATAAGTGCAGATCGAATATATTATCAACGACGTTACAATAAGTCAAACCTATTATTCCACCCCCGTGCTGAATTTCATGAGTTTAGTGAAAGATTTATAGGTTAAGTGTGTGAGTATGCAGCAGCAGCATACCCGACTTCGAAATGGCACGAAGTCACTCATAATCGTCAGAATCATCGGACTCTCTTCAAAAACTATTGATGTCGTCGTCATCCAGCTCTGATTCCGACGAATCGGTATCTTCTGGAGCTATATCTGAAGTATTTGATGACTCCCAATCAGATGCAAGTAATGAGCCGAGAAGAAGGAAAAGGGTATGTTTTAAGGATTACTGCGATGATGTTGTGCAAAGATATAGCGACAAGAAATTCATTAGAATGTTTCGTTTGCCGAGGGATATTGTTAATAAGTTGATAAAAGATTTTTCTGAGTCAGAATATTTTGAAGCCGAAGGTAAGTTGCACTATAGATTATGTCATGCATTCTTGCAGAGCGGCCCGACTATTTAACCTTTTTACTTTTTGAGATCATATTCAACACTGAATTCTTACGTATTTGCAAACCAGAAGCACTGTTCCAAAATTCAAACATAACTCTGTTTGACGGCATTTGAAGGAGTCCAAAAATTGTATAATGTCTCCTGTCACGGACCGTTCCTGTTAATATATTTATCAAAAATCACACTCATTATTTTTATCAGGGAGTTCCATTGTAACCCGCTCACTTTAGACCACACTTGCCGGGATTGGAGAAATGTTTGCACACGGAAAATATCGATTTCTATTCGCAAAAATGAAAATAAACATCAAAATTATGTATATGAAAATATTTTACTTTTTCTATCTTTTCCTAAAATAGAGGCACATAGAAAATTCATTGTTCGTGAAATGTATTCTAAGGGTGACCAAAGATTTTTCAGAATTTTTTCAGATTTCTATCATGCGCCAAATAAAAGTTATCACGAATGTTGGTTTTTTGCCATGTTCGCTGTAGTGGCTAAATCAAGTAAGGGGGCTAATTTGCGGCGACTTTTGGTTACAGATTGCAGAGGGCTCCCAAAGATCCCTCCGCATCATCAAATATACTGTTTTCTCTACTTTGTGGGTCATCAGATTGCAACGTATGAACAAGCGGCGGATAGATTTGACCTTTCTACTGATACGATCTTCAATATAGTGACAAGGGTCGCAGATTTTATTGGGACATACGCTCCTCATCTCATACAATGACCCAGTGAAGAAGAAAGTCGAGAGACGCAAGAGTACTATGAGGCCCGGCACGGCATTCCTGAAGTCGAAGGATTGATCGATGGTACACAAATAAAAATTAATAAGCCTTCAGATAATCCTGAGAGCTATCATAACAGGGAAGCCTTCTTCTCGCTGCAGATGCAGATAGTGTGCGATCACAAGCGTAGAATTAGGCACTTTACAGCTGGTCAGCCAGGATCAGTTCATGATGCAAGAGCTTATAAAAAGTCAGGAGTTCCCCAAATTCTGTTGAGGAAAAATACGAGTAAGACATCAGATTTGAAATTTTCAAGAACTTCTTAGAATCAGAGGGTTACCGATGAGTCATATTCCTACCTCAACTCGCTCCGTACAACGATCAAATTTTCGCAATGATTCATCACAATTCATAAACTGTAATTGAATCAATTGTTGAAGTCTTTATTCTGCTTCCTAGAATATTATGTCGATTTATTGATCAGCCAAAGAATGCTGTGATTAATATTCGGAATTATCTCGAATGAGATATTTTGATACCAATGTGTGAAAATATGTTCTACTCTTATATATCGGAGTATACTATGTCATTCAGTGAGCGAAAATTAAAAAACTGTGCCCGAAGTTTACTTTCACGCTCTGCGGATCGGAAACTTGCTTTTTCATTCCTCCTCAGCATAAATTGTGTATAACTATACCATTTTATTATCGGTGGGTTCTTTACTTCATTCAAATAGTTATCTTCTTTTTTAGATGGCCGGCTGCTGGGAGACAAAGCTTACCCGTGTACTCGGTACCTCATGACCCCGTACAAAGATAACGGACACTTACTTCCTCACCGAAAAAAATTCGATGAAGAACTATCCAAATGCAGAGTTGACGTGGAACACACGATTGGGATCCTAAAACAAAGGTGACCCGAGTTTGAGATGTGATTGTTCAAATTCTTTTGACCTGAGGCTTTATTGTTCTTTATTCCATCTTACTGCAGATTTAGAATCCTTTATCATATGAGGCTACAGCCAGGCATGCGACGACTGAAAGTAATCCGTGCTTGCGTTGTTCTGCATAATATGGTTTTGATGAGAGATCGTGAATACTTGGAGGATGCACTGGAAGGATGTACCTGCCATACATGTCGCAACGAAGCCCATTATGCTGATGTGGCAGACGATTCTGACGACGATGATGCAGTTGATGACGATGATGGAATGAGACTACGAGACGAAGTTGCTGAAAGATTCAGGGTTTAAAATAGATATGTCGTCCCCCAAAGTCTTATTGACACAATCTCTCATATTGAGATGCCTCAAGCTAGAAAAATCGATATCTATGTACTTGTAATGAAATAGTAGCACCGAATTTTTCATAATGTGCGATTTATTCATACATACAAGTTACTAATCCAATTTTGTACATTATGGAGTGTTCCAAAGCGAGTACGAGCTATTAAAGTCTTCAAACATTCAATGAATGTAGACTATTACTGTATCCAGTAGAGACTATGATAAACACCAAAACTTCATTCACAGTTGACTATGAGATTTGACCAATCAAATGCTCACCTGCATACTTGCTCCACTTAGTGTATTTGTCTATCAGGTCAACTCAACTACCTTACTGAATAAATACTAAGTACTCCTACATCACATTTATTTTTGGTCAGATCAAGGATATTCCTTGGCAACTTATACTCGTAGAGAGTCATCATAGTAACTGTGGAGTATGTTTCACTTCACATTTGTAAGATTCAAATTATTCGTACGGACAGGTAACTAGAGTTTAATCATATCAAAGAATGATTAAAATGTCTAAGCCGACTTACAACCACCTTGAGTCAACGAGAGAAGAGATTTCATCTACATTGAAAATACAATTTTGAACGAGAACTTCATAGTATTTAGTGATCTACTGACATCGGGCCATACAAACTATTCAAATGTCACTTTTATGCCACGAACAAAGACGATGCAGAAAAGCTCTTTGGATGTGGATACGACGATGCATTTCTAAATTTAGAATATCTAAACCAATTTTCTGTATCAAAGATTTACATTTTGGAATGAGAATCTCAAAAGTGTCAACAGGTTATTCGTAAGAGAAACTGACCAAAGGCCCATACTCATGCAGCGAAACAAGAACAAGAACAGTCAAGTCATCTCTACTGCAGATGATACACTTCCACCTAACATTGAGTGAGAATTCCTGTAAATTACATTCAAATTTTGACAACAATCAAGAGTCACATGTGGGCCAGTTTTGATCACCGATAATGCAGAATACATTTTGTGTCCATCGATGATGATTCATTTAAAATAATGGGACTAGTCAACAGCAAGCAATAGACACTGAAGCTACGCACAAGCAATATCACACCCTCCCAGAACATTCTTGGTGATGAATATAGTAACTGCATGACTTGTATCCTGAGTTACTTGAGGGATGAATATTCTGATCATGATTCTAACAATCTAATATAGTATCCAAATTTTTGTCGAATCAATGCAATGTATGCATCTTTTATGGAAGAAAAAGATGCTTTCAAAAACTGGAATGACTAAATGTATTACAAAAAAATAGTAAATTTTGAGATTCTGGCAAGTGAAGAAACTGTCGATCAGATCTAAAAATTTCAAGAAAAATAGTGCCAGGCTTGATTGACATCTTCATTGCTCTTCCGTGACATCAAATTGAAAATTAGGGTATTGAGCTTGCAACTTTTTAGTCTCAAGGGCCAACTTCATTTTCTGAATTTCAAGAAATTCTTTCTTACTCTGTTCCTTAATTGCCAGCTCTCTCTTTTTGTTCCCTGCTTTAAGTTCTAATTCTTTCTTCTTCAGTTCAATGTATTTATCTTTCCTTTCCAAGTTCTCCAGATGATGCTTCATTTTTATTGAGTTCTCGGAAGGGGTCAAATTCATGACATACCTCTTTTTCTTACTGTTGCATGGCTCACTGACCCTAAGAAACAAGAAAAGTATACAATAAATTGCATGCAATGAAATGTAGACATTAAAAAGGCAATGCCTACCCATCATCAATAATCTTCTGTTTTCCATCCTTTTTTGTAGCCACGCCATTACCTCCTTTTTCACTAGTTTCCTCAATTTTCTGTTCACTCATTTCATTTTTCACATCTTCCTCAGGGATATTATTATCCTCCTTAGTATACTCCCAGTCTGTGCCACTAAGATGGGTCGGATGGATTGCATGTTTTTTCCCAAAGGCTTCCACTAGCTCACTGTAGAAGACATTCTATTTAGTGGATGCTGAGTAATTATGAAATTTGAACATTATCGATTACTTACTCTTCATATGGAATATCAAGTCTCTCAGCTCCACTTTGTTTACTGCCCATATTGTCGACCTTATCTTTGTATGATTTTTTTAATCGTTTTAGTTTTGATGCAATTTGATCAACAGTAATGTCATTATAATTATGCTTCTTCATATCCTCTCCGATTCTCTGATGTAAATTCTTTTTAGTTATATAACATCCTTCATCTTGATACTTTTTATGTTTCGTATAACTTTCAAGCAGCAACTTAACCATCGAAGTGCTCCATCTTAATGTCCCAGGTGACATATCTTCTTTTGTACTTATGGTACTTGCTATATTCTGAGGGGATGCTGAATCTTGATGAGATATCTGATTAGTTTTTGCGTGCTCTTTTTTCTGAAGACAGGGTACTGGGGTAGATACTGCATCAAATAATTCATAACCAGGTGAGCTACCGATTTGTGATGACAAGCTTGCATTATTTCCAACAGATGCTCCCTGGATATCACTAGCTACTGGATTGCACTGAAGAGGATTTTTTTGAATCCTTTGATGTTGAATGAGGTTTTGCCAATTGCGTTGTGAGTCATCATTGTCTTCACCTCGGAGGGTATCAATGTTGGGCAAGATATGCTGTGGTGGAGGGCTATGGGACCTAAGGCCAGTTTGACTAAGCGCTTGATGCTGTGCGCCATTGCTATTGGTATCTTTAGCAATGATCAAGTTATTTGTCGTGTTTGGAGATTTAATGCTAAAGGTACCTAGCACTTTTTTCATGTTCATAGGAATGAGATTGAAACGTCTCAAGCCACCATTAGCAGTCAAGTTAGGAGATACGCTTTGGAGCACAACAGGGTGTTGCACAGTCTGCTGCTCCACTGGAAAGAAAAACACAAATACTTGAATTGGAAAAAGAGTGGGAAATCCCTTGTGTATAAATACTTCCAAGATTATACTACCATTGCCAGCTGGGTAAACATACTTCCCATCAACATCAAGTGCTTCTGAATTTTTAAAACAAGCGTGATCAGTTAATGAAGTGCCTTGCACCACGGTGCCAAATTCAGAAATGATGAGTTCACCACATAAACCACACCAGCGTCTTCCGGAATTCTACGAAAAGTAAAAACTTATGAAAAATGTAGCTCCCGGCGAGAGACACATAACCTCCCACATGCCCAGGCCTAAGAAACTCACCTCGGGAATACGCAGAAGAATGCTCTTTCTAGATTCCATACTGCCCCTCCAGAACAGATTATCTACTTATTTCTTCCAAATACTAGGTTTCAAAAACAAGTCGTAATGATGGAAGGAAATTATTAGCCCACGCTCACTGTATCCGCGTTGGAAAAGAACGGAATCGTGCACGAGAACAGATATTCGTAGTGGGCCGAGCGGAGCACAGTGGGGACTTGGAGGAGGACAGAGCGCTCCGAACGTTCGAATCAAACTTTTGTCCGAATATTCGTTCGGCGATGCAAAAGTCGGATTAATCCGACTGATCCGAGCGCTTCGAACAGTCCGAACTACATAATCGAATAAACCTCTTGTTGCCTATCTCATTTGGCGACTTAGATCCGTTGGGGCCGCTTTTTGCGGATGATGCTGCTGAGGATCCGGCGCAAGTACCTGATATTGCTCAGTCTGCAAAATTGCCACCGAGCGTACCTTCTGCAACTTCACCTGAACCCGAGCCATCGATTTCGGCCGGTCCATCTACGCATTCTTCGGCCGAACCTTCATTGAAGGTAGTTCTTGATTTCACGCCATCTGCCCCACGGAACATACCTGCTCCGTTGATATCCCAAGCGATAAATGATCTACTTGGCTTCAAAGAAAAATACAGAAAACTCTCGGTCATCCGCTCGCGCCAAAGTCGAATCGTTTATTCTTCCAGGACAAGATGTACCGCAATTTTTGACTCCTCCTGCTTTGAATTTTCCTTTTTCAGGGCGTGATATGGCGGGAAACAATAGTGTCGGATCTGATATTGCGGGCAATGATGCAGTTTTGCGTAGAGATTCTCATGGATCTGTAGTGCGTTTGAATCCTGAAGCTGCTGCGGGTAGCGACAGTTATCGTTCCGCGGATGATAATTTCACGTATGCTGGACAATCACTTCATCTGCCGCTAGATCGTGAACGTTGAGACATTCCTCTTGGCGGGTCATTTATTGCTATTCCAAGAGAGTTTGCTATGAGCTGTATCGAAGCTATAAGAAATCTGTATGCTTGTCCTCTCTGTGACGATTTTTTGTACCCTGGATATCGACGTTAAGCTAACGGCCATCGTGTATGCGGCTCCTGCGTAACTCAGTATTCTAGCTGTCCCATGTGCCATGATCCTACCCCGTTTTGGAGAGATTATGTTTTGGAGCGCGAGGCGAAAAATTTATATTATCCTTGCCGTAATTTCATGAAAGGCTGCCGAGCTTATCCTCGTGCACGCGATTGGCATGAATACTGTGATAGCTGCTCGTTCCGCCGGAACGACTGATCTTTGTACTCTTCGATTCCGTAGATGTAGTATTGGATTTGCTCATTTGATGAAATTACTGATTACGTATCTAATCCTCATATGTAATTCTGTCAATGTATAAATCCGACTTATTTATTCAATAAATCATTACCCTGGACTTATTACTTTGAAATTCAACCATACCTAGTCTTTCTCTTCCTAAAATTTGTGTCTTTCTATAAATATTTGGTAAATTAATTCCATTACAGAGCTCTAATTTGCCTTTGATTTCATTCTCCGTTCTTGCAAAAAAGTTTAATGCTCGTCATTCTTGAAGTGGAAATTTGATGAGGCTTTGCTTGCAAAGCTTCTCTGCCGTGTGATACATGAGCTTATTGAGCTGAATTTCAACTTTATAACATTGTTTGTCACAGCGTTGATGTTCGTTTTTGCATGGTAGCCCGCGTTCATTGGCGGCGCAAAAAGAAAATTCGAACTTGTTCAGTTGTCTGCTTGACTCTACTGTGGTACTTTGGATTTCGAGAATTCGTTCACGACTCCTTGCAGTGTTGATTTTCTTAATACACGTCACGTAAACCGTGTTTGGCGAGGCGAGAGAGAAAAAGAATGAAAAATTGTGATGAAATATCATTCTTGTCGTCTTGCGATTTTAACATGCGGTGATGGTTCTTCAGACTTTGTTGCTGCAGTATCACATTTCCCCGCGCTCACACGTGTGATTCGCACCAGTCTTATTGAATTCTCATTGAGCTTTTTCCGAGCCCGTATTCCGTTATCGCCTGCATTACAGCATTTCTTAGAAACCAGCAGTGTATATTTTATAACAAGCTTCGACGAAAATGGATTCGACGAATTTTCCAGTTTCTTCTGGTGGTATCGTATTTCTTCTCCCACTTTGGACATCTTATGAGGGGAAATTACTGCCCTATATCAACGAGCATCGTGGCCCACCTCGTCATTCTGGCTTCGCCTTTTTTTGTGACAGCAACGAATTTCATTACGTGAGTATACTGAACCTTTGTGAGATTCATTGCTTAGGTGTATTTGTTCCCATGAAGCATGTATAATCGTGTCGTTCAGGTAAAAATGTACCAACGTCGTCCGCCTTATCGAGGACGGAGAGCTGCTGCACCCCCTCGCAATTCGGTACCACGACCTCTTCCGATTGTCACCGGCCTTTGGGCTTGTCGTCCCTCATCCTGCACCGCGTTCGAGAGGTAGGGCTGCTTCTCGACCTCCTCGTACTAATCGTACGTCTGAAGGAAGAATTGCTGAGGCACTTGAGGGCTATCAGATTCGAGATGCTCTGAACTGCCCTTGCTGGACCTTCCATCAACCAATGCGTTCTGCTAGCGCGGAAATGCGTTCGAATCAGGTGAGCATATCATTCTTGCAAAAACTCTCCATTGGTTGTCTCAATTGTGAATTTTCTAGCGGTGGCGCCGCTCCCGAGAGATTCGACGTGATTATTTCTCTGATCGCGTTCGAGATTCGTGCCGTAATCAGCCTACACCCGATACCACTTCTTCTGAGTCTCCTGGTGCGCCTCCTTTTTGCGTTGACTCGTATCAGCTCCGAGACGACGCGTCTGACCATACGGCGAGTGATACCACTATGATGACGCGTACTGCTGTTTCTTTGCCTGTATACCACTTGAACTCGCATCGTGAGTCTGGTGCCCTGGCTCCAAATCCTGGGATCTCCTCGACGTGGAGTCCTAGTGTTGAAATGGCGCCAATTTCGATGGGACCCCCCGACTATTTTTCAATCTCCGTGTCGCCGTAGTTGTCTATTTATTCGTCAGTTGTGGACTATATCTCTAATTCAGCTCCCATTTTTGACGATTAGTGGTGCGTTGCTGTAGATCTTGACTTTTGAATATTTTACTTGACCAACAATGTGTTTTTCTCATTCTCTTAGGTGTCCTGCATCCATGACGACGAGCTCGCTGATGCTACTGACCTTGATGTGCCTTCTCATTTACCTGCTACTCCCGAATTTCGTGACCCTTCTCTGCGGTCCGAAACTGATATGCGCCGTACCATCCTTGCGCTCTCTGATCCTCACTGTTTACGTGACGTTGTAGCAACTATACTTGTTTTGACAAGAAATCAAGTTTTGGGTGGAATCTCCGATCGTCATCACGTTGTACATGCTAGTCCAGTTGCTGATGACCCTGATCTGACCATCTTGTGTCCTGCCTCTTCTGGCTTGACTGCATTCTTGGGCTGCATCGAGAGCTTGATAATGATTCCTGGCATATCTGTTGAAGATTTACTTGAGTATATTGAAGGTGAACTTCCAGGATTGCGTGATCGCCGGCGCGCGAATTCTGCGCAATTCTATGCGGATCGCGTTTATCTTGCGGAGCAAGCTGCTGCTGCTACCCGGCGAGATGATACTGTTAATGTATCTTCCGATTCTCGAGTGACTACCGAAGACACCCATGCAACCGTCCAGGGTTGTAATGACGATGAGATCATCTACTCACCTGTTTATCTTGATGGCATTGTAATAATGCCGTCGGCCCCTAGCGATGATACCCTTCCTGTGCCTGCTGCGGAAGAAGTCAGTTCGGCTTCCTCCTCGCCACCTTCTATCGTTGCTTCGGAGACGCCTCAATTGCCTGTTCAAACTTTTGGAGAACGTGATGAGAGGCCTACCCGTGATCATCGGGGCCTTATGCCTGTTGTGCAGCGCATGATTGCGCATCAAGAGCTTGCTGCTGAAAGTCACGTCAATTCTTCACGTGAGATAACCGCCCGTGATGCCATTAACGAAATTTTCTTGTGTCCAATCTGCTACGATTTGATTTATCCCACTTGTTATGTGTGTACTAACGGCCATCAACTCTGTCAACGGTGCCATCATAGGCAGCGAGGTCGATGCCCTTTCTGTAAGTCTCGTGAGATTTACACAACGGTTTGTTGGCCCGCGTTGGATCTAAAGTCTTTTTCCCGTGTCGCCATGACTATTTGGGATGTACACAACGCTTACCAGCTCCTCAGTGGCACGAACATGTCATGGATTGCTCTTTCCGTCCTGCGGCTATGGCTCGCCGTGAACGCATGAGAATTGATTCTCGCGGTGATCCGCTCACTGAAATATTGGCAGCTTTCATTTTCAGCTAGACAACGTATTTCGTCTTTGCTCGTTTCGTAGTTTAGCCACTCCCTTCAAGTAATATAGCTCCATATTCTTGTACTCGCCCTCATATGTACGAATGGGGCTTGAGTTTACAAATATGACTCTTGAAATGATGCTGTAGCTAATGAATTTATAACTCTTTCACTATTGTTCATTCATAATAGTGATAATATCCCGTTCCCCTCGTCCAGGCAAATCATGCATCTTTTAAGTCAAAAGTTTTGTCAGTACTTTAACTTAGCTCGAAATTTCTGCTATTCTTCGTTATCATTAGAATGATGATTTTTCAACTTATCTATGTGAACTATGCGTGTTTGGTCGCCTTTTTGAATTTTCGCGTTATGAGAATCGTAGTCTATTTCGAGAATTTCGTATTCGACGTGGGCACCGTACTGTCAGCGCCCTCATCGGTCGTATCTTGAACTGTCCGAGTGCCGACCACGTGACCTCTCAAATCAGCCGGCGGCTGTTATTAAACTGATGTCTAGTTGCAAATGTCCTGATAGAACGTTGTACGGAGTTTAAGTATGTGGTTTTAATATCACATGAATGTGCCCGATTTTCGTATATACATGACCTTTTCTGGACCATGAGAAACGCAGGGGCTGCGCGTGTTCATCGCACGAAAAGAGTAACTTGCACTCCTATGCAGACGACTGCCAACGACTGCAGACGAAAACATGTGACAGCTGCGCGAGCGGCTGGAGCCTGGACGCCTGGAGCAACAAAACTTACAACGTGCAGACCAGTGAGAGTGAAAGATCTTTGAAATCTGTAACTCTCAGCTTTCTAGAAAGAATATAACTTTGTAATAGATACAGCAATCAAACCCTACAACAACAACAAACTAGCAGAACACTTACCTTATCAAAAATACAAGCAAACCAAGAACATGTTTGCAAATGCCCAGCCCCCCACCGATACAAGAACATTTGCAAGAGATTTCTCTCTCTTCTTCTCCTTTAATTAAAATCGTTGCATTAAGCTGGTGAGGATTGCCAAACAAATCAGAATTTTGGAGACACAAGCCGAGGATGTCGACTTGCTCTTCGGTCTCTGCCGTTATTCCCACGTACATCATATGGTTTGAATTGGCTACTTTCTGACCTTCAATATACTTCCGGGAACCTGGACCCACATACTCCACTAAATCACTTATATTAATTAAATATTGCATTTCTTATTAGGACGACTTAAACCTAAGTGCAGCTTCCTATCCTAAAGTGATAAAAACAATCTTGGCCGCTCCAATTTGAGGAGTCACGTGGTCGGCACTCGGACAGTTCAAGATACGACCGATGAGGGCGCTGACAGTACGGTGCCCACGTCGAATAGGCCCTCGTAATATTTCTCAAATTTATTTGCACGAGGTTCTTTTAATAGATAGACCATCTCGCCTACCCGTAAGAATACTGAAGAGATTTTTCGATCGTATTGAAATTTGGAACGTAGTTTAGATCTTTCCAATGCTAGAGCAGCTCAAGTGCGAATTTGTGTGTAAGCTTCTGTCACGTCTGCTAAGTAATCATCATACGTCATCAACTGATCTCGTGGTGGAAAGCTAGACGGAGTCCGTGGCTTTCGCCCGAACACGATTCCGTGAGGTGAGAATCCTAAACTCGTATGAGTTGAAGAATTCATTGCGTATTGAGCAAGAGGCAGGTACGTATCCCAATCCTCGACGTTTTTAGAGTATATTGCCAAAAATTCATTCAGTGTATGATGCATTCTTTCTATTCCACCATTAGTTGATGGGCGGAATGCGGTGGAATTTAGCTTATCAATCCTGAAAATTCGAGCAAATTCTTCCATTATTTTTCCCGTAAAATGACTACCTTGGTCTGTCATAATTGTGGTTGGCAGTCCAGAATTCGCAACAGAACTATTCATCAAAACTTGCGCGACCACTTTGGATGTGGCTTCAGTTGTTGCTGTTAGAATGACAAACTTGCTGAAGCAGTCTTGCATAGTCAAAATGTAAACATTGCCACTTTTCGATTTTGGTTTTGGTCCGCAAAAATCGAGTGAAATTTTCTCAAATATTCGCACAGGTGTGTCGGTGATTACCATCGGTAATCTTGTTCTTACACGGATTAATTTATCGGCTTGACACGTTTGACACGCTCGCACCACGATTCTCACATCGTTCAACATGTGAGGCCAATACCAATCACCACTTATCCTTGCGTAAGTTTTGGCTATGCCTCTATGGCCTCCAACAGATGATCTATGATATTCCCGAATTATACGCATACGATCTTCGGCAGGAGGTACAGGTAAGTTATTTTCAAAAAGTGTAATAGATATTTGGAATTTCCGGAAAATTCTATTGCACTGCTCTACGAAATATCCCCATTCATTTATGTTTAGTATTATCAAATCTCTTATTATTCCGAGTGATTTTATTTCTACATTCAAAACTTTTTCTTTCAGGATTTTTAGCGTTGAACCTATGTCTGCTCTTAATGTTTTTGCGTCAATTGTGTTCTTTACTACCATTCCCAAGATTTTTTTATCTTTGTGGTCTGTGACTGCAATTTCTCCAATTGATCGCGTTTGACTGAGTAATTCGTCTTGGCTGACATATCCTCTTGCTATTAAAGCATTCAGGACCTCTGAATCCAAATTCATATCTGCAGGTATCGCATACGCCAAATGATCTATGTGTGCGAATGGATGATCGCTTATTGTTCTTACGCCTGAGAAGATGTCTATCTCGTCTTCATTGATTATCCACGATGGTATTTCGTGGGGACCTCGTGATTCTGCCACCAAGTACTTTGTCATTGCGCCTTTCTTATGTGGTGCGATTTTCTCCTCCAGCGAGTCTTCCCTGTTGACATCTTCAAAGCTCGTGCGTTGCTCTCGTAACGAGGCTATTTCTCTGATTGATTCCTCGGACACTGGTTTTTGAATATTTTCTTGTTGCTCGTCCCGAAGAATCTCCGTCGTAATTCTCTCTTCGTGATTTTCGCGGTTAACTCTTTGTTCTGGGTCTCTGGCTTGACTCTGTTCTCTGTTTGACGGAGGTTCCACCTCAGTGATATTGATTCCTGGATATTCTTGTGGCAATTCTTCGATTATCATGTCGTTTTGTTCTCGCAGCCCTTTATCTATGAGAGGTGTGTAATGTTGACCCCTTAGGTGGAGATGTATGAATTCCTTGGAGCTTCCTGCTCTGATATAAGCATATCTCATCTTGTCCCTACACTGCAGGTGTACACAGATATTTTCTCGAAATTCACGGGAAAATATGTAGAGTGTGTCTACGTCTCCGTACTGGTCTCGTGAGCTTAGGATTTTCACTGCATTGAGCGGGTCGCTACAGCTCTGAACATATTGGCTTTTCAGCAGATACCGTCGCAATTGGATGGGTTCTGCTCCTACGTCCCGCAATATAATTAGCGCATAGAACGAACAGTTCCCGTCACCGGGTTCTCCCATGCAACGCTCCAAAATATGGTCTGGTTGTGCACAGTTTTCGTGCTCTTCGTAATTTTGGAATCTAACAGATAATTCCACAAATTCACTTTTGGCGTTTGAGAACTTTCCCGTAGCATTTTGTTGATTCGTTTCGGATGCTGATTGTTCGTCTATTTCCATACCTTGATATCCTGAGAATTCTGGTGAATCAGGTGGAGGAGGTGTCTGATGTGTTGCGTTTATCAGTGACGCGTGAGGCTGTTCATCCCTCTTTTCGATGTCATCCTCCATCGGTTGTGCCCACGTACGATTAAAATCTGGTCGATAGTTGGCCTTTCCGATCTCTGCTTGTAATTCTTGTCCTCCTTGAGAAATTTGTTGCTGCTGATTTTCGCTAGCTTTAGGCAACTCTAATCAAGTGAGATCCACGACGGGTTGGTATCTAGCGTCCTCAAAGTTCTGCACACTTTTGTCTTGTGAGTTTCTTTCTTTTTCTGCTGTTGGTTGACTATTTCCGGCTAGATTAGAGTCTTCGTGCCTATCCGATGTGTCTGATTCATGTCTTTTTTCCCAAACTAAAATTTGTAAACCTGCTTGCCCTTGAGCTTCGAATTCTTCGATATCCCATGAGAGCGGAGTCCGAGATCTTTTCTTTGTAGCAGTAATTGACTGAATGGAGCTTGATTTTTCGGTAACTTCTGCGTCTACTCTAGAGCTCGATGCATTGTGCTGATTCGTTCGATTGGGCAAATTTGCGTATTTTGTAGAATCCAGATTGACCATTGCTTTGTCGAGACTCTTCGTGGCCTTGTCGAAGCTCGGTGAGTTTCCGGGAACTTCGGCGTTCGATAGATCTTGGTGAATTTCCGAACTTGTTCCTTCATATATGGTGTCTCCGTGCAACAATTTTTTTCTTGCGGAAAGAGGTATTTTTTTATCCACTTCTGGTCTGTTTATTATCTTGTCTTCTTTTGGCGTACTCGTGATGCGTATTCCCGCTCCCATTTCCCTTATAGCCTTGTCGGTCACCATCGGTAATTGATCAACATCATTCATTGCTTGACTAAGAATCGGTTCGGCTGCTGGATGGTCATCAATTTCTTTCAGCATGTTCCAGCCCTGAAAATGTCCTCCTCTTTTCCGTATTGTTTTCCCTGCTTCCATCTGTCTCTCCGCTTTTTGAGTGCCACTCCATTCTTCGCCGGATATTTCCTCGAACGAAACATCCGGTGGGTCGTCTGGAAAATCCATATCCCTCTTTCTTTTCTTCAAATTGTCCCAATCGATGATATTGTCGACCTGTTGCTCTTCCAATTCCTTTGTTTTTCGTTTTTCACCTCTTGTTACGACCAATACTTGAGCGCTCTTCTGTTCTGATTCTTCTGCCTCTTCTTTTTCTTCCGCTAGCCTATACAGCTCTGCTAAAGGGCGTTCTAGGTTTCGATCTCCTTCTTTTAACACAGGATTCCTAGACAGTGAATCGACATGGTTCTTACTTCCAGGATTATAGATTATAGTGAACGACTGGTCACGAAGCGCGGCTTTAAGCCTGTTGAACCTAAGATCAAGCTTTTTTGTCTTGTTTAGATAGACCAATGGTTGATGATCGCAGACAACCGTGAAGTGCTTTCCGTAGATGAAGTTTCTGAAGCTCTCCACGCAAAACACTATAAGTAAGAGCTCACGATCAAATGTTGAGTAGGCTACCTCGTTTAGCTTAAGTGCTCGACTAGCGTAGGCGCGAACGTATTCTTCTTTGTCCTTTTTTTGACTAATCAGACCTCCAATAGCAAATCGACTAGCATCCGTAAAAATCCGATACTCGAGGTTTGGGTCAGCACACCTGAGAATAGGGTAGGAGCACAGCGCGTCCCTTAATTTCTCAAATGCCTCTTGCTGCTCTTCTTTCCAATAAAATTTCGTATTGCCTCTCAGTAACAGATGAAGTGGGTGAGCGATCTCAGCAAAGTTCTCGATGAATCTGCGATAGTATGACGCCAGCCCTAGGAACTGTCTAACTTTTCTAGTTGTCGTGGGGACGGGGTATTTGCTTACTGCTTCGATTTTTTTGGGATCTGGGCGAATTTTGCCGTTGCCTACCAAGTGTCCTAATACGCTTTGGGATCTGGGCGAATTTCGCCGTTGCCTACCAAGTGTCCTAATACGCTTGCGTGCTTCTGTAGGAATTGACATTTACTTGGTTCTATGGTTAGATTTGCCTCGTCTAGGCGTTTCAGAACTCTGCTAAATTTCGTAAAATGTTCCTCTAACGAGCTACTTGCGATTATCAGATCGTCTCAATAGCACTCTCCTATATCGTGTAATAAACCGGCTAGAGCAAGATCAATTAATCGTTGAAAGACAGGGGCAGAATTGGCTAGACCCATAGGTAATTTACTATATTCGTAAAGCCCGCAGTCTGAAAGGACAGCTGTAAGAGGGGATGATTCGGGATGAAGACGACACTGGTAGTACCCGCTCTTCAAATCTATTGCTGTAATATATTTTGCATCCGCTATGCGATCAATCAAGTCAGTTGGATTCGGTAAGGGGTAGTTGTCTTTCACAGTGATTTCATCCAGTTTTCGAAAATCGGCCGCTAAGCGCCACTTTTTCTCTCCATTTGGCCCTGGTTTCTTCGGAACTATCCATAAAGGGCTTGAGTACGGAGATTTCGAGGGTTGGAGAACCCCATCCTCTAATAATTTGTCGATTTGCTTTCTCATCTCCTTCCTTATTTCCGGAGAACCTCGATATCGCTTTGCTTTCACGGGTATGTCAGTAGTAGTAATTATTTTGTGTGTCAGAAGGTGGGTAGTTTTCAACTTCTCCCCTGGTAGCCCGAAAACATGTGGTCGCAACCCAATAAGTTTCTTGATGTGTTGAATCTCTTCCTCATTCAACCCCTCTAATATTTTTGGATCGAGCAGTTCAAAAATGCGAGTCACGCGATTTTTTACTTATTTGGTACCGAAATTCATTATACTGACTCTTTCTTCAAGTTCTCTTTCTTTTTCTTCTTCTGTATCAAAAATATCCCCTTTTGGTTCTGTAGTCTCGCAAGGTTCTAATGTAACTTCTGGCGGCTCAATTTCGACTTCCTCATCATTAGTATTAATACACATTGCATAAGCTTTCCCCCCCCCCCCCCATTATTTAGCGCAACAAAATTCCCAAACCAAATACCTGGGCCCAAATCCTGCAGCCCAACAAAT
This sequence comes from Eretmocerus hayati, assembly GCA_029851415.1. Classification (NCBI taxonomy): domain Eukaryota; kingdom Metazoa; phylum Arthropoda; class Insecta; order Hymenoptera; family Aphelinidae; genus Eretmocerus; species Eretmocerus hayati. Next base: position 70,384,151 of record CM056742.1, on the reverse strand, counting down.
CCCACTTCCTCGTCGTTTTTAACTCGAGCATAAATCACTTGTATAGTTCTCGGGGGTAATTTAAACTCTTCCTCTTCTACAAATGGTATTTCCAAATCCCCAAACCTAAGACATTTTAACTTCGCATCAATAATCCCCCCATGTTTTTCGAATTCTCTCCACCCCAGGAGACCATCCGTATTAATTGCAAAATCGTTTGGCACCACGTGCACATCACAATCTAACCCGCTAAGATTCATCTTAATTCGACCTAGAGTATAGCATTCCCCAGCCGTAACTCCCGTGATCGCTATAATATAATTTTTATCAATTGAAACCCCTTCGCTGATACATTTTGCCTCCAACAGTGTCACGTCTGCACCTGTATCGGCATAGAATTGCAATGAACCATTTTTGAACATTTCATTCTCGAGTTCGACCACTGGGTGCCTCCGATGATTTGCGTCCAGTAGCCTAATCGAGACCCGCCGCTGTAGTGTATTCTCGTCGCTTAATTGTTTGTGCTCGACCCCGCGGCTTGGTGTCGAGCAACCTCAAAGTTTAAAGAATTATTCGGATTTCCCATAAGTTGATTCTCCTGTTCGCTATTTGGCATAGCCATTCCCCGATTGAAACTGCCTAACTCCGTATCAGGATTATTTCGATTGTTCGGCTCTCGGGAATTCTTGTTTTGATAATTATTTTGGTTAGAGTTCTGCTAATTATTTATGGGCCTCTGAACCCTATCGTTTCGGTGATCTCCATTGAAATTCGGTCTTCCGTCCGGATATCGGCGATTATAATCTCTGGGATAGTAATTCCGTTTAACTCTATAATTATTGTTATAACCCCGAGGATTCCTATCATAATTTCGGTTGTCATCTCGACTGTAATCCTGGTTACGATTCATATTGTTATTATAGGTGTACCTATTCTGATTCGCATTTTTGTAGTTGTTACGATATCGGTTGTCAGAATTCCGATCGGCATCTCTCACATTGTATGTATTGTAATTTCGATTACGGTCGTTGTAACTGTTTCTATCACGATCGTTTCGGCGGTCATTCCGGCGCGGGCCGCTATAGTTTGCGTCGTTGCGCCTCGTGTTGTTATATTTAGGCATCGCTTGCGCCATCTTGTCGGCTGGCGTTTTCGAGCGATTATCGTACCTATCTACATCTCTGTCACGTTGCTGCGATTGGTTTTCGGGGGCTCTTCCAGTATCGATCGCTTCGTTCAAAAATTTGCATGCGTTTAAGTCGTGCCCTTGTCTTCTGCAATACCGACAACCTTCAGCCTCCTTCTTTTTTGGGCATTCTCGCTCAAAATGTCCTTTGGCATGGCAATATCTACATTCGTCTGACGCTATGGCTCTTTTGACCGTGATCGACTTGATGGGTGAGGGCGTATTTTTAGTCATTTCCTTCATTTTTTGTTCAACCAATGTATTCACGAGTGCCATTATTTTATCCCCGTCCACATCAGAGTTATTGATGTTTGCAAATACCGAGCGAGCGCTTGTTTTATTTTCGAAATTCACTGCTCCTGAAATGGCTTCACGTAAAGTCTTAGGACTCGTCGATCTAACCTGGTATTCTAATGCTCCCGCGAGCCCGAAAATGAATTGCTGCAATGCCTCATTATCCGCATTGTTTTTATAAGTTTCTCACTCCCAATCTTTGAGGTTTTGATCTGAGTCGTACACGTTGAGCAAACGGTTATGGAGCGTTTGGACGCGCAGTCCATAGTCCCCTGCACTTTCATGTTCTCTTTGCTGTACTAGTTTCAATTCCGCCAAAACTCTGTCCGCTCCACCTACCCCACTATATTGGGTAGTCATATCTGATAACAGTTTTTCGATTGATGTATATTGCGTTGACCGCGCAGTGTAACCCTCGGCGGCTCTACCTTGTAATTTACGCGCTAAAGTTGCGAGTATCCACGGTTCCGCGTCTGATCCGTATTCGTCCACTATATATCTCACGGATTGGCAGAAAAATGCTAGCATATCGGGATTTTCATCATAAGGCATGATACTGTTGAGAGCTTGATTCAAAGTGAGTTTGAATTTGGATGCGTGACGTCGATTAACGAGGGCTCCGTTGTTTGCATTCCTCGCAGATGTGCGACGTATTTTCGCGCTCGCGTTCGAGTCGTAATCGCTCTTATCGCGGTTCGGAGGTCGTTGCCCTGGGCGAAGGCTTCTTTCATTTCTTTCATCACGATTCAATTGTTCGTTACGATTCTCATAGTTTTTTCCGTGGCTCGCGTTCTCGTCATGATCACTGAAATGTTCAAAATCCTTACAATCCGATGCATCTGAGTCTGTAGAGGATGAGACATCCGCGTATCGCACTTTACTCGAATAGCGATCACGCCTAGATTGACGTGGTGCTTTGGATTCTTGCTCATCATCGCATGAGTCTTCAAACCGCTTGCGATCACTGCGACGCGTATGTCCGCGAGATCGACGATCGGATCGACATCCGTTCGGCGAGTAATCACGACTATCGCGTGGCTTCTCATTGCCACTTCGAAAAGACTGGTCACAATTCTTTACCTTGTTAGTACGAGAGCTTGTTTTGTATACGCTCAACTCAGTGTCGAGATTGTTAGGTATCTGACGATCTGAGTGGCTAGCGAATCCAGCGTCCATACTAAAGAGTCGGGGGCTGTTATGATTCTGATTGCTCTTTTGATTCTCAAACCATTTCTCGCTCAACTCGGCATCAGGGCTTTTGCAAAACGACCCACTCGAACGCTTCCACTTGCGCCACGAGGGTGCAAGCTTCCACTTTTAACATTTATGAGAGGCCACGGATCTGTTTCAGCCATTACATATTCGTTTTCCGGGGTTGAGTGATTGGCCCAGTTGTCAGTGAATTGTTCATTCATTCGAGTATTTTGAGTCGGAGACTCAGATGGCTGGTCTAAACGCGAGGATTCCGCAATGACGCGCAACTCTTCGAAATTTGCGTCATTTTCATTGAAATATTCTTCCTCTTTTCTGGGAAATTTCGGTCGCGCCCCAGTTGCTATCTGCGAATTTTCTAGATGATCTCTCAGACTTTCCATTAGAGTCATTTCGTCCTCCGAAAATATTCTGGTTCGGTTGCGAGCACCCGGCTTAGGTCACGGATCGCGACTTCCGCGTGTATTCCTCCTGGTTGCTCTAATCCGATGTCGGCTGCCATAAGCGCAAAATAAGTATCGCGAGCTCTCAAATCGCCTTCTTGCATTCTCCCTAGGTATTCTACTTTCAGTTGATCGACATTCTTAATCTCGATATTATTCTGGGCTATTTCTCCCCCTACAGCTCCTTGCGGTTCTTCAGGGATTTGATCGTCCCTCTTAGGTTCTGAGCTAATGTCAATAGTATTGGAAATTTGCTTTGAGGCTTTACGGCCTCTTGCCATGATCCTGGTGTACGGTAAAATTCTATTCAAGCGCAAGGCTGACAATTTTAGTTCCACGATGCCAAGTATACAGAGTTGCGTGAAACGTGAAAAATTAAAGTACAATTCCAATGGGTCAATTTCGGTAGGGTGTGTTCCGTGAATAAAATGAGAGTTTTTTGACAAATGTTTCGATCTGAGGACCACCTCTTCTATTCAGGAATTAGACGTTATATATAACTAGAGCTCAAAGATTCCTATCTTTTTTTCTTTTTTTTTTGTTTTTGTGTTTGCGTTGTAGAATTAAAAATTAAAATAGATAACGTGGTTCAAACCTGTAATGGCTGTTATTTGGGCTTCTAGATGGTTTGAAAGAACGTGAGTCTTTGCCTCGCGACTCTTTCCACGAGGGACAAAAATTGGGATAAATAAATTGTCTTACTTGATAGTAGCGACGACTGCGATGGCGCAGATCCAGATGAACATCTTTCCTGCCTTTCGTAGTTAGAAATCCGTCAATGCTGTTGGAATGCTGGTAGTTAAAAACGCGCCGCGATTTTTCTGAAATTCCTAGTTGGAAAAAAAATTTTTAACTGGTTCTATACTGTTTGAAAAATACTTCCAACTCCTTGCAACAGAATCCCAACGCTGCCACCAGTTTGTTATGAACCAGGCTTCTTGAGGTTCATGTGCTATGGGTTCTATTCTGTTCTTACCAGGCCGTCGGACCAGTAAGTTGGGGTGCAAGGTATTCTCTGAATGACAAGTCTGGGTTGATGGATACATTATAGGTTTATTCAAAGGTAAGTTATAAAACCGAGAGAAAGACCGTTACATATACTCGTGATTTGACTGACTCTAGGGTGGTACGAGAGAACCAAGGACTGGATTCACTCGACCTGAAATGCTGCTAATCGCGATGTCTACGCTACGAGGAACGTGGTTGACTGTAATTCTAGAATCACGGCTGGGCGCTTTTACATCGTATTTATACTCGTTCTCACGCTTGAGGTTTGGCGCCTCGGCGTCTACATTTTTCCACATTCTTGCGCATATACGCTCGTGTTTAAACATTCCTGGCGGTTCTCAAGCTTTACGTCTACGTCGTGTTTACCAGCCTTTAGCAAATATAACTCAGTGATATTTTGTTGCGCCATATTGAGGATTTCGATATGGCTTACATTCATCGGCATAGAGCTAGCCCTGCTCTATGACAGGATTTCAGTTTGGAAATATGCATCACTAGGAAGAGTAGGATCTTACGGAGTGGATCTTGCAAAGAAATTCCGTCAACTGAGATCAGGGATTACATGCCGAGTGAATTTTCAGGAAAATTTTGGACGTCAAACGAATGGGAAGATATTGGAAATATCAATTCCAACTCTCGAGAGTCATGATGCAGGGGAAACGTGTAGAGTGGGTGCTTGCAAATCTGAACATGAAACGGAGGGGAAAGATTGAGAATTTATTAATTCCAAGTCTTGAGCGTCATGAGATGGAAGGAAATATGTCGAGTACTTGTTTTGAGAAATTTGAACGTGAGACCCATGTAGAAGGATTAATTAAATTACTATTTGATTTTCTCTGTAACTTTGACTCAACAATAATTGCTCACCATCCCCACTGACTCTTAGACTGGATCGACCAATGCTGGATTGAATTTTCTCGTTTGCGTCTCCTTCTCATTGATCTAGATAGATCATTATCTTCAATATCAAGACTTAATAAAATCTCGTGCAAAATATGTCAATGGCGTGGAGAGAGGAGAATTCTGCTATTCGCGTTGTAGTTATACATCAATACAAACGAAAATGTACACGCGGATGCGGAATCGAGGCTTTACCGCCGGAAATCCAGCGGGCTCTCTAGCAGATGAATGAGATGGTGGGTAGCTCTTGTTGAGTCAAATCGTTCAAATCTTAATCGTCATCTCAAATCATCATAGTCAACATATTCATTCTATGAGATACGAGACAATATCCGAAATCATTTCATGAAACGCGTCATTTCCAGATTTATCGAGTGATCACAATTTGGGTGATATCGTGGATTTCTGAATGATTGTGAACAGAGAGGGTTGTCTGGATTTTTATTTACAGGTAGCAAGATCCGACCCCCCTCCACTCACTTCTCCAAGAAGTATAAGCAGACGAGTATGAGAGTGCCCTCCCTCCTGTTAATGATCGAAATTATCTTCAGAAAAGACTCATCTGATTGAGTTTCAATCACTGAAGTCATAACCGAACTGAATTTTCTTGGAAATACATGTGTCTCACACTTTTGTGTTACTTCTATATTGTTTCAGAATATTATATCTGGCGAAACATATAGGATCATAACAACTTTCTTGAGCACTATATCTGAACAATTCAATCGAGAAGGAAAGATGAAATGAAAATTTCCATCTCATCTTTCCTTTCCATCTGGAAAAAATTTTCCCAGATAGTTTTCAACAAGTTATTTCTTTTTTAAAAGAAATGAAATGAAGAAAATCTGTCGAGTGATATCTCAATGAATCAAATCTAGTGAAAGAAATGAGAATAACATGTTGATTACAATCTTGAGAAATTCAATCTAGTGGAAGAAATGAAATGAAAAAAATCTGTCGAGTGATATTTCAAGTAATTTGATCTAGTGAAAGATACGAGTTCACTATAATTCAGTTCAGTACCATTACACAGTCCTGCATCAAAATGCCACATGAACAATACACACCAATTATGATGCAGCTGGATCCACTGAATCTTAATCCGTTTGCCGATTTGCTCTATCACATCACGTTTTCGAGATAATCGATGTCAAAGTTGTAAAAACTGCCGATCTGGCTGATTTTGAGGGCTCTTATCTCTGTTATCAGGGAGGTTATCGTAACTCTGTAAGGTGTAGTCGCTAATCAAAGGAAAGATCTTCAAAATAAGCCCACATGGGTCAAAATCAGTTAAATTGTTTCTGAGTGGCAACGACTTGAAAAACTTCAAAAATGCAAAAACACTGGCCCCGCCCATCCTATGTTTTAGCATGGGACACCCCCACCACCCTATCCTCCACCGGCCTATGCAAAATTATAGGATGGGCGGGGCCAGTCTTTTTGCATTTTTGAAGTTTTTCAAGTCGTTGCCACTCAGAAACGGTTAAACTGATTTTGACCCATGTGGGCTTATTTTGAAGATCTTTCCTTTGATAAGCGACTACGCCTCACAGAGTTACGATAACCTCCCTGATAATAGAGAGAAGAGCCCTCAAAATCAGCCAGATTGGCATTTTTTACAACTTTGACATCGATTATCTCGGAAACGTGACGTGATAGAGCAAATCGGCAAACGAATGCAGATTCAGCGGGTTAAACTGTATCAGAACCACTTTTTGAAGTCTATGTGGCATGAAATATATCAAAATATGCAGGACTGTGTTATTATCCATCGATATTTGAAAGTACAGTAAAACCTGTCTCTATGGGCACCTCTAAAATCCGGGCACCTCCCGATTACGGGCGCTTTCTCTTGGAACCGAATTTCATTCCATAAGCTCAAACGTTATTCTTTCTCTATAATTTGGGCACCTCTAAGATTTGGGCACCTGCCTAATATGGGCGGTTTTAGAAATTTCAAACATATGATGTCACGTGTTAAAGGAACCTGTGAATTCAGGGCACTCACTCCAGTTGTCAAAATGAGCCAGGTATGCATGTCGAAAACTTATGCCAAGTTCAGAACGAGCTTGAAAGAGATGTGTCCATATTGAGAGAAGCAAAAATCATTCATCTTCTAAGTTCTGCGTCAGTTTGACGAATTAAGAAGATTATTAATTACTAAACTACATATTCGAATATTTAACGAAAAATTATAATAAGTCAATCGAAGGTGTAATTTTGACGTGTGGGTTGTTTGATACTCTAAAATTCACAACTGCTAATTTCTAATCATTCACAGCTATTAAGTCACTGACCTTGATTGCTAGAGTACTGGATGCTTACTTCGACGGAGAGTATCTTTGAGCCTTTCCTAGAGATCCCTCGACCTTTGAGATTTCCAAATTCAAAGTTCTGAGTTTGCAGATCCTCGATCTGAGTATGTTCCCAATCTTGAATTCCCGAATCACCATCATACCGAATTTCGAAATCCCGAATCTGGGTAACTATGAATCTTGACATTCCACATCTTGAGAGTTCCGAGTTCCCATCGATGTATTCATTTATTCCAAGATTGTATGGTTTGAAATGAGTTCTTTCAAAATTTTCACTTTCTATAATTTTGCATCAGACTCTATAATTGGGGCACCTGTCTATTATGGGCGGGACGGACTGGAACCGGAGGTGCCCGAATTAGACAGGTTTTACTGTATTATAATAATACATGGATATGGGATTACCAAATATCAAGAGTTTACTGTGTTCACACGCGCAAAAAGTATAATTTACTCTAGAAAACGCAGTGAAATAAGATAAGGGTAGTCGAGTATCTCTCTTACATACGTTCATTTTCGAACATTGATAAATGAACTAATTTTGAATAAACGACGAATGTCATGATAACCCATAGAATGAGGCATATACGAACGAGTCATGAACTCGTCTGGTTGGAACCGTAACACGGTGTACAGGCTTTCGAGTACTGCCTCTATTTGTCGCCGCTTATGACAAGAATTTTTTTGCATACATTCTCATTTCTCCCACATACTTGCCGAGATTATTGCCAATCAACTGGAGAGCCCATCAGTCAACCAATGATGTACATTTCGGATGTTATTGCTTTCTCTAAAGAGAAAGCTTTGTTTTTTGTTCAGAAAATTTTTGATCAATTTTTCCATTCAATCCAATATTTTCTTCAACAAAATCCCTCTTATAGAAAAAATGCCTCAACCAATTTGTTCCTCTCGCCAAAATCTATCGATTGTAGGTCACACTTTTCTTCCCAGAAGCCTTCAAGATATTTGAAAGAGTCATCTTTCCGTACCCTTGAGGGTGTGTGTGTGTGTGTATGCGTGTATGTGTGTTGTTTTTTTCCCGACACGTTTTCTCTTGTACGGTTCACCTAATCAAAATTTTGTCTTCTACAAGTTGTAGAGAATCATTCGGAGATGAGGCCAGTGATTTGTCAGCTCTCTTGTCCTGGTCGAAATTAATTTAGAGGCGTTTTGAGGTAAAATCGCTCAAATTGTGTACCTCAATAGTAAAATATTTCCTCCTCCGTTGTTTTACTGCAATTTTGGTTACCTAAGATATGGGTTCATCGGCTTAATCTATCGATTGGTTCATACCAAAATTTCATTTAATCTTCATATACTCGAATTTTCAGGAAATAATCAAAATTTTCACCAAAAACTCCATTTTAAATATATTCAAACTAATTCTATAAAAATCCCGTTTAACCAAACTCCAAATATCTTTGAAATAACCCTACTTTAGGAAGCTTGAATCGCCCTAACAAGCTTTCTCAAAAAAATAACTCAGTATAAGCACAAATATTTTTTTCAATATTCAAATTTTCGTCATATCTCTTTCCTAGACTGATTTTTTAAAATTCCAGTGAAATAACTTGATACTTCTCCCACATTTTCAATCTCTTAGTTGATACCGAAATCCCCTAAATTCCTTTTGATATGATTAAAATTCAATTTATCCTCCAAAAATCAAAAATTTTACAAAAAACTACATTTTGATCTTCTTTACATAAACTTTATTAGAATCTCCCCTCAACCAAACGATATATCTCGCCCAAAAAACCCTACTTTAGATCATCTAAATTCCCCTAACAGCAAATTTTTTAAAAATAACTCAACAAAATTGTATCCAAATTTCACTCTAGGCTCATATCTCCTTCTACAATTAATATATACACTCTTTAATGTACTACTAAGATACTTTTTCATCATTTCCAATCGATTGGTTGATACCGAAATTTTCTAAATTCTTTCAAATACCATTTAAATTCAACTTATCCTCAAAAAATCAACTATTTCACAAAAAACTCCATTTTGATCATTGCTACAGCAACTGTATTGAAATTTCACTTCAACCGAACGATATATCTTACCCAAAGACCCCTTCTCTAGCTCATCTGAATTCCCCTGAGAGTCAATCTCGTAAAAGTAACTCAACAAAATCTCATCTCAATTTTCTTCTATCCTCATATCTCCTCCCACAATCAATCTATCCGCCTTTTAATCAAGTAGAGAGATACTTACTCATCACTCCACATCAATTGGTTGAAACCGAATTTTATCCACTCGAATTCAAAGTTGCTTCAAGAGGATGTATAGAAGAGTGAATGAAAAATTATCACTTGAAAAAGTACATTCTTGCTACATTTTTGCACATCTCGCTAAGAGAAAGCTTCCTGCTAATCTGTTTTAGCAGCGTATCTTTCTTAGTGTTCCATGTCTTCCAGAAGTTGCAAATATCTATGTCCCACGGCGTTCTAAAGAGAAATTTGTGCTCATCATGAGAATTTTCAGTTAGTGTTCTCGAGAATACCGTTCTTCTATACTACTTTATTGGTAAATTTTTTAACGAATTGTCGAATTGCTGAGGATACAATCAATGACTTTTTGTATGTGGGGAATACTAATACCTCGTTTCTAGTGCTTAAGGTACATACATACATTCAGGTCGGGTTATGGGAATGGAATTTTGTCTACCTCAGATAATCTGTTCCACCTCTTCGTGCAAGCACCTATCTCCCGTGGTAGAAAAAATTATCTCTCGATGAATTTCATCAAGTTTCACGTTGGAAAGTTCTCTGAACTTCAAACAGATGAAAGAATTCATCATTATATTGTATTTTTGACCATGTCCACGTATCCGTGGAGTCATGGAAAGGAATCATAGAAGGAATTTGACTCCAGTAGTTCAATGAATGAGTACTAAACAGCGTATAACATAGTCTAATAACATGACATTTCTATTGTGAGACTATTCCACATCGTCTCATCCTCATTGTCGATACATCATAACTATATAACTATATATCATAACTATATATACATGAATGATTGCCCGAAAAGTCCTAATCATAATCGATTTCTATAAAGTGATCATGGCAAAGAGTACGACGAGAAAAACTCTACACGTTCTTGTATGTAAACTCTCCGTATATTCTGGACAAACTGGCTCTTTCGATCTCCTCGGATGCACGGTGTACACGTATGAGGCCAGACTTCACGAGGCTCGTTATTTCGAACACTTCAACATTATGTATCCTTTCTTGTGGCAATAGTTTGGTGTACACGAAGAGTATGTTCAAATCCTTCTGTATGGTTTCTAGACCTTATACTCAAGTATTAAGCTCAAGTGTTAGCTTTTTCGCAAAATTGAATTTTTCAATACAATGAACTTGCCTCAAACAGGTAGTGGGAATGAGTTTACCGAAGAATAAACTCGAATGAATCATTGATTCTGGGCGAGGAAAGAGAGCCCCACAAGAATTTTTGCGATATCTTTAGAGTAGAATTTACTGGCATCATCCAAAGACGCGTCCACATATGTGGACAAATGCGCGAAGAGGTTAACTGTCAGTGATAGGTACTAATACACACGTAAGAAAGTCCTTGTATTTGGATCCGAAAATTCTTAGACTTCCTTGGGCAACTTTGAACGCTGCATCTAGCAGGATTCTGGCAAGTATGTGGAGAGAATGAGAATGTATGCAAGGAAATTCTTCTCATAAGTGGCCACAAATGAAGGCAGTACTGGAAAGCCAGTGTACCGTATCACAGTTCCAACCAGACGAGTCCATGACTCGTTCGTATATGCCTCATTTTATGGGCTATCATGACATTCGTCGTTCATTCCGAATTAGTTCATCTATCAATGTTCGAAAATGAACGTATCTAAGAGAGATACTTGACTACCCTCATCTATTTTCACTGGGTTTTCTAGAGTAAATTATACTCTTTGCGCGTGTAGAACACAGTAAACTCTTGATGTTTGGTAATCCCATATCTATGTATTATTATAATACTTTCGAATATCGATGGATGATGATGGTACTGAACTGAATTATAGTGATCTCATATATTTTACTAGATCAAATCACTTAAGATATTACTCGACAGATTTTTTTCATTTCATTTCCTCCACTGGATTAAATTTTTCAAGATTGTAATGTAATCAATATGTGATTCTCATTCCTTTTACTAGATTTGATTCATCGAGATATCACTCGACAGATTTTCTTCATTCCATTTCTCCTACTAGATTAAATTCTCCCAGATAGTTTTCAACAAGTTATTTTCATCTCACCTTCCCTCCTAGATTGAATTGTTCAGATATAAATATATATATATATATATATATATATATATATATAAATATATGAGATGATTATTTGGTCTCATCGATTTTGAAGGACGGTGGGGAACTAAATAAATTCCCAAAATTTCATGAAAGAAATTTTATTGCTATGTTTCGTCCACTAGGTTTCGTGGACCTCATCAGGCTCCAGGTTTCTGTCATGACATACAAAGATAAAAAATATGAAATTTTTTACAAATGATGGATGTGTAAGTATTGAAGACGCTCAACTTACGTTATTCTTTAGATCGTCATGATATTTTTGAACGATCTTATAATAGAGCACAGACATAACGTCTGGCTCCCGTCGATACAGGTGAATAGAATGAGTCATCGGTCTCATTTTACACTCATATTTATATTAGCGCAATCGCAGCATACAGTAGGTGACATATATATGAATAGTAGTGCATGTAGGAGAGAGAAAGAGAGCGGGGGTCAACGAGCTTCGTCAGCCGTTGCCTACAACGGTTTATATATTCGACTGAGATTTTGAATGCCGTCTTTTTTATTGATGCAGTTTTCATCGAATTTAATATGGATCATCTCAGAAATCAACCGTTTTTTTCCAATTTTTCTCTGTGTCAAGAATTTTGGTTTGATCCCAATAGAAATCATGTTTATCCTTTAGTCTATGAACTGAAACTACGGACTTTTTGATGAATTTAATAATCAAATTCATCAACAAATCTTTGGTAGTCCGATGGGATAACCCATCTCTCCACTTTACGCAGACATTGTTATGGATGATTTGGAAACTTCATGCTTGCGTAAATTGAAAAATGAACACGATTGCACACCTCTATTTTATTATAGATATGTCGATGACACTCTAATGTGTGTGGAGAAAGAACATGTAGATGTATCCCTAAATGTTTCCAACAGTTACAGTGAGCATCTACAGTTTACACATGAGATCGAAAACAATAACACCATCAATTTTCTTGACACATCTCTGATCCGAGAGGACCAAAAAATCATCACCAACTGGTATCAAAAGCCAACGTCATCAGGCAGGATTTTGAATTTCAAATCCAATCATACAATGAACCAAAAGAGGAACATAGCGTTCAATCTAGTCGACATAGCCACATCACTTTCACATAAAGGATTTCATTCCTCTAATTTGTCGCTTATAGAACAACTCCTTTTAGATAACTATTATCCTGAAGATTTCACTGATAAATGTATAAAAACCAGATTACATCGTTCAAAAGATCGTATGAACAGAGCAGAAAAAATACGTTGCAATCAAATCTTATATGCCGGCCAGAACAAAATCTGTATCCCATACCACGAACGTTTATTCGAAAAATGTAATGCTCTGTTCAAACATAACGATATTGACACTCTTCCAAATTTTCCAAGTCATTAAGTTCAATAGTAAAATTAGGCAAGGACCAACTAGACAAATTTAGCAAAACTGGTGTTGTTTATAAATTTCAGTGCAAAGACTGCCTAGCAACGTATGTGGGAGAGACAAAAAGACAACTAGGTACACGTATTAATGATCATGTTACAAACAAAGATCAAAAGTCCGTAGTTTCAGTTCATAGACTAAAAGATAAACATGATTTCTATTAGGATCAAACCAAAATTCTTGACACAGAGAAAAATTGGAAAAAACGGTTGATTTCTGAGATGATCCATATTAAATTCGATGAAAACTGCATCAATAAAAAAGACGATATTCAAAATCTCAGTCGAATATATAACCCGTTGTGGGCAACGGCTGACGAAGCTCGTTGACCCCCGCTCTCTTTCTCTCTCCCACATGCACTACTTTTCATATATATGTCACCTACTGTATGCTGCGAACGCGCTAATATAAACATGAGTGTAAAATGAGACCGATGACTCATTCTATTTACCTGTATCGACGGGAGCCAGACGTTATGTCTGTGCTCTATTATAAGATCGTTCAAAAATATCATGACGATCTAAAGAATAACGTAAGTTGCGCATCTTCAACACTTACACATCCATCATTTGTAAGAAATTTCATATTTTCTATCTTTGTATGTCATAACAGAAACCCGGAGCCTTATGAGGTCCACGAAACCTAGTGGACGAAACGTAGCAATAAAATTTCTTTCATGAAATTTTGGGAATTTATTTAGTTCCCCACCGTCCTTCAAAATCGATGAGACCAAATAATCATCTCATATATTAAACATCAAGGACGAAAAATCTACAAAATTACTCATGATGTTCAGATATAGTGCTTAAGAAAGTTGTTATGATCCTATTTGTTTCGCCAGATATAATATCCTGAAACAGTATGTAAGTAACACAAAAGTGTGAGACACATGTATTTCCAAGAAAATTCAGTCCGGTTTTGACTTCAACGATTGAAACTCAATCAGATGAGTCTCTTCGAAAGATAATTTCAACTATTGAGGTAGTACCACCGGTCCTCGAAAAACCGTACAGAAAATTACGAAATTCGGCACAGTGGTAGATTGTTCTCTCAAACAGGCTCAGACAATATTCCAAGACCCTTCATAGTCTGGGAGAAATGTTCTGAGCAGTTTCGTGAAAGTCAACTTAACACGACGGTTCATGGGAAATGACGAGGAGAGTAATATCTACCATACAGATTTTCACGAGAGTCGGTCCACAAGAGGAAGAGAGCAAGAAAATTGCATAGAAACCAACAGATTACCGATCCAGAGCGTACAAAAGAATATCGGAGCCAAAGTGTCAGTCATTTCTGCGGTTTCGGGGTTAGGTTGTTGTCTACTGCGTGCAATCACTATACCTATATCGGGAGCGCGACAGAGTCAAGCACGGGTATAATCTGCACTCGGACTCATCAGTACCGCTAGTACTACCTTAACAGGAGGGAGGGCACTCTGATACTCGCCTGCTATACTTTTTGGAGAAGTGAGTGGGGGAGGGGGGTGGGATATCCCATAACCAGAATTTCTGACAATTCTGCTACGAATGGGACACGAACCAACGATCTTTTGGTGACGAGTCCGAGTACATGTACTTGTTGTTAGCGAGTCATGTTACGGACGAGAGCTTCGTGGGCGTACTTAAGATGTGACTAGCCGTCAACAATCTATTGTCTGTTCATCCGCCAGCACAATATCGAGCCAGTCCCTCTACCAACACCATGGTTGAGCTCCCTCGCTATCCTAATGCCTAGTCAGTTGACCAATTGGTCGATTGGATCCAAGTTTTGAAAGCTAATGTTTCATTCCGTGAAGCGGAATATTTACTGAAAATGAGTTCTCTAAGAAAATTCCATTATATTAGTTCGATAATTATATCGTCACTATCAATATATAGAGAATACGACGTCAAGTGAGGAAAGGTGGGTAATTTTTAATGATAATTATACAATAAAAATGAATTGAATAAGTTTATTCATTCATGAAAACGACTCTAACATTGCAAAAAATGAATATCTTTAATCGCGCAGTGATCAATTTGTTAATTGTGACAAATATACTGATTCGGCATGCATATTAACAATGAAAAATGCATAATAAATTTATCCATGACTTACTCTTGGCAGCGAAGAACAAATGCGTATCTAATAAAAATGACTCTGAAAAATTATTACTTACTCGACAACATTGATCTGAAAATATAAATCGAAAGAATTAATGAAAAAAAATCTGGCTTAACCCGAAGCACATGGTTTCCACTAAAAGCAGTGACCGGTGTCTGATGACTTTCGACAAGATAAAAAATCTATTACCTGCTTATGGCAGGGAGGATTAGTGAAATCAATTACTGACTGGAAGTCCGAACTGAGATGCCAAATGCCGTGAAAATCGACGGTAATGGTTAATATGGACATACAATTCATATGCGGGTAATCTCGTAAGCCACCTATCGGCGAGATACTGAATATAAATGATACGAGATCTGAATTTAGCGGGTGATTTGAATTGGTAATTACATATTTCAATGATAACTTGAATCTCCATAATTGAATATTAATGAAATTGATAGAGTGATTTCTCCATCCAGGTTGCAACGTATCTGGATTAGTTACTCGACGATCCAATAGTATTCCCATGAATAATCCTCATAAGAAAGTCCCATGGATTTTGAACCGCGCCATTGCTCATGCGCAGTAGGATCAATCAAATTGGCCAATCAAGAGACAGCGATGCAATACCAGACGACATCAATTCATCCAGTGCATCAACGTATGGTTTGTGGTTATGACAGGTGATTGTTTACATCATGTCAACGAGCAGCTGGGTATTGTAAGTGTGGCAGAATAATTATAAATAAACTGCAGCATTGGGTAAGTGCACCTGTAACATATCTATAAAAACATGTGTAAGCATATCATGGGTGTTAGTACTCATAGTATGATGTAAAATGAATTTGTTAGTATTTTGATGTAGGTTGTTGGTAGTGAATTTCTTAACTAACAAGTAAATTATTCTAAATGCATGGTGGAAATGGTATGTGAGATGTACACTAACATCTTATGTAGTGCTGATGTCAGAAAACTAATTCTGTATGTGTTTCTTCAGTAAAACTTGGTGCGGTAACTAGGAAGGATGGCCCACGATATGGGCCAGAGGCATCAGTTGTACTGCGTTGGACAATCACCATCATCAGATGGGAGCCAGAGAGCAGAATATACATCATTTCCTCAGAATGGATGGGATTCTGGGATTTATTAGGATAAACAGGTATGTATTCTTTTACTCTCTTTATACTTGTAAAACACATGATGACTCTGTACTGAAAACTTGACTTACTTGGTTATCAGTGCCAAGCAAGTGTAAATACAAATCAGCTAATGGCTGTCACATTATATGCTCAAACAAAAAAGCTCAGAAATATATGTATGAATGAGATGAATGACTGATTTTTTAATTTACTATTTCTGCATGTAAACTTTCTTCTCAACCAACTTATTTATTTTCTTACTAACAAAAAATGAAAAATGGTTCAAATACCAATGAATAATTCTTATTACATGTTGCTGATACTACCTGGTGCCAGATGTCTGGATTTGGCAACCTGCATACCTACGATGATGTCCAGATTCCTGCTTTTGCATCCAGAAGTTGTTCGAGTGCCATCGATGGATCAAAATCAGATTCCATGCAAGTACTACAAGGATAGGTAATACTGTATCAGCCATGCTTCTGATGTTAATGAATGTTAATCTACTCTAATTCGAATTTGTTAATAACTATCATATTTTGTTTTAGGTGCTGACCATTAAATATCTAATCGACCCTCAAATCAAACTGTAAATATCAATATTTCCATTTGCGTAACTAAGTTTTATAAAATTACTTAATAATATTCAAAATTGCCCAAACGTGAGCGTTGCAGTTTTCGCAGGGAAGTGATGCGCATCAGACTTTGAATACTTCAGAAGCTCGGGACGCGGACGCGGTCAACAGGATGAAGAATTTCGTTGGGAAATAACGAGCATTAGACTCGTGTTATTCTATGAGCTCAATGGGTGAAAATGATGATCCCTCCGCTACTCCTCACCCAAACCGAGTTGGACAATCAGACAGATTCTAATATAGTCCAAGTCCTATGCGCACTGCTTCCCCATAAAAATCTCAATCCGGTCGGTTGTGTCAGTTAACTGGACAGATCTTGGGATCTTTCAAGTCTCATACGCGCAATGCAAACTTTCACAGGAAAATAAATTCATACGGAAGAAGAATTTCCCCGGGGAAAAGCTATAGCCGGGTCAGATGGAGGAATAGGCCCCAGGCTACATAATCGCCAGGAAAATGTTTGGGCTCAGTCGACCATACTTCCAAAGAAATTTTTAGACCCTTAGACAGCTGCTGACCGACCTGACCTCTAAATAGCTGCCTTTCGGTATTCATCCAATTAACTGTGGCAAGGCCAATTACCGAGAATCTGGGAGAAATCACAATGATCTGGCCCAACGGAACAAATATGAAGGAAATGTTTCGAAAATTTCTGATAGTGACACAGCGCCTAGGAGAATATTTCAAATCTTCAAGGATTAATCAAGAGAACGGGGTAATAGGTGTGGGCAGGGGAAAAAATTTCAGTGTGTGTTCGCAAATTCTGAAAGTAAAACATTTTTTCGAGGTGTTTTAGGTTGTAGAGTATCTGAGTAAAGATTCAAACTCGCAAAACATGATTTTCCCGCTTTAAAAACTCTTGAGAGTGTTTAATCACTCCCTACAAGAAGAAGACTACTGTTCCCGACATGATGATCGAATCTCACGTGAGAAACTATGTTGTGAGGGTTGATTCAGTGATTTACGGACCGACTCTAACCTCGAAACAACCAAAAATTCTCCGCAAATCAGATTGCCTGAACTCCTAAGATGGTCAGAGCTCCCTAAGCTTGATAAAGCTCCCAAAAATCATTGAAGTATAGGCATAAGAGTAGTTTGGGACAGAATGAAACTCAGAATTCCACCCCGTCAGGAACCACACAGAAAATCTCATGAGACACTTCCTAGTGTCGAATCGATCTCATTCGGTGAAACATTTAGATAACCAGAGAATGTTATTGTACACCAGTAGATCCATATTTTTCTTGAGCCAAACACAGACTCGTGGACAGGTGGAATCAAAGAATAATAGGCCTCCCTCTAACCGTTTGGGACATCAGAGTGCCGCCACAATAGGGGATCATTGCCAGAAGCGCCCACATCGAAGGTGCGACATCCAGGTATTAAATTGCCGCGTCCGGTGCACATTTGGCTAGAATATGTGCGTTCCTGCCCATTGTGGACATACCCTCGGAGTTATGATACCCATCATTCGAATATCTAGATGCGGTGTATGTATATGACGGAAAATACTCATTGATCTTCAGCTTCCGAATTTCACCTCGACACGGACGGAATGGTGCTCAGATTTTAGATTCTCAGGCTAAACGAAAAGTTAAGAGACAGATAGTTATTCGATGTAAGAACCATGAAGGCCATGGAAAAGCTACTCATTACCGACCGAGCGGGTACTCATTTGAGGGAGTAGTACCAAAGCAGCCCTGTAGGGGCGCCACAATGAATTAATTCGTCATAATACCGTGGTATATTATGCGTCGTACTGAAGGAACGTTTCCTTTCTCCTCTCTTGTATGCTTTGCCCTCTTCCTGTATTCTTTTCTTCTTGCAGCTCCTTCTTCAATTATTGCTCGTGACAAATTTGTTGATAGTATCATTCCATTTCATTTCATATATTTTCTTTTCTTTTATTGCCAGTATTCTACCTTTTTCCTCTTTTATTATGTATCCATCGTCTGTCATGGCCTGTAGGCCTTTCATGCTCTCTTTTCCCTTCCATCGCTGGGTGGCATTCATAAACTCTTTCACCACATAGGCTTTTTTCCTTTTCTCATCATTGTGCTCAGTAGCTTGTCTTTCAAATCTCTCTTGTCCGTTTTAAGTACTCAAGCTCCTTTGTTTGTTGTTATTTCTTTCTTACTCAACTCTTCTAGTATGTATGTACTTCTTCCATATCCTGTCAATCTTCTTATCCAGTAACTTATTTCCTCTCTTATCCAAAGAATTCCTTCCCTTATTACTATTTTGTATTTGGTCGTCGCCTTCCTACTTTCCCTTTTTTCCATTCTGCTCTTTGTTTTATTGGTACCGCCACGCTTTCCATCAATTTTGTATTCTTGTTCACCTTTTCTTTTTCATTATCATTCAAGTCCTCTTTTTCACTTTCACTATCACTGTGATCCTTCATTCTTGCCCCTTTCCCTCCCATTTTTGCCTCCAGTGTTTTTATTCTTTTCTCTTGAGTAGCTATCCTTCCCTCCATTCTTTCCATTTTTTTTAGCCTGTTGATCTCTTCTTCTGCCATCTTTCGTTTTTATTTTTAGAATAATTTCTTTTTTATCTGATGGTGCACGTGTTTGTTCTACTCTCTCCTTCCTCCTTACCTCAACTTCCTCCTTCGCCTGGCTCTTTACTCGCATGCGCTTCCTTCTGTCCTCTAAGGGTCCTTTCACATATGCTAATCTCCACCTGCCGTTCTATTGGTCTCTTCCTCTCTCCTTTCGCTCAGTCTTATTCTTCTATTCACTACTTCTTTGAGCCATCCTATTCTTTTCCCGTTACCGTATGAAGTCTCTTTCCAATTTTCTCTTTTTGGCAGCATCTCACATCCGTTTAGAATATGCTCCATAGTTCCCTCCTCCTTGCTGCAAGCTCTACATGCTCTATCTTCTTCTTTCATCCAGTATCTGTTCTCTCTCGTTTCATTTCCTAATCTGAATCTCGCGATTATACTTCTGTTCCTTTCAATTTCTCTTTCATTCGATACTATGTAGCTTGTTTAACTTCTCTCGTGCAGTAGCCATTCTTTGAGTGCTTCACAGTACTTCGACTCTTCCACTTTACTTATGGCTTTTTGTGTGTCTTAATCTTTCTTCCTTGTCTCCGGCTCTTGATATACCTCTGCACCTTCCTGTATTTGTAGGTTTAGTTCCATTTCCGGGTACCTTCTCTCATTTAGCCATTTTTCCCTGTTTCCGTTCTGGTCTTTGCTGCTTCCCCTGCTGCTAGCTCCTTCCAGCATTCGATTCTTATACCTTCTTCTTTCGTTTCCCTCATTTTTTCCTCATATTTTAGTGCTCTTGTTCCCGCTTAGACTGCAATTTGCTTCTTCCTGTTTCGTTCCATAGTAGGTAACTTGGTGTTGTTCTATCCAGATCCAATATCCATTTCCCGTATCTACTTTGTATCCCTTCAATTGCTTGGTGTTCTTCAAATCTCCATATAGGAGGATACTTCCAACCAGGGCATCAAACAGTCTCATCCTCCTCGCCCAGCTATACTTGAACAACTGCTCCCCTATGCTCCAGACCTTACCTAGTGCTGCTCTTGCTTTCCTTACCACGTCTTTTATATGACTTTCTTTTCCCTTGTTTCTGCTAATGGTGTATCCCAAGTACTTCTATACCCTCACCTTTTCTATCTCTCCTCCTTCATAACTGAATTGATATTTCTTTTCTCGTCCTCCACCTTTCCTTCCCACCATCATTTTGGATTTTTCCTCACTCATCTCTAGTCCTTTTTTCTTCATACCTTTGCCAAAGCATTTGATCATCTCCTTGAAGCTATCTTTCTCATCCGAGATTGAAACAAAGGCATCCGCATAGCTTATCGCCTTTACTCTTCTCTTTTTATTTATCATCTAGCCCCCTCCTTGAATTTTGTCCAATTTTCCGAATATATCTACTGTTCCTATATTAAAGAGAGCTGGGCTGAGCGGGCATCCTTGCCTTAGTCCTTCTTCTGTGTAGAATCCACCAATATTTCTTCCGTTCATCATAATTTCGCATCTTGTCTCTTCATACAGGTCTTGACTACTTTCTCTTAGCTGTTCATCTATCCCTAATACCTCCATGTTTTTCCAGATCGCTTCCCTCTTTATTATATGAAACGCTCCTTCCAGGTCTGCGGAAAATGAATATTTTGCCCTTCTCTCTTTCTATCCCTTCCCCGAGAATATTTTTTTAGGCTGTATATTGCATCCACCGTTCCTCTTCCTTTTCTGAACCCCATCTACTCGTCTCTCAGCTTTTCACTTGCCTCTATCTCTTCCTCCAGTCTTCCTCTAATCAGTTCCGCGAATATTTTATACCCCGAGCCCATGACTGTGACTCCTCTGTGGTTTGGTGCCTAGGATCTCAATCCTTTCTCATATACTGGTACTATCTTTCCCACTGTCCATTCCTCCGGTATCTCTCCCTCATTCCGAATTTCGTTCATGATATTTAGTAGGTGTGCCTTTGTGTTTTCGTCCGCATTTTTCCACGCTTCATTTGGAATTCCATCCAGTCCACATGCCTTGCCTGGTTTCATCTTGCATATTGCCTTTTCCAGCTCCTCCCTTGTGAACTCTTTTCCTTCAGATCTTGTTTCCTTTTCCCTTTTAGCCCTTTTTGTTGTGTCCTTTCCATTGAACTGTTTTTCGAAGTGTGTTAGCCAATCTTCATCCTTAATTCCTTAATCTACTTTTTCTCTCTTTGTTCTTTCCCCATTCGCCGCTTCCCAGAAAGTTTTTTGTGACCTATCTTCCTCCAATTCTGCCAGCATTTTTTCCCCCTTCCTGTTCCTTCTTCTTCTTTCTTAAGTTCTTGTACTCATTCTTCATTGCGTTATAATCTCCTTTCTCCATTTCTTCTTTTCTCATTTTCTCGTAGGCTTCCAGGCCCTTCTTTTTACACTTTCAGCATCCCTCGTCTCACCATTTCTGCGATTCTGGTCTTCCCTCCTTCCTTTCCTCCTTTACTATTGCTTGCCTCATTTTGCTTATTAGGCCTTTCCAATCTTTTGCTGTTCCAATTTCATTTAAGTTTTTCCTGTAGAGGGTATAGCCGGGTGAGATGGTGAAATCGACCCAAGGCTACATCGCCAGGAGAATTATGGAGTTCAGTTGGTACATGTGAAACATACCTCCAGAAGAAATTCCAGACCTTCAGACCCCTCCAGGCCGATATACGCTCAGAAAAGCTGGAAATCGGTATTCTTTTCGTTGTGGCGAGACCAATGGTCAAGAAATTCTGAACTAAAATTTGTCTCAACGCAACAAGTATAAAAAAAATATTCCCAAGATTCTTAATCGTCACTCAGCGGCTAGAAAAAATTTTTAAATTTTCGAAAATTCACCGAAAAAACGGGGCGACAGGTGCAGGCCGGAAATAAATTTTTTCTAGTGTGTTTTTGCATATTTCACCAAGAGAAGATTTTTGCCCTATCTTTCACGTGGTACAACACCTCGAAAAAGATTGAAAATTGCCAAAAACGCTGTTTTTGCGTAGAAAGCTATTTTCAACGTATTCAGTGATTTTCCGTACAAGTGAGACTATTTTTTTTGGGAAGATCGTCGAATTTTACATGAAAAACCATGTGTTAAAGGTTGACTTGGTGATATTCGGATCGAATCTAGTCTCAGAACAACCGAAAATTCATCAAAAATCGGATCGCTCACGCTCTCAAGACGGTCCGAGCTTTCTCCATTCCATAGAAGCTTACAAATTTCAGTAGAATATGGGAAATCGAGCAGTCTATTGCGAGATGGGACTCAGTATCAAGCCCCCCTCCGCCTCCCCGACCCGTCAAAAATCATACAGAAAATCCCCAGACACTCTTGGTTGAGCCTGATCAATCTCATGGAGTAAAACATTTTGATGATCAGAGAACGATGATTTGCACCACCAGTCCATCCATCGCCCTTGAGCCTGGAACAAACTCAGGGAAAGTTGGAATCAAAGAATATTTGGCTACCCTCATCCCGTTCGGGACACGAGAGTACCATAACGATGGCGAAATCATTGACAAGAGTGCGGAATGAAAGCGTTAGACTACTGCCTTCGTTGCACTCTGAGCTAGGATATATGATGAATTCCACGCCAAAGCGACCTACGGAAAGGGTTCATCTCTCAGAATCTTTTTTAACCCTTTTCATTCGATTCTACCGCCTAAAATAGGAACTTCAGACCACCTATGGGGTCCAGAAAAAATTTCTCCTCTCCATTGTACGCACATCCATGAACAGACCGAAAATTCATCGTGTAAGAATCTATGCTCTTCTATTCACGAAAATGGGAATATTTCAAGTTTTTGAATAGCTATCAATTTGCGGATTACGGCTCCTGAAGGGTCATTGAAAAACCTATCGAAAGCGTTGTCGGAAATTTCTTTTCTGTGATTTGGGGGCCTCCTGAAGGCAAAAAAGTGTTTTCCACTAAAACAACAATTCCTGAAAAAGCCATGCTTTTTATCTTCTGTAAATCAGATTTCCGACGTAAAATGTTGCGTCCTTCCGGAAAAAATAGGTTTTAGAGGAGTTTGGGGCGATCCAAGTGACTTATGAGACATTTCATGAAAATTCAATCTTTTCGGTTTCAGAAAAAGGCGATCTCCTGGGCATGCGCACGAACGTAGACTTTCGGCGCCATTTTCAATGGGAAGCTGACGAAATTCCCTATGGAATGACCACCCGCAGAGTTGAAATTCATGCACTGAAACGGGATTTGCAACGATTAATCATATCGAATCAAAATCACATGAAAATCAGCCCTTTAACGCTTTCGGGGCGCCTGCTGAGATGACATATTTACGAGATCTTTTCGGGACTCATTTTTGAGTACGGAATTGCCCTAAAAAATTCGGACCACATGATTTCAACGTAAAATTGTCTGAACTTTCGATATATGCGATGAAAAATCCCGTTTGAGGCGGACCCGAGGGTCTACATCGAATTTTTTGCCAGAAAATACGATTTTTCACATTCAAAATTGCAAAAAAACTGAATCTAGACGTCGGGTTCGCTTCAAGCGGGATTTTTCATCGCATATTCTGAAAGTTCAGACAATTTTACGGTGAAATCATGTGATTCGAATTCCCTCAGGGCGATTGAGTACTCAAAAATGAGTCCCGAAAAGATCTCGTGAATGTGTCAGATCAGCAGGCGCCCCCAAAGCGTTAAAGGGCTGAATTTTCATGTGATCTTGATTCGATATGATTAATCGTTGCAGATCCAGTTTCAGTGCATGAATTTCAATTCTGCGGGTGATCATTTCTTAAGGAATTTTGTCAGCTTTCCATTGAAAATGGGGCCGAAATCCTACGTTTGTGCGCATGCGCAGAAAATCACCTTTTCCTGAAACCGAGAAAATTGAATGTTCAAAAAATGGCTCATAAGTCACTTGGATTGCCCCAAACTCCTCTGAGACCCATGTTTCCCGGAGAACGCAACATTTTACGTCGGGAATCTGATTCACAGAAGATAAAAAGAATGGCTTTTTCAGGAATTGACGTTTTAGTGAAATCACTTTTTTGCCTTCAGGAGGCCCCCAAATCACTGAGAAGAAATTTCCGACAACGCTTGCGATAGATCTTTTGATGCCCTCTCATATGCCGCAACCGTCAAATCGATAGCTGTCCAAAAACTCGAAATACTCCCATTATCGTGAATAAAAGAGCAACGATTTTTACACGATGAATTTTCGGTCTGTTCATGGTTGAGCGTGCAATGGAGAGGAGGAATTTTTTTTGGACCCCATAGATTGTCTGAAGTTCATATTTTAGGCGATAGAATCGAATGAAAGGGGTTGAAGAAGAATCTGAGAGATGAACCCTTTCCGTAGGTCGCTTTGGCATGGAATTCATCATATATCCTGGCTCAGAATGCAACGAAGGCAGCAGTCTAATGCTTTCATTTCGCACTCTTGTCAATGATTTCGCCATTGTGATGGTACTCTCGTGTCCCGAACGGGATGAGGGTAGCCAAATATTCTTCGATTACAACTTTCCCTGAGCTTGTTCCAGGCTCAAAGATGATGGATGGACTGTTGGTGCAAATCATCGTTTCCTGGTCATCAAAATGTTTTACTCCATGAGATTGATCAGGCTCTATCAAGAGTGTCTGGGGATTTTATGTATGACTTTTGACAGGTCGGGGAGGGGGGGCTTGATACTGAGTTCCATCTTGCAATAGAATGCTGAATTTCCTATATTTCACTGGAATTTGAAAGCTTCTACGGAATGGAGAAAGCTCGGACCGTCTTGAGAGCGTGGATGATCAGATTTTTGATGAATTTTCGGTTGTTCTGAGACTAGATTCGATCCGAAAATCACCAAATCAACCTTTAACACATGGTCCTTCATGTAAAATTCGACGATCTTTCCGAAAAATAGTATCACTTGTGCGGAAAATCACTGAATACGTTGAAAATATCTTTCTACTCAGAAAACAGCGTTTTTGGCAATTTTAAATTTTTTTCGAGTCGTTGTACCACCTAAAAGATGGGGCAAACATTTTCTCTTGGTGAAATATGCAAAAACAAACTTGGAAAAATTTTCTTTCCGGCCTGCACCTGTCTCCCCGTTTTTTCGGTTTTTTTTCGGAAATCTGAAGAATTTTTCTAGCCGCTGTGTGACAATGAAAAATCCTAGGAATTTCATTCTCATATTTGATGCGTTGAGACAGATTTTTGTGATTTTTTCCAGATTTTTTTGTCCATTGGTCTCGCCACAATAAAAAGAATACCGATTTTCAGCTTTTTTGAGCGTATATTGGCCTGGAGGGGTCTAAAGGTCTGAAATTTCTTCTGCAGGTATGTTCTACATGTACTAACTGAACCCCATGAGTTTCCTGGCGATGTAGCCTGGAGCCGATTTCACCATCTCACCCGGCTATACCCTTTCCACAGATTTTTTGTCCCATTTCTGTATGATTTTAGTACCTTCTCTCCATATCTCCTGTTTTCCCTTTATCCTTATCTCTATTGGCAGGTGGTCTGATTTCATTTCGTTTCCTAGTTTCATTCCCTCTATTTCTTCTTTGCCCTCCTTATTTGTTACCAGGTAGTCGATCACCGTGTTTCCACGTGGGCCTATGTATGTGAGTCATTCTGGAGCAAGCTGGACAAAACCGTCACCAGGGGGGTCTGGGAAAAATCCGCAAAAATTTTTTTCCATTAGTTCTATGTTAAGATAGTACGAAAATAGTATATTACGTAACAAGTGCGAGAAGGTCAATTTCCGCACAAGTTGCCAAACGAGTGCGAGAAGTAACGTGTGCGGAAACTTCTCGCACGTGTTGCGTATACTATTTTTTGCAACTGTGCGCGAAGTTGTAATTAAATGCACCACTGTCCGAGCGAGATTATCTTGGAAACGAAGTTTTCAAAAAAGGCCAGATTCAGAGGGATAACGTGACATCATATTTTGGAACTGTGCGTGAATGAAGATGCATTAAAGCGAGAAGTTACATTTACGCACACTTCACCAGTGCATAAATGTAAAACTGTGCGAGAAGTCATTCACGCATTACTTCTCGCACTGTAAATAATGAAGAGAAGTCTCATTTTTTTACAACTTCGCGCACACAGTTGCAAAAAATTTTTTTCAGATTTTTTCGGCCTCCCGGTGGGCCCCAGGGCCCACGAAAGGGCCATTTAGGCCCTTTCTTAGCCTATTCTGGAAAAATCATAGTTCCAACGCAATTCAACATTTTTCAACGTACGTGGGCACATTTTTCTCGTCGAGACTAGTACTTTTGAGAAAAGGATTGTCCAAGACCTTTCAGTGAGCCTGACGGCTTCTGCAAGCTATTTATTAAGAGCAAATTATAGCGATTTTTGGGCTTGCTTCAAAGTGATGTAGCTCCCACTAGACATGTGATAATCGACTTTCACAAGTAATCATTTTGAAGGTCTTGAAAATAACTACAATTTGTAAAAGTCAATTATCGCACTTTTTGTTGGAGCTACAGTCGATACAAGTTGAGCTATTTACGAAAAAGTCGAAAATCTGGGACTCGATTCCAAAAGTATATCTTAATTTTTCTCACCAAACTTGTGCGAAAATGTTCTTTGAGATATCTACTTTCAATGGAGAAAATTTGGCGGAGGTTATTTTTTCAATTTTTTTTTGCCAAGCGTTACAAAATGCCGCATTTCCTGGTTTTAGCAAAAACGGCATCTTCGACTACGGTCACATATGCTCCCATTTGGACTGATGTGCACCAATCTGTGTGAAAGTACTCCCCAAAGTATCCCCAAGTACGTGTAAGGAGTTGCGGGGACGAGCCTCGAGCCAGGAGCGAGCTGTAGGTTCTATTTACCGTGTCAAAAGTAGCGATTATTTTGGCTATTCGAGCGTAGGCGACCGAGAGCGTGATTTTACTTGTTCTGGCTCACAAATGAGATAATGGGCTAGAATGAGGATCCAAACATACTTTTCCGACACAAAATGACCATCTGAACACAATTCCGAGGTCAGTTTTGCTTTTAATAACCGTCCCTCTGCCCCTTAAGAACTTAGATTCTGTCGACGGGTTCTGACACCGTTGAGGCACTAGACGACATTCTAGAGCTAAACTGATCTCGGAATTGTGTTCGGATTGTCATTTTGAGTCGGAAAAATGAGTTTGGATCCTCATTCTAACCCATTATCACATTTGTGAGCCAGAACAAGTAAAATCATGCTCTCGGTCGCTTAGGGCCCCGACAGAAAGAGCGCGATGCTCTTTCCTCCATTTTTCCTCCCGTGTATAAGCATGGGCGCTGTAGTTGCAGTGGCCACCACGGGCGCGCAATGGCGCTACTTCCACGGAGAAAGAACGGGGGAAAAAGCGAGCACCTATGCTTATACACACGGCAAAAATCGGAGAAAAGAACATCGCGCACTTTCTGTCGAGGCACTCACGCTTGGATAGGCAAAATAATGCCTATTTTTGATACCGTAAATAGAACCTACAGCTCGTTCCTGGCTCGAGGCTCGTCCCCGCAACTTCTTACACGTACTTCGGGATACTTTGGGGAGTACTTTCACCCAGATTGATGCACAACAGTCCAGATGGGAGCATATGGGGAAATCTACAGAATCCTTAACATTTAGTGTACCATACAGTATTTCGATGAGATCGGGACTTTCATGCCCTAGAAAAATGTTTTTCAGGTGGTTTCTATAGTTGCTAGGATGGTACTCTATCGATTTTTTATGACACGTGTGTGAAGCTCTTGATACAAATCGAAAAATCGTCGAATTTCGTACTTTTTCAGTGTAACTGGCGCGTTTTCCGAAACTTTTCGGCCTCTGGAGAAAATAACACTGTCCCGAAAAATCTGAGAAAATTCCATCTGACTCTTTGAACTTGATATCATCATAAGAGATTTGTTTTAATAGCGACTCAGATGCCTGATCAGAGTCGTGCTCCCATGAAAAGTGTAACTCACTTTTTGGAAAATACTCACAAATAACTCCTCCAATTTTTCGTATGTGAAAAAATATAACATTCGAGCTGGGATGAATCGGGTGGTGATAATTCGAAGAGTAAGAACAGACAATCAAAATGCTTCTTCGTTTGGCAGCGATACATTATTCTGGCCGAAGATCTGTGACGTTGAACTTGCAACACGAGTCGCGCCTACCCTGCTGAAAATATGCACGTCCCTAGGCACGTCCCAAGACGTCTCTGGGCACGTCTCTGGGGACGTCACGGTGACGTCTCTGGGGACGTCCCTGGGATGTCTCTGGAGACGTAGCACTTTTTCACTTTTGTAAACGTCGCCAGGGACGTCCCTATGTTTCCTGGATGGGAAAAAAGTTTTCTTGATCGCTATTTCTTTTCTTGGATATTTGAATGGAATTGATGAACGAATGATAACTTTTCTCCTCAAAAGCGTTATGAATGAGAACAAACAGATGATGAGTGAATTTTTTATAATGAGCCAATTTGATTCGACGATATTAGGAGTTTCTAGGGTGGATGTCGTGGGAATCTTGGAATATAAGTAGACGCTCAGAATCAATTTCAACACAATTTATTGATTTCTATCCCAAGTCTATCTTACAAAACGACAGAACATTCACGTTTGTTTATCAATAAAAAATATGCTAGTCAAAAGAGGTCCTGGCAAATTTGGCTGCGGATTCGTTTGTTTCGTACGTCAAAAATTATGATGAAAATCATGTTTCCTGCACACAAAATTTTGTCCCTCAGTGATTATGATTGCAAAATTCAATACAAGTATGGATTGGGCAACGAAGTAATGAACTCCTTTTCGCCATTGTCAACGAATACACACACTATATCTATATCATTCGAACTAATCATTCTTTCCTCAGATCCCCATCCAATTATTTCATTGACTACGTTACAGATGTGATTTTTTCTGACTTTCAAAATGCGACAGACTGTTTTCTCGGAATTATCGTCAAAATCGTATAAAAATTTGACAATTTGAATGAATTTACCATCTTTTGTTTTCACGTAGTAGTTGCAGGATCTTTTATTCTCTTTAGCTGTTGTCATGAAGAGGCATCCATTGATGACAGCTCTATCAAACATCATTGTGCCCAGCGATACATGGAACCGCTGTACGTATCGACAGCATACCTCAACTCCAGATCCAAAATAAGTTATTGAAGCTGGTTTGAACACTTTTTTTGGGGCACTCGATTTGTTACTGTATGTTCTTAAAACTGCGGGCAGATCTGGATGAACGAGTGATTCTAGTACTTGCACACAGCGGTACAAGTTCATATGCCTCATGATTTGCAAAATTACCCCTTTTTCACTGAGATAGCATCTAACAAATGGCGATTTGTTGACTCGAAGGGAAATGCCGAATGAGTGAAATTTGGCCCGAGATCATCGATACTCTTCGCAGCGTGCAGGGTTTGGTGAACATTATATCTAGCTTCTTTCAATGTATACACTTTGGTAGTCTCTATCACAAACTCATGATTCAAAGCGTTCATTGTATTCAAATCTTGGCTTGTTATGTCGGTTTTCAAAGAAGTATATAGCGACTGAACGAACAGAGACCAATATTTCAAGCGTTTTTTGTCAGCAGGTTTTTTCAAGACTCTTGAAAATACAGGAATACTATAATAAGGTGCAAAATTTCCCCAATCTTTCCATTTATAATCAGCTTTATATTGTAAGGATTTCGAAAGCCGACAAAGGTGGTTGGAAGCTCGGATTGCTTCAATTAATTCGTTGACGAGATCAAATTCAGCTGGAGTCAATGTACTGATTATCTCTTCTGTGAATTGCTAAGAATTACCGGCCAGCTGATAATGCATATACTCCGGTGACAAACTGTTGATGGGGTCGAATTCATTCAAATTGAATGAAGGTGAAAGTGTTACAACACCCATGTGAGCTGCGCCTTGCTCCAGAGCTACCGCGGCGAAAGCCAATGTATTTTCTATGGTCCTAGGTTCAGATGTAGGAATCATATATGGGTATCGAACACTTCCTTCAAAATGAACACCTCCTTGGAGGCACCAATCGCATCCATGATAACCAGTACATTGGCATGTGCCATTCATTATGAAGCGAGCCATCGTGTCTACAGGAGCATTTAGTGGAAATAGTTTGATAGTTTCAAGTTCTCCCAATATTCTGCACTGAATACCAACAGCCGACAGCTTATTCATTCGCTCAACGAACTTCGATAAAAACAAATCCATTACTGGTTTCTTCTTGCCCACCCACAAGCCTGCCAAACTCGGGTTCCTCAATCTTTCTTGGATCGGAATTTCATTAACAGATACATAGATTGGCCACACTGCCAATGTCGAGGATTTGTAAACTGAAACACCATCCGCCTAAAGGTTGTAGGTACTGAACGAACGTTTATTTGCATCAGGGAGTCGCGCTCGTAATTTTCTCCAAGGTTTACCATCAAAAATATGTTAACGGTGGTTTTTTTCATGGACTCTTTCGTTTATTACGTAATTATGAAATTTGTCAAGTGTTTCCAAGTAGTCTCTCATATCGTCAGAGGGATCGATGATGGCAAAAAACACGCATTCGACGGATTTAACATATCAACCTCAAACTCACATGTGTGGCAAATAACAATTTTTTTCTCAGGATTGTATATTCCAAAATTAGCCGAACACTTCGAGCAAACAGCATATAGAATGTAATTTTTACGAGAATTGAATAATTTGTCGAACATATAACGCGTCTCTGGCAATAGTTTCTCATCGCAGACTGAATTAATAACCTGAAATATGTTGACAGTCGCTGTAACCGAATCATTATTGGATAAGGAGTGTTTTAGAGCTGTGAGAAGAATCTCATTCGGATCTTTTTCGGTATTAATCTTGACAGATTTCGATAGAAATTTTCTGTCACGAATATTTTCGACAAAACTGGATGAGCCGTTACCCATAGCATTTTCTTGTGAGTCCTCGTTGTCACTCCACAACCTTTCATACGTGATATCCCCGTTTGAGTCCTCGGGTGCAAGAGGACGGGCCATTAACTCCTGCAATCAGAAGAATTATCGCAGTCAATTCGGAACACTTCTTCTTACACATTCAATCCATAATCATTTGGGTTGAGAAAGAGAAACACACCTATTCTATATATATATATGTCGCAGGCAAAGTGATCAATTCGCCGATGTATACATTCGCTAGCGGATGTATACATTACCTAGGCACTGTATACAGCCGCAGTCAAAGTGTTCAAGAATCGCTGCTGCAGTGTCGGCGAATAGTTATTGCCTAGGTTATGTATACTTTGACTAGCGACTGTATACACTGCCATAGACCGACTCGGCAAAGTATTCACCGATTGCGCGGGCAACGGTTTCGCCTATTATTACAGGTCAATGATGGACATTTGATTCTCTATATTGGCATACGTGATTGCACCGATAAATAAGTTGCAAGGCTTATTCGAAAATTCATGCCTGAATGTTCCCAAACTATTGATGTAAAAGATGCGTACGATTGATATTGAGACTGTGGTGAATAATAGAGAATAGAAATATGAAATTGAATTCAATCAAGACACTAATGACAAAGTCTTCTGATAATAATTGAATAACACTTTCATTGGAAAAAAAAACACTTATGATTTTTAATTTGTTTGGTACTCAAAAGATTAGCTTGCCTCTCATTTCGAACGCACCGCAGGCCTTCAAAATTGCTAACATCGTATCCAGAAGGTCAGGATATGTAGGAAATGAGATCTCCGATGCCCCCTTGGCAAACTACAACGATAAGTCACCATATTCTCGCATCTACAGAATTGGCAAAAAACGTGACAATGGCTGTTTGAAGGTGGATCAGTCTCTCGCGATTGAAAAGATTTCCCCGTGTATAGGATCAAAGCAGAGGTCGGATCCGGCTTCTACGTCAAAAAATACACAACAAAATCATCGTCCGATAAAAGTACTACTTCTGACCCAAAATTCCTTGTCCATGTATGATGAATTCCACGCCAAAGCGACCTACGGAAAGGGGTCATCTCTCAGATTCTTTTTTAACCTTTTTCATTCGATTCTTTGGCCCAAAATAGGAACTTCGGGCCACCTATGGGGCCCAAAAAAAATTTCATTTCTCCATTGCACGCACATCCGTCAACAGACCGAAAATTTATCGTGTAAAAATCGATGCTCTTTCATTCACGAAAATGGGAATATTTCGAGTTTTTAAATAGCTGTCGATTTGCGGATTGCGGCATCTGGAAGGGCATCTAAAAACCTATCGAAAACGTTTTCGGAAATTCCTTCTCTGTGATTTGGGGGCCTCCTGGAGGCAAAAGAGTGTTTTTCACTAAAATGTTGATTTCTCAAGAAGCCATTTTTTTATTTCTTCAAAATCATATATTTGACGTAAAATTTTGCGTTCTTTCGAAAAAAATGGGTTTCAGAGAAGTTTGAGATGATCCAAGTGACTTATGAGCCATTGTTTGAAAATTCGATCTTTCGGTTTCAGAAAGAAGCGATTTTCTGCGCATGCGCACAAACGTAGACTCTCAGGACCACTTTCAATAGAAAGCTGACAAAATTGCCTATGAAATGACTACCCGCAAAATTGAAATTCATGCACTGAAACGCGATCTGCAAGGATTAATCATGTCGAATCAAAATCACATGAAAATTCAGCCCATTAACGCCCTCGTGGCGCCTGCTGAGATGACACATTCACGAGATCTTCTCGGGACTCAATTTTGAGTACGAAATTGACCTGAAAAAAATTCGGACCACATGGTTCCAACGTAAAATTGTATGAACTTTCAAAATATGCGATGAAAAACCCCGTTCGAGGCGAACCCGAGGTGCTACACTCTTTTTTTGCCAGAAAATACGATATTTCACATTCAAAATTGCGAGAAATTGAATGTAGCACCTCGGGCCCGCCTCAAACGGGGTTTTTCATCGCATATTTTGAAAGTTCATACAATTTTACGTTGAAACCATGTAGTCCGAATTTTTTTCAGGCCAATTTCGTACTCAAAATTGAGTCCCGAGAAGATCTCGTGAATGTGTCATCTCAGCAGGCGCCACGAAGGCGTTAATGGGCTGAATTTTCATGTGATTTTGATTCGACATGATTAATCCTTGCAGATCGCGTTTCAGTGCATGAATTTCAACTTTGCGGGTAGTCATTTCATAGGCAATTTTGTCAGCTTTCCATTGAAAGTAGTCCCGAAAGTCTACGTTCGTGCGCATGTGCAGAAAATCGCCTTTTTCTGAAACCGAAAAAATCGAATTTTCAAAGAATGGCTTATAAGTCACTTGGATCATCTCAAACTTCTCTGAAACCCATTTTTTCGAAAGAACGCAAAATTTTACGTCAGATATATGATTTTAAGAAAATAAAAAAATGGCTTTTCCAGAAATCAACATTTTAGTGAAAAACACTCTTTTGCCTCTAGGAGGCCCCCAAATCACAGAGAAGGAATTTCCGACAACGTTTCAGATAGGTTTTTAGATGCCCTTTCAGATGCCGCAGCCCGAAAATCGACAGCTATTCAAGAACTCGAAATATTCCCATTTCCGTGAATAAAAGAGCATCGATTTTTACACGCTAAATTTTCGGTCTGTTGACGGATGTGCGTGCAATGGAGAGGAGAAATTTTTTTTGTGCCTCATAGGTGGTCCGAAGTTACTATTTTGGGCCATAGAATCGAATGAAAAAGGTTCAAAAAGAATCTGAGAGATGACCCCTTTTCGTAGGTCGCTTTGGCGTGGAATTCATCATATTCATTCTTCGTCATCTTGTTAGTACCAAATCAATTGAGAGCGATGAGTTTTTTTTTTTCTAGTGAAAGTGCAATTTAATTCTCATCAAAATACTTTGTGAGTCATTTCTGAATTAATTTCAATTTTGTATACTTTTTCTCTATTATTCACCACAGTCTCAATATCAATCGTACGCATCTTTTATTTCAATAGTTTGAGAACATTTAGGCATGAATTTCCGAATAAGCCTTGGAACTTATTTATTGGTGCAATCACGTATGCCAATATAGAGAATCAAATGTCCATCATTGACCTGTAATAATAGGCGAAACCGTTGCCCGCGCAATCGGTGAATACTTTGCCGAGTCGGTCTATGGCAGTGTATACAGTCGCTAGTCAAAGTATACATTACCTAGGCAAACTATTCGCCGGCACTGCAGCAGCGATTCTTGAACACTTTGACTGCGGCTGTATACAGCGCCCAGGTAATGTATACATCCGTTAGCGACTGTATACATCGGCGAATTGATCACTTTGCCTGCGACATATATATACACAGGCACATCTCGCGAGGTGCGTGAGCACTCGATTTTATCGTCAAACGCGCCCGCATATAAACGTTACAGACCTGCAGATACCTAAAACTCTCACCAAAACTGAAACGCGATGGCTTTTACACCTCAACGGGCACGTTTGCAGACTCATTGTGTCTAGTAATGGATTCAAGCTGAATTCTCAATTTTTCCGATTTTTTTTACAGAAAACTCGAATATTTTCATGATGCCTACCAAACCTCGAAATTAGGAAAAGCTCAGGAAATCCTCACGTAGAACCTTCATTTTCTCACGAATCGGTTAGCTGATTTCCCATTCATTCGCATTGCAACGGTAGTCTTCGATTCGAGTGAAAGAAATCCGTTAAATAACACCACGATTTAAGCTTATTTCGAGTCTGGTAAAGACCAATGCAGGCTCGGAAATGTTTAGCAGTTAGGTAAATCGATAGGTTTCTAAACCCTCTAAAAAATTTCATTCCTCACAAAAACTGTTAGAACCATCTTTACTCAACTTCACGGAATGGGGAAAAACATTTGGATGGGTAGAGAAATGGTTGAAGAAAAAACCGTGCGGAATCGACGTGAAATTACTCTACTACGAGCGTGCACCATGATTCGTTCCTGTGGCCCTTGGTCGATCGTATCAGCTACTTTGATCTTTCTGTTGCTTGAGACCAAAAAGCCGCTGAGCAATGGATATGTCTAGGTCTAAGTATTTTTATTGACAAGACATTGATATCATCTTCTGAGGCGTAGAGAATGCCGAAAGAGGATTAGTACACTTGATCAGCTCCACGAGTACGAAAGAGACTTTGAAAATGACTGATTTGTGTCTGATTCATTTTAAGGGGAGGCCCCACCCCAATTACAAAGTCTGGCCTGAAAAATCATCGAGGGGTGAGTATCTGGATTTATACGTATTCTATCGATCTAAAAACGATGGCGTAGTCAGTGTTTGGAACAAAAAAATTTTTTCGGGCATTTTTGTCCACTGGTTTGCGCCCTTCACTCGATCGCCAAACCCGTACGACATTTAGTTCACTAAAAAATTACAGACTGATTTATCAAAGTCTGTGCGACTACATACATTTTTTCGAGTCAAAAATCTGAATTTTCTAGCTGAAATGCCTCGAAACTCGAAAAATATTGATAATTCCGAAAGATCACAAGAATACTTTCTTGTTCAGATTAAAATATTACATCGGATTGGTGAACAAAATATTTCAAGAATCAAGATAAAATATTACCAGAAATTAATACAATTATATATATGTTTAATTATTCAAATAAAAATTTCCGACTTCTGATTTTTTTGTTCAATCATTGTTCGATGTTATATTTCAATCTGAACAAGAAATCATTGTTGTGATCTTTCGAAATTATCGATATTTTTCGAGTTCTGAGGCATTTCAGTATGAAAATTAAGATTTTTGACCCGAAAAAATATATCTAGTCGCACAGAGTTTGATGGGTCGGTCTGCGAATTTTTTTTTGGGTTACTCTTCATGGTTTCGAGCAATACGTCGAATGGGTTTGGCAATCGATTTTCATCGATTATGTCATATTTATTGATCAACTGGCAATTTTCTACATTCGTGACACTGGACAACAAAATTTTGGGGCAAAAATAGTACATGATTTACTTGGATATTTTTCAATGTAGGAACTGATTCCGACCCAAGTTTTGCGCCGAGCGACGTGTCAGAGTGTATTCAATCACTGCACTAGTATATAAACGAATTTTCTCGAATTTTTTGCGTATGACAAAATGTTCTTGAAGACGAGCACCACTCTCTTAAAATATTCGAGTGAAACTTCATTGGAAACGAGTTGTTTTTCACTAGATCATCGAGTACCTTTTATCTCACAGTGCAATAAAAATTCGGCGAATAAAGTGCAGGCAAGCAGTGGAATAAAGTCGGCGAGGACTTCTCTCGCCAATCTCTCAATTTTTGACGTAGCCTATTTATGCGATCCGAAGGCATTCTTGATCTCCCAGCATCCGTATCACAGGTTTTTTCACGAATGTGCTTTTTCACATCCAAGTCTCCAACAGCCCAGCAACAACAACGAGGACAACAACTGACAACAACAACTTGTTGGCGTGGGTGGCCATTTTGATTTGTAAGTGAACGTATACTGTGACTGTGACTGCACTGTACGTGTCGAGTCCGTCAAAAACGGTCAAGAACCCGGGTGTGACAGATTGACGGTCGTACTTTGCTCTGCGCGGGGCACACGCCATCTCAGAAAAGCTGCGCAGTTTAATCAAAATGGGCATCTGCGCAGCGGAGCAACCACCCCCCTTGTTCAAACCGTCTCCGATTTGAAAATCGGCTCCGAATTGAAAATTGGTGTCGGCTCAGTGCAGAGTGACAAAGTGCAGCGCGAGTACACCACGTGAACCGAGCTTGTGTTTATTATGGCTGGTGGAAGTGTCGGCGGAAAAAGAATCCCCTGGGCGTGGGTTGAATACGTTGCCGATGGTGTGAAGAAAAAAATATCAACAGGGGATGTTTTTCCAACCGAGAGGGGAAGAACTTTGATCAAGCCCACAACCGTGGAAGATTTCGACCCCAAAAAAAATACTATGCAAGGTAGTACGAATGCCGACCTGAATTACACGGAGAGAGATGCGAGGAGCCGAAGATGCATAGTCGGAACATTCATCCAAGCAGCATGTACTCGGCTCGCATACTTCAGTTGGCAGGTTAGTATATGTACACTCAACATGAATCAAAATACAACGTTTCCATACTCTTTTTTTGTCGTGAAATCAGGCGCACATAAGGTACTTGTACTCAAGCCTGATGATGGCGAAAGTATTGTTTCGAGTGAACTAACCTCAACTCACCCGGTGCACGCCAGTAAATCACCGGCGGTAATGGCGTAATGTTGAAATAACTTCCAAAGACTTTTTAGATTTTAGTTTTTGAATAACATTATACTTTTTGAGTCACAGCCTACTCATATGTGGATGAGAAAAATTTGGACATAAGGTTGATGAGGATTGCCGATGCATGCTATGATATCAAACATATTCCAAGAACTTTTATAATATGAGATTGATGTTCTTAATGGTCAGAGTCTTTCCAGAAATATAGAAAACAAAACATCAGAAAAGTAATGGGGCAATTGTGATACATGATATGTGATTAGAACTGAGAATAGGGTCTATTATTCCTGCAGATCATACTCAACGATTGATGAAATTCAGATGCGCTTGGCTATCAGATTCAACTATTAAATGAGCAAATAAGATGGGAGTATATTATGGGTACCAGAACTTCAACACTATCTGTGATTTCAGTGTCACCAAAGGTGTTGAGCAATTATGCTTGCACGGGTGTGTTGAGTAGACCATATCATATTAAGACAGCCCATAAATACATCAACATGATTAGTCGATCTCAATATCCAAGGACTTTGCTTTTGTAGGATAGACTGTTTTCACGCTTATACAATTGATATTCAAGATAATATATTAGATAAGATATTTAGATGTAGTCTTTGGTTCACTGTTCAACTGTTGGTTAATGATCTCAATGTATTGCTATTTTCAGAATCGATGGAAGAGTTTGGAGATCACCCCCCTCACAGAATTGCTCCTAAACGTCACCATCAATGTGAAGTAGGCACAGATGTACCAGAGGACCCATTAAAGAAGTTAAGGAAAGTGAGTGAAACAATTTATAGGGGTTGGATGAAAATATGAGAAAATTATCTTTCAAAATTTTCAAGTGATTATTCTGGTTCATCTAACAGAAAAAAAAGATGTAGCTGCCGTACAAGAAAAAGTCGTGAGCCAGAGGGCAGCGAATGTGCTCGGGGAGTTTGTCGAAAAGAATCACTTCAATAACGTAACTCAAGCATTTCTGAGCGACTCCGAAGATGAGTTTGACGAAAACACTGCTAACCGAAGTGAGTATTCGATTTGTATTCCCTACTTTTGACCTTGTTCGCTATCTTCCCAGATCGGTATTCTTGTGCAGCAATTTTTTTTAATATCATGTAGAAGATCTATCGAGTTTTACATGCCCAAAACATTCAAAAGTCTAACGCTGGTTGAGTTGAATTAATTTCTATTCTTTTTTGTCGAAGATGACCCTAGTCCAAGAACGGATGAAGGAGTCGCCGACCCGTACGATGTTGAGGCGCGAGATGCTGAGGCGCAGCATGCTGAGGAGGCCCTAGCTGCGGAGGCGCAAGCTGCGGTCGCGCAAGCTGCTGAAGCTCGAGGTGTAGCGCTTCGAGCTGCTGAGGTGCGAGTTGTACAGGAACAAGCTGCGGTGGCGCAAGCTGCTGAGGCCCTAGCTGCGGAGGCGCGAGCTGTGGTCGCGCAACCTGCTGAAGCTCGAGGTGTAGCGCTTCGAGCTGCTGAGGCACGCGCTGCAGCGGAGCGAGCTGCAGAGCTGCAAGCTTCGGCGGCGAGAACTGCTGAGGCGCAAGCTGCAGCGGCGCAAGATGCTGAGATGCGAGCTTTGGAGGAGGAAGCTGCAGCATTGCGAGCTGCGGAAGAGCTTGCCATCGTCGAACAAGATTCCACTTTTTTGCAAGCGCGGGTTGCTGCTGCCGAGGCCGCAGTTGCTGCAGCTGCTGAAGCTCTAGATGCAGCCAGACTAGCGGCTGCCACACAAAACGCTGCCGACCGAGTGGTCGCTCCTGGGCAGTTGAATGGTCCAGCTCCTGAGCAAGTTCCCACTGTAGAAAATCGAAATCAACAGCTACCGTTCGGGGTATACAGACTACAAGACTTTCCGGAAGGCACAAGAGACCAATCTGACGGTTATGGTCGTGAGAGATTAAACGATGAAGGTAAATAATTCCGCCTAAAAAATTTCACGGAGGTGTATATCTAAAATCAGGTCTTTCGAGTACTGATATTCTAGTATTCTAATAATTCCCATATTCTTCAGTTTCAAAGTTCCTCATCATTTCAAGTTCAGGGTATTTTCACTCGGACTTATCGCATGACGATATGTAAACAACACAAGTCATACCTCGCCTTTGCTAATTCATCTGGAGGGAAGCCTTTATACAATATTCGAGTCCAGCTGTTCCAATTTGACCCAGATACTAAATATGTGAAATTGACCCTGTAAAAACCCAGGGGGCCTCGGATTTAGTAGTCGTATGGTTGTATCATGAACATATCTAAGCTTGGAGGTATGTATTGAAACGGTGATTTAGCAACATTGAGAAAATAATGAAGTTCTTATCCCAATGGTGATCTGATGGAGGAATATCTTCAACTAGTAGGTTGCATTATTAGGCCGGTCTGAAAGTTGATGAATCACCCTTCGAGCAT
The DNA here is from genome assembly GCA_029851415.1 of Eretmocerus hayati. Classification (NCBI taxonomy): domain Eukaryota; kingdom Metazoa; phylum Arthropoda; class Insecta; order Hymenoptera; family Aphelinidae; genus Eretmocerus; species Eretmocerus hayati. The sequence continues at coordinate 70,344,170 of CM056742.1, read as the reverse complement.
GTATCTCCAAGGCCAAATAAGCTCATCGAATAACCTTGTGCATATTGAATTGAGGTTTCGAGAGCCTCTTTTCAGGTTATGTTGAATATGTCGACAATATGAGTTTCAAAGTCACAAATAGGGTAGATACCATACAAATATGTGCATCTTTCTCCTCTTGAGAGATAAGCTCTACTGTCTGTATTATTTTGAGAAAATCACACTAATTTTCATCTTTTTCCGTCCACAGGGGAATTGATGAGAGTGTGGAAGAATCGCCAATATTTGATGTATAATACTCTGATCCACTACCATACACGGGAAGGTGCCGGTTACGAAGACCGCCAGAGACGAATGCGAGAAGATGATTCTGGAGTTGTAAGTTTCACATCAGTGTGCTATATGTACTTCCCTGTGGTATCGGAAAGATGGGGAATAATTTCATTCTTTCTTATCTTTCAGAAGTACCTTGGTCTTGGAAAGGAGTGCTCGACATTGCGGTGGTCATGTGCTATATTTAAGAAAGGAGGAGATTTTCTGTGGGATGTCAGCTGTCTGCTGTTTCCAAAAGCTGAGCGATTCAATATGGGTTTTGACCCCGACTCGATGAAAAACCATCTGCCCGGCCGATCTCCCCCTAAAGCGATTTGTAGAGATCGTCTCATGCTTTTGCTCAGTAAGTAGTTTGATGTTTCTGTATCTATCAGTTCGTTGGAAAAGCGCATATTTTTAATTTCCACAGGTGGTAGTTAAGAATGACATTCATTGACCAACATTAAATTTTCATTTTATACTTACAGGTATCTATCATGATCAACTTTATGGGAACAAGAATCTTACCTCTATGCAATCGAGAATTCCTGATTTGTGCAATGGTTGTACTCTGTTGTCAAAAAGAATATCAAAGGAAAGGTCAGAAGCATTTCGAGACGCGAGGCGGCTGGCCATCTGAGAACGAGTTTCTCTCTGAACGTGAATAATTTCCCAAGAGATTTTCAGAAATTGTGTAAACATTGTATTTAATGTCAATAGAGTCACTTTCAACAGGACGTTCATAAATGTATATGGGTGATACATACATAAATTCCATTGGAAACGTGTAAATAACTGATATATCGTCCCTCCCTACGAAGAACTCCACATCTCAAGCGCCCTACGAAGGGTAGCACATCTTTCTTGAAGACTAGCGCATCTCACCGTCTCACACGAAAACTAGCACATATCGGCTTAATCGCGAAGACTAACACGTTTGGCGTAAACTAGCACATCTCAAAACTCAGACGAAAAGTAGCACATCTTTGAAAAGTAACACTTGTCAAAATTTCACACGAAGACTAGCACTTTTGAAAAATCTGTCCACGAAGACTAACACATTGCAAAATTAGAGACGAAAACTAACACATCTCAATGAATGGGATGTACGTTAGCACTTTTATTCTTGAAAAATTACAATATATAAAAGTGATACATCTACGGAAATAACGTGTTTGCGAAAGTTTAGGAAGTTCGGGCCTTTTTCCATTGTTAGTACTATCAAGATGAAGGCATGTGGATTTGCATCGCACCCATTTTTGATGTTATGTTTGTTATCAATAGGCAGTATGGGAAATAGAAAAATGTCAGTCATTCTCGTGATCGAGTTTTGAGTTTATATTTCATCCAGTCAAACAATTCGGAATACAATGTTCATGATAATCTTTAAGATAAATTGAAAGGAAAAACAAGTAATCAAGGAGAAACAAGGAGTGACCTCCATAAGTTCGACGAATCAAGCCAAAGTTGAAGAGGGCCAGATAATGTTTCCACAATCTGCTGTAGCTTTTCGAATTCTATTTGAAATCAAGACCTGATATATTAATCATTCATAATAATGTATCAGTCATGCGTAATATTTGACCTACAGTATGTTCTAATATACAATATAATATATTAAAAATACTTAATGGACAGATGCAAGGAATTAGTTTTACGAGAAAACAACGTTTCAAGGGACTCAGTTCTCTTATTAGGCCATCGTTCCCGATTTTAGAAGTCAAAATATGAACATGTACGGTCGAGTGTACGGTAGCAAAAAATTTTGAAAAACTTTTCCAAGCTCCGTAACGCTAATAAAAGTTTGGCTTTCTACTTTATTTGCAAAATATTTCGAAGATATTTCCTATGAAGTTGTCATTCAGAAACAACTCCGGATTGGGCGTTGGTCATTACGTCTAACCATAGCTAAACCAAAAGTAATAATGAATTATAGCGACTTTGGTGAAGAAAGTTAGGAAATTTCTGCATGAAAAAGAATCAGATGGAATTCTTATTTTGTTTTGAGGTGCCGGAAATAATTCTCTAACTTTTTTCAGCGACTATGGACATAATATTATTTTAACCTATAGACTGAAAAAAATGGCTTGAGACGAGATCCGAGAGAGATGTACTTTGATCAAGAGATGTGAAGACTTCCAATTGATTTTGGTCAGATGTACATTTTTTGCCATTTATCAATTGCGATTTCTCACGCTAAAAGGTCTTCATACCATGGAATGTATTTGGATTTTATATATTTTTTCTGTATCATCTTCCTTAAATCATTTTGTTTATTCTGAGAAAGTGGGATTTTTTCAGTGTACGCTGGCAACAAATTCATGCGGATTACATCGGCAATCCTCTTTGTTTTCTTCAAGACAGCAATTGGTTCAGGATCCTCCGAAAACTTCTTTCTAATCTCTACGATCCCGCCGTTATTCGGACGGAATACAATCTCACAAATTTGAGAGATTCCGCACTTTTCCCAATTGAAGCACTTGGCTAGAGGACCAAAATCGTATATATCCTCTTGATTTTTGCTCACCACGTTGTATTTTTCTCCAGTTACTTTTGCATTCCTCATGTAGCGACACCACTGTTTCTGAGTGTATATTGTTTTGTTCTTGGTGTATGCTTCGATCACCGAGTGCATTGAGTCACCAGGTTGTTGTGTGTGTCCAACTTCCAGGAATCTGAAAATGAAGATACAAATTGATTCGACACTCATCGTAGGTGGTTCGAATATGAAGATCTTACCTGAAGTATATAGTCACATCCCACTCCAAACATAGTTTCATGAGCATACTGGAAACGTTTTGATTCCGATTTTGGCCAGCACAATTATCACCATATATGTGAAACTCTTTGATACCCTCTGACGCTTTAGATAGCAAAAAGTCGTAGAGAAATGATGCTATTTCAGTAGAACCTCTCTTGCCGATAGTTTCGTTCCATACATTACAGATTCCCACGTGGATGCCTAATAAATGGATGGTGAAATTCCAAATGCAGAGTTTCGACATGTAATACATAGAACTTTGCTGGGATTTTGGCGTTGTTAGAATTTTTTGTAAATCGATATTCATGGTGCATACTGAAGGATCTTCTTCCGAAATTCGTTGTGATTGATTCATCAATGCTCTTGCAGCTCTCTTATTGAGAAGATGTTCATCTAGAGCCTCTCTGAGAGCACGTTTTTCCGCGTCGGTCGAATTTTTGAAGACTTCGCACTGGTCACACCTGGAATTTGAATATTTTGGAGTGTCTCAAGAAGTATTAGACGGCGTTCTAAGAAGTAATGTTAGTTTTGGACTCCTTAGCAAATTATCAATTGAAAGGCCGCGTAGAAAAGGGGCGTAATGGCGGTTACGCCCTTTCTCCGCCCTTTCTCTCTTTGAGCCCTCTGAGGGGTGTTCTAACCACCCATGAAACACGTTTTGAAAAAATTTTTTACGAACGTAAACACATTTTGTTAACTGCTGAAAAAAATCAAAAGAGCGTTAACGCCATTACGCCCTCGGAACTTCTCCAATCACTTTTTGAAAATATGGAAAGAGGGCGTAAATAACATGTTCAAATTCTGAAAGGGCGTAAGTCGCTGAGTTACTGTTGTACCTGTCTTTTTTTGGTGTGAAGAACCCGTAGTTGAATTCAGTGTTGAAAATTTGTTCGTAAATCCTTGGGGAGACAAATTGTTGGTATTTTATCTTTCTTCACAAATTTCATGTACAATCGATACATCATTCTCACGGATGTGATGTCCTCGTCTAAATATTCTTTCTGCAACTTACTCCGACAATAATGAGATGGCATTGTCGGGAATAACCGAATATGTTCTCTCGCCGTATCTTTCACTATTTCTGGTGTTTTGAATGGTCTGCTATTATGTTTGCCTCGCTGGTCTTCAATTTCAGCCTTTGATGGATTACAATTCAACTTTTCAAAAGCAGTTCTGACCCACTGATAAGATATATCTAAATGGATTAAGAGAGATCTTGTATACTATTCGAGTATGAGAGAGTATTCTAAGTCACAGTGATTATGTCACAAGTATGGTGATTGCTTGAATTGTGTTCTACTCTTATCGAATCTCACAGTGAGAATGAAAACGTACGTACCCAATGTGTCGAGAAAGGTTTTTCGGCAGACTTGAATCAGTTTATTAGCCTGGTTTGGAATTCTGTAAATAATATTCATTCCTCTTGAACCGTTTTTCTCGTTTTGATCAATTTCGGGATCAGTATCATACGCATCATCATGCTCATCCAGGTTCTTGTTCATTTGAGAATCGGGCAGTGATTTACCGTCGACACACCATTGAGTTAAGCACGCCCACTGTTTCGATCGATTCCCCAATTTCCAAAACGTTTTCAGAGCTGATTTCCTCTCCCTTTTAGAAACTTTCCCCTTGCATTTGCGGCGACATGTCTTGCCACACCCTTCTTTCATCTTCCTGGCGATTATCTCCCTGTTGTCTCGGCCGACACCTGCAATGCCAGCATCACGAGCTTTTTTGGCAGCAACGTCTATCCATTTCGTTTTGTTACGACTTCTTTTTCGCCTTAGCACAGGGAGGGCTGTGTTTTTCCGACTCGCAATCCTTACGAGGAACCTTTCCTCAGTTGGCGGAGGCTCAGGTGGATCATCATGCATTTGTCGTTCTCCTCCGTCACTCGTAGTGGCAAGGTCACAACTCTCTGAAATCAAAGACGAGTTGGGCAGAATACATTAATCTTTTTCGCGTACACTGACTCTAGAATCAATCATTTCACGGCTTTGTATCGAGGGAGAAATCAGAGTGACTCTCGACGGAAGGTTGTCGCCTAGAAATCATGGAATCACAAAAAGTTTAAAATGCTATGTTATTTTTCGAGAATCTCATGAGTCAGCTACTGAATATTATGAGATTCTCTGTACAAGTCATACATCTCCATTACAAAGCGATACATTCAGATTCGAACAATGGGAAAACACTCACCATTTCCAATATTAATACTCGATCTGATCTGATTTGATGGTGAACTCGGATTTGAGTCAGTTTCTCCTGTCGTTGTATGATTTGTCGAACTCGATTGGAAAGGATCAACCCTTGATGGACTCAAATCGAAAGACAGACTTGGTGGGATTTGTGACCCAAGACTTTCATCTGGAAATTATTGTTAGAATTAAATCCTACAACGCTATCGATTTCAATACATCAGTATGGATCAATGTAACCGAATATTTCACATCGGAAATATTTATCATGAAATCTTCCGAGTATTCTAATGTCTTAATGTTGGAGTCTTAATGATGCCTCACGTGAATTTTCTCTGCTCAATACTACAGTGGACGCAGTATCCCACTCTGTTGAATTCATTGATATCATTCCAGTTTGCGAAAATCCAAGTCTTGCAGGACTTTCATATTCCAATTGGGTCTGTTCACGGTGCGATAACCCATCATCAGCTGAAAGTCGCGAGGTCAAAATTATTTCGTTATAATTATTATTATTATTACTATTAATTATAATATAATGTTGAAAGAAAAAATTTCTTTGGCATGCGTTTACATTTGAAGTTGGTCTTGAAAAATGTATTGAAATTCTCATGGTTCCAATCGTTTAAATCACTTTCATTCATTCCAATAAGAATAATTCCATTTACTCAACAATCTCACCATTTCTAAGGGTTCTTTCAGAAATATGCAGTCTCTCTTCTCTACGTTCATTACATTGATCTCCCGTTACTGATGTATTTGAAACCTCGTTACAGTTTTTTGAACACGGGTTCGTCGGATAAAATTGAGCGTGTGCCATATCAATCTGCGAATGTTCTCTTGGCAAGCCATTAGTCTGTAAGCTGATAGTCCGTAAATCTGTAATTTCATCAATATACAACTACTTTTATCAATTATGACTCTTGAAAGATCAAAATTATATGCGAGTTGAAGTCAACACTCACAATTTCCATCCTCATGATACATTTCGAAACGCTCTTGTATCAAAGGTGGGTTCGTCTCTTCGATACTTTCTGTCTGTCTATCTGATGGCAATCCGTGAGAACTTTGATACGGTATTGGGATATTAGAAACATCACATGTATTCTCTTGATAACCACTCGGCCGAGTCTCGACTGTATGGCTCATATTAGTGTTATTTGGAGACGACACCATTGGTATAAATACATCATCATCGCAACCGTTGTACATAAACATCGAATTAATGATGATCCTCCTCGTATCTTCCTTCATTTTGATATGAACAAGTATATGTATGTATCTGTATGAAGGATACATTGTGTGATGAAATTCATATTTCGATGTATACATTACGAAGAGATGATAAAAACTTGCATTAAACTCTTGATTTTCATCGAACATTACAAAGACAAAACTGGTTCAAAAGAACATTATTATTGGTGATATAACAACCATAATGATATATTCATTTCTGAATGTCAAATGTGGAACATTCATGGAATCCAGAACAAAAACTCGAATCATATTCAGGATTCAACATCTGATTCGAACATTAAAGATCGGTCACAATGATCGGTCATGACAATCTAACTTGTTTTCATGCCATAAGTTCGTTAAAATCATCGAGAATTATCATCTAAGGTTCAAATGACAAATTGGATGATCTGAAAGGTTAAGGAGAATGAACTCACCGTTTAAAAAATCCATGCTGTCACCGGAAATTCGGCGTGTATTGTGACAGAAGTCGTTATTCACACTGCACTCAAAAGTAATCACTTCTTTAAGAGCATCACTTGTTAATAAGGCGAGCATCTGTGGCTCTATTCGATAATTTTATACGTTATCCAAGATTGACAAGCCGCACGATCAGTATCACCTACACAAATATACATTGTCAATCTTGTCGATACTAGCCTAGTCGTAGTTTCAAGGCAAATGTCGCAGGAATTTTTGGAAGAAGGGGGGGGGGGGGAGGAGACAGAGAGACGGTCTTATTGATGAATATACGACCCGGGTGAATATATGAGAGTTTTTTGTTTTCACTCTACTTTTGATTATGATCATTTGAATTTCGTGCGCGTTATTTGATCGATGGGAGATTCTCGAACAACTTTCGGAATAGTAGATTATGCACTGAAGTGCATATATGTTTTTGAAGCTGGGTGGCTATAAAAAGAAGTTCGAACAGTGGATGGTTACCATTTTTTTCCATTTTTAGACTTTCTGAGGACAGCAGTACTGGAGTCACGGATTGAGATTCAAAAACTGCATCACAGCATTAGAAATCATCGCAGAAGAGATTTCGCAAATCTCGTCAAGGGGAGGAAAACCACTAACGAGAAGTCTGGCCTGAAAGATCATGGGGGGGGGGGGGGGTGCTTTAGATCTATATTTGAGAGTACTTTTTGATCTAAAAAAGATGTCGTAGTCGGGTTTCCAAGATAAAATTTTTTACCGTATTCATTTTCTGCTTGTCGCCCCGTTCATCGCACCGTCAAACCCATATGAAATTTTGTTCGAAATCATAAGAAGTACCCCCAAAAAAGTTGCAAGGCCGATCCGTCAAATCGTATGAGACTGGATACATTTTTTCGATCACGATTACTATCCCGATGTGATTTGTTGATTTTAACAAACAATTTTTCTTGTGATTTTTCGGAACAATCGATATTTTTCGATTTCTGGGGCATTTTAACGGAAGAATCCAGAATTTTGACCCGAAAGAATGTATCCAGTCTCACAGAATTTGATGAATCGGTCTGTCAATTCTTTGGGGGTAATTTTTATGATGTTGAACAAAATGTCGTATGGGTTTGGGGATCCGAGGAAGAGGGCGTGAACCAGAATATAAATAATATTGCTAAAAACTGAGTACGCCATCGTTTTCAGATCGAGAAATACATTCAAATTTGAATCTCCAGACCCCCATGATTTTTTGAGACGGACTCCAAAACTAGGGGTTTTCTTCCCTTAACTGTTTAATTCCGTGAATGTATGATTTTATTTTGATGGTTTGTCACTTTTTCTAAAGTGAGATTTGTTGGTCTTCTTTCAAATTATGGGATGTGTTACTCTTCGTGTCAAATATGATATGTGCTAGTCTTCGTCTAGGGATTTGAAGAAGTCAACATTTCAATTTTGGGACGAAGACTAACACAACTCCACGTGCTACTTTTCGTCTGAGTTTTGAGATGTGCTAGTTTACGCCAAACGTATTAGTCTTCGCGATTAAGCCGATATGTGCTAGTTTTCGTGTGAGACGGTGAGATGCGCTAGTCTTCAAGAAAGATGTGCTACCCTTCGTAGGGCGCTTGAAATGTGGAGTTCTTCGTAGGGAGGGACGATATGTAATACTCTAATGTAAGCAAACTAATCGTAAGACACAATAAATGTAAAGATAACTATTATTCGATATATTTCAATTTATGCGACATTTTCCAAAAGTTATGAGGAATATCCATTAAGTTCGTGGGAACATTTGGTTATCGATAATAAGTATCACTCTGCAATGATTTCAGAAACTGGAAAACATGGGAAATATTAATTTGGTCCGTGCATGAGGAACTTGTGTCATCAACACTATATTCCACTTCAAGAATTTAATAATCGGAAAAATTTGTGGACTTTTTCACAATCGCGTGGAAATTTCGATGAATCGTGAGGAATTTTGATTCTTGAAAATATTCAGTTCCTCGTCAGAGTTTTGAGAAAGTTCGCGTATAGGAGGTGTTCGATCAACACCATACCACCGATTAACATTATTATCAAATAATTTTGCTCGATCACACATTCTCCTTCTTCGGATTCCATTCTGTTCATATTCTTCATTCAAATATCCAAGAAAAGAAATAGCGATCAAGAAAATTTTTTTCCCATCCAGGAAGCAAAGGGACGTCCCTGGCGACGTCTACAAAAGTGAAAAAGTGCTACGTCTCCAGAGACATCCCAGGGACGTCTCCAGAGACGTCACCGTGACGTCCCCAGGGACGTGCCCAGAGACGTCTTGGGGACGTGCCTAGGGACGTGCATATTTTCAGCAGGGTACCGCTCCAAAAAAGGACATAATCTTTCGTTACTCGAATAATGAGCAGATGTCGCTCCCAAATCCTATTGCCCATTTTACTTTGACGTATGATGAATTATCATACACTTTAATGGGGTGCCTATAACGATCGTTATTTGAGGGAGGAACTCGGGAAATTTGTTCAGCCTCCGAAAGCTGATTTTTCCGGTCGAAAAAGATGAACGTAACAGATCTAAATTATAGCTGTCGACTTTGTATGTAGTTTTTACACCATTTTCACACTGCAAACTTATCATAATTCAAGTGGGAAAGCTTTGAGGAAGCAAAAATTGCATATACCTCCGACAACTCTGTGAACGCAGAAAGAATGGTAGTCGATGAGTATAACGGAAAGAGACTCAATTCTGGGAATGAAATTTGATCGAACGAGTGCAACAATATCTTTATCACCCATCACACTGCACTATTCACGATCCATCCATGTGAAAAGCCTCTAGAAGTGACGAAAACGTAATAGACTAATTCCACCTCATTGTTCTCAGAGGATTAACATCTTTCAGAACTGGTGGGCACAACGTTTTTTCCACATTACAGAGGTACCAAAACACTATGGAATTGGTTTCGAAAGCGACGGGGAGGAAAAGAATTTTTCTTCTCGGATGGTCCGAAAGATAAAGGTTTGGTAGATTTCCTCATATAAGACCGTGGTCAAAGATCCCGTTTTTGCTCAAACCACGAAATGCAGCATTTTGTAACACTCGGCAAAAAAAAATTTGAAAAAATAACCTCGGCCAAATTTTTTCCACTGAAAGTAGATATCTCAAAGGATATTTCCGCACAAGTCTGGTGGAGAAAATTAAGACATATTTTTGGAAACGAGTCCTAGATTTTCGACTTCTTCGTAAATAGCTCAACTTGTATCGACTGTAGCTCCAACAAAAAGTGCGATAATTGACTTTTACAAGTGGGCAAATTGTGGGTGTTCTAAGACCTCCAAAATGACCACTCGTAAAAGTCGATTATCACATGTCTAGTGGGCTTTACATCACTTTGAAGCAAGCCCAAAAATCGCTAATATTTGCTCTCAATAAATAGCTCGCAGAAGTTGTCTGGCTCACTAAGTGGTCTTGGGCAATCCTTTTACTCAAAAGTACTAGCCTTGACGAGAGAAATGCGCCCACGTACGTTGAAAAATGTTGAATTGCGTTGGAACTATGATTTTCCCAGAATAAGCTAAAAAAGGGCCTGAAATGTCCCTTTCATGGGCTCTGGGGCCCACAGGGGGGGGGGGCGAGAAAATCTGAAAAAAATTTTCGCGAATTTTTCCCAGACCCCCCTGGTGACGGTTTTGTCCAGCTTGCTCCAGAATGACTCATGTATAGTCCCCTTCTTCGTCACCTCTTATTGCTCCATTTGCTATTGACAGGCCTAATTTATCCATTACCTCTATTAGTTTTCTGCCTTCTGCATTTATCTCCTTGTCCTTGGAATTTCTTCCTCCTTTTTCTTCATCTCCTCCTTTCATCCCTGTTCTCACGTTCATGTCTCCTAGTTTCATCAGATTCCTGTCTCTTAAATTCCTGTCCTCCTTCCTCCATTATTTCCTAGTTTCTTTCTCTGTCTTCGTTCATATACCTATATATTATCTTCCATTTTTTCCTTCCCATTCTAATATTCTTCATGACTATTTCTCTACCTGTTTGTCTCGATTTTTCTTCTATGACTCCAATGTTTTTCCTCATTGCTAATATCATTCCTCCTCTCTACCTTTTTGTGTTCCCTTACTGCATCTTTAAAGTCTATTCTGTATTATTTGAGCTTGTACTTCACCCAACTTCTGTCCCTTTCCTCTCACCATGTTTCTGATAAGCTTATCACATCAAATTTTTCCAGGTATCTCCAGTCATCTGTCTCTAGGCTTCTCATTCCTGGAATGTTCCATGACAGAATCGTTATATTATTGTCCTGCTCCCTGGTTCTTTTTCTCTTCCCATTTCTTGCCGGTTTGGAATATATTCTGGTCTTTTCCACTCCATTCCCATAAGCATCCATCTATAATTAAGGTATCATCCCTTACTGTAGCTCTCTTTCCTTTCTCTACTTGTTCTCTATCTACAGCCTCCAGTTTCCTTCTGATACTTCTTTCCTTGAACGTTAAGTCTTTATCAATATATACCTCTGAGCCTTTTAGTTTTTTCTTGTTAATCATTATTCCTCTTTTCATGCTCTCCTTTTCACATTCTGCTCCCTCTGTTTTTTCTTGTCCTTTAATTTTTCAGCATCTTATGATCACTCCCTCTATCCCTAGTTTCTCCTTTATCCATTCTTGTATTTTTTCTCTAATATTCTCTCCTTGTCATGCTATTTCATGTATTATAATGTTATTCCTTCTTGCTCGCTTCTCTGTATCTTCCAGCCTCCATGTCAATTCATTAATCGTATCTTCTCTTTCCTTCTCTCTTTCTGGCGTGTTGACAATTTCCATATTTTCTCCCTTTTCCTTCATCATGCTTTCTATCTTACTTAACCTTCCCTCAACTCTGTCTTGTTTGGCATCTCTTTCTTCCTCCCTTTTTTCAGTTCATTCCATTTTTCATCCCATTCCCCTGTTCTCACTTCAAGGTCTTTTTTCAGAGTATCAGCTATATCTTCTACTTCTTCAAAACATTTCTTCCTCTCCTTGCTCTCCTCCTCGAATTCCCTATTCAAATTTTGGATCTCTTCCATCAGGCTTTCCATGCCTAGGCTTAGGTATTCTGTTTCACTCAGGTTTCCTTCTTCTTCTTTTTCCCCTTTCCTTTCAGACCTTCTTGCTTTGTGTGTTTTTGTTTGCGTTCCCTTCTACTTCATCTGGTGATCAATCCTTGTTTGTCCTTTTTTTCGCTGCTACCGGTGTATAGAATTCCCTTATACTTCTGTCACTTGCTCCTACTGAATTCGATCTCGTCCTATACTCTTGATTTTTCATACTTCCATCCAATATATTCTTCACATCATTATCCCCCATGCCCTCTTTTCTTCTACTTGTAGCTTGTATACCTTCCACGTGTTCGTTGACGATTCTAACCTCTTCATTCGGATGACCTTTTCTTCTCTCTTTTCCGTGGTTCTTTCCTGATTCTTTCACTGTCACACCTTACTTTTCTTCTTTCTCCTTCCTTTCCACTATTTTTTTGTCCTTACTATTAATTTTATTTGCCACTATTTTTGTACACTATTGTATATTCACGTCCGCTCTCGTTGGCGGCCCTCTACCGTCCCCGGCAGTTGACTTGTAACCTAGCGCATATAAAAACTACATTTTACAGCGGGTTAAATCTTGGCAGAGTCGATTGCTAATGACCTAGGGCGCCTCCAAAGTGCAAATTTTTCCGGCAAAATACTGGTTTTCTTTTTATACTCACCTGACAAGAATTGGCTTGAAAGCAGTCGACGACCTATCGTTGCTGGTATGACGGTTGCGGCATGCTGGGACCCAGATTCTACTTCTGCACCAGCAGTACACTATCACCGACACCCGGGGCACTCGTGTCCACTCAAACACTCGAGGATGAGAATTTGGACACCGGCGACGGCACCGGGAAGCCCCAAATCGGTCACAAGGTGATGTGCCACCGCAGCGAGGCCAAGCGACAAGCAGACAAGCGAGTAGGTCATGCGTATACAGACGGGTATAATACACGTCATGTACGTTTCGTGGCTGCAGCCGACGACGGACGATGCGGATGCCGCGATTATGGCGGTGTAAGCATCGCCGCTCGAGTTTTCCATTTGATTCTTATCATTTCAGGAATATTATGGAAGCATGAATAGTTTAGGTTGTACTTGAGGATCAGATCTATCATTTGCTGGAAGTTTGGGGTTGATTAGTATGATTGTTTCGCCAGGAGTCTGAGCACTGTAATGCATGCTTGGCCGGCATAAATACAGTGCTCAGACTCCTGTCAAAACAATGATTGCAATCAACTTCAAACTCTCACTAAATGGTAGATCTGATCACAATAAACTATATACGGTTTTGAGATATCTTGCCAATTTTGTAGGAAAGTTCATTTTAGTCGTGATCGGCTCATATGGTGAGGTAGAGCTTTTGCATGGCCTTGATGCATCTAAAGAAGTTCCTATCAATCCATTGAATCCCACAGTACCAAGTCTTGACTGCCAGCTGGATTCATATCCACTGCGTTCGATTCGTCACTGTCTGGGATCCCTTCAGATGAAGTAAATGGATTTCCAGGAAGTTGTTAATGCAGGCGTGCCTCCAGATCCCTCATAACAACACAATTTTGGGAGCAAGGGCCACAAGAACTAATGGGAGTGGTCCCATTATATACAAGTTAATAACGTGACGTTGAGGATAATATCATTAACTCGATGGCAAGACAGTGTGGTCAATGAGAATCCATTCAGCTATGACAGTGCATTGACAGGTTTCTATATTCCCGTTGTTGTCACCTTGGATCGGAGATCTGGGATAGAGCTTTCCCATTAGTTTTTGTGGTTCTCGCTTCCAGATTCGTGTTGAGATGATGAGTTCGAGATCACGCTTGCAACAACAACTTCCTCGAGCTCCATTTACTACGGCTCTCTACAGATCCCAGACTGTGACGTATCAAACGTAGTAGATATTAACCCTTATGCTGTCAGCCTGATTAACATATGAGCCCTCCGTGACCTTGAGTGATCTTCGTGACATATTGGATCTTTCTATAATGAAATTGTCCCTATGGTGATAATAATTTCCTCAGGAGAAATGCGGGCAGTCTAAAGGTTCATCCAGCTAGCAGTAAACCCTTGATCCCGTTTGATTAGAGAAATTTATAGGAACTTCTTCAGATGCACTAATTGCTCTCACACTGGGAAACCATCTATCTTGGAAGGTTGCCCGCAAGGGGAGTTGCGACACCTCGGTGTCTCAGCCCTGGAGTTCGACGATAGCTTGATCCCAGTCAGCGTCCGCCACAGCATAGATACCGCACATCTCCATCTGGCGCCCGGAAATGGGTGAGTTCAGCGACTCGTATTGGATCGGTCTGTGGATGCTCACATTGCAAGTCTGGACGACTCAACCAGAAATCCGAGGGGCTCCCTGGGCTTCAAGGAAGCCCGGAAGATAATATTGATGGATATATGACCATTTTCCGAGCTCACATCAAGCACGGTGGAGGAGAACCATCAATAGGTTGAAGAAAACTGACATAAAAGAGTGGAAATGGACTTTTGTTCTACTGTTTGAGCACATCAAAAGTCCATTTTCATCGAAATTGCATCAGCTCCTTCTTTCGAGGAACGCCCTTTGGAACATTTTTCAGTATCACTCGATGAATTAAGTTCCCTCATAATGATTCAGTTCAATTCTCTCGAACTAACTACGCTATGATACCTCTCTAAAGATCATAAATCTGATGAAAAAATCGTCCGAATCTCGGAATACGCGATCAAATGCAGGATCTTATACGTACCAAGGCATCACAATTGATTATTAATAGCCTACTTCCTCTCACAAATGCATCCTAGAAATGCTCTGACATTGGGTTGTCTGCATGTCCTAACAATTTGTACTGCATTGTTGGATAGAGGATGGGTAGTTTGTTAATCAAATTTAGAGAATTTCCAAACTCATCTCTAGCTAAATAAAAATAAAGTCTGGTACTGTAGAGGAGTAAATGCATTGATCAATAAAGTTAGTCATTATTTGCTGCATTTTCAATATTGATCCTCCTCATGATAAATCAAATCCTCCACAACGAAAAAGGTTTCATCAAAACACAGTTACTAAAAGAATTCACGTCATCCTCTGACGTATCAGATGTCTTAAACCTCTCTGTTTTATGACAAATCTGATTTGAATAAATTACAAGTCCAAGTACTATGAAATGTAGAAAAATGTGCCAGTCAATATTGCCGATTCTTTGCGGAGGGAATCGCAGCTAAAATGTATAAGGAGTTTCATTCACTGAGGAAACTGTAATCGATGAAGTAGGTATTGACACAGTCCAAGAAAACTGACATATCAAAAGTATGATCAAACTCCAGTCATGTGGTGTGAAAGCTTCGAGCTTGAAGTGCTTCGATCTTTCTTTGGTTTTACTCAGTACATAATGCACAGTGAACAAGTTTTTTGCGGAGTCCTAACGTGTGAGTGAGGTGGAAACTACTATTAGATTTTGGAAGATTTTGGAATGGATCAACCTAAATTCCCTCTCAGTATCTGCACATCATGTCGCTTAAGCCTCCTTAGCCGAGAAAAAAATCACTTCGAGCGCTCATTACCAGTTATGCCAAATTATCTAGACATTCTCCTCCTAGATGATGTTATTTGCTACTGTTATATATGCCTGACTGGCCAATCGACGGGTCATCTGAAACCAAGGTCAAGTTGGCGCAGCCTCCAGAACCATCGTGTCACAATAGAGCCATCGAATGGACCTTACAGCTGGTTGAATGTCCCTCGTGTGTCTGAGGCTAACAAGAAAAATTCTAGGGGTCGCAAAAGCATATTGAAAAGATGTGATGAGTGTCATCAAATAGTTGGACGAGGGATCAGGCATGCGTGTAAAGCAAATGGCAGTAATGCCCGTGACAACTGCATAAATCTCCTCAAAAATTTGCCGAAGAACAAAGAAGACCAAGTGGTAATGAATGTCCTAAAGAGAAGACTTGAGGAAAATTCGATGCCCGAAAACGAGAATGGCAACAAAAAATATTGTGATGGTGTACTAGAACTAAGTTCGCTAGATTCTAGATCAAAGATTGCTGTGAATCCTCCGAAGAGGAAAAACGTTCAATTCGCTGCTGAAAGATTAAGCAACTTTCAGAACAACACTGGCGTGAGCACGATTCATATGGGAAAGATGGTGAATTTCCTGAGATCTCACGCAGGCAGGGCTTCTGTACCTGGAGGAACTGAGAAAGAGTTGTCTAAGTATTCAAAAAGGTTGAAGGATCTGTATCAGTACGATATTCTCGAGTTTGATACAGATAAGAAAGGCAAAGAAATGAGACCGGTAGTATGGGCTGATGCTGAAAAACTCCTCAAAGCGGTCCAAGAATATCGTGATGAATTAACTGATCCCAAAATCAAAATCATGGCGGATTCTGGTCAAGGATTCTTCAAGATTAGCCTATCCATTTTCGAGATTGAGAAGAATGAGGCTATTGATTTTGATAGGAAAAAGTGTTTGTATTCGGAGGGTGGCAGTTTAGGAAGGAAGAATAAACTCACAAGTGTCCAGGGATTGATCTTGTTATATACCGTGCCCCAGGTCAAAGAATCTTACAAGAACCTGAATTTTTGGTTTGAGCTCACCAATTTCAACAATATTCCATTCGAATTCATTGCTGATTTCAAGGTTTATTTGACATGTGTTGGTCAACAAACAGCGTCAGCCTCGTATCCTAGTCCAATATGTTCCATAAGTTTGGAAGATTTGAAAAATCAAGATGTATCGGACGATGTCGAACATGGATCACATGGAAGCATCAGAGAGCTCTAAAATTGAGGAGATAATCCAACCTGAAGATCAGAGAGCTGAGGAATCTTTAGCAGTCAGTGACAAGTGCCTCAAGCTCAAAACGTTCAAAGATTTGAGGGATGACTATAAAAGTTTCTGCTCTTTGGGGTGGAAGAAGGAATTAGCAAAGTACTGTCATAGCACGGTGAATGAACCACTCTTTTCTCATGCGGATGAAACTCTCGTGATTGAAAAGTGTTTGATTCCTGAGTTACATCTCCTACTAGGCTTTATCAATCATATGTTCTGGAAGGGATTTGTACGACTTCTGGGGCGGGAAAAGCCCTCATCTGGCCTCGACGAATGAATTTAATCCATAAGAACTATCAAAGAGGAATATTTGAGGGCAACGCTTGCAGGAAACTTCTGCAAAATCCAGATAAACTACTTGACCCAGAAATCGTTGAGGGCGTGGGTAGGTTCTCCTTAGAGCCTTTCATCGCATCATTCAAAGCTATGGATAGAATTGTGGAATGTGCCTTTTCAGCAAAAAAAGTTGGTCCCGATTTGGATCAGCATTTACGTGATCTTCGAAGTGCCTTTAGGAGCACTGGTGTCTCAGAAACCTTGAAGATCCATATCATCCTATATCACTTGAAGCATTGCCTGCATTTCATCAATGGAAATGGTCTAGGTTCATGGTCAGAGCAAGCGGGTGAGTCCGTACATCAAGCGCGGATACAGGGGGGGGGGGGCGAAAGGATCGATCGCCCCCCCCAAACCACTTTTTAGGTATCAATCGCCCCCCCCCCAAATTTTGCCAATTCATGCCATCGTACCAGTCCATCGGACGAAATGCGCTTTGCATAACAGGTAGGAATCTACCTTACCTATCTTGGGTATGCGATCCGCTGAGCAGGTAAGAATAATAGCACCTGGGCACCTGTCTTCACAGCTTATACTGTGTGAGTAGACTGAGATCGGATGAGCCGATTGTTTACTACAACCGGCCATTGTCGTGATAGAGTCAGCTGGAAATCGCTTTTCAACTACTGCTCGATATTCGCGAGTCGATAAGTACTATCATATTCACCACTCACTAAAAATGCATCATATTCACCACGCCACAACCACATGTTAAATCTCAGCATATCCAAGTCATCTTCGGTTCGAGCCATTCGGAACTCAGTTGCTCACATGAAGAGCACCGTAGGATTTTTCAAGGCTTCAGCAAAACGAAGCGATCCCCTGAAGAACTCACTCAAAGTTTCTCTTCGTGGTTTGTGCGAAACGAGATGGGGCGAGCGTCATGACGGAGTCATGCAATTTCGAGAATTATTACCCCAAATTGTTGCAGTGATTGATGACATTACTTTGTGGCGTGACTCATCTACTTCATCAAGAGCGAAGTCCTTGAAGCTTTCTCTCCTAGACTCGGAATTCATAGTATCAACGATTTGTTTGTCAGATATGTTGTCATGCACGCGTCCTCTTAGTTTATTCTTCCAAAAAAAAATATCGATGTGAAATCAGCGGAAGATTTTTTTGGAGATGTAATGAAAATCTTGGATGGAAAACGTAAGAATGTTGAAGCCGAGTTTCTTCCTTTATTCGAGGAGATTCAAGTTTTGGCAAACGAATTGAATGTTGGAATAACAGTGCCTCGAACATGTCATAGTCAAACATATAGGGAGAATCATCCAGGAGAGAATGCAATGACATATCATAGGAGGTCCATTTATGTACCACTTCTCGATAACGTCATAGAAGATTTGAAAGCAAGATTCTCAAAAAGTACCCTAGAACTTTATCATTTATTCGTTTTGCTTCCCGATGAGAAATTTCTCGAGAATGAGTGCGCAGTTAAGACTTCTATTTCTGCGTTGGTTGACAAATACATCGTGTTTTTTTATATGCCTGCTAGCCTCATGCGTAAAATGCTCCAGTCTGAGTTGGTTGTATGGTAAATGAAACGGAGCCGAGAGGGCTTCGATGAATCAAAAACCGCGATAGAATATCTCAAATTATGTGATCAAGATATTTTTCCTATTATTCACACTCTCTTGAAGATCTTTGTGACTCTTCCGATATCATCAGCAACTGCAGAGCGTAGCTTCTCCACTTTAAAGAGGATCAAGACTTGATTGAGATCTACAATGAATGAGGACAGATTAACGGGACTGGCTCTGCTACACATGCACCGAGAACTCCCCTTGAACATCGACAATATCATTGATAGGTTCGCCTCCATGCGGCAACGGAGGGCGGATTTCATTTTATAAATTGTTCATGAAACTTTGATGTCCGAACAATAAATTTTATAATTTCATAACAATTTGTATCAATTTTTATATTCGAACGAACGTTTATTCGGTATTAATAAAGATTTTATCTAGTATATGGACGCTGTATGGATACCCAATTATCAGTGTATATATATATATATATATATATATATATTCACGAGCGAGACCGCCCCCCCCCAAACCCGAATCCTGTATCCGCCGTTGCCGTACATAGAGAATTCTTGAAGCATTGGGAGTCATATGAAATGAACTCTATCGAAGACCCAATGTACGCTGCACAATTGAAGAAAGCAGTGATACAATTCTCCTCGCGGCATCTCTGAGTGATAAGATTATTTGTTATATTTTGATAGTGTGTCAACTTTGGATCATTTGGTATCTTTGAATTATTTATTATTATTTCATCTGATATTGTTAACCATCCTTCTTTCGTTATTGAATGCTTGTCAAACGATTATTTTTCTCTTCAATTTTGATCAATTTTGATGGATAAATTGATTGATAACTGTTACTCCCGTTTTCTCATCGAGTAATGTTCAATCTCATCACTGATAATTTATGAATTTTTTTGGAACACAGAGATACTGTGGATATATGAGCAGTCACTTCTATCTCTACAGAGACTTTTAAAAGAATACTGTTTGGCATCTTTATCTCTTCCAGGAGCTTCATTGCTCCCTTGGTCAGATTCACTTAAGCTGAAGAACTATTCCGATCAAAATGAGAATTATTTTGTGATCCAAAAGTATCAGAATGCATTTGAATCAATCCTTGCCATATATTGCGGATGTATCGAACTTTTTCCATCAAATCTACGCATTGAATCATTTAGTTCATAGAACTCTCCTGAAAAATGTTCCAATGAACATTCCTCGGAAGAAGGAGCTGATGTGATTTCGATGAAAATGGACTTTTGATGTACTCAAACAGTAGAACAAAAGTCCATTTCCACTTTTTTATGTCAGTTTTCTTCAACCTATTGATGGTTCTCCTCCACCGTGCAAGATATTCGAATCCAAGGATTCGATACCTCTGAAGCTCCTCATAGAGAGTTGAAATTCGAATACCTTGATGTGAGCTCGGAAGACGGCCATATATCCATTAATATTATGAAACTCACCCCCTGTTGGATCAATTCCAAGCCTGGAAGAGTTCCAAATCTCCCACCAAGGGGTGGGTTCGGGCCTGTGCTGGAAGCTGAGCCCGAAATTCGGTAGTCGAGGAGGGGAAGCGGGCCTTTGCCGAGCCATCCGGGATTCAGTAATGACCGTTGCCCAAACTGATGCGCTGGCAGGTCGTATTCTTGTCCCACACCCATGGGGGCAAGCCGTGTTGGAGGCGAGATACAAAAGATAAATCCCTGTATATGCGGTTCTAGTTTAGGTTGCGGATCTAGAATATAAGCACTATTGTATTGGTGTCGAGATGGTATTCGAAAGCTGAACATCAATGAGTATACTTCGTGATATGCGCACACTGCATTCAAATATTCGGATGATGAGTATCTTAGCTCTCATATCCCAGCTAGATGTGCAACGGACGCAGGAGCCTAGTCCCTTAATGTCGCACTTATGATGTAAGCGCTTCTGCCAATGGTCTCGACAATGCCGCAGCACTCTGATGTCCCAAACGGTACGGAAGAGGCTTATTATTCTCCGATTCCATCTGTCCACGAGTTTGTATCAGCCTCGAAAACAATATGGATCAGCTGATGCAGAATGCCATTCTCTGGTCATCTGAATTTTTTGCCGGTTAAGATTGATTAGATTCTAAGAAGTATCTCATGAAATCTTTTGTGTGGGTCCCGATGAGATTGAGGGTGAGGCATGACTCTGACTCCCATTCTGTCTCAAGCTACTCGTATGGTGATGGTTTATTGACTTTTGGGAGCTTTCATCGAACTCGAGTGCTCTGGCTGTCTTTGGAGCTCAGCAGTTCGATGGAGAGAAGAATCCTTGGTTGTTTTGGGGCTAAAATCAGTCCGTGAATAACTGAATCAACCCTCTGATCATAATGACTCACGTGACATTCGACGATCTCCGCGAAGAAATAGTCTCGCCCCCGTATACAGCGATCAGAAACGTTCAAGTGAGATCTCAAAGCGCGAAAAACCACGCTTTTGGCAAATTTCAATCTCTCTAGGTGTTGTACCTCCTAAAAGACCACGCGGAAAACTTTTTTTGTAGGATTCTCAAAAAAACACTACAGCAACTCCTGTTTGATACAAATCGAATTTCAGCCCCTCCAAATTCGCATGGGCCGGTATAGGTGGGAGTAAGCAATTTATCGTCTGGATACGAGCTCCCCCTCGATATGAAATACGAACAAGTATTCGGCCTCTTCAGAGCCCATGTATTGGTTGATATGAATTGGAAGTTGTGGACAAGAAGAATCATTCCGCGAAAGGCATTACAGTTCGCGAAAACGAGTAAGCGCAAGAAGTCGAGCATCAATCTAGATACAAAACTCTCAATTTCCAACGAAGTGGCACGCAATCAACGTTCAATAACATCAGTAACAGCGCATTTTGGCATCAAAATATCGACGCTCTCAACTATGATCAAGAATGAAGGAAAAATTCATGGAGCTGTCGCATTCAGAACTGTGACTCTAGAAGCCAAAAGCTTACGCGGAGGTGAACATGAAGAACTTGGAGACCAACTGTTTGTTTGCTTCAAAAGTGATCGTGCAAGCAATATCCCAGTGGGCGGTTTAGTGATTCGCGGAAAAACTCTTCCAATTGCCCAAGATCTCGGTATTGACGATGTCGAGGCATCGAGTTGTTGGTAGCAAGGATTTCAGATTCGAAAAGGTTAATCATTACAAGTTATCTATGGGAGCATTGAAATAGTATCGTTCATCACTATTTGAAGTAAATGTCAATTGTGACTCGTGAATGTTGCGTTTTATTCTAGAATCACGTCAGTCATTAGCCATCATACTTACAGAATTGCTCGATATCTGGAGAGTATGTCAACATTGATGAAGGTGCTGCTGTTTGTTGTAAGACAGCTGAGGTCAATGACACCACTCACACAGAGTCAGACAGCGATGGAGATGACGATGTAGAGAAGGAGAAAAACTTGCCTACGCAAACAGCTGTGATATCGGCTCCGCAGATCTTGCGCGATTACTCTGCCTCTAATAACGTATCATTAGAATTCAACGGTCATTCTTGAGAAAATATCATCCGAGTTTCATTCGAGGGAGCCCAGAGATCTTCGCCAGCAAAGCATGGATGAATTCATAGATCCTGTAGAGGATAATGCTCCTGAACAACAATGGATTTCCAGTCATTTTGTTCTATTGATCGATTATGTATGCGTGAATTTTTCTTCCATCACGATTGGTCATCGATGCCTTATCATTTTCCTCCGACACAGTTGGTGGGTCGCTGGGTGTCAGCTCGGCCGATCATCGGAGTTAAGCATCGTTGGGCGCGGATAGTACTTCGATTGGTGACCGCTCATCTCGGTATAATCAACCTCGACTTGCTGACTTTCCTGGTCGGTTACCGTGTTTTGCCTATCATAAACCACCCTTCAAATATAAGCCACCGTCTGAATATAAGCCATGCTTCAGAGCCAAAAAAAATTATGAGCCATGGCTTATAATAGGCAAAACACGGTAGTTGACACTTACATCTCAGCAAAGTGAGCGGGAGGCACGATGTGTTACAATTTTGATGTTCATGCTCACGAAGAGTGGCATGAGAATCGAAAAGGTAGCATAATAAATGTGTCGAATTCTTCGGAGCAGGTTTTCTCCCCTCGGGAGTTTTTCCTCGCTCCACGAGCATGACTCCCGGTCAAATGCGGGAAAAATTAAGTTAAGGTGAGTGGCTGGATCTCGAACTTGCCACGATAACAACACGAAACGTTGAACCCACGAGATCCGCTTCGGTTGTATTGTCTATTGACTGAAGACGACCGGTGAACACATGGAAAAAACTCTACATTTTTAATGTTGTATCTCCACCACTAATTGACTTTTCGGTTTTTGGTTGAGATGTTCGTGATAAACGGCTGATACTGGAGTTTGTCTGTTATTGGAAATAGTCCGTGATGATATTTCTGATTAGTATTAATTAATTCGTCTTGGAAAAGAATGGCTTCTGCTCGATGTTACGGACACCATATTGAGACAAACAAAAATCCGGGTCCCTTGGAACTCGCACTAACCAGGGATTACTGTAGAGAGAGATATTTCCTCCACCTGCACCTATCGCCCAGTTTTTTTGGTGAAATTTTGAGAATTTGAAATATTTCTCTTGACGCTCAGTGACGATCAAAAATTCTGGGAGAATTCTTCCCTCTTTCGATCCGTTGAGTCAGATCTTTGTGATCCCACTCAGATTCTTTGATTGATTGGCTTTGTCACATTCGAATGAATACCGAAAAGCAGCTCTTTTTCGAGGTCATGTTGGCCTAGACGGATCTGAGGGTCTGATCATTTCTCTAGAAGTAAGATTTACAGGTACCAACTGAGCCCCATAATTTCCCTGGGAATGTAGCCTGGGGCCGATTCCACCATCTTACCCGGCTGTGTCCGTTGGATCTTGTTGACCAATTGATCAGCTGACTGGGCGTGAAAGTTTGTGAGAGGCCTGATTCCATGCTGTGTGCCAAAGTTTGTGTGACAAAGTGAGTGGACGGATAAACAAATGTTAGATTGTTTCCGGCCTCTTACATTTCAAGTACGCTCATCGAGCCCTCTCCCGTCACATGACCTCCGTCCACAAATGCATTCACTTAGACTCGTAAACATAAGGTCGTGGGATCAGGTCTCACTCACGACAGAATTTTCAATGTGGATAGATATGAATCGTCGAGATTTTTTGATTTGTCTCAGTTTCTTTTTCCTATTGTTTCTGGATCATAATCATTCCTTGATTCTTGGTTCAGTAGCGCTGAGGACCTCTCTGCAAGGAGTGACCGTGTCGGTCAGCTCAACTCAGTATCTTTGATGAGAGTTGGTGGCTTTTACAATGCTAAATAGACACCCAATCTACTCAATTTTTTTTATCCGAAATGAATGGATATTTTCCATTGAGAATTGACCGTGGAGGGCAATCTCTTCGTTTGCTGAAATGAGGATATCATATCCCTCGGTTTGTGGGCATAGTTTTGATGTGATCTTGACTGATGCTCTTAGAGGAATCAGCCCAATGGCATAAACCATTAGTGACGATGAAACGTGGAATTCCATGATCGAATTAATCGTTATGGATCAAAGTTTGTCTTCTCCTTCGTCATCGTCCTCATTATTATCTTCAGACTCTTCCTTATACCCTGGATGTTCGGAAATGGCGTAATAATTTCCATTATATATCACTCCTAGCTCACGAAGTATGTCTCCTCTTATGATGGCTTTGATCGTCCAATTAAAACAGTCACTGCTCTCACTTTCTCGATCGAGACGTTCAACATCAAGAATTTTTGAATGGAGTCGTTCTAGTATTATGCCAATATCCTTGATACTCAGATGTTGCTTCTGTTCAGCAGTCAATTGATCGATGAGGAGCAGGAATTTTTCTGTTGTGACGACTTCATCGTCCATCATGGTATTCTCGGTCTCGGATTCGGAGCTATCGTAGTGGCGCGAACTTCGCTGTATAACTGCGTGTGACGATTGAGGATTACTCCTAAGATCATCTTCAATGACTATATCTTGGAATCGTACGTGGCCCTTGGGTATACCCTGACGGCGAGAACTATCTGAAATTTGGCGCAGTGGCAACGCAGACGACATTTGAGGGGATTTACTTGTATTGCTCAGGAGCGCATCTTGGATGGGTGATGTTGCCACGGACTTACGTACAGCAATACGTCGACCCTCTTCGTGCAGAGTGCAACAGTGGAAGTCACACTCTCTTGTAGCTCTAATATCTATTAAATCAATTGGACTGCCGTCACGAATGACGAGAGGATGTATGTGACTGGAACACTCAAGTGAATGGAGGTGAACATTCATCCCTTCAAAGGAACCACTCTCTTGTTCAGTGAGCCGAAGTTGTGTATTGAATGCTCTATTAGTATCTATCTTTGTCGTACTAACTGTTGCTGAAGGCAAATCGTCATGGCTGATTACAGTTATTTGGGGATTAACATGGCGTTGTTCAGAGATATCGCCAGGTTTGCTAGTTATCTCGGAGTTACTCTGGTTGATGAACATCGGTCGAACTGCAGGAGGAAAACTCTTTTTTTTGTTGAAAGACGTTTTCACATTCATTGGAATCTCCGAATTTTTTGATTGAAAACCGGATGCGGATGGATTACTCCTCTGATCCCAATGGAGAACCACTGTCACCCTTCCTTTATTATCCATTATCTTCCAAGAAGGTGTTTCATCGTGGAGCTCGAGAGCATGAATCGTTTCACATACTATCTTCGGGATAGCTGAGATTGCTGAAATCAAAACGAACATTTGAGATTCAACGCTGGAAGAGGAATTGAGAAAAGCTCACCAGCTCGTATGATGTCGATTCCGGCTGGGCACCACTCTTCACCATGTCGCAGGACAACGAGAGTTGTGTTATTAGGTAGGGACTTGAAGTATTCTCCATCTTCTATCTGAGTCCCATCAGATTCGAGCACAAAAGAAACATCCTCATCCAGAGGGAGACCCAACTTCTCTTTACCTGAGGGAATTTACAGAAATTTGTATGATGAATAAGTATGTGAGCCAGCATTTCGAAATAGATTCCTCAATTCTTAATTCTACTTTTCTAATCTGAGGAAATGCATCGAGCGAATGTCCCTCTTGATACACTACCACGAGCGGTTAAGTTGGTGGAGGCTGAATTGTGGATATTCATAGATTGGAATGATTGCAGGATGCTGATATCAATGGTGAATCTGGAATTTAGTGGAGGAGACGCATGATTGAGCTCAATACATAGTCCATGTTCAGAACTATCCGAGGTCACGGTGCAGCGGGTCAGGAAGGTGAAATAGGTGCGGGATCATGAGAAATACCGATGGGATGTTTTCGTCATAGTTGCGAAGCATTCACTAACATTGAATGTGATCATTTGTCGGGAATCTTTGAGATAAGCACCTCTTTCGTAGCTCTACTCTTTACGTTTTTGGATTCTTGGGATAGCACTCTCAAATCCCTCCAGATATCGTCTCTCGATTCATATTACTTCCCATGAATACACGAGCTACAACAACTCACCCTAATTCATCTATTCTTCTGGATATGGGGCCAGAATCTATCAGGACTAAAGTCGTGGTGTTGAAAAATTGAAATCCAGCGTAAAAAAAACTTTCACCACAAATCTCTCAGGATGAATCAGTCTTCCTCTAAGAAATCATCAGATTATCGGTTGGGCTTGAAGTTTCTTTGTGCTTTTCAATGAATGTTACACCTGATCAAGACGCTGCAGAATACATCTCTGAGGCATCGAAAGTCACCAAAGCGGAATTGGCGCACCGTTTTTATTTTTAAATTTCGTTGGAAAACTGGACCCTCACCCAACCTCCTCCTCGTATGGGCTCCAATTTTTCTTGATTATTGAATAAAACGCGAAACCATTATGACAATTTTTCCGAGGGAAGACATAAATAAACCTGGTTACATATTTGCACAATGAGTGTATTTGACTTCGATTTAAGATAGTTTCATTCGGTCTTCGTGGTCTGTTGAATCTCAAGCTTGGCTTGATATGGGCGAATAATCACGAGCTCTCAATTTGCAATGTGAAATTCGAGATCTTTACTCAATTGCATCCTCGAATTCAAGCTCATCACATCACCTTCATGAAATACTACGTGTTCTCTCACAACGGGAAGAGCAAACAATAGAAACACCAAAGATCTTCGAAATATTTACTTGACGCAAATCGTACCGATTTTCTCGTTTTCATCGCAAAAATATTTGAAAATATTCACTCTTCCTAAGTGAGCGCGTGCTGGAAAGTAAGTACTAAGTCGCCTCCGAATGTGTCAACCTTGTACCTTATTGTTGCAAATTGAATATAAGAAATCCATAGTAATGCTGATAAAGTAAACTATAGCAAGGTCTGATCAGCTCCATCGCAGAAATTGAATTTGTTCCGATCGTATGGCGTACAAATACCATAGAGCAGGCATGCGCCTCTTTTCTGCGGCCAAGAAATGCTTCCCCTTCCTTCTCTTCGCTCCCCACTACTAACCTTACACCGACCGTTTCCCATTCGAGTGAGAGAGAAAGCAACAGGATTGACTACTCCTCTCTCTAGCCCGCGGCCACTTACAGTGGCTCCTATGCTATGCCTCCTCTATGGTATCATATCTCTAGACGTACAACTCAAACAGTTGTATCGCTAAAAACTCCTGCTTCCGTTTTCTTTTGTCGGGGGTCTCGGAACGCCGACGCGAGAATCGAGGAAGACCGAACTAGCGGAAGTGCGGAAACTCCGACGTCGGTAATGACCACACTTCGCCAGATTTTAAGTATGGGCGCATTCCCTTGGTTGAGACTAGTTTTTTCAAAAACAGGATTGTCCAAGGTCGATTGTTGAGCCTGGCAACTCCTACAGACTATTTCCTGATAGCAAATTCTAGCGATTTTTTTGCCTGCTTCAAAGTGATGTAGCTCCTACTAGACACGTGATGTTGACTTTCACCAGTAGTCTGTTGAAGTTCTTGGACAGACCTACGATTTGATTACCTTCAAGAGCCTATCGTCTAACCATTCATGAGAATGCCAGCTGTTACATATTTATCAGTTCCATGAAAATGCTAAACATTGACATCCCTTCAAAGGAATGGTTTTTTCATCTTCGACCCTAAACCTGAGCGAATATATTCCTTGATACAATGACTATCAGTTAAGAGAATAATCTAGCAAGAATATTTAATTCTCGATTTTATCCAGCCAATTCAAAACACTTTTTTCCGAGTTTTTGTTAGAAATGATCTCAGAGGCACGGCTCGCATCTGCTTCCATGTTAGCTAATGAGAACCAATCTGTGTAGAATCACTCCTCAAAGTATCCAAAATATGGAGTTAGATAATCTTCTTCCGTCAGTAATAAGATTGTTGGTTTCCCCAAGTATTGACTATTGGTAAGGATCGATTATCACGTGTCTAGTAGAAGCTACATCATTTTCAAAGAGGCCCGAAAATTGAAAATCGGTGAAAAATTGCTCTCAGAAAATAGCTCCAAGGAGTTTCCAGGCTCCATAATCGGCCTTAAACAATTTCGCTCTTGGGAAAATTACTGTTAGCAAAGGAAATGCGCCCAAGTACACTCACCGGACATGATATTTGCACAAATTTGAAAAAGGTTTTTCGTCCGACAATCGCTAGTTGGAATTTTGATACTAGATTCCAATTCTAAAGTGTTGAGGGTCAGGTTGCGATCATCAAAGCACCAAAAACGGTCTGATCGCGATTGAAACAAAGGCCCAGGGGCCAAAAGCTTTTTGAGATTTGTGCAGATATTCTGTCCGGTCAGTCTACATCCTAAAATGTTGAGTTAAGTCAGATTTATGATATTCCGAAGAGAGGCTACAAAGGGGCCAGAAATGGACCTTTTATTGCTCTTAGAGCACATGGGGGCTTCCGACAGGATCCAAAAATGATTTTTTGCAACTTTGTGGGCGAAGTTGTAAAAGAATGCGACTTCTCTTCATTATTTACAGTGCGAGAAGTAATGCGAAAATGACTTCTCGCATAGTTTCACATTCGCGCACTGGTGGAGATTACGTAAATGTAACTCCTCGCTCTACTGAATTTTAATCCACGCACAGTTACAAAATATGATGTCACATCATCCCTCTGAGCTCGGCCCCTCTTCGAAACTTCGTTTTTAAGATAATTTTGCTCGGACAGTGGTACATTTAATTACAACTTCGCGCATAGTTGCAAATAATAGTATATGCAATACGTACGAGAAGTTTCCGCACACTCTCTCAGCATCAATCAGCTATTATATAGCTGAGATATTAGCTTTTACTCCCATGGGTCGTCGAACTGCTGATCAAATCAGCAAACACTAAAATCACGCTTAAATCGATAATTTTGGGGAGAAAACTTCACAAATCCGGGTTCCAATATCGACATGAACACATTAGCGACTTCTCCAAACCAAGTCGCGACGAACTGCGGCGTATTCGTTCGATATTCACTCATTTCGTGATATGAGAGGCCCTATATAGCTGATTATAATCAGCTATAAATCAGTGATTGTAGCTGAGAATCAGCTAATGTAGCTGAAATTCAGCTACAGTAGCTATTCGTGTCAGTAAAAAACCGTTGACTGAAATATCAGCTTATAATAGCTGATTGAGTCAGCTAACATAGCTGGAATCTCAGCTAATATAGCTGATTTTTCAGCTAAACGATATTCGTGTTGTGCCGTACACACTATACAGTGTCACTCTATACAAATACTCAAATTACTCCAGGACTTGTTCTAGACTAATATTTTCATCACCATAACAATCAATTTGTAGGTCCCAAATAAATCGTATTTCAAGCACTACCTTCTAGATCGATAATAGAGTTTCCTGATGGGTCATGCTATGAAGATGCGGATTACTATGGTTTTTGGCCTGAAGTATATGTCCCAAATGTGGGCCACCCTCCACAGAGCTACATGCCCCGAATGTGGGCCGACCTCTGAAACTCAACATTCCCCGAATGTGAGCCACACTCTACAACACTACATGCCCCGAATGTGGGCCAACTTCTATGATACTATATGCCCCTAATATGGGCCACCTCGTATAACACTATATGCCCCGAATAAGGGCCACCCTTCCCCCGAATGTGGGCCACCCTCTATGAGACTATATGCCCCGAATATGGGCCACCCTTGCCCCGAATGTGGGCGACCTATTATATAACACTATATGCCCCGAATGTGGGCCACCTTCTATAAGACTATATGCCCCGAATGTAGGCCACCCTTGTCACGTATGTGGGCCACCTTCTATGATACTATATGCCCCTAATGTGGGCCACCTCGTATAACACTATATGCCCCGAATATGGGCCACCCTTGCCCCGAATGTGGGCCACCTCTTATCACACTATATGCCCCGAATGTGGACCACCTCTTATAACACTATATGCCCCGAATGTGGGCCACCCTTGCTCCGAATGTGGGCCAACTATTATAACACCATATGCCCCGAAAGTGGGCCACCTATTATAATACTATATGCCCCGAATGTGGACCACCCTTGCCCCGAATGTGGGCCACTTATTAGGATACTATACAACGTGATTGTAAAGTACTCGACCAGCCGGGAAATTCCGAAAGTCCGGCGCGTTGTGAGTTTTGCAAAATTTTCTCGAAGTTATTCGAGTCGATTTGGAAATTTGCGTGGATGTTGAAAATTATCAGATTGTTGTGATCAGATGGATCAGAAAAGAAATCAAAGGGATCAGTCGCGCGAGGATCACATGGGATCAGCAGGATCAGTTTGTTCTGCTGCCACACACCGAGGTTATGTGTCGGTGTGTCAGTCTCAGTATAGTATTCGCAGCCCGAGGAGGTGGTTGTTAAATTTAGTGGCGGTGTAGATGGTAAATTGTGCAACTGCCGTGCTCTTTATCGTGTTCCTGGGCCTCGGGGTTGCACGGGCCCGTGTTGTTTGTGTTTGTCGCGTAGCCACGCGGGTGATTTTCTTGGTGTAGGAGTGCCGAGCGCGTTGGTGTCGATTTTTAATCCCGGCCGCCACCCTCATTCATCGTGCACCAAGTCGCGTCGCCCGCTGCACCAGGAAGCATTGCTGTTGTACAGCAGTGAGACCAGGAAGCGGTTATCACTGCCGACGGTGCAAGCAGCAACTCCCCGCGCTGGCAGGTTATACCAAGCGGGGCTCGGCAGCTTTTGCTTCGCGAGCAAGCGAAAATTGCTTGATGCTGGCCAAGTGAGATCTGCCGAGCCGACCCGGACTTTTGCCTGGTTGGCTAAGTCCGGCATTCTCCGTCTGCTGCGCATACTGTGAGACGACGCCCACAGCACAGCCCGCTGTTTTGTTTACTCACACAGCTTGTCCTGTTGTTTGTTGTTGAATGATGGAAACCTGACTCGGCGGCATGCAATGAAGGAAGTTTTTAATAAGTGTGATTTGTGAAAATAGTGCGAGCTGAATGATATGGCCCTTGTATTCTGGTCCTGTACCGGTCCTCGGCGAGTGCCGATGCGGAATCAGAATCACACCTGTCCGAATACCGGCACGGGACCAGATAGACACTCGCCGAGGACCTGTACGGGACCAGATCGACACTCGCCGAGGACCTGTACGGGACCCGTTCGCCACTCGCCGAGGACCGGTAAGGGACCAGATCGACACTCGTCGAGGACCGGTAGAGAACCAAATCGACACTTGCAGAGGACTAGTACGGGACCAAATCGACACTCGCTGAGGACCGGTACGGGACCAAAGTGACACTAAGGTGTTTTTCCATTACAGGTTCAAATGCTCAGCTGAATTTTACTCTCTATCACAAAATACTGTCAGCAGGCAGATAAAGTGGTCAAAAATGAAAAAGATTTCTATGGCAAAATGATACAAAGGCCATATCATTCAGCTCGCACTTTTCACAAATCACACTTATTAAGAACTTCCTTCATTGCATGCCGCCGAGTCAGGTTTCCATCATTCAACAACAAACAACAGGACAAGCTGTGTGAGTAAACAAAACAGCGGGCTGTGCTGTGGACGTCGTCTCAGAGTATGCGCAGCAGACGGAGAATGCCGGACTTAGCCAACCAGGCAAAAGTCCGGGTCGGCTCGGCAGATCTCACTTGGCCAGCATCAAGCAATTTTCGCTTGCTGGCGAAGCAAAAGCTGCCGAGCCCCGCTTGGTATAACCTGCCAGCGCGGGGGGTTGCTGCTTGCGCCGTCGGCTGTGATTACCGCTTCCTGGTCTCACTGCTGTGCATCAGCAATGCTTCCTGGTGCAGCGGGCGACGCGACTTGGTGCACGATGAATGAGGGCGGCGCACTATACTTGTGGGGACTCAAGAGTGCCGGAAAATCCGCTTCACTCGAATTCATGAGCTATCGAGATGAAACAAAATGGATTTTCTTCGTAATTTCCTAAGCTACAAGATGTGCCTACCTGTTTTTTACTTAAATCCGAAAGGGTGGAGGGGGGAGGAGTTGAATGGAAAAAAAAAATATTAACACGGATTTTACCGAAAAATGAACTTGGGGTGTCCGGGGCATGAGTCCTACTGCCACCTGGGAAACACTTGATAGACATTCTTTGCGCGCATACCTAGAGTTTCAGCCCAACCCCGGGTCCGGGAACAAGTGCTGGGATCTCTGAGGATGAATTTTCGTCATAATGGAATGCCAAAATGTAGGAATTTCACCAAAATCACGGTTTTGAGGTAGTTTGCGGTTCTGCTGCCATGTTGAGAATACTTGTGGTGTATTACGTCATTGACTAACAAGATTTTAAGCTCAATCCCACGTCTAGGAATTGGTGCTGACAGCTTTGAGATCTATTATTAGCTCGAACTGTCCCTTGGGCACTGCCAACATCGCTATATGACAGTTTCTAGGTAGGATTTTGATATGCTGCCAAGTCGGAAACGGTTTAGTCATATTCTGGATATGGTTAACAGAAGTTCAAGCCCAACCCCGATGCAAGGAATTGGTGCCAGAAATTTCTAGACCGATTTTATGAAAAAATTGACCCTATTTCGGTACGAATCTGATTGAAGATGATTCATTTTTGACGAGATTTTGACTTGCTGCCGAATTTGCGAAGATTCTATCACATTCTGGTTTGGATGAACGAATTTTCTAACTCAATCCCGAGTCTTGGAACAAGTGCTGGGATCTCTGAGGATGAATGTTCGTCATAATGGAGTGCCAAAATGTAGGAATTTCACCAAAATCACGGTTTTGAGGTAGTTTGCGGTTCTGCTGCCATGTTGAGAATACTTGTGGTGTATTACGTCATTGACTAACAAGATTTTAAGCTCAATCCCACGTCTAGGAATTGGTGCTGACAGCTTTGAGATCTATTATTAGCTCGAACTGTCCCTTGGGCACTGCCAACATCGCTATATGACAGTTTCTAGGTAGGATTTTGATATGCTGCCAAGTCGGAAACGGTTTAGTCATATTCTGGATATGGTTAACAGAAGTTCAAGCCCAACCCCGATGCAAGGAATTGGTGCCAGAAATTTCTAGATCGATTTTATGAAAAAATTGACCCTATTTCGGTACGAATCTGATTGAAGATGATTCATTTTTGACGAGATTTTGACTTGCTGCCGAATTTGCGAAGATTCTATCACATTCTGGTTTGGATGAACGAATTTTCTAACTCAATCCCGAGTCTTGGAACAAGTGCTGGGATCTCTGAGGATGAATTTTCGTCATAATGGAGTGCCAAAATGTAGGAATTTCACCAAAATCACGGTTTTGAGGTAGTTTGCGGTTCTGCTGCCATGTTGAGAATACTTGTGGTGTATTACGTCATTGACTAACAAGATTTTAAGCTCAATCCCACGTCTAGG
The DNA here is from genome assembly GCA_029851415.1 of Eretmocerus hayati. Classification (NCBI taxonomy): domain Eukaryota; kingdom Metazoa; phylum Arthropoda; class Insecta; order Hymenoptera; family Aphelinidae; genus Eretmocerus; species Eretmocerus hayati. The sequence continues at coordinate 70,310,673 of CM056742.1, read as the reverse complement.
AATTGGTGCTGACAGCTTTGAGATCTATTATTAGCTCAAACTGTCTAGTAGCTCAAACTAGGATTTCGATATGCTGCCAAGTCGGAAACAGTTTCGTCATATTCTGGAAATTGTTAAAAAAGTTCGAGCCCAACCCCGATGCAAGGAATTGGTGCCAGGAATTTCTAGATCAAGTTTAGGCCAGAATTGACACGGGTTCGGTCGAAATTCGATTGAAAATGCCTGATTCTAGATAAGAATTCCATATGCTGCCAACTTGCAAACTATTCCATGACCTTCTAGGATGAGTGAGCTCCATTCTAACCTGAATCCCGATTCTGGGGATCGGTGCCAAGAAATCTAAGATTCATTCTGAGCGGAAATTTACACGAGTTCGGTTGACATTCTTTTGGAAATGCCCGATTCCAGATGAGAATTCGATATGCTGCCAACTTAAAAACTATTACATGACATCCTGGGATGAGTAAACTACATTTCGAGCTAAATTCCGATCCTGGATATCGTTGCCAGGGGATCGCGCATGCACTCAATGCAAAATTTGACGCGACTTTGATTGAAAAATTATTGGAGATGCTGGATCCTAAATAAGATTCCGATATGCTGCCAACTTAGGAACTATTTCATAACATTCTGGGATGAGTGAGCAACATTTTGAAGTGAATCCCGATTCCGGAATCGAGTGCCAAGAAATCTGAGACGCGATTCATGCAAAATTTGACGCGACTTCGATTAAAAAATTATTGGAAATGCTGGATTCTAGATGATATTCCGATATGCTGCCAACTGAGTAACTACTTCATAACATTCTGGGATGAGTGAGCTATATTTTGAACTGTATATCCATCCCGGAGTCTGGTGCTAAGAAATCTGAGACGCGATTCATGCAAAATTTGACACGATTTCGATTCAAACATGATCAAGAATGGTGGATTCTAGATGAGATCCCGATATGCTGCCAACTGAAAAACTATCCCAGAACATTCTGGGATGAGTGAGCTACATTTTAAACTGAATCTCTATCACGGAATCTGGTGCCAAGGAATTTAAGACGCGATTCATGCCAAAATTTGACACGATTTCGATTCAAATATGATTGAAAATTGTGGATTCTCGATGAGATTCCAATATGCTGCCAACTTAGGAACTATTTTATAACATTCTGGGATGAGTGAGCAACATTTTGAAGTGAATCCCGATTCCGGAATCGGGTGCCAAGAAATCTGAGACGCGATTCGTGCAAAATTTGACACGATTTCAATTTAAATGTGATTGTAAATGGTGGATTCTAGATGAGATTTTGATTTGCTGCCAACTTAGAAACTATCCCATAACATTTTGAGATAAGTGAGCTACATTCTGAACTGAATCTCGATTCCGGAATCGGGTGCCAAGAAATCTGAGACGCGATTCATGCAAAATTTGACGCGACTTCGATCAAGAAATTGTTGGAAATGTTGGATGCTAGACGAGTATCCGATATGCTGCCAAATTAGAAACTATTCCATAACATTCTTGGATGAGTGAGCTACATTTTGAACTGAATCTCTATCACGGAATCTGGTGCCAAAAATCTGAGCTGCGATTTATGCCAAAATTTGACACGATTTCAATTCAAATATGATTGAAAATGGTGGATTCTAGATGAGATTTTGATATGCTGCGAACTTAAAAACTATTCCATAACATTTTGGGATGAGTGAGCTACATTTTGAACTCAATCCCGATTCCGGAATCGGGTGCCAAGGAATCTGAGACGCGATTCATGCAAAATTTGACGCGACTTCGATTAAAATTGATTGAAAATGCCGGATTCTAGATGAGATTCTGATATGCTGCCAACTTAGAAACTATTTCATTTCATGCTGTGATGAGTGAGCGATATTTTGAACCGGGTCTCCATCCCGGAATCTGGTGCCAAGAAATTTTAGACGCGATTCATGCAAAATTTGACACGACCCCGATTAAAAAATTATTGAAAATGCTAGATTTTGGATGAAATTCCGATATACTGTCAACTTAGGAACTATTCCATTTCATATTGTTATGAGTGAGCAATATTTTGAACTGAATGTCGATTATGGGGATAGGGCTGAAAATTATCACATGTATATTATGAGAAAATTTAGATAAGCTCAGTCCAAATCCGGTTGGAAACGCTTGATCCAAGATCGATATGCTGCCCAAACTATCATATGACATTCTGTGTGGGGTGAGCTACGTTTTTAGCTGAAATCCCATTCGGAAATTGGTGCCAGATAATCCCGGATTCATCCTTCTTTATGAATGACATGATATCAGTTAAGACATGATCGAGATTGTTCCTCTCTGGATGGAAATCAGGTATGCGGACAACTTGGAAACCATCTCATGACAACCTGGGACAAGTTAGCCCAATTCGGAGCCTAATCTTGATCCTCGGAATCCGTGCAAAAGAATTTAAAACCAGTTTCTAGCGAAAAATCGCATGAGATCCGTTCAAATCTGATCGAAAATGTTACCGTTAGATTTGTGTTCTATTTGCTGCAAACTGAAAAATAGTCCGTTCAGTCTCTCTGATGAATGAACAAGATCAGAATTATGAGGGAACATGCATATTTCACAACTCGGGTTCCGCCTTTTTCCCAGTTTCACTTTAATAAATCCCAGTCCGTGAACAGTTATGTACGAAAGAGATGAGACGCGCCAAGAATGAAGTACTATGTTACAAATGGATGACTATCGTCCGATTTTCTATCCTTCGATTCCTAATAGTACTCCATCCTTGGCGCATCAGAGAGACTGAACGGACTATTTTTTAGTTTGCAGCAAATAGAACACAAATCTAACAGTAACATTCTCGATCAGATTTGAACGGATCTCATGTGATTTTTCGCTAAAAATTGGTTTTAAATTTTTTTGCAAGGATTCCGAGGATCGAGATTAGGCTCCGAATCGGGCTCACTTGTCCCAGGTTGTCGTGAGATGGTTTCCAAGTTGTCAGCATACCTGATTCCCATCTAGAGCGGAACAATCTCGATCATATCTTAACTGATATTATGTCATTCATCAAGAAGGATGAATCCGGGATTATCTGGCACCAATTTCCATATGGGATTTCAGCCTAAGATGTAGCTCACCCCACACAGAATGTCATATGATAGTTTGGGCAGCATATCGATCTTGGATCAAGCGTTTCCAACCGGATTTGGTCTGAGCTTATCTATATTTTCTCATAATATCCATGTGATAACTTTCAGCCCTATCCCCATAATCGACATTCAGTTCGAAATATTGCTCACTCATCACAATATTGAATGGAATAGTTCCTAAGTTGACAGTATATCGGGATCTCATCCAAAATCTAGCATTTTCAATAATTCTTAAATCGAAGTCGTGTCAAATTTTGCATGCATCGCGTCTTAAACTTCTTGGCACCAGATTCCGGGATGGAGACCCAGTTCAAAATATCGCTCACTCATCACAGCATGAAATGAAATAGTTTCTAAGTTGGCAGCATATCGTAATCTCATCTAGAATCCACCATTTACAATCATATATAAATCGAAATCGTGTCAAATTTTGCACGAATCGCGTCTTGAATTCCTTGGCACCAGATTCCGTGATGGAGATTCAGTTTAAAATGTAGCTCACTCATCCCAGAATGTTCTGGGATAGTTTTTCAGTTGGCAGCATATCGAAATCTCATCTAGAATCCACCATTTTCAATGATATTTGGATCGAAATCGTGTGAAATTTTGGCATGAACCGCGTCTTAAATTCCTTGGCACTAGATTCCGTGATAGAGATTTAGTTCAAAATGTAACTCACTCATCCAAGAATGTTATGGAATAGTTTCTAAGTTGGCAGACTATCGGGATCTCATCTAGAATCCGTCATTTTCAATAATTTTTGAATCGGAGTCGCGTCAAATTTTGCATGAATCGCGTCTCAGATTTCTTTGTACCCGATTCCGAAATCGGGATTCAGTTCAAAATATAGCTCACTCATCCCGGAATGTTATGGTACAGTTTCTAAGTTGGCAGCATATCAAAATCTCATCTAGAATCCACCATTTTCAATCATATTCAAATCGAAATCGTGTCAAATTTTGGCACAAATCGCGTCTCAAATTTCTTGGCACGAGATTCCGTGATAGAGATTCAGTTCAAAATGTTGCTCACTCATCCCAGAATGTTATGAAATAGTTCCTAAGTTGGCAGCATATCGAAATCTCATCTAGAACCCAACATTTCCAACAATTTCTTGATCGAAGTCGCGTCAAATTTTGCATGAATCGCGTCTCAGATTTCTTGGCACCAGATTCCGGGATGGAGACCCGGTTCAAAATATCGCTCACTCATCACAACATGAAATGAAATAGTTTCTAAGTTGGCAGCATATCAGAATCTCATCTAGAATCCGGCATTTTCAATCAATTTTAATCGAAGTTGCGTCAATTTTTGCATGAATCGCGTCTCAGATTCCTTGGCACCCGATTCCGGAATCGGGATTCAGTTCAAAATGTAGCTCACTCATCCCAAAATGTTATGGAATAGTTTTTAAGTTGGCAGCATATCAAAATCTCATCTAGGATCCACCATTTTCAATCATATTTAAATCGAAATCGTGTCAAATTTTGGCATAAATCGCGTCTCAAATTTCTTAGCACCAGATTCCGTGATAGAGATCCAGTTCAAAATGTTGCTCACTCATCCCAGAATGTTATGAAATAGTTCCTGAAGTGGCATCATATCGAAATCTCATCTAGAACCCAACATTTCCAACAATTTCTTGATCGAAGTCGCGTCAAATTTTGCATGAATCGCGTCTCAGATTTCTTGGCACCCGATTCCGGAATCGAGATTCAGTTCAGAATGTAGCTCACTTATCTCAAAATGTTATGGGATAGTTTCTAAGTTGGCAGCAAATCAAAATCTCATCTAGAATCCACCATTTACAATCACATTTAAATTGAAATCGTGTCAAATTTTGCACGAATCGCGTCTCAGATTTCTTGGCACCCGATTCCGGAATCGGGATTCACTTCAAAATGTTGCTCACTCATCCCAGAATGTTATAAAATAGTTCCTAAGTTGGCAGGATATTGGAATCTCATCGAGAATCCACAATTTTCAATCATATTTGAATCGAAATCGTGTCAAATTTTGGCATGAATCGCGTCTTAAATTCCTTGGCACCAGATTCCGTGATAGAGATTCAGTTTAAAATGTAGCTCACTCATCCCAGAATGTTCTGGGATAGTTTTTCAGTTGGCAGCATATCGGAATCTCATCTAGAATCCACCATTCTTGATCATGTTTGAATCGAAATCGTGTCAAATTTTGCATGAATCGCGTCTCAGATTTCTTAGCACCAGACTCCGGGATGGATATACAGTTCAAGATATAGCTCACTCATCCCAGAATGTTATGAAGTAGTTACTAAGTTGGCAGCATATCGGAATATCATCTAGAATCCAGCATTTCCAATAATTTTTCAATCGAAGTCGCGTCAAATTTTGCATGAATCGCGTCTCAGATTTCTTGGCACTCGATTCCGGAATCGGGATTCACTTCAAAATGTTGCTCACTCATCCCAGAATGTTATGAAATAGTTCCTAAGTTGGCAGCATATCGGAATCTTATTTAGGATCCAGCATCTCCAATAATTTTTCAATCAAAGTCGCGTCAAATTTTGCATGGAGTGCATGCGCGATCCCCTGGCAACGATATCCAGGATCGGAATTTAGCTCGAAATGTAGTTGACTCATCCCAGGATGTCATGTAATAGTTTTTAAGTTGGCAGCATATCGAATTCTCATCTGGAATCGGGCATTTCCAAAAGAATTTCAACCGAACTCGTGTAAATTTCCGCTTAGAATGAATCTTAGATTTCTTGGCACCCATCCCCAGAATCGGGATTCAGGTTAGAATGGAGCTCACTCATCCTAGAAGGTCATAGAATAGTTTGCAAGTTGGCAGCATATGGAATTCTTATCTAGAATCAGGCATTTTCAATCGAATTTCGACCGAACCCGTGTCAATTCTCGCCTAAACTTGATCTAGAAATTCCTGGCACCAATTCCTTGCATCGCAGTTGGGCTCGAACTTCTTTAACAATTTCCAGAATATGACTAAACCGTTTCCGACTTGGCAGCATATCAAAATCCTACCTAGAAACTGTCATTTAGCGATGTTGGCAGTGCCCAAGGGACAGTTCGAGCTAATCATAGATCTCAAAGCTGTCAGCACCAATTCCTAGACGTGGGATTGAGCTTAAAATCTTGTTAGTCAATGACGTAATACACCACAAGTATTCTCAACATGGCAGCAGAACCGCAAACTACCTCAAAACCGTGATTTTGGTGGAATTCTCACAGTTTGGCATTCGATTATGAACAAAAGTTGGTGTCCAGGATCCCAGCACGTATTCCAAGACTCGGGATTGAGTTAGAAAATTCGTTCATCCAAATCGAAATGAGATAGAATCTCCGCAAATTCGGCAGCAAGTCAAAATCTCGTCAAAAATGAATCATCTTCAATCAGATTTGTGCCGAAATAGGGTCAATTTTTTAATAAAATCGATCTAGAAATTTCTGGCACCAATTCCTTGCATCGGGGTTGAGCTTGAACTTCTGTTAACCATATCCAGAATATGACTAAACCGTTTCCGACTTGGCAACATATCAAAATCCTGCCTAGAAACTGTCATATAGCGATGTTGGCAGTGCCCAAGGGACAGTTCGAGCTAATAATATATCTCAAAGCTGTCAGCACCAATTCCTAGACGTGGGATTGAGCTTAAAATCTTGTTAGTCAATGACGTAATACACCACAAGTATTCTCAACATGGCAGCAGAACCGCAAACTACCTCAAAACCGTGATTTTGGTGAAATTCCTACATTTTGGCACTCCATTATGCCGAAAATTCATCCTCAGAGATCCCAGCACTTGTTCCCGGACCCGGGGTTGGGCTGAAACTCTAGGTATGCGCGCAAAGCATGTCTATCAAGTGTTTCCCAGGTGGCAGTAGGACTCATGCCCCGGACACCCCAAGTTCATTTTTCGGTAAAATCCGTGTTAATATTTTTTTTTCCATTCAACTCCTCCCCCCTCCACCCTTTCGCATTTAAGTAAAAAACAGGTAGGCACATCTTGTAGCTTAGGAAATTACGAAGAAAATCCATTTTGTTTCATCTCTTGAGTCCCCACAAGTATAGTGCGGCGGCCGAAATTAAAAATCGACACCAACGCGCTCGGCACTCCTACACCAAGAAAATCACCCGCGTGGCTACGCGACAAACACAAACAACACGGGCCCGTGCAACCCCGAGGCCCAGGAACACGATAAAGAGCACGGTAGTTGCACAATTCACCATCTACACCGCCACTAAATTTAACAACCACCTCCTCGGGCTGCGAATACTATACTGAGACTGACACACCGACACATAACCTCGGTGTGTGGGGGCAAAACAAACTGATCCCTCTGCTGATCCCATGTGATCCTCGCGCGACTGATCCCTTTGATTTCTTTTCTGATCCATCTGATCACAACAATCTGATAATTTTCAACATCCACGCAAATTTCCAAATCGACTCGAATAACTTCGAGAAAATTTTGCAAAACTCACAACGCGTCGAACTTTCGGAATTTCCCGGCTGGTCGAGTACTTTACAATCATGTTGTATGCCCCGAAATCGGGCCACTTCTTGTCACACTATATGCCCCGAATGTGGGCCACCTATTATAACACAAGATGCCCCGAATGTGGGCCAACTTCTATGATACTATATGCCCCTAATATGGGCCACCTCGTATAACACTATATGCCCCGAATAAGGGCCACCCTTCCCCCGAATGTGGGCCACCCTCTATGAGACTATATGCCCCAAATATGGGCCACCCTTGCCCCGAATGTGGGCGACCTATTATAACACTATATGCCCCGAATGTGGGCCATCTCGTATAACACTATATGCCCCGAATATGGGCCACCCTTGCCCCGAATGTGAGCCACTTATTATAATACTATATGCCCCGAACGTGGGCCACCTCTTATCACACTATATGCCCCGAATGTGGGCTACCTATTATAACACTATATGTCCCGAATGTGGGCCACCTATCATAACACTATATGTCCCGAATGTGAGCCACCTCTTATCACACTATATGCTTCGAATGTGGGCCACTCTTTCCCCCAATGTGGGCCACCTCTTATAACACTATATGCCTCGAATGTGGGCCACCTATTATAATACTATATGCCCCGACTGTGGGCCACCCTTGCCCCGAATGTGGGCCACCTCTTATCACACTGTATGCCCCGAATGTGGGCCACCTATTATAACACTATATGCCCCGAACGTGGGCCACCCATTATAAGACTATATGCCCCGAATGTGGGCCACCTTCTATAAGACTATATCCCCCGTATGTAGGCCACCCTTGTCCCGAATGTGGGCCACCTTCTATAAGATTATATGTCCCGAATGTAGGCCACCCTTGCCCTGAATGTGGGCCACCCTTGCCCCGAATGTGGGCTACCTCTCATAACACTATATGCCCCGAATGTGGGCCACCCTTGCCCCGAATGAGGGTCACCTATTATAACACTATATGCCCCAAATGTGGGCCACCTTTTATAACGCCATATGCCCCGAATGTGGGCCACCCTTTATAACACTACATGCCCCGAATGTGGGCCAATCTCTTTAGAGCTATAGAGGGTGGCCCACATTCGGGGCATAGGTGGCCCACATCCGGGACATTACAGTGACTCGAAAATTGTACAGTAAAATAAATCTCACTGCACAATATGAACGACTATGAATTGTACATGGTAGGGGGCCATAGGCTAAAAAGCTGACAATGCCAGGGCAATAGAGAGGGATATTGACGTCACGTTGTCAGCATAAATTTTAGTCAGCTACCCACACAGCATGGGAATATTTCAAGAAAATATTTCACTGAAATATTTCAATGGAATCTTTCAGAAATCTTCCAGGAATATTTCAGGAAATATTTCATAATATTCCGTTGGAATATTCCATAGCAATCCCACAGGAAGCTCCCAGGAATATTTCATGAAATATTACGCACAATCTTTCAGAAACCTTGCGCTGAAAGATTTCTGAAAGGTTTCTGAAAGATTCCAGTGCAACATTCCAAGAGTTTGACTTGGAAATATTTCTGCAATGTTGCACGACATTTTTCCAGCAACCTTGCACTGGAAGGTCTTTGGGAGGTCTTTGGGAGCTTCCTGGAAGATTTTTGAGAGGTTTCTGAGAGCTTCCTCGATAAGATTTCAGTGCAATATTTGCAAAACATCATCTTCAAACATTCTTGCAATATTTCTGACAATCTTTCAGCAACATTGATTCGGAGAAATTCTCAAGAGGTTTTCCAATATATAGTCCTTTGAGAAATGTTTGCAATATCCCAAAAGTATGGCTTTCATATATTCCATCAATTGACAATTTCTCAGCAATTGTGATGGAGAAAATTCTTGAAAGATTTCTAATAAAAGCTTTCTGAAAGATTCCAGTGCAATATTCTAGCGATATTACTTCAAAATATCCCTGCAATATTCTACAAACAACATTCCAGCAATCCTGGTCCGGAAGATTTTTGGAAGATTCCTGAAAGATTACTGAAAGATTCCAGTGTAATATTGCAAAAAAATGACTTTTGAATATTTCTGCAATATTGCACGACAACATCCAAGCAATCTTGCATCGGAAGATTTTCGATAAAGTTCCTGAAAGCTTTCTGGAACACTGTTGATCGGTACCTGAGTGCTCTTCCAAAGATCCCAGTGCAATACCTCAAAAACATCTTATTATGCCTGCGATGATCCACTGGCAGTCTGTCTTCAATTTCCTCCCAATAAAATATTCGGGCCAAGTTCGTGGAGGTTTGCTGAAAGATTCCAGTGGATCTTCCAAAAGTAGTATTCCGAAGTTGTTCTCAAAAATTTCATTGTAAATATTCCAGCAATCTTATTCCGAACGATTTTTGAATGCTTTCTGACAGATTTCAGTGGAATATAATGTTTCGTGAATCTCATCATCTCCATATATTCCTGCTGTACTGTGAGAATCTTTGGGAAGATACCAGAAAGGTTATCCAGTGCAATATGCAATTGATATTTCTGAAAGATTTCAGTGCAATATTCCATAAATATCTTTCTGAAATATTTGTGCAATATCTGGTTGAGTCCAGATCACATATGCCTCCACGATATGCTCAGGTTATCAAGTGATCTGGGTTCTCAGGCTCTTGAACAATAACCGAAATTATTAATAACCGTATGGAGGCTTAGAATGGGAGTCCTGAAAGGTCGATCCTCTTCAAGCTCAGAAGAGTATTTCTGAGACGAAAATGCATCGCTATAATTAGATTTCAAGGTGCTGAATTTATCCAACTATATACTGTGGCTCCGCGAGGGTTAGTTCATCATTCATAGCCAGACATCTTGAGTATTCCAAAATTCTTCTAATGAGCAAATTTGGCGTTATTGGGATATTTTACTAATTCGAACCTCTGGTGAATAATTCTCGAGGATCTCGTCCTGGGAAGCCACTCGAAGCTGGTCAGGTCAGGTTAGCAAGTCAGTGCCAGTCAGTGTCGTGCAGCATCGTGCAGGACCAATCTCTGCACGCCGAGCTGAATATCATCAACTTGTTGTGTTCTTCGTGGCGAGTCGTATATAAAGGGGATTTCCATGTATTTCCCAACGTTTCCTTGTTACTCATCTCGTAGTGATGCATCAAGTATTGTCAACCTTATGGAAAACTTTACGAACTTGCGGTCTTACAGTTTTCAAGTGACCGGCATGAGCAACCGTAACCTATGCCCTCGTTGTCGGAACTTTCTTAACCCATAGAGCTGATCTGTATTCGTTGCTGATACCTTGTAGATCAGATGAGTATTTCTGCCCAATAATCTTTTTGAGTGTTAGTGAGCAAAGAGCTAGACACTTTGTGTTCAGTCAAAAATATATTTGCAGGAAAATGGGTGCGAGCAAATGGACGAAATGCTATTTAAAGCAGGATCACTGATGACATCATCATTTGTCACTGTAAGATAGAGATAAACCATCAATTATGATGAGAACAATTATCTCAACATATACAAGCTACCCACACATCTTCTGCAACTCTTCATCCCATATCTGTAGGTGAGATTCTATCTTCAACTAGATGGTGATTGTAGGATTCTGTAGACACGAGTCGTACACATTACTTCTCCAAGTCAAACCAATTGGCGGGAATGGGTTTTCATCCAGTTCTTGAATATTTCAATCTACATATATTAGGTACATGACAATGGTCATCAAGAATGGCGATTGCATAGACATTCTTAAGCGTTCGTTGACAGTATTTGTAATGAAACAAAGAGACATCTCTTGATCTTAAGCGTATGTTTGTGCAGCATCTGTATACCCAGGCTATGTTCAAGGTCCTTCCTTGATGGATAACCAATCAATGGGATTCTGATATCAGTAACAGTATCAATTGAACACCCTATGAGAGCTTGGAGTATTTCAGCCATCAGACTAAGTAAAACATCAGGTAACCATACAATCCTTTGGATGGAAACGAAGTAAAGTTTTGGGGATCATAACTTTCAGATTTCAACTTAGAATGACCATGAACAGACAACTTTTCTAAGAGAATATTCACAAGACTCAAATGGAAAAATTCCTCATCAAACAAAATTATATTAGAGACTTTGCTGTGAAACTCTGCATTGGTTTCTCGTCTCACTTTTGAACCCTCCATACAGTTATGAATCCTCCATCTATCCCACGTGGAATCCTGGTTTGTTTTGTTGAAGCTGATCTCACCAAATTCTTTTGGAGAAAATTCAGAGAAAATGACTCTATTACCGTGCACTAATATTTCCATTTAATATAGAAAAGTTTTGTTTGAACCGAGGTTGTCAGTCCTACCAATTTGAACAATGAATTAGTTCTGAACTAATGAAAGCACACTGTGAATACACTTTACATTGTTCATTCTACTCAGATGACAACTGTTGAGTTGAGTACAAAATTAGGTGATACTCGCTGGCTCTTGTTTCAGATCAGACATGAGATGATACTTCTCACTCAGAGGTCTTTCTAGCCCGGTTCCTCAAGGAAACTACAATAAATTTACTACTAAGCTATTGGTAGGAGATTTCAGGAAACATAACTCTACTGTGAGGAATCCCATGAAATTTTTCAGGAACCCAGATGGAACATGATTGAATCTTCAGAGAAAAAGGAAACTTGTGAGACATTCGAACAATACGCTGATTTCTCACTTGTCTCCAATCTGGAGTAACCAAACGTCCCTTTTTTTCGAATGCTATTTTTTTGAGCCTCTGATGGTAAGTTTAGCGTGAGTTCTGGAAAGAGTTTTTCAACGAGATTCTGTATTATCTCCAACTGGTATCTTTGGATATTACCTTATTTAATTTATGACCTAGTTTAGGTTATAACCTGAAAACATCTGGGATTTCCTGTAAAAAATTTATCTGTGAGTGAGTAAAAGTTCTTCCAATTCGTACAAGTTCCAGAATCTTTCCATCCTTTTGTCTGCAAAAAACTATACTGAATATCATTGAATGTTTTCGAAGTATTTCAGAAAAATGAGACTACAGTAAGAGACCCCGGGCAATCTGCCAAGAATCCAGATGGAATGTACCTATTTAGTAATCAACCTGAGATATTTTAGAAATATTGTCAGAAATCTTTCATGAAAGATTCCAAAAATCTTTCACCAAAGATTCCAGAGATATTTCCAACCACAGACATAGTATTGCCAGGAATCTTTCATGAGATATTTCAGAAATATTTCATGGATGATTCCAGGAATATTCCCGACCGCGGACATAACTATATTCCCGAGAGGTTTCAATGAAATCTTCCAGAGATCTTTCATTGAAAGATTCCTGGAAGATTCCTGGCAATGTTACAGAAACGTTCCAGTGAAATATTTCAATGTAATATTTCTGGAAGATTTCTGCAAGATTCCCTGGAATCTTCCCATGAAAGCTTCCAGGAAGATTCCCAGCCGCGGACATAACTATATTCCAGGAATATTCCAGAGTAATATTTTTGGAATATTCCAATCTTTCAATGTAATATTCCTGGAATATTCCTGAAAGATTCCCATGCTGTGTGGGATTTGGTCGGCACAAATTTTTTTTGTCAGCTATTTGCCAAATTCCATGTTTTTCCGTGAATTCTCATATAACAGGAAATTACGAACAATAGTGTCATTTTTATGCGTGTCAGCAGAAAAATTACTCAGGAATCGCTCCATACCCAACTTGTTGGCCATGTATAGTAGAAACATGATACAGTACTGACCGCATACGTCAGAATTTGAACTCTGCAAAGTCCTAAGATTCCAGCGTATTTTTCTGCAATTTCTCTTGAGGCGATGAATGTGTTCCGATATAGTTGGTGGTAGTCCATAACTATCAAAATACCACGCATCAGCATTTTTGTCTACATACACAGCAACCCAATGGTCATTGAATTTTTTCGTATGGTTCAAAGTATTGAATACAAATGCCGTCGGTTTTGTCCACACCCGTGGTATCCGATCTGCAGGGAACACGCCCACAGTGTGATGGCGAATATGCTCCAAATGGCCCAATATCTGGATGTTGTTCATCGCTAAGCTGTGTTGGCGGCTGGAAAGTGGGCTCCTCCAACGGCTTATTCTTGCGTGACCGTAACCAAACTTTCAGCCTCTGAGTATTGTTTACAGCGCAACTATAGCGAAGATAGCAGCTTTTCACAGCGTGGTGTAAACAATATCTCTCAGACCACGGTAGATTATGGAATGGGGGGCAATCCTTGTCATACTCTAAATTTATGACACGTCGAGCTGTTATTTTATGTAGGGATAGCCATTTCTCCTTGCCTCGCACATATATTCTTCCAACTTTTTTGGTCAAATCACGCAAGATCCTTGATAGAGCTCGATGTGATGTCTCACCTTGCAGATATTCTAGCCCATGATGATGTCGGGTTAGCCAGTCATTCTGCTTTCTTATATCATTAGGTAGGGTGCTGATTAGTGTGTATGGAGTCAGAAGCCAGTGTGCACAGAAAGCATGATCGATCGCTGCGATAGCCACCTCTTTTGGTATAGGTCTGTTATTAGTCGTCTTGAGAAATTGAATATCTACTATAAGATCCATTCCGAGGAATTTTGATCTCCTGCTTATTCAGGATGATGGATAACTACTGACAATATTTTAGTAAGCTGTTCCTTTTAAACTCTTATAAAGAGCCATCTAGTGTTAATTACTAAAAGTCAACTATAATCTGCCGGGCCGCATCTACCTCCAGAATATTATTATACTCAGTATAGATGATGCAATTTATCGTACTGGTTAGAGGTTCATCAAATCTCACATCGATTCTGACACTGCCGTGTTTAACTGAATTCCAATGATCACAATCACTCGCTGATAGGTCAGGCGTTAAATCAAATGCAAATAGACAATACCCGTTTGGATAGTCTTCGCGACTGATCTGGTTTCCTTCATTTGAGAAACGCATGCCATTCCCAGCAAAAAGTGTTTGGTAAGCATCTATGTACAGTTTATCCACTCTGAAATCTGGCTGTAGTGGTTTGGAAGGTACTTGAGACCCATCAACGAATAAACACAGATAATTGATGTTGAAATTCTCAAAATTAAACGGATTGAGATTCCTATCACCATTAAAAGCTTGATTCTGGACAAATCCGAGAATAATTCTTTTTGGTAATTGGCTCATGATGACATTGTCTAGTGATTCACCGTGTATGCCACTATGCATTGTGACTGCCTTCACCTCCACTCTAGTGAGTGGATATTTCGCTATAGTGTGTGATAGAGTTTCAGCATGGTTGATTAGAACCCCTGGATTCACTCGGACGCGTCTTACCAAGAGATTTTCTTCAGCAATATGGATACGCACAAGACCCGACGGATCCATAAGGGGAAAAGTTGAATCCCGTGATCTGGTCAACCGAACACGTACCTCTATTTCATTCAGTAATAATTTGTTCATACAAAATATATCAGAGCGGAGGTTACCAATGAGATCAATAGTTTTCCCATTACCCAGGAGCTTACGGCGATTCACCAAACCTTGGTTCTCATTCGATGTATCATTCATTTCCCCAGATGTGTCATCATACCATAGCACGCTAGTCAAGTGGGATTTTTTGGCAGCAGGTCCATAATTGAGGAGTGTTTCGATGTAAGCTCTATAGGCGTATAAATTATTTGGCGGAAAGACGGGCTTTTGGTTCAAGAAAACATCAACTTGATTGAAAAGTGAATGCCTGAAGTTGTTAACAGGTCCACATCTACCCAGCGCTGAGACTGTAGCGGCGTCATAGTCGTCATTTTCTGGAGCTTGAAGAGATACTTTAAGGCTCAGCAAAGTATGCGCAAGGTCAATGTACTCGTCCCCATTGCCACTCAATACAAATTCTATACTAGAGTCATCTGTCAAAGAACTTATCGGCTTATACTGCACATAGTGAGAACTCTCCAAAGTTGTTTGGGTGGGAGGAATTTCAAAAATATCTAATTCCAATTTCAAGCACTCACTCGATTGCGTGTGCAAAAACGCCATGGCTCACAATTAATCGAAAATATCTCTTTTCTTCTTAATATTCTTCTTCTTACTCTTTGCTTTCTTCTTCTCTTCCTTCTTTTTCTGTTTTCTGGGCTTTCTGGTGACTTGTTTCTTTTTCAATGCCGAGACATTGATCGGGTGAGAGCTACCAAAAGACTGCAGACTTCCATACAACCGCGGATACTTATATCCAGACCCCTCCATGAATTTGTCGAAATTATCTTCGGCTTTCCTCTTGAGATTTTCGCCTGATTCTCGCACACGCTTTCGCAATGATTCTTTTATTGGGATATTCTGAATTGCAACGTGAGATGCAACATTTATACCTGCGCGGGCAGCTTCTCTACCAAGGGCTTTGGCGCTACGCGATAAGTATGGCCTAGCCCGTCTTAGTAGACCAGCCAAAAATCGCCCAATCCCACCCCGGCTACTTTGGACAAGGGGGTTATTGAATGTATGACCAATCCCACCCATGGTATACGTAGATACTGCGCCGTAGTCGTGAGTCTCCATGATGTCTCCTCATTCAATATTCTTGAAATGAAGTGTTGCTGTCAGTGTCCCAAAGTCGAATGGTATCTCCTGTCCCAGTTGGTCTTTTATAGTAATATCAATCGTTTGGAATGAGTTGAAGAGCAGGGGCAAGTACATAGGAGGGGCGAAATTTTTTATCTTAACGCCCCCGTACTCATAACCGTGAGTATCAAGAGGCACCACTCTCAGTAATTTTGATCTTGAACTGCCTGTGTAATAAGGCTCGCATATATCAGCATACAGCATCATGGTGCTTGGTAGACCGTTTGATAAACTAGCTGGAAATTTACCAACTACAGGCGTATCCTTATTCACGAACAAATTTCTTGTGGTGTCAAACCCCAAAATGCTTTGCAATCGTTTTGAGAGTCGAAGCTCGTGATGGAAAGTTGAACAAGCGTTTTCTTCGCAAATTCGATGAATAGAAACGTATTCGCCCCTTTCAACCACAAATTTCAAGTGTCTTCTGAGGTTCTCTAGCTTGTTCATTTCCGTCACCAATGAATCGATATCTTTGTACACTCCTGGGTTAACATAGGAGTTCAAAGCTGTAGATTTTTCGATTCTTATACTCTCGTTAGTTTCGACATCTCCGTGTTTTGATGATGCAATATTCAGCAGAATAGTGCGATCTTCTAGCTCCATGGGCAGATGTTGGAACGTTAGAGGAATCTGGATTTCTGTGAGGGCAACGCCCCACATGCCTTGCAACTGAATCTATTGCGGTAAACGCGTTGTGAAATGTGATGTTTTATTCCCAGGATAGTAGCCTGAGCTACTATCACTGGTTAAGACAATGTGAAAATCCTCCCTCATTGTATTTTCTGTAAATTATCCGCAGGAACCCAACTATTGAATTTTTCGGGGTAGCCTTTCCAGGATACAAAGGGCCCCGACAGAAAGTGCGCGATGTTCTTTTCTCCAATTTTTGCCCTGTGTATAAGCATAGGCACTCGCTTTTTTCCCGTTCTTTCTCCGTGAAAGTAGCGCCATTGCGCGCCCGTGGTGGCCACTGCAACTACAGCGCCTATTCTTATACCCGGAGAAAAAAAATGGAAAAAAGAGCATCGCGCACTTTCTGTCGAGGCCCAAAGTATTCCTTCTTTCGACCTTTTCCACGGGATTTCAAGACGTTGTCGATTTCGAAAACGCCGCTGTTCAAATCCATACGCTTTCTGCCCAGCTCTTCTTCATAGAAGGAACCATCGATTTCTTCGTCGTCCAAATCATGCAAAACGTAAACACACGGTGTGCGTGTCTCTGAGATCCGGACAATCTTAAATAATTCGGTGGTCCAACCGCCGGAATATGCTTTAGCAAAGGGACCTGAGCGTCGACTAACACGCACCAAATCACCCACGCTATATTTAGGCTGTTTGTAGGGGGCGCTACCGTAGAATTTCTTCATATTCTCCCGGGCTTCTGTAGCATTGTACAGAGTGACAGATGCCGGGGTCATTTTTATTGCTGAATGTTTGGTATTGTTATAAGATTTAGCGATACTCTGAAGGATATCGATATACCGCCGCGTATTTCTATGCGTGAAATATCTATAAATCCGTTCTTTGAATGTTCTAATTGCTCTCTCAGCTACACAGGCCTTCTGAACATCATGTTTCGTTTTTTTGAAGAGTATTCCCTCCTTTTTCAAGAAATTTTGCATCTCTCTCCCGAGGAACTCTTTGCCACGATCGGTTTGGAAGTATACAGGAACCCGTCCGTGGCTTCTATCTAATATTCGTTCAAGAGCTGCTGCAACACTTTTCGAAAGTTTATCCGAGAGTAGCTCAAGCCACACAAATTTACTCAAAACATCTATCACAATCAACACATAAGCACAGCCATCATTGTAAGATCTGAGGGAGCGCATAGCCATCAAATCAGCCTCCCAAACATCATCGATATTCCGTATGTTATAGGTTCGCCGCTTGAATTTTCGGCGTACTGGCTTGTGCAGATTATAGGCGTCTTGGCTTTCGAGCCACTCTTGGATTTTGACGAGGATATTGCCTCAGTGAATGTTGTATTTTATGGGCTCCAGCGTATGCAGAGGGATGTGGTAGCCCATAATATGTGTCATTCAATGCATCATTCATTTTGATTCTTGTTTTTTCTTGATTTCTTACCACTTACTGAATTTTTCAAACTACCCTTTTCTTTGATCTGAGTCTTCTTCTCTTCCTTTCCACCTTTAATAGCTCTTGTAATACGTGAAAATAATTCTTCGAAAATAATCTTACTAACCATGCAATATGCAGTCATGAGCGCCACAGTTCTCTCTTCAGGGTCAACCTGACTACCCAGCATTCGTGAAAAAGCTCGTTCGGCTAAATTACGATCGGCTTTACGGCGATCAGCATTTTTGTCGGCGTACGCGATATCATGCTCCGGCACGCTTCATCAAGAGGTGACACACCAACTTCTCCACGAGCAAGACGCTCAGTCAGTTTGGTACCTGGTCCACAGAAAGGATAACCTGGCACGTTCATTTCAAACGGCAGCAGATCAATAAGCGCATCGAGGACACTGTGATCTGGAGGGGCTACTTCTCCTCCTTCAGAACCAGTCGCTTCCATGTTGAGACGCCTGATTTAGCTTTCTTGTTCCTCGGAGTTTCTATGATTCCCTCTTCTTCGAATTCTTCCCCTCGTTTCTTTTTTTTGCTTATAACGCTCCCGACTACTGCCTCTCTCTCCTTTCGGTATTCGGTCAAATTTGGTGTAGCTACCTCACGCGGTGTATCCAAGAACTCGGATGGTTGAGAATTTGGAATCTCCTCTTCTTCAGACGATGACTGTCCGACTGCCTCACTCCAGACTCGTTTATTTCCAATATACTCTCGTGGGATCGATACTCTACGGAGAACTGCTGCAAACTGAAGATGACCAGGAGGTGGACTCTGGTTTTTACGATTTCTCAAACAGTCATGCACCAGATCAAGAATATTACCACCGCGTATGTGGATGCCATCTATTGTTACAGCACCACTTGAATCCCAACTTATATTATCAGCAGCTCTCAGCCGCTTGAGAAGATACCTAGCCTTTGATCGGAATTTGGACGGGACGGTTTCAACGATAGATTGATCAACATCATGATCGGGATCATGAGTTACAGGAAACTCTTTCGTCGTTAAAGTTTCAATATCGGCACTCGAACTTCGATTCACGCGCGCACTATCCAGATCTTTCAGATTCAAATATCGCTGTAAAACTTGATTAAACTGACCCCATTTCTCTCGCTCGTCTCGAAACATGGATGAATTTAGTATGTCACTCATCTCTCGGTCCAATCGCGTCATTGGGGTACCAGGCGTTTGCACAGTGTGGGCACGACCTGTTTCCGTGGCCGATCGTGATTGGAGAAAGTCAAATTTTTCTTTTGGTATCAAACCATCTTCCTAGCGTGCTCCATCGTGTAATTGACTCCCGGGACTACTCAGGACAGTGCGCACGAGTGGTGCCAGAAGAGAAGACAATAATTCAGGGTTCTCTACGATTAACTTTTTTTTAATCTTGAGAGATCCTGATGGCTGAGACAATTTCCTCAGCAGAATAATATGTTTCCGCAGACGTGCTTTTTGAATACTGGTGAGTGGCGCGTTACCAAGGCAAACGTTCAAAGCGCACTCGCAAACGTATCGTATGAGTTTATTGTCAGAGTTGCGCAACACAGCTTTCCGCTGCTGACTATTCAAAAGATATATAGCGCGTAGTATGGTGGCGTTCTTCAAATCGATGAAGCGACGACTTGCTGAATCGATCATTCCAACGTGACTGGTGCGTTATTCGATGTGTCAGCGCCTTTCATTATTTTTCGTGGAATATGGACTATTGGATATCCCTCGTCCGGAAAAATATTCGTGCTGAATCGACAATTATCAGGTGTGCTCTGCTTAAGATCCAAAACTAGGTATCCGTATGGCCGCGAGGTGGCATCCCAATAAGCTTCCTGTAGGAATTTAGAGTTCTCGGGCGTCACCTGTCGCGCCAGATGTTGGATCTGCGCTCTATCTCGTAGGTTTCTAAAAATTACCATGTACTGAGCATTCAAAGAGATATTACGCTGGCCTTTTCCCTGATGAAAAATATTCTGCGTGATGAATATTATGCTCAGATTGGTATGATGACTAGCACGGGTGAACAGATTCGATAGAGACCCAGATGAAGAAGACTCGAGCATCAAATCGTCCACAATCAAAAGTTTGGGTCTCGGATCACACG
Source organism: Eretmocerus hayati (assembly GCA_029851415.1). Taxonomy (NCBI): domain Eukaryota; kingdom Metazoa; phylum Arthropoda; class Insecta; order Hymenoptera; family Aphelinidae; genus Eretmocerus; species Eretmocerus hayati. Next base: position 70,290,293 of record CM056742.1, on the reverse strand, counting down.
CGTAGTTACTAATTTCCAGCAACCCTTCATAAAATTCAACGGCTTCACCGTACTGTTTATATCCCTCCTGCCACTGTGAGTAGTGTACAATAATACGCGAAGATTGAGTGTCACTGAGCGTATCGATATTTGACAAGAACTTCCTGCAAAATTCGCTTCTACCGCAACCCGTCGTTCCACCAATGAGCGATGTCCATGGATGCGACCACTTTACCGCCATGTCTTTGACTGGTTTCGAAAAACTCTCGCAATTGTATCTTATTCCTCTCAGTAAGCTTGTGTAACCGCGGCGGTGGGGGCCCCGGCGCGCGCGGGCCGCTGATCAGTTCGCTCAGTGCTGTAAGCGCGTATGGGCGCGTCTGATTCGCTCTCGGCGCGCGGCATGAGCTGATTCGCGATCGCGAGTACGAGCTGATTTGCGATCGCGAGTGCAAGCCGACTCGCGATCGCTAGTATTAGCTAACCCGCGGCCGTGTTTACGAGCTGTTTTTACCATCAGCAATTCCTGATGCTCCAGTACAAAGATTCTGAGGATTATGGGAGAATGCAGAAAAAAAGGATGGTATGATAAATTATATTTATTGACAGTTCTTGTAACAATAAGGATAACTCAGCCGATCCGATACAAATCTTCTCTTGGTATAAACGGGTCTACATTTTTTTTGCTCTTCTTCCGTTATAACATCATGAAATTGAGTTCTCCTAATTACCGATGATGACAAAACTATCTCATCTCTCTGCCCCTGAATCATGTTTTTTAAGGATTCATAAGTTATTAGTTGGGCATTTTTATAATTCAATCTGATGCCTTTGATTTTACAAATATGACCTGTTTTACCATCAGGTGTGACATATTTATACATATAAAATTTTGGCCCGCAAAAAATAAAATGTGTTATATATATACCAACACCGTAACATGATAACTCATCGGTGAGATCACCCAACATTGATCCCACAGGTAGATCAGCACCATCTTGCGAGACATAGAAGGCAGAATCAGTGTCTCCGTAGATTACCCTAGGACCTAACGCATGTAAATACCCAAAAAGTTTCAGCCTGGCCTGAGCTGTCGTGAAAGCAGCCACTACAACATTCGTTGAGGGCGATGGGGCTACAGCCTCAGCCGTATAAAACCAATTCACGTATAACGCGTCATCATTCACCGGTACAATACCATTCACAATAACTTCAGAGCTGGTTAGTAACTTTGTCAATTGGCTAGGGTCTTTGACGACTTCCGTCTGACTCATGTTGTCTCTTTGACCAAATTTACCCCATTGGTAATTCAATTGGCTCTTAGCGGTAGATCTCAAACCCGGATTGAGAGGAACTGACCCCATGTCAAGGGTGATCCCCTCTTTTTCTCTGAGATTATCTAGATAAGCTTGTTTCTCTTCAATTGTTATACATTCGGGGGGAAATCCTGAAGCTTGCGCTTTGAGCGCTTAAAAAGCGTTTATGTAATCTGCGAAGAGGCCACCTTCTCCCGTGGATGGGTCGTACTGCGTCGTTTCGTATTTCCAAATTTCATCAATTGACAAAATTTTGTAACCATGCTCAACAGCTACTTTCAACTCTTCCGACACCCAAGTACCACTCAGGGAACGATCATTGGGGTCTTCGTGTGGACAATCACTCTGAACAGGATCCATAGCGCAACTTTTACACAACGGAAAAATTAGTTTTCCGAACAACTTTACAGGTAACACAGGGTAAAATAAATTTCTCGGTGGCAAAACGGTGCACATTATGAGACCATTAACGCTTGAAATATCATGATCAGATCCTACAAGTTCTTGACACTCATCAGGCCCTATATAGATTTTTGGGTGCCCAATAGGGAATTTACCAGTTTTGCAGATATATGGGTAAAGTGAACAAACGTCCACGTTCTTTATTTTCTCCATCTCGGAGCATTCATAAATTTTCACAGAATTACCTGTTCTACGGCCGTAAAAAGCGTCACGGGGGTTCAATGGTTTTCGATGAATGAAGATTTCTGAATTTTCATGGATAAAACGAGACATTCTTTCGTCTCTCTTTAGTAAAAAGTTGAAATCACATCCCCACATCTCAATAAGGTGGTAATGACTTTGAATAATTTTCAAAGAAACAGCTTTAGTATTCTCAAACCGCACATCCATCGATTCACCACTGACCAACTTCTTGTCTCTATTAATACAGTCTGATTCATTAAGTGTGTACATGCCATGACCGGGATGTGGGAAAAAATTTGTATTTTTAAACGAGTTATTTGTAAAAATTCGTAATAGCTGTCAGAATTTGTAACTTTTGATAGAAATATGATTCATAATCATTACATTTGAAATTTTTGAAAGCGGGTGCCAACTTCACATGCGTAATGTTTCACCTTCCAACCATTACATAAAAAACACGTGTTTATTATGTAATGATTATTGTTTCGCCATGGAGGTTATGTGTTTAATTCGCGCGTAGGGTTGTGATTTGTGCAATTTCTTCACATATAGTGATTCTCGTTCTGTTTTTTGGCTCTCTCTTCTCTTAATCTGCCCGCGGAGCCCCGCGAGAAGGAGAGTGTAATAACGTCATCTCACAGAACAGGGGGTCATAACAATGTCTTACGCACACAAAAGCACAACTTCCACACCGATACGGGTGCCTCTACATACGTGTGGAAGTTGTGCGTTAGTAGTGGAAAGTCGTGAGAGCGGGTAGAGGGCTGTATACTGAGCAGCGAAGGGGTTACTGATACTCATTTTTTGCTGTTTTTTGAGATAATAGTTTGATTTCGTGACAGCAAATTTTTGATCAACATTCCCATTCAAATGCATATTTTCTTCACCAAATGGCCTTGTATCTAAAAAATGGTTAGACCATTTTCTTCCTCTCGCCGAGATCTATCGATTGGAGATAATACTTTTTCTCCAGGAAGTATCCCAAACTTGAGATTAGACTAATCTTTGAGGCCCTTTGTCCGTGTGTGTGTGTTGTTTTGTTTCCTCGACGCTTTCTCTTTTATACTCGATCTGGACAACTTTTGCTCTTCTACGAGTTGTAGAGTATCCCTCAGGGGAGAGCCCAGTGATTTGGCATCTCTTCCCTCCCAGTGTCAAACAATATAGAGGCTTTTTGAGCAAAAATTGCTTGAATCTCTGCTTTAAAATCCAATTGTGAGAATTCAATCTAATGGGATTTAATTATTTAATTTGTATTTAAGTTTGGAAATTCAAAAATTTGAATTTAATAAGTTGATTTTCCTGTTCGTTCTAACGCACTTAGAATTGTTGTTCATTAGCATGGAAGTCTAGACCACTCGCTTGACACTACGCCCACGCGTTGCGTGCATAAGATGCGAGTGATCTGCTTTTTTAGAAAATCTACAGACCGATCCACCGAATTCTGTGAGACCACATGCATGTCCGGTTGGAATTTCAAATTTTGACCGAGGATTGTTTTTCACAATTTCGATGTAATTTTTCGATCGAAACAAAAGGGGGTTTCCGTTGTTTCTCGAAATAATCGATATTTCTCGAGTTGCGAGGCATTTCGACGAGAAAATTGAGAATTTTGGCAGGAAAAAATGTATCGGCTTGTCTATACGACCGGATTCGCGTACGCGAAAAGAGAATTCTGGTGGACGACGCATGTGACGTCTTCGCCGAAAAAATCCCTAGGAAATCCATCGCGTATGCGAAAGACCGCGGGCCCTGGGCCCAACCTTCGCGTACGCGAAAGGGCCCATTCTTTGCGTACGCGAAAATTTTCGGAATGTCGCCTCGCAAAAATCTTCGCGTACGCGATCCGGAAAATTTTTCGCGTACGCGAAAGAAAAATTTTCCGGTTCGCGCACGCGAAAATTTTGCGGGGCGACTTTCCGAAAATTTTCGCGTACGCGAAGAACGGACCCTTTCGCGTACGCGAAAAATTTTCCGGTTCGCGCACGCGAAGACTTTTGCGAGGCGACTTTCCCAAATTTTTCGCGTACGCGAAGAACGGACCCTTTCGCGTACGCGAAAAATTTTCCGGTTCGCGCACGCGAAGACTTTTGCGAGGGGACTTTCCCAAATTTTCCGCGTACGCGAAAGGGCCATGGTTTCGCGTGCGCGAAGACTTTGCAAGGTGTCGGTCCGAATATGGAGAACAGGCATATTTTCGCGTACGCGAAGAAAGAAGCCTTCGCGTACGCGAAGAATTTCTGATCTCGCACGCGCGACAAAAGCGTGGAATTGATTCTCGCTTCAATACGAACTACGAGGGGGAAGGAAGCCCATTCTTCGCGGACGCGAAGACTTTGCGAGGTGCGCATCCACAAATTCGACGCGCTATCGCACGCCACAGAACTGAAATTTATTGCTGCAAACCCAACCATCCGATGGATTCGATTCGTTCTCATAATCCACGACTGTGCTGCAAAGAATAAATTCAATCCATCGATGGTTGGGTTTGCAGGAATGAATTTTGGTCCCGTGGCGTGCGATAGCGCGTCGTGGCGTGAAATCCTGGCGTAGTGCTTTGTCTGTCATCACCCTTAATTAAGAGCTCAAAAAGCACACCAGATGCAATCACATTTCGAGTTCCTCGAATTTTGTGCTATCCATAGTATGCGGTGGACAGGGAGCGACGAAGGGTTAGGAAAAATGTCAACAAAAACTGCTCACAAGTTGTTCTCCATCTTGGAGCCGAGATTATGAATTCATTTTGACTGAAAAGACGAGAGTGAATGACATACAAATTTCGCGCACGCGAAATCGTATCCCCTTCGCGTACGCGAAATTATTTGGGAAAGTGACTCGTTAAGGCTTAGCGTACGCAAAATTGTGCTCCCTTCACGTACCTGACAATTGAGTAGCTCGCCTTTCTTGTTCGCGTACGCGAATGTGGTCTACACAGATCTGCTGGTCACTCGCCCACGCCAAATTAGTTCGTATTGGAGCTCTGCAAAGCCTTCGTGTACGCGAAAATTTTTGGACGCGCACCTCGCAAAGTCTTCGCGTAGGCAAAGAATGAGCTCCCTTCGCCCTCGTAGTTCGTATTGAAGCGAGATTCAATTCCACGCCACTTTCGTTTATGCAAAATCAGGAATTCTTTGCGTACGCGAAGGCTTCTTCCTTCGCGTACACGAAAATGTGCTTGTTCTCCATATTCAGACTGACACCTTGCAAAGTCTTCGCGTACGCGAAGATGGGCTCCCTTCGCGCACGCGAAAATTTTCGGAAAGTCGCCCCGCAAAAATTTTCCGGTTCGCGTACGCGAAGATTTTTGCGAGGCGACTCTCCGAAAATTTTCCCGTACGCGAAGAATGGGCCCTTTCGCGTACGCGAAGGCTGGGCCCAGGGCCCGCGGTCTTTCGCGTACGCGACGGATTTCCTAGGGATTTTTTCGGCGAAGACGTCACATGCGTCGTCCACCAGAACTCTCTTTTCGCGTACGCGAGTCCGGCCGTATAGACAAGCCGAAAATGTATATCGTCTGACAGGAATCGATGGACCGGCCTGCAGATTTTTCCTGGTGTGCTTTCTGTGGTTTTGAACGCAATGTCGTATGGGTTCGGTGATCTGGCCAATTGTACGCGAACCCGGAAATACATATGGATGACGTATTATTTTTCCGAAAAAGTGACTAAGCCATCTTTTTCAGATCGAAAAAATACTCATAAATCAGAATCTCCAACCCACCATGATTTTTCAGACCAGACTTGAAAGTTTGGGGTGCACCTCCCCTTGAATGTGTGACTACCAAACCATGATCATTTGCGTACGCTACCCAAGTGAATGGTATTCGCGTATTCGCGTACGCAAATACGCAGAATAATGGTCTCGTCCTGAACATTTTACGTGACCAATCAACCATGGATATTCGCGTATGCCACTGGGGGTGCAGATTAACGCGCGCAAATGCATGGATAGATACAAGGACATTTGGTGAAGAAAATATGCAAGTGAATGGGAATGTTGATCAAAAATTTGCTGTCACGAAATCAAACTATTATCTTAAAAAACAGCAAAAAATGAGTATCAGTAACCCTTTCGCTGCTCAGTATACAGCCCTCTACCCGCTCTCACGACTTTCCACTACTAACGCACAACTTCCACACGTATGTAGAGGCACCCGTATCGGTGTGGAAGTTGGGCTTTTGTGTGCGTAAGACATTGTTATGACCCCCTGTTCTGTGAGATGACGTTATTACACTCTCCTTCTCGCGGGGCTCCGCGGGCAGATTAAGAGAAGAGAGAGCCAAAAAACAGAACGAGAATCACTATATGTGAAGAAATTGCACAAATCACAACCCTACGCGCGAATTAAACACATAACCTCCATGGCGAAACAATAATCATTACATAATAAACACGTGTTTTTTATGTAATGGTTGGAAGGTGAAACATTACGCATGTGAAGTTGGCACCCGCTTTCAAAAATTTCAAATGTAATGATTATGAATCATATTTCTATCAAAAGTTACAAATTCTGACAGCTATTACGAATTTTTACAAATAACTCGTTTAAAAATACAAATTTTTTCCCACATCCCGGTCATGGCATGTACACACTTAATGAATCAGACTGTATGATGACATCGCGGACATCCATGCCAAAAACATCCATGAAATTGCAACACTATACCCTTGTGATTTTTTTCTGAATTTGGCGGAACGTAACCATCTACAAGCATACCCTCTTCAAGTCTTTTTTCATGACCACGTGCAGAGTGAAAAACTTCACGGTTCAAAACAATTTTCTCCATGTATAAGAGCCATTGTAGAGCTTTCACCGATTGGTTTGCCGTTTTTCTGTAACCACCCGGAGGTATGACGCCAATTTGATTCTTCTTCAAAAAATTTTTCCTATATACCAGCAAACAGGCGGAAGAAATTGTTGCGCATTCCAGAAAAGGGTCTACATCGTACTCTGAAAATAATCTACGGAACGCTAGGCATGCTAAACGCAGAATTTTGACATCCTGCTTACAATAGTTTCTCAACTCTTCACGAAAAATAAAAACGTATTCGGCCTCTTTTCGCTCGTTGCACCAAGTTTCGAACTTTTGCTTGTCTGCGACTGACATGGTCTCTGGGGAATAATCCTCTATGGGAGGCATCTCGCCCTCGTAACCTTGATTACCAGGTGTATTGAATAAATGTGGAAACATGCCTTCTTGTTCTGGAAACCCGTAAGCTTTGGGCAAAGCACTCAGTGGCATATGGAAATAGTTCATACTATCAATGAATTTGACATTATCGAGAGTTAATGAAATTATTTCCGTACCGTTCAGAATCAATGATGGCTTGGTGCGCTCGCCGTATTTTTCCACAATGTATTTGAGAATAAACGGCCCGTCAAAATTACCAGAGTTATGAGCAAGAGCAATTATCTTCTTAAACCCCTTGCGCTGTGCAAAAGCCAAGTCTACAAGCTCTGCAACAGGATCACGCTCAAAGACGTATTCTCTCAGACCACATTTCGAACAAAACTCTAAATCGTCAGACTCATTGATGCAGGAGTCGCATATCTGTTGTACAACGCACAAATTCGGTACATGGATTTTCTTCTTCTCGTCACCCGGACTGTTTCGACTTGTTGTGTCTCAAAATCGTAAAAGAGATACAAAGATTTCGATTTTACACTTACATCTTTGGATATTGGCTGAATATGGCAAAAATGACCAATCGGCAAACGCTCTTTACAAGTTGAGCAATATGAGAAGCCACATCTGTGTGCCTCCCCCCTCTTCTGCATGCGAACAGTCTTACAACAAAGGCGGCAAATTTTCAATCTCTCACACACGGTTATATCCTTACTAAAAAAACCCGTTTTCAAATGATTGCTAAAACATCTGTTCCCGTAAAAGTACCGAGAACAAGCAGGGCAAAAAACTTCTTCATCTTCCATACTGCAGCACGGTTGCTGCATGCATTTGTGACATCTATTTGAACATCTGTGATCAGATTTACGTTTAAAACTTTCATTACAGGGTATACAATACCCGCCACTCCCAGCGGCACCGGTTAAATTCAAAATTGGTTGATAATGATTATCTGTTTCATAATATAAAATTTCAAGTGACAAAGGCCTAACAGTGTGAATACGATTCTGTACACTGGCGGCAAGAAGTGCGAATATCCGCGTGAAAGAGAGAGAGAGAGCCAAATTCATGGAATCTAACTCACCAATGGCATCCGTCGATTTATTGGTGTGTGCATCACTACTCGCTTCCATCAATACCAAAGGGCGTGTAGTATCACTGTCTGTCCGCATACTTGGACTCAATCCTGATGTTGATGATTGGTTGTTATCGAAGAGCTCAGCATCTGTAGTGCGGTCCAATATAGAGGAGAGTGGCTCACCTGTTTCATTGTCTAAATCATAAAGTCTTTGGTCAAAAGAAATAGGTGGTTGAAAGACAGAAAAAGGCAAAGTGCGATTGCATTCGCATGCTGGGATGCGTCACGTTGTAATTCACAGTAAGAGAGAGAAAAGATGATTCATTCATCTTTGCTTTGTAGAGTTTAAAAAACCGCACTCGAGGTCATGCTAAGTATAAGCTGAAATACGCGATTTAAACGCGGTCGAGTTGCGCTGATGACCGAGAGATTGTAGATTAAAGATTGGTTTTATTTATGGTACCTTGGGGTATAACCCTATCTCGCACAAATAGCATGGTACATGAATCAATAATAAAAATAATAATTGTTCGTAAAGTTACTTTAAAGTATGTTGAAAATCAAATATAAGTAGAAGAAGGAGAATTATAACTATAATATATTTACATAGTTTCATAATTATATATAGAGGAAGAAGATAGCTATTCTTGAGTTGAAAGATTGGGTTGAAAAGTTGGAAATTGATATTGATTGTATAACAACTCATAAACTAGTCTTGATCTAGATTTGTGATGTAGTGATCTCATTGAGGTGATAGTAGTAAATTTGATGATACATTGATTAGATAATCGCGAGAACCTATTAATTGTGGTGATCTGATTATTGTGAATAGATAGAGTACTGATTTGAAGTGAGAAATTAATTCAGATGTTTAAGTTCTCACGGATAATTCTATCCTGCCAATTCTTCTTGTCTCTTTCAAATAAGGTGTTGAATAAGTCGACTTTAAAAGAATCAAGTGCATCAGGTAAGTATGAGAAAGGAGGTAGAGAATTGAGGAGAGAAGAAGCTTGATGCAGGAATGAGTTTTGATAACAAGTCGTGCGTGGAGTTGGTACAAGAAGGTGGTCCGTCGCGTTTCTTGCGGATCGTCTGATGTTTGGATTGTCATTGAGGAGAGTAAAGTTACGGGCAAGATTTGAAGGCTTGCGAGTAGCAATGATCTTGAAGGCCAGAGAACCAATGAAAAATTCTCTGCGACGTTTGACGGTGAGCCAACCAAGTGATAGTCGATATGGTGTGACATGTCCACGGGGCGGGATATTTTGGAAGACAAATCTAACGCAGGCATTCAAAGTTCTTTAAAATCTTGTGTCTCGAGTAGGGTCGATGTCGTGATACAATACACAAGCATAATCCAGAGTTGGAAGAATGAGCGATTCAACGAGGCTTTTGCGAAGCTCAAAAGATAATGAGTGGCGATGGAATTTGAGCGAGTGGAGTGATCTATGAATTTTCGCGGTAAGCATGTCCAAATGAGAGCCCCAAGTGAGAGTAGACGAGATGATGAGTCCAAGATTGCGGGCTTCATTCACATAAGGAATCTCTACACCGTCAATTTTGATTTTTGGAAGAGTAGAGAAGTCAATCGCGGATATAAATTTGTTGCTGCCAATAATCATCGCCTTTGTTTTCTCGAGATTTAGTTTGAGAGCATTCTCTGTTGCGTAGTGTTTTACAGCTTTTGCATCGTGAGTGGCAGATAGTATGCCGTTCATAAGCTCATTAGGGTAGCAGAGGAGGTAAACTTGTGTGTCATCAGCGTAGATGATATTTTATTTTATTTTTATTTTATTTTAAACAATATACGGGCTAGAAGCCCTTTACAAAGTTTCACTCATACAAATGTGAGAAGCGCTATCAGAATATGTATATAAATATAGAGTTAAATGTTGGCCATAAGCAAATTATGTATTGAGACACTACTAATAGTTAATAATAATTGCACAACTCATGCATTGCAGCGAGTTTGAAATGACTATATATATCGAGAGATCTAACATTAGATGGTAAAGTGTTCCATGTGCGTCTTAGTCTAGACGCCACTGAATTATAACCGAGGTTACCTCTAAAATTGTCGACCAATAACGGTCTCGGGTCTCTGACTTGATATGGGTTATTTCTGACATGGAAAAGCGACGCAACGAAGGAACAATTTACTTTGCCATTTAAGGTATTCCAAACAAAGGCCGCATCCTTGAAATTATGCAGTGATTTGACAGTACTGAGGTGATATTTCATGGAGATTTCACTAAAGTCATGATCAAATCTGTGCATTGGGGATCCAGTTCTCCCAGCCAGGATTCTCAAAAATCTCCGTTGCACAGATTCTATTTCATGAATTTTGTATTCAATATGGGGAGTCCAAATGATAGATGCGTATGTTAAAGATGGCACTACCAAGCTTTTATAAAGATGAAGAAGAGATCTTGGGTTGCGGAAATCTCTCGTGTTGCGACTTATAAAACCTAGGTTTTTGAATGCTTTAGAGACAGCTTCATTGATATGCATACTGAAGTCGAGCTTGTGATCAAAGATTACTCCAAGATCGCTGAAATTCGTGACTTTTTCAATGGATTGAGTAGATATAGAATAATCAAAATGCGATGGGAAGAGATTACGGCTGATTGACATACATTTACACTTTTTCACATTCAGATCAAGACCATTAAGTTTAGCCCAGTTTACAATATTAGAGAGGTCATCCTGCAAGATATTACAATCTGCCAATGTACTGATTTTTCTGAAAAGTTTGATGTCATCAGCATACAGAAGACATTCAGAACTTGATACCACATGAGATATGTCATTGATGAAAATATTGAAAAGGAGTGGACCAAGGTGTGATCCTTGAGGGACGCCTGATGTCACTTTTATCGGGTCAGATAGATAGCCATTCATCCGCACAATCTGATACCTGTCAGCGAGAAATGATTTGATCCAATTGACCAATTTAGATGGAACACCGAAATTATGCAATTTACATAGCAAGAGCTGATGGTCAACACTATCAAAAGCTTTAGAGAAATCGAGGTACACTACGTCTGTCTGTAGGTGACAATCTAAATTATTCATGGCGAAATCATAAAAATTTAAAAGATTAGTTATCGTTGATCTACCTCGCATGAAACCGTGTTGATTTACTATCAAGCGGTCGAAAACAGCTGAGTACAACTTATCGGAGATGATTGAGTCGAAAATCTTAGCGATACTATCCGGAGTAGAAATAGGACGATAATTTGTTGCACTCGATTTCGTGCCATTTTTATGAATGGGAGTGACAAAGGATGTCTTCCATAAGGACGGGAACGTGTTCGTCTCAATAGATTTGTTAAAGAGATATACTAGAGGAGCTATCAAATTATCTGAACATTTCTTCAAAAAATGCAAAGGTAAGCCATCTGGGCCAGTTGAGTAAGTGTCCTTCATTCGCTTGATAGCACTGTCGATATCCTTATCAGTTATACGTAAATCAATCTCAATATCATCACAATCGATAAGATCACAAGTCAAGTTAGATTTCTTGTAGACTGAGCCAAAGTATTCCGAAAAAATATTTACAATTTCCTTCCCAGATGTTCCAATTCTGTCATTCCAAGTAATATTATTAGGTGATTGATTCGACTTTTTCATTCTATTGATATACGACCAGAAAGATTTAGATCCATTATGTAAATTTCCCTCTACTCTGTCAATGTAATCACGATAGCATATTCTAGATAATCTAATACTTTTGGCACGAAGACGCTTAAACTCTATGTAATCTTTATCGTCTCTATGACTTTTCCATTTTAAATGACAAATCTTTTTCTCAATGATTAATGAGATCAGCTCAGATGAGTACCACCGTGGATAGCTATCGTTTTTAGTAGAATGGAACTTTTTAAGAGGTGTAAACTCCGAGATAGGTATGCTGATTTTGTCGTAGAATTCACGTAAGTTTACATTGATATCATTATTATTCGAAAAAGTGGACTCCCAATCAATATCAGCAAGGTGCGTAGATATTCCATCATAATTAGCATGGGCAAAGTCATACAATTTAGAGGGCCCGAAGGTACTTGTAGAAAATCTATTTAGATCAATTTCAAATTCAAAAATATAAGGAATATGATAATTATCAATCTGAACAAGGGTATCCGTAGCAGGGTAGGCTACTACATTATTCAAATTACTAAACAATAAGTCCAGCGTATAAGATTTGTTGACAGGAACTGGAAAACTTTGCTTCATGTCCATGAAAGAGTAACCATTTTTAATTACATCCGCACTTGCAGTAACTCTGCTCACTATGTTCTCACTGGTGTCATACTTCAAGATTGGAGAGTTGCGCCAATGCAGACCAGGCAAATTAAAGTCGCCAGCTACAATAAAGCTGATATGCTTGCTGAATTTGAGACACCGATGCACATCGTTGATAAAAAGGATGAAGAGAAGTGGGCCCAATACACTCCCTTGAGGAACACCAGCAAGCGTATCAAGCCATAACGAAGTCAATTTGTTTTCGTCAACAACAGCCTGTTTCCTGTTTTTCAGATAGGAGCTGAGAAGTTGAATGGCAGGATCATCGAGGTTGAAGAGAATCTTCAGTTTTTGTAGTAACAGATCATGAGGAACCATATCGAAGGCCTTTGAAAAATCAAATAAAATAAGTATTGTGATTTTCCGGTCATCAATTGCTTTTCTGATATCTTTAGTTAAGCTTAGTAGAGCCGTAGTCGTGTTGTTAACTTTACGAAAACCAGATTGCATTGGGTCAAGGAGAGTATGTGTTTCTACATGAGAGCTTAGTTGGTTGAAGAGTATGCGTTCAAAGACTTTGGAGATCTCACATAATTTCGCTATTGGTCGAGTATCCGATGGAGATTGAGGATTTGATTTTTTGAGTGAAGGCACAAGAAGAGTTTTTTTCCAGTGAGAAGGGAAGTGAGATGACTCAATAGCATTATTGAAGAGATCTGTGAAACTCTGGGCAATGGCAGGGATTGACATTTTGAGCATATCGACGGGGATGCCGTCATGTCCTATTGATTTAGATTTGAGATTATTGATGATTTTGATGACCGAATCGACTGAGACCTTTGAGAAAGTGAATTTAGGGACAGTTGAGGTGAGAAACTGTGAGGGAGATATGGTGTATGTTGGGGTATTTTCAGTACGGGAAAGGCTAGCATAGTGAATGTTGAGTTGTTCGAGGGTAAAAAATTGAAAGGGAGATTTGGGGCGTGAAGAAGTGATTCCGAGCTTACGAATTTCATCCCATTTGCCTTTGAGATCTCGAGCGGTGCGGATTTTGTTAGCGATGAAATGATTTTTAGCTGAACAGATTTTATTTGAAACCGTGTTCCTCAAAAGTCGATACTTGTGATAATGATCTAGTGATCGATAACGATTTGCAAGCTTGTAAGTCTTGTCTCTCTCACGCATGAGCTGTCTAATTTCTGTTGTGATCCAGGGCTTGCGTTCCGATTTGAGGGTAATTTCACGGAAAGGTGCAAAAACATCAAATGTATCTAGTAGGATGCATGATAGCATGTGAGTCTGAGATTCTATATTTTGAGGCGAGGGTGAAAAAAGAGCAAAGCTGGCTGGATCAGCAGCATTAGTATTCAGACTGTCTGTTAATGCATCATTCAATTCTGTCAAGTTGACTTTTTTCAGATTTCTGGAAATGATAGTTTTCTTGATTTTAGGGGGTTTGTGAAATTTAAATTGAATTTCAATAAGATCATGGCCTGCAATGAAAGGAGATGAAGTCTTACCGTAGTGATCAACCAGAGTTAGGTCATTGACAATAAAAAGGTCAAGCCACGTATGTGATGGTGGGTCACGCCAGATTTCATGGTGGGTTGGGTCAGAAGGGACACATTGGAGAGAATACTTCATTATAAGAGAGCGAAGATAGGTGGCTTCTGGTTTCCCAGAAGCAAGGTCAGCATTGAAATCACCAGTGACGATGATATTATTATATGACGGTGCTAGGTTGGACAGAATTTCGAAAAAAGCTATTGGGTAGGCTGCCTTGGGTCGACGGTAGACTACCGCAAAGAGAATTCTGTTGGATGAGTGTGATATTTCTGAGATGAGAAATTCTGGAGTATTATCAAATGAGGGGTCAGAAATATTGAGGATTTTTACTTTGAGATTGTTATGCGAATAAAATCCTACACCACCACCATCTGGTCCTAGTCTATCATTGCGGTGAAAAGTATAGCCATCAATGTTGATGATGTCAGTGATGATGTGAGGTTTCAGAAAAGTTTCGGATATTGCAAATATATCAGGAGTATTTTCTGAAATGTAGGACTCAACTAGTGCGAGATGATTTGGAGTTGCAAGCCTGTTCACATTCATGTGTGATATTTTGATGTGAGATTCACTGTTTAGACTAGGTTTATGAGTTAGAAAACGTCAATTAACAATAGGTCTGGGAGTGAGACTTTGGAGTTCTTTTTCTGTAAAAATCGGGATCAAGGGAGAAGAACGTGTTTGTCTGACGCAAACAACAAGATTTCTGACAACAGGCCGATCATAATTTAATTGAGCACAAGCTGTCCAGGCTTTTCTGAGTAGTTGATGAACCTCTTTTGGCCAAAGAGGGCGACAAAATACTTTGTGTTGACTATTTATCCCAAAAATATCGCGTGCAGTTTTATGTTTGAGCTTGGCTGAATTGAAAACAAGGGGATCACGCACAGCAACAGAGGCAAGTTTCAAAACTAGAGAAGTGTGAGGTGAAGAAGACTGGGCGATCGCAGTGGTAGGCTGTTCGTTTGTTTGTGAGGTTGGGTTGCCTAAGGGCGGACCCTTCCATTCACGGACTTCTAGGACGAAACCTATCAGCTCAGGGTGCTCAAGAGCATCTAAAAGTTTAGTAACAACTGTGTTTTGGTCGGGAGATAGTTCTTTAGGAATCCCGGTGAATATCATCTCAGCTGAGTCGACAAGCGTGGAGTGATGTACAATAGATTCTACTTTATCTTGAACTCTGGAAATATTAAGTTCAGCATTATTCATACGAGTTTCCATTTTAGCATCAAGAGTGTTAATTCTAGACATCATTATAGTTTCACTCGCGTCAAAATGGTTGATGAACTGTTTAAAGTACGATGGGGTTTCATCAGTAAGACTAGAGGTATCGAAATTACTGTGTGATTGCATTTCAGGTTGTTGTGATAATGGTGGTTGGGTGATACCAAGAGCACCAGGGAGAGATGGATGAATGATTTGGTCATGGGATGAATGAGCAGATGAACTATTGAACATTGTGGTCGAGGGGGCAACTTCCGAGTTTTCTGGTATAATAGACTGAAGATTTGAACGGTACTGTTTAGTTGCACGGGCTAAGAAAGGAGGAGAAGCTTGCCTTTTAGGGGTACTGTGAATATTGTTCAAAATGAGTGCTTTAGACTGTGATGATGGTTGTACAGGGGTAATTGAAGAGGACAAATTAGAAATTGAAGAATGAGAAGCAGGATAGGAAATTGGTTGATTATGAGACTCAGTGAGTGGATTGAAGTTATGACAGCAGATCAGATCACCATCGACATTATACCACGATTGCCTAATACACAGTTCATGAAACCACTGATTGCACTTCTTGCATGAGACTCGTTTCTGACTCTGAAGAATGATTTGTGAGCAAGCACTACACCGGGCAAAGTTCATAATCTAAGCTCAGATAAAAAACATACCACTGCGATGTATATTCAGACTTGTTTATCAAGTAGAATCAGCTGTGTGCTATTAGACATCAACAACTATATGCGTCTGCAGGGAGTAGCAAAGGATGCGCTGTAGTGGTAGATCTTGGAAGTTTGAAACGCTGATTGTCGAGCTGAGATGGTAAGGCAGCACACTGTAGGGCGTCGGTATGACCGTATGATGAGTAATCGTGGATCACTGATTGAACACAAGATGTCAGTACTATTGCTCCACTCCGTTGCTGCAGATGTTTGTTGTCGACATAACCTCAAATTTTTTTTATCAGATCAAAAGTCGAGATTTCCCTGGCTCATTATGATAAAGCCTAGCTGATTATACACTGGTTGCGTGAGCCAGCAGGAACTCGACCTGATCTGCAACAGAATAAATACTCACAGAAACAATGAGTTAGTGGAAATTAACTTTCAGTAGGAGCTATCTGAAACACGTCTGCTCACACTTACAGAGAGAGAGAGAGAGAGAGAGAGAGAGAGAGAGAGAGACCCGTGAAATTGAACTCACCTCTGTAGACACAAGCGGAGATAAACTCGTCTCCTTCACTGTCGTGCGTCATCCCCTGCAACACTAAAGTGACAACAGAATGTAATCTCGGTCGGATGAATATAGAATAGAGATATATATTTATATGCACGTTAATGATTCACTTACGTTCAGAAGCTCTACAATCTCCAAAAAATCCAACAAGAGGCTTAAACGCCTCAAATGTGCCAAACTTTTTCTTCAAAACATCATAGAGAATTGACCGCACACCGGGTTGAGCAAAAACCCCTCTCTGGTATAAGGTGTTCAGCGTCTGGTAGCTACAGTGCATCAATAAAAAGCGCAACTTCTTCTGCAGTGCATCAAACTCCATCAACGCAAGCCCGGTTCTCCAAGTTACTCCACACATGGTTTCGAGATACAAATCACGACTTAATGCGTATCGAAGCACACACATGATCACGTTGATGAGCGTTTTCTTCTCTATTCCGATCAAGACAGACAATAACCAAATGGCAGAGTGCACCGTGGAGACTAATGCATGATGTCGAGCAGGGCTGGACTTTTATAATATATTTTTTGCTGAGCACGTATTTTTTCGTGCACGAGCAATGGTCCCAATGGACGGGGGTCTAGGTGGGAGAGACAGAATAACAGGATAGAGTTTACCAAAATTCCGCAACGATGTCTGGTTTCGCTTCCACGTTTAAATGATGAATCATATCCAACGTAGCTAAAATTCACATGAACAAGAAAACCGATCGAGTATGCTATCGAAGCTTCTCGAATTAGGTTACAGTGGACAAGAAAAGAAGTTAGAGACGATTGGAGTTTCCGGTGGGATTATATGACATAGCCGAATTATCAGTCTAGTATAATCCCTACACCGGCAAATTTGATAGAGGCCGAATTTCATTACGCACCGATCAGCACTATGTGCGCAGGTGCATTCTCGATTCGCGAAATCCGCGTCTGCATATGACCCTTCCGCGATCAGAAGTTTCTCGAATTCGGTTACAGTGGAAA
Organism: Eretmocerus hayati; assembly: GCA_029851415.1. NCBI lineage: Eukaryota > Metazoa > Arthropoda > Insecta > Hymenoptera > Aphelinidae > Eretmocerus > Eretmocerus hayati. The sequence continues at coordinate 70,272,918 of CM056742.1, read as the reverse complement.
AAAAAAAGTTAGAGACGATCGGAGTTTTCGGTGGAGGTTATATGACATAGCCGGATTATCAGACCAGTATAATCTCTGCATCAGCAAATTCGATGAAGACCAAATTTCGTGACGCTCTAATCAGCACGAAACGTGCTCGTGCATTCCCAATTACGCCAAATCAGCGTCTGCATATGACCCTCCCAGGGTAAAAAAGACTAACATACAGAAAAGTGCGTAATGCAAGATGCTCGGGTATACGAGTAGCTGTTGAGACCCTGTTTGAAGTCCTCACAATTTTATCACAAAATGTGCATATTACACCAGGGTGCAACGTAATCGGTCTCTGCAGTCATCAGATTGACCGTGAGAGCCTCTTTTGACTTTTCTTGGCAAAAAATACACGCGGTGGTGGCTGGTTATCCTGGTGATGCTCAAGATGAGTGAACCAACTACTTTAGAAAAGCTTAGTGCCGCTCCTTCTTCCACAGAGATGAGTTCGTTCGAATTCGTTCAAGTTGAGAGACATTTACCGTCTCTTGTGCCACACAAGAAAATTTCGACTATTCTTTATGAGAGGCTAGTTCGTCATCAAGCCCCTCAAGTCGCTCCTGTTATCAGGAGGAGAGGTCACCCTCCGAAAGAACGGGGTCAGAGGAAGTTTACCAAACCGAGACCCAAGAGCAAAGAACAACCCCTCTCAGACGCACCGATCCAAAATACCGAGAAGCAGGATGAGGGAGAAGAGAAGATTTCGACCTTAGACATTCAATTTCTCCGTTCAATGATTCAAAACATCGAGACTCTCCGAGATTCATACAAAACGAGAGTATTCCGCGGCATTGAGCAGATAGTTGCGAATGGCATTAATCAGCAAGAAATAGCCTCTGGCCACGTGGTTCAGGATTTGGAAGCTTTGGGTCGCGGCTACGGGATCGCAGCGTTCAACCAGATCGAAAAGATTTGTTCTGAGATCAACAAACGCCTTCGGAGTAGAATTAGTGCTCAAAAAGTCACCTCAAGCAGGAAAAAAACGCAACCGACACACCATTGCCCCCAATGTGGAATGTTCCCCAGCGGTACTCATAGATCACGGTTGCTATGCCGACTTTGTCTGTAAGTAATACCTTTGCACATACTTATTAGCCCCCGTGAAATTCGTTAGTCAACCGTTCAAAATAATATTTCAGACTGACGAGGGAGAACACCTACAGTCTTACAGAATCAACACATTGTGATAGTTTGGTCAAATCTGAAGAAACTGTGTTTGAAGGAGAATACTTCATTTCTGATAATTGTGGATAACCCAATATGTACTAAAATGAACGAATCATCGATGAATTATGGATAACATATCATTGCATTCATGAATTTCCGTCTCCGCGCTTCTGAAAATACGAAATCTGGTGGTCTACATTTGTCTACTTTTGACGCACTGCAGAAGGTATCAGTGCGTAAATGCGTCCATCAACACTATCGATAAATTATGGATGACATATCATTGGATTCATGAATTTCCGTCTCCGCGCCTCTGAAAATACGAAATCTGGTGGTCTACATTTGTCTACTTCTGACGCACTGCAGAAGGTATCAGTGCGTAAATACGTCCATCAACACTTCTGCACACTGCGGATGCATACCAGAACATTGAACGATATAAATTATATTATATTATGTATATTATATGTAGGGTGTCCGTTATTTCCCAAGTTGAACGCAAACCTTAGCACGCCCCTTAAATCGTCTTTTTATCACCAAAAAATCATATACCAACCGCGACCGGTGTCGAATTCGACTTTCAAACCGTGCCTCTAGAGCACGGACTTTTTCCTGTGGATCGTTCGGCGTAGCTCAGTTGCAGCGTTCAAATACTCGTGGCTACCGGCCACGAGCACCTCAATACGAACCAAAGTGATACAGTTTCCAATGTGAAATTGTCTGCCGGAATCGAATTCATCGTTAGTTTTCCACTAGGCAGTTCTCCACATTGGCAAATCAATGTTTTTCGATGGAAGAATGTCATTTTCTCCAGGAAAAATCTAGCATAACCGTTAGTTTCGACTTTCGGGAAGCCGTAAGCATCTCAAAAAGCTCATTCCTCACGTGAAATTGTGTGCTAGATCCGAATTCGTTGTTAGTTTTAGCCTATAGAACTCACTAGATTAACTAATCAATGTTTTCCATCGAAGATATTTTGTTTTCTCCGCAAAAAGCTCAAAGAAGGGCTAGAACTGTCTCTCTGAGAGCTACGAGCAAGGGGGAAATGGCTAATATTCCATACTGTAGATACTTGGCTTTGTTAAGGTGTAAAAACCTCGGTCCCAGATAACCGCGGGTCCGCGATCCGGAATTACTCACCCCAGACTGCGCAACGAGAGGAAAACGATCTGCGCACACGTAATTCAAGACGTAAGATAGCGTTCCGCATTCACACAAGATTGCGCCTCGTGCCGGAGAGTTCCCATGTGTAGTCTAGGATATAAAGCGACGATTCGCATTCACGCAGGGTTGTGTCTCGTGCCGGGGGGTGGGTCTCGACTAGATAACGATATTTGAATTTTATAATGATTTAACCTTAAGCCAACGTTCACGTTGGTCTGAGAACACGTTGTTGACATGAACTACGAGTCCCAAGCTGGGACTCATGATTTCAGAACTCCCTGCGGATGCACGGCATGAGAGCCATCGACAACGGACATCGGGCAAGCCTCAAGCTACATGCATGGATCAAGCAACGCCAGGAGGACATGAGAAACAGCGGCGCGATAGTCAGAGGGGGCGGTCAAAACGGCCATGAACTGTCCTCACGTCATGACCTCATTTAGCCATGAGACTCGGCAACGTCGCATACACTTGGCAACGCCGACACGCGCCGCCTAGCAACAGCGATCCGCCTCTCCGCCATAGACGATGGGAGGTCCTACTGCATGACGCCACCACCAGCCAATCAGAGACGTTTGCCAGGCGAGAGAGAGTCTCCCCTCCAACATGCGTGCGCACAGATCTACAACGCGCATGATCGATTATGGCCGCTCACGAATCAGGTGACAAGCCGTCCCTTCTCACTGGCCGGCCCCGCCCAGAACCATGATGGCGCATCACGAAGGAGATGCGCGCGCAGCACCAGCAGCCAATCCGAGGACTCTGTAGGCGTACCCACGCCACCCAAGCTATGACGTCATTTTGTCTATATAAACGGCATACAGACGCCAGCCAGCAGATTCTGGCTCCGCTAGAGCATCAGCATACCGTCGCCTTGCTACCGCTCCGAGCCTTATACCATTCGCCATTCTGTATCTTCCACGTTGTAATAGTCATTCAATAAAGTCACTCAAGTCACTATCGTTGCTTCCTCTGTGCTTCCGCACTTAACGAATCTACAGAACCCGGTCCCGTAACTAAGTTTATCATATTACGGTCGTGTCGCGTGTGCACTCGATCGCATGAGCGAACCCAAGGCTTCGACGGAACGGCCGACGCAAATACCCGAAGGGGCTAGTTCCGACATCGAGGCTGACTCTGAGGAATCCCAACCTCCTCTGAAGGTCGCGACGAATACGAATTCTAGGCTTCGTCGTATCAAGAAGGTGTTCGATTTGACGAAATATGGGGTCGAAGTAACACCCGTGTCGGATGGTAAGTTATGTCCGAACGTGACGGACCCAAGCGCTGCCCACGTTACCACTACAGATTCTCGGGCATCAGCAGACCAGCAGCCCCATACGATCTCCAAGCCCTACAACAAGCGCGACGATTAGCACGCGCAGGCGCAGAATCGAGCAGGCCCCGAGTCATCAACGGTGCTCTGCCCGACTCAACGACTGAAGCCGACGTCCCAACAGCGCCCGAGCAGCCGGATCAGCGAACCTAATAGACGCGTTCATAACAGCTTATAACTGTACGTACTTGCTCGTACCTGTCAATACTCGCAATAGTAATTCCTGCTACCTACACAGAACGGAATGGGTATGTGATGGATTTTGGAGAGGCGCTCGAAATGCACGCAACAGTAGTTGCCAGTATGTGACGGGTACTGAACAAGTACGTGACGGATTCTGGAGCCCTTGCTCAGCGAGCCGCATGGCAGTAAATTCGTGTATGTGCCAAGTACGGATCGAGTACGTGACGGACTCTAAGAGCGGGTCACAGGGTACCATGAAGCATTAGTTGCCAGCACGTAATAGGAACGGGACAAGTATGTGACGGACTCTGTGAGCGCAGCTGGTCTGATTCAACCTACCTTGAATGACGGTGTCTCCTGCTACGTAATTATCACGCAGAGAATTAACTAATCTATGAATTAACTGACTGATTGATGAATTAGCCTGCTCGAATCTCACACGAGCCTCACCGCGATGCTCTACACTCACGGAGGTCAAAAAAATGAAAAAAGACAGCGCACGGAAATGAAATTTTGACCCCTCTTTCGATAATAATTTTTTTTTGCGACTCTGGATCGCCAAACTTATGATTGCGCCAATAATACGTCGAAAGTGACTCTTTGTGGAAGTATTCGAGGGAAATTCCACTTGGATCGAGTTGTTTTTTCACTCGATCCTCGAGTTGCTTACAATTTTCAGTATAAAAAAACTAAATATTCATATATTGTGGATCGATATTGGGACTAAAATGCTAAATGAAAACAATGGAATTGCATAAAAAATGAAATAAACACTTTCAACCAAGTTTAGTATGAATTCATGATTGGTTGGCGCTGGGGTTTGAACCTGGTTCCTTTACTTCATCTTCTCTGATCGTTATTTATTACCCCAACCATCCAACCAACTGAGCCATCGGGGATATTGACGAGAGAGACTGAGAAAACAGTGATGAGGGCCGTTATTACAATCAATCGTGAATTTTTCGACAAAAGTGGTCTACTGTAAGTCTGAGTAAGACTATTTTCCACTGCTCTACGTAAAATAGCCTGATTCACTGTTTTTCGTGTAATATGGCTATAGAAACCCGTATGAAATCCAAATCTCATGATTACAATGAATGATTCGATATCAATAATTGCTATCTACGAATTGAACCTCAATGTTCGGGATGAAACGCACGGTAGAATTGAAGCACAAGTCCTGTTTGCATCAAATTGCACATCTTAATTCGTATCAAGAACGTGATAGTAAGAGTGTCAAGATTATGATGTTGACTTAGGAGTAATTCCACGAGAAAACGATATATGGTCGACAGTTGGATCTCAGATTTCTTTCTAAGTGAACATTCTCGATTTTATAGGTTGAAAAATGAGCTTCTTTCACCATATAAGAAATTACAAAATTCTTCTTCGGACCCTGGTACACAAATCAAAATCATGTTTTCAACTCTTTTCAGCAAAATTTCCGTAACTCTTTCACACACAACTCGTTACAGCTCAAAAATCACGGCAGATAGAGGGACGCGGTTCAGCGCATCTAAAAGGTGAGCAAAAAGCCTATCAAAAACCTTTTGGAGTTCTGGTTTCCATAGAACCTTGATTATATATGGACGATTCCGTGAAAATCATCTTTTATTTTTTTCCTCAAAAAGCTATTTTTGGAAGATTTGCAAGTACATATTTTCATGTAAAAAGTTGTGTTCTCCTCGAATGAAATATTTTCACTCAGCATTTTTGGATTTCAAGCTGTTTTCTGGGCATTTTTTCGATTCCAATGACAGAAAACCTCAATTTTCTGCGCATGCGCGAGATTTTAGAATTCCAGAGCTGATTTTTCTCAGAAGCTGAGAAAATTTCCTCCAAAATGACTTCTTGATGAGCTTGAATCCGTTGATTTGAGCCAAAGTTACAGTGACTTTTGACAGCCACTACAAAAAGCAGCTTGGTGCAAGGCCCCATGTTCGCTCCAGTCATTGCCTGAAGGCCTTCATGTTTTCGCTCGAATCGTTCTCCATCATTCGGGCGCTGTAATTCCGCTTCTAGTTGATGAAATTGAAATTAATAAGGGGTCATTTCAAAGGAAATTTTCTCAGCTTCTCAAAAAAATAGGTTTTGGAATTCTAAAATCTCGCGCATGCGCAGAAAATTGAGGTTTTCTGTCATTGGAATCGAAAAAATGCCCAGAAAATAGCTTAAAACCCAAAAATGCAGAGTGAAAATAATTTATTTGTGGAGAACACAACTTCTTACATGAAAGAATGGACTTTTGAATCCTCTAAAAAAATAGCTTCTTCAGAAAAAAAATGAAGGATGATTTTCACGGAATCATCGATTATTTAATCGAGGTTCTATGAGAACCAGAACTCCAAAGTGGTTTTTGATAGGCTTTTTGCTCACCTTTTAGATGCGCTGAACCGCGTCCCTCTATCTGCCGTGATTTTTCAGCTATAACGATTTGAGTGTGGAAAGGTTACGGAAATTTTGCAAAAAAAAGTTGAAAACATGATTTTGATTTGTGTACCAGGGTCCGAAAAAGGAGTTTGTAATTTCTTTTATGGTGGAGGGAGTTCATTTTTCAACCTATGAAATCGAGAATGTTTACTTAGAAAGAAATCTGAGATCCAACTGTCGACCATATATCGTTTTCTCGTGGAATTACTCCTAAGTCAACATCATAATCTTGACACTCTTACTATCACGTTCTTGATACGAATTAAGATGTGCAATTTGATGCAAACAGGACTTGTGCTTCAATTCTACCGTGCGTTTCATCCCAAACATTGAGGTTCAATTCGTAGATAGCAATTATTCATATCGAACCATTCATTGTAATCATGAGATTTGGATTTCATACGGGTTTCTATAGCCATATTACACGAAAAACAGTGAATCAGGCTATTTTACGTAGAGCAGTGAAAAATAGTCTTACTCAGACTTACAGTAAACCACTTTTGTCGGAAAATTTACGATTGGTTGTCATCACTGTTTCATCAGTCTCTCTCGTCAATATCCCCGATGGCTCAGTTGGTTGGATGGTTGGCGTAATAAATAACGATCAGAGAAGATGAAGCAAAGGAACCAGGTTCAAACCCCAGCGACAACCAATCATGAATTCATACTAAACTTTGTTCAAAGTGTTTTTTCCATTTTTTATGCAGGTCCATTGTTTTCATTTAGCATTTTAGTCTCAATATCGTTCCACAATATATGAATATTCAGTTTTTTTATACTGAAAATTGTAAGCAACTCGAGGATCGAGTGTAAAAACAACTTAATCTAAGTGAAATTTCCCTCGAATACTTCCACAAAGGGTCACTTTCGACGTATCATTGGCGCAATCATTAGTTTGGCGATCCAAAGTCGCAAAAAAAAAAATTATTATCGAAAAAGGGGTCAAAATTTCATTTACGTGCGCTGTGTTTTTTCACTTTTTCGACCTTCGTGAGTGTGGAGTATCGCGGTGAGGCTCGTGTGAGATTCGAGCAGGCTAATTCATCAATTAGTCAGTTAATTAATAAATTAGTTAATTCTTTGCGTGATAATTACGTAGCAGGAGACACCGTCATTTAAGGTAGGTTGAATCAGACCAGCTGCGCTCACGGAGTCCGTCACATACTTGTCCCGTTCCTATTACGTGCTGGCAACTACTGCCTCGTGGTACTCCGTGACCCGCTCTTAGAGTCCGTCACGTACTCGATCCGTACTTGGCACATACACGAATTTACTGCCATGCGGCTCGCTGAGCAAGGGCTCCAGAATCCGTCACGTACTTGTTCAGTACCCGTCACATACTGGCAACTACTGTTGCGTGCATTTCGAGCGCCTCTCCAAAATCCATCACATACCCATTCCGTACTGTGTAGGTAGCAGGAATTACTATTGCGAGTATTGACAGGTACGAGCAAGTACGTACAGTTATAAGCCAAGTATCTACAGTATGGAATATTAGCTATTCCCCCCTTGGCTACGAGCGTCTCTGAAAGATCGTTCTCTTCGTGAAATTTTGTGCTGAATTCGAATCTATTGTTAGTTTTAGCCTAAAGTACTCACGAGATTGATTGATCGATGTTCTTCATCGGGGGAATTGAGTTTCTCCCGCAAAAAATCTCAAAGAAGGGCCAGACCGGTCTCTCTGAGAGCCACGAGCGTCTCAAAAAGACTATTATTTGGGTATAATTGTACGCTGGAGTCAAATTCATCGACAATATCACTCTGAGAATCCTTCCAAATTGGCTAATCAATATTTTCAATGGGATCATGTTATATTCTTGACGGAATCTCTGGAATAACCGCTAGCTCTGACCTTCTGAGAGCCGTAGTCATCGCCAACTAGAATCCTCCATGTGAAATCATCCATCGAATTCCATTCTGTCACTCATTCTATCCGAAAAAAACTTGCCAGATTAGTTGGTCGAGGTAGCAAGCGAGAAAACAGAATCGTCTGTACTCAAGAGCTCGAGCATCAAGATAGAAATGGGGATTCTGAGCCATTCTGGTGATCGTCTCGCTTTCATTCGTAATGGAAGCTATTCTGGTGAAATTCGAGACACTCTCATTCCCGATTGAGATGGGATTCGTTTCAATTCTAAGTGAAGGCTCAGGCGTGTTGAGGAAGTATGACAGGATGAGGTGATCCAATGAAATCCTTCACGGGATTAGGCGCCTAGGAGAGAACTAATCATGTAGAATATTAGGTTTATCAATCTTCTCCATCTTGTTCATTTCTTTTACAACTGTACGCTTGTTTGCATCACGATAAGCTCTCTTATAATGTAGAATGGTTAGAAGCAGAGCTTGCTTCAGATCTTCATCTTTTGTCCTGTTGGTATATTTTTCGGTCAATTTTACGTCCCGTTCAGCTGTATCGTTCACAACCCTCAATCGGCGCACTACTTCTCATTCATCCAGAAAGTCAGGGTCACTGTCCCACGATTCAACACTTAACATTAAAACGTCTATTTTGATCTCAAAACGCTCGAAGAACCGCAAAGAATAAGAATTCATGAGAGAATCCATGTCCCTGCCACTCAGAACATCCAAATCACTTCCATTGTTGACGATTAATTTCTTGGGACTCTCACGTTCAACTCCTACATCAATTTGAAGAGCTTCCTCCATCTTTATCTTCGTTTGAATCGGCACATTTCTGTCCAAAAACGATAAAGCACTAGTCTCGGGAACGAGATACCAGGGATGATTACGGATTTCTCTCAGAGCTGCATCATCCACATCAGGAAGGATCCTCTTTAATTCGTACAGGTCTTCTGTGAGAGTCGGGTCAATATTAGTCGCTTTGATGGCCATTGGTGCCTCAAACCAAACTTTTGCATAAATAAATACAATGAACAGAAAAACTCTCAATAGTCGTCTTGTTTCATCTAGCGACAGCTTGGAGCTCAAAGCTCTACTGTCACAAAACAGAAATATCTCCTTTTGTCCGTCTAAGTTGCTCCAAGATCCGAAGGTATTGAGGACATGTTCGAGATGTTGGTTAGGGGAGATTCAGTTTTATCGCTTGGATAGCTCGATCAACTAATCCGGAAAGTTTTTTTGGAATAAAATGAGTGACAGAATGGAATCCAATAGACAATTTCACATGAAGGATTCTAGTTCGTGATAACTCCGGCATTCAGGGAGTCAGAGCTAGCGGTTATTTCAGAGTTTCCGTGGAAAGTTCAACATAACCTCATTGAAAAAATTGATTAGCCAATTAGAAAGGCTTCTCTGAGTGATATTGTCAATGATTTTGACATCAGCATACAATTTCACCCAGAGGATAGTCTTTTTGAGACGCTCGTGGCTCTCACAGAGACAATTTTAGCCCTTCTCTAAGACTTTTCGCAGGGAAGACACAATTTCCTCGATGAAAAACATCGATTAGTCGATTTGGTGAGTTTTCTAGGCTACAACTCACAATAAATTCGGATTCAGCACACAATTTTACGGAGAGAAAGATCTTTTTGAGATGCTCACGGCTTCCAGAGAGACAGTTCTAACCTTTGTTCGAGATTCCTTGCGGGGAAAACACAATTCCCTCGATCTGCCCATTCAATTTTGCTTCCAATGTTCCCATGACCTCAATTCCATTCAACTCAACTGTCGGAAAAATGATACGTGGAAGAACTGATCCGGTATTAATTAGTCAATCTAGTGGGTTCTCTAGGCTCACGCGTGAAAATTTTCGTATTCATGTGAAGTTTTTCTGAATTTGATGTTCAGAGAAAGTTTATATGAACAAAAAAAACGAGAGTATCCCGCACTTGAAGATGGAACATTTTCTGGACTTGAAGAAACTTCTTATGAACTTTCACAGGAGTGTGATACAGTTCATCAATTGTTCTGCCGACTTCATATTCGAGCTCTCTTTCGCCTCTCAAAATTGTCTCCTTTCAAATACCAATCCATGGGGGTCCATTCATGCCATGCATAAGGCGCAAGAGAGGGAGAACAATTGTGATGTTAACTTAGAATATGACTAGCTGACCTCTGAATTACCGATCTTGATTGATTTCAATACGAGGAGATAAGCTTAAAATTGACAACGTACCCGATGTCATTTCACTTGCGTATTGCTTGCATTGCTCGAGACGAATTCATATGAAAATTTTTCAAAAAAAAGCTCTCCTATTTATCGGTGTCTAACTGGCTTATATCGCGTTCCTCCAAGTCGATCAATCTTGCCTAGCTGCAAATTCTCTCCAGCATCTTGCGAAAAGAGCCAACCTGAACACAGATAAGAAATATCCACAAAGAATCACAGCCGCATTTCTTCAGAGATAATGATATTCAAATCGCCATCGCAAAACAGATTCATCAGCTTTGTAAGGCTCGGGAGCAAAAAGATTTAGACAAATCATTTAGGTTATGGACATTTTCTATTGCTCTAAAAAGTTTCTATCTCAAATTCAGAATGAACAATTTAACTTATCTGATGTCTGTTCGCCATCAAGGATCCTTAGCTCGGCCACGAGTCAATTTGGTGATTTAAAAATTCATGCGAGAATCTGATGAAAAGTGCGGACTTGATACATTTTCCTTGCATTGTTATTGATCGAGTTGACGATGTGAAGCTCATCGCGAGAGATGACTCTAGCGCCTGTCTGCCGCTCAGATTTTGGGACACAAAGAGACGCAGAGAGAGGGAACCGATCAAGTCAACATTCTTCATCAGACTCTCGCATGCATTTCTGAATCACCAAATTGACGCGTGGCCGGGCTAAAGATCCATTTGATAGAGAACAGACATCAGATAAGTTGAATTTATCCGTCTCGAATTTGAGTTGGAAATATTTTAGAGCAACAGAAAATTTCCATAACCTAAATGATTTGTCTAAATCTTTCCGCTTCCCAGCTTTACACAGCTGATTAATCAGTTTTGCAGTGGAAATTGGAATATCATCTCTTTAAAAAATGCGGCTGTGATTCTTTCTGTTCCGTTTCCAGGTTGACGTTGTTCGCAAGATGTTGGGGAGAATTTGCAGGTACGCAAGATTGATCGACTTGGAGGAAAGCAATATGAGCCAGTCGGACACCGATGAGTAGAAAAGCTTTTCTTGGAAAAATCAAATACAAATTTGGCTCGAGCAATGCAAGCAATACGGGAGTGAAATGACATTGGGTACATTGTCAATTCGAACCTTACCTCTTCGCGTTGAAATTAATCGAGATTGGTAATTCAGAGGCCAGCTAGTCCTATTCTGAGTCGTCATCAAAGTTGTTCTCCCTCTTTTATGCATACCATGAGTGGACCCCCATGGATGAGTCTTTAAGAAGAGGCAGTTCTGGGAGGCAAAAGAATAGCCCGAATATGAAGTTGGCGGAACTATTTATGAATCCCATCAAACTTTTGTAGAAGTTCAGAAGAAGTTCTTCCAAGTTCAGAAAATGTTGCTCCGTCAAGTGCGGGAGAGTCTCATTTTCTTTCTTCAAATAAACTATATCAGAACATCGAGTTCAGAAAAACTTTATATGAACAAAACAATTTTTACGCGGGCTAAAACTAACAATGAATTCGGATTCAGCACACAATTTCACGTGAGAAATGAGCTTTTAGAGTTGCATACGGTTCTCCGAGGGTCAGAGCTAGCGGTTATTTCAGAGTTCCCGTGAAGAATATAACATGATCTCATTGAAAAAACTGATTAGTCAATTTGGAAAGCTTCTGAGAGTGATATTGTCGATAAATTTGACTCCAGCATACAATTTTACCCAGAAGATGATCTTTTTGAGACGCTCGTGGCTCTCACAGACAGTTCTAGCCCTTCTTTGAGACTTTTCGCGGGGAAAACACAATTTCCTCGATGGAAAACATTAACTAGTCAATCTGGTGAGTTCTCGAGGCTGAAACTAACAATATATTTGGATCCAGCACACAATTTTACAAAGAGAACAATTTTTCAGAGACGCTCGTGGCTCTCAGAGAGACAGTTCTAGCCCTTCTTTGAGTTTTTCTGCGGGGAAAACACAATCACTCCGATGAAGAACATTGATTAATCAATCTAGTGAGTTCTCTAGGCTAAAACTAACAATAAATTTGGATCCAGCACACGATTTCACGTGAGAAATGTGCTCTCTGAGATGCTTACGGCTCTCCGAAAGTCGGAGCTAGCGATTATTTTAGATTTTTTCTGGAGAAAATAACATTTTTTCATCGAAAAACATTGATTCGCTAATCCGGAGAACTGCCTAGTGAGAAAATAACGATGGATTCGATTTTGGCAGACGATTTTACAATGAAAACTGTATCTCAGAAGAAATTTTTGTTCGTATTGAGGTGCTCGTGGCCGGTAGCCACGAGAGTTTGAACGCTGCAAATGAGCTACGTTGATCGATCCACAGGAAAGAGTCCGTGACTCTAGTGGCACGGTTTAAAGAACGAATTCCGGTCGCGGTTGGTATATCATTTTTTAGTGATAAAGAGATGATGTGGGGGGCGTGCTAAGCTTCGAGTTCGACTTGGGAAATAACGGACACCCTAATGTATATGCATGCGTGCGCAATATAGCATGCGCTTTATGGTAAGGCTAAAGAGTCATATCGACTTACTATAGCCACCAGAGCCTCTCATACACAGTTGTGATCTTGCACGAGTGCGAGAAAGTACAAAGCGGTGAGTGGCGCGAAATATCCTCAGAGGAATGAGAAATAGAAGTTGTGGGTGAGAGAGCAAGGAGAGAGGGGTTAGATAGAAAGAAAGAGAGCGAGAGAGAGAGAGCGTAGTAAAAAATGCTGAATATTGAAAAAATATCAGGGGCTACTATGCAGCGTCATACATACTCGGTCCAAGGGCACTCCATAGTGCACCAGTCTCCGTAGTGCCGGGGTCAACCGAGTTATGTTGTGACGCTCCATAGTGGCCCCATAACTACTATGTCGCCATGAATTTTCGATCCATGAATCGGATTGAACAGAAATTCAAGACTATCGCTAATCTGATGAGAGTGAATCTATAAAATGAGCATTCTTTTTTAACCTCTCTTACGAAGAAGAGGCTTGCAGTGTTGTTGATAGAGGAAATCTGTTAATCTTGTGAAATCAAGTGTCGAATTATTTGAAGTTATAGTGTCCTGAGTGTTGCTCATCACTACCATGAGTTGCCAGAGCAAAGGCGATTGTATCAGACAATGGACGCGTATTACTCTGCTAGGAATAATCTATCGAATACCATTGCTTTATGGGTACTACCCCTGAATGGAATTTTAATCGGATATCCAGAATGCGACTTTACACTTACAAGGGGGGGGGGGGATGGGGACCACGGGGTCCGGGTCGCCAATCATCCCCAAAATTCTTTCACAGTTTCGTACAACCTAGAATATGAAGAATCTAGAGTAACTCCGTCAAATGGGGAGGAGCCACAGGAGGTCCAGAGCTACAAGCAAAAACGTTAGTATTACCAGAATATCTATATATATCACTTTTTAACAAGGGCCTATTTGAGCAATGTTGATCTTAGTAGCTGTATCTCTGGACAGAAGACCCATTCGACGGAGTTACTCTGGATTCTTCATCTTTTTGGCAGTACACAACTGTAAAAAAATCTTGGGGGAGATTGGCGACCCGGATATCGTGGTCCCCCCTTGTTAGTGTTTATTGATGGATTTCCAAAGTGAACGGGGCCCCGATGATAACGAATAGTCGAGGACTTATTTCAACTAACAACTTTCGATTGGTTTATTTCAATTGAGAAGAATGGTTTTTGATGTTATATATATGCACAATCCCTCTGAGTGGGCTCGTGATATCGTGGAAGTTAGCCGGGGTGAATTAATTCCCCATGTAGACACTGTCTAGTGCCTTGTTTACCGGAGCAACTAGATTGTCAGCATTCAGACACGTCAATCTCGCAGTATTTATAGTCACTCCCGGGCATGCACGAGATGGGAATTGCATATTTTGGAGGTCATTGCACGACTCTTCCTATAGTTTCGGGACACCAAGTGAAAATAGCACATTGACAGGACTGTACCCACGCCTGAAAATTATCACACTTTAAGGAGCGTGAGAAATCGGGAGACCCACACTTTCCCTCCCTCCTGAAACCCCTTCCTTATTTTTGGACGTTCCCTTTGTGATAAGCATGCATATTAAAAATATCAATCGTCTGTAATTCTTGAGAAATCCAATACCAAAATGTGTAACCTCCATCACGAAAAAGATTTGAGAGTTAAGATGCTATCCGACAATCCGGGTACTCCGGATTTCCCGGGAGTATCCGGATATTCGGATCCGGATAGTCGGATACTATCCGGATAGTTGGATCCGTCCGGATCCCTTCAATCTAAGCGGATATCCGCTTAGATTGAAGAGATGAGATTAGTAGCAGTGCAAGAACAGGGCAAAAATGTACTCATTTTATCATGATTGGCTTGAAAAGAGCCTGGTAATATTTAGTTACTTGGAGTTGGAAGGTTTTATTTTCTTTAATGTTGAGACCCGAGCCGAGGGCTCGGTGTGACAAATATATTTAGAGTTCGGGAAACAGCCCAACGGGTTGACTGCCCAGTTGCACTTACCTATTCTGTGTCAGCAGCTTAGATTCTTTTGTCTTTCTTTATATTTCGGTATATTGATATATGAGTAGATCCGCGGAAAGTTGCTCGCAATGTGTCCCGGCCTGTTGCCACATCTACGCGTTTTCAATCGATCGGGCAAAACATTTTTCATTTGTATTTTTTTGTGCTCTTGTTCAGCAGAAAGTCAGAATAACCTAGCTGGACGTTTAAGGGTCGGAAAGTGCGAATTGATGGTCGAAATGTCAATTCCGTGGCCTGTCCGCACCCCTAAACTTGGCATTCAAGTGCATAGTATGAAGATATACGACTTCTAAACGATTCCTCCACGGAGAGACGTCAAATTTGGATATATCTTGAACATATTTCTATAGTTTAAGAGTCACAACTACCTCTTTTACCTAACTAACGCTGTGCATACATTGTGTCCTCGAATTCGCGCCAAAATTACGATTTGACAATATGTGTTACGTGAGAGCGTCTATCGACTTGAAAGTGTTCGCTCATGGGCACATTTTGATCCAACTATCAAACAGCTGCGCTATAAACATCCATCGCTTTGCTTCCGAGAAGTGTCGGCGTGCTCTTCTTCGAAAAAACGGCAGGGTAAATAAGAGTGTCGATTCCGTGGCCATCTACCAACACGTCTAAAGGATCGACAATCCAGCATCTCGCTCGACTTTTCGTAAGTATTTGGTATATCAAAGGCTCATCTAAGCGAAACAAGCGATACGATAACTCTCCGATCCGTTTTCGCTGATCAAACATGAAATGTCAATTCCATGGCCGTCAATCCGTGGCCAATTTGCGATTTCAAGCTGAGCTCTTATGGGACTCAACACGTAAAATTTTTTCTTAACTTTCTATATGTTTGAGTTTTGATCCTGAATATAGATGAGATCAGAAGTGAAAAAACCCATCTTGCGAGCCCAGAAGCTCACTTTTGTCTTTCGTCCATTTTTGAGTTTGTTTCGAGCAAATTTTCGCGGATCTACTGATATATAGATATGTAAGTATATATATATATATATTGCTGATTTATATTTGCAATGAGTCCATTGATGGAAGAATGGAGTGATTTATATATTATTCTTTGGATGGCTTTACTTGGATTCCTAAGAAGTATCTGTATGACAATTTTTGGTAAATTGAGATCAATATTTTATCCGTGAGAGTCGAAGAATCGAAATTGATCGATCTCATAATCTAAATAATAATTCACTACCTTTATTCAATTCCACGGAAGAATCGAGGTGAGATTTTGAGAGTATCGAATCTGACAAGGGGGGACCACGGGGGCCGGGTATTCTAGATGGTACGAAACTGTGAAAAAATTTTGGGGACGATTGGCGACCCGGACCCCGTGGTCCCCCCTTGGGAGTTTTATTCACAACAAATTCACAAGATTCTGAACAGAATTCAGGCGACTTAAATTTGAAGTCTCAGCGCATTTTTGACGAATCTTAATTGCTGAAATAAACTTACAAACTACTCGAGGAGCCGGTTGAACTTCTCGAGGCAGGAACGTATGAGCAGGTATGAGCACATTCGGGGCTGGCCCTTATTCAACTCAGGCGGGTATCGTCGGCCTATCTTCCGACGGGATCAGCCAAGCTTACAAGTCCGCACTTTTATATTGACTTTGTCGTGCGTTTTCTACGCGCACTTAGGTGAACTTTAAGTGAACTTGGGACATACGCAGCCTACTGCTGGCGGAGCTTTGTCACAGACTAATCGAAGAATTACTTTTGATTCTTGAATTTATATGTGCGGACACAAGTTGAATTTGATGACTTGGCTTGAGAGAATTTTGAAATTGTGCTACTCAAAACTGTAACACATATAACACATAAGTTACAATTCCATAAAAGATCTGATTATGTGTAACATGTGACACTCTGTTACATGTTACTCATGTTACAGGCTGTTACGATTCTGCTGATCTTGCCTGACCCGCTCTATACACTCCTGCTTACTTGCCAGAATCGGCATATTTGGATTCGACTGATATACGACGTCGCGTGGGACGGCACACCGTCAAATGAGGTAATTTTGGTACGAATTTGGTATTTTCCATCTTGTTTGGCTCAGCAATCCAACATACAGTGACAAAAAAACCTTCGCCTGCGGCTCGGGCCTGAAAAAGTCACTCGAAGTGCGAAAACCATCGTTTGCGCCCGTGTTTCATTATAATTTATTTTAGGGGTGTTCCAAAGTTGCATCCACTGTACTAAAGTTATCCAATTTTCCGGTACCAGAATCATTTTGAGATTTTTCGAAAACAAGATTGCTGAAGAGATGTATCTGTGAACCATTGCAAGAATAATCGAAATGGTACATTACGCGTCAAGTTCTGGAAATGATTTTTCCTTCGGGAAACCGAGCTGGACGTGGGCGGAGGCAACGTCCAGCTTGGTTTTCCCGGAGGAAAAGTGTTTCCGCACGAGACGCTTATGCAGTGTTATACGTCTCGCAGAATCACGCTGTTTTTACTTATGGACCCGCAAGGGGGACTGGAGCATGGTGCTTCATCCCTGGAGTCTGACGAGCTCCCGGCCCCAGTCATCGTCCGCGCAAGCGAGGAGACCGCACATCTCCATCCGGCACCACAGGAGTGGGTGAGTCTAGGGACTCAAATTAGAATCACCCTTGGTCGATAACAATGCGAGCCTGGAGGACTCATCTATCATCCCGAGGGACTCCCTGGGCTCTCAGGAAGCCTAGAAGAGTCCCACAGACCAAGGGATGGGCATCGGCCTTGTGTTGGAGGCTGAGCCAAAAATTCGGTAGTCGGGGAGGAGGATCGAGCGATCACCGAGCCACTTGTGGCTCGGTGATGGACATCCTCCAAACCGACGCGCTGCCAAGGCGTATCCTTGCCCCGCGCCTACGGGGGCAACCGGGGTGAAGGCGAAAGACAGGCACCCGGGATATAAAAGATAAATTTCTACTTCTACTTATGGACGTATGAAGGTTGACGCGGAAACTGCGTGTTTCCGCGTCTTGCCGTATAGAACGGCATATGCTATTTTTGATGTGTGGCACTGTAATATTCCTGGAAAATCCAGGGAATCTTTCTGAATTCCTTAGCGCGAGGCTGCTGAAAACTTGTGAGTCAAATATTTGTCGGATACTTGAAAGCCATCCTTTTGATATATTGGTTTCAAATCTCCTGGGAACCTTCCAGAAACCTTACAACATTTTCTACGGATCAAGATTGATGACATATTGCCAGTGGAATATTGCAGGAATAGTTGAGAATGATATTGAATCGACTATGCTATACGATGGAACTCCTAGGAATCTTCCAGAAACCCGCCAAAAACGTTTCAGAAATATTTCAGAAATATTTCTTTGAAATCCAAGAACAAATCAAGAACATTCCATAAACGTGCCAGGAACCTTCAAAAAATCTTTCAGTCGTGTTTCAAAGAGTTTTTTTACATAGGAACTTTTCGAATAGCTTCCACGGAACTTCCAAAAATTTTCGATGTAAGCTTGCTGAAGATTTTTATATGGGTATTATCGCGATATCTTACACGTTTTGTACACAAAAATTCAGGAGTTGAAAATTGATGCCTCGCATGTCCATCCCATTTTTTCATATCCCTTCACACTCATTGAGTGATAATATGTGATGAAAAGTATGCAGAAGATTTCTTTGGAACGAGTTAGAACGGTATACGTCATTTTCACATGTATCAGACATCGGGAAAGTAGTACACGGAACCGACATTTGCGGTTTTTGACAATGTATTGTCTAGCGAGAAATCCTGACGCAATGGAGTCGAATGGCCCAGAAATTCGTGTTTATATGGTAGATTTGAGTCGGTAGTACATGCTTTGGAGCAGATAATTCCATTGCTTTCTCCTTCCAGTGCTATTAAGTATCCCAGCCCTGTTAGAAATTATCTTCCAACGGACATCAAGGTTGGACTCAAAGTTGGAATTACGTGATCCAACCTTGATCCAACAATGTAATGCTCGTTTGATCAAACCTTGATCAAATTGGTCCAACGACTAACCTAACCTTTCGATTCTAAGTGGGTATAGCACATAGGCATAAGAAGATATAGACTGAGAGTCGCGGGTTATTGCCGAGGGACTTCGTGCGAGTGAGACGGATGCGCAAGAGGCAATGCTTTCTTATGGAGTAGCGCGACTCTTACGTCATGCTCTCTCACTCGCACTCATGCAATCTCGACGCCCCACTCTCCCAATCCTGACCCGCAGTCTATATCTTTCTATGTCTATGGTATAGCAACTTGTTGGAATGCTTCAATTTCCAAACAGTTTGGAGGACATATAGATTTTTTTCTTATGATCTCATTCTGAGATCAACGTAACTAAACATTTCTCGGTTATATGCAGGCAGAAACACAAAACTCAAACTTTTACAATGACGAAATGATCAAAATAATGCCACTGTTTTCTGCCAATGATCAGATACTTGTGGACTTCACAAAAAATTGGACAAAATAATATGAAATGCTTGACTCAGTTGTCCTGTGTTGAACACATATTGATGAGACTTCAATACTCATGAAGCAGACTCATCATCTCCATCTGATAACCCATCATCAAGTTTTGGTGCTGTTCTGTTACGGATGGATCTGATTTGGTCACAATAGTACGGGCTGTATTGATGAGATTTCCAACACCCTTGGAAAATACTTCATCAGTAATTTTTGGTTTCCCATTTACTGTATAGATATGTAAAAAAAAATCTGAGGAGGAAAAAATACTCTATTATGAGATGAAAATTTTCTACAGATTTCCAAGACTTACCAAACAAGCATATAGAAAAAGCAGTCATCTTGAAAATGGGTTTCAATTCATTGGTTGCTGGATCTTTTTTGGGTTTTTGAGAGGTATATCTGCATAAGATCTCATAGCAAATAAATCTTTTCACAACAAAAATTCACATTATCGACATAATCAGAAGTGTTGGTAGTAGTGGAGATTACAACTTTTTTCTGAAATAACAGAAAAGGAGTATGGGGTTTCAACAAGGATGCTCAATGAAAGGCTTATGACAGAACCAATTATTGAACCTCACCAAACCAGATCTGATTTCTTGACTGTTTTGTCTGATGAAATTGTGGAACTGAAGAAACTGTACAGGTGTTTGTAGGGGCAGTGTAAGGTTGTGCAGATTCTTGAACTCTTCAAATGTTAAGATATTTTTCCTGTCGAACGAGCGCTCAAATGAAATGTTTGTTGACTGTTTCATTTTTCATCAACTCTACCCAACCTTGGATTTACTATCTGCTCCACGGGTTTCCCAACTGCTTGGGGTATTTTAGACTCCAGATGAGCGAACATACCTTGAAGTTTTCAAAAATTAGAATGGTGAATATCTTAAATTTTCCAAATATTCTATATTTACAGATGAAAATATTATTTTACGTTATGGCAAATGATATTTCCATTGAGCATGTGTCGATTTGAACTCAATACATGGTAGCGTTAGTCTGATCCAAGCTAGAATTTGAGATGAACTGAGGCAGACTGTTACGGGTTGAAATCAAATCTTTGTATGTCTAACAAAATATTTTTTGCCAAATGTAAGATGATACTGTCCTCAGTAAGAATGGGAATCTTTGGCATCAAACTCATTCAGACAAATATATCTCAAACATACGGAATAATATTCTATGAAAGTTGAGATAGACTGGCTTGGGTTAGTCGAAATCGGACGTACTTTAGCTCATTTCGTAGGTTCTGGAACAAGCTTCAAAATGAGCAGAAGTGCGTTGGAAAATTTTCAGATGCACCAGAAATACAAGCAAAGTTTGGAGGGGATTCTATTTTCGGGATTTTTAATAATGATCACTTCTTGGGAAAGTTGAGATAGATTGGCTTGGGTTAGTCGAAATTGGACGTACTTGAGCTCATTCTGTAGGTTTTGCAACAAGCTTCATAATAAGCTGAAGTACGTTGGAATGCTTAAATGCGCCAAATTAGGCACATTCCCATTTAAACCTGCGTTAATTTTGATGAAAGCTTGATGGCTCTTGCTGGGACCTAAAATTTCATTTCTCAGCGTCCAGCAAAATTTTTTTCACATCTATGTGACGTTGCGTATGACGCCGTGATTTTTACTATTTTTGAGTCTCGCGGGGTTCCGCGAATAACTCGGGTAATTAACGCGGAAGAATGCTAATTCGAGAATGTTAGTAATCTATGGCGCGAATTTTGATTCTTTTAGGAAACATTTCTAGAATAACGCAATGATTCGACGCATGATGTTATTCTAAGAAATCGTTCTTAACGTTCTTCGCCCGCTAATTTCTCGCCTCAGGCAAACTGTGGCATAGCTATTGCGTGCGTAGGGTACGTTGTAATTTCTTTTATAGCTCATTTAGATTTCCGTTTCGTTAGTTAAGAAACTTTGAAAACCAACCTTCCTCAGTAAAGTAGTATTACTGTCCTTTTATGGTGCTATTCCTGCTGCTGCTTCGCAGTTTCCGAAAATTACCGATCGCGATTGTTCGAATCGCTGTATCGCGAGAATGGTAGAAGTCAAATGGCTTTTGGATTTTTTTTATTTGAAGAAAAAAAGTTCTTTGAATATTTGAGAACAAATACAAAGATTGATATTACTTCTTGTCTACGTCCGAGACCGAAGTGTGTAGAATTTGGAGGTATGGCTCCATATATAATCTCTCGTGGGGAGGGGGGCAATAATCATCCGCTCCACCAGAGTCGCCTGAGTTTTTCACTATCTTCCTTCGGGCGTCTCTGCTGGAACGTATGCATTTCCCAAGAGGGGGAAAAGCATTTTCACTCTTACGTCTACTGGATGGAGGCACGGGTTCCATTTTCAAGCTATTTCATCCATTTTCTTATTGCTGAATGATTGTTGAATTATTGTCCTATTTTTCCATATGTCAGTCTCCTATTGTGAGGTAGAGGTGATGCATTTGTTCCCTTTCGTAATTTGATTTGAAAAAACGGAATTTCAGTTGGATATTCTTTTCATTATTACATGAATATAACTTAAAACTAATTTGGCTGATTTATAATGCCAATATTGTATCTCTCCCTCTTTTTGTTTCGATTATAATTTTCCCTCTTTTCGTGAACAGTAGTAATAACATTATTAATAAGTGGACTTCACGAATTGGTTATATCTCAAAATGTTACTGTCTGAATGGTCATTTCGATGAGGATTTTTTTTTTATGTATTACTCGACCAATTGTTTTGGAAGAGGATATTTCCCCCCCTTTCTTATAGTCTATATTCTTCATTAAGGTCTTTGTGCAAATATTTTTTTTGTTTGGTTATAATTTTTTTCTGAAGCTGACTAGTACATGGTTACGGTGCTTCTATAATTTACCTTCTTTCCCAAATTATTACAATAATTCTCGTTGTAAAACCTAAAGTATTCATTTTTTTATCTTCATAATTCCCTTTTTTTAGGTTAGGTTCAATGACCCTTCACCAGCGCCTCCTCAAAGTTGGCAGTTGTTTATCGCTCATTCATTTGCGTCTCGGATTCTCTCGCTTCCCGGAGAAGTCAAATCCCGTAGGCCCGTTTACTTGCTATCGTCGCTTCTTGGCGCCGAAAGTCGTAAACGACCCGATGCATATACGTGAGCTCTATGTAACACGAGGCTTCCGTCATCCATCTCTTGTCGCTCTCGCTTAGGAGTTGCAAGAGTAGATGCGGCGCATGTGATACCGAGAGCTATTGGTATATTTCATCGTTTACAGCTGCGCCCGATGTTGAAATCTAATCACGCTTCGGGCTCCGCTTCTCATTCGATTCCCATACAATCTGGAAATTGAATGAAATCGGGGTCACGAAGGGTGTTGTCTATCTTTAGCGTGTTGCATTAATATGAGGCTACGCCTTCACGAAATGGAAAAGACGATACGCAGTTGCTCAACTCTGTCACTCATGCCGTGAATTTAGATACCCGAGAATTGAAGTGGCCGTGGCCCGACAATAAAAATGATTTTAAATGGGAAATACTTTTCGAAAGCGAGGCAAGAGAGATATACGGACGGATCTCTCTTGTCTCATGGACGAAAAGAAAATCTCAAAGTTTGGATGATGGCTCCGACATCACACCCCCACCCTAAGAACACTTGATGGAGATCAAGCGAACAACAAGTGTTCCCCTGATTATTCGGTGGATGTGTTCGTCTTGTTCATTGTTGAAAAATTGGAGAAAATAGGGACAGAAAAAGGGAAAGAAAAGAAATATATATATAATGTTCTTTTTGGAATAATTATCTTTTTTTTGAGAAGTAGAGCGGATTATTTGACTTGGAAAAAGGTTTTGTTTTGTCTCATTTCCTCCAGTTCCTCATGAACTGAGGCTGTAGGGTAGAGGTTGGATTTTGGAGCTGAAGGCTCTTGGCTTATTTCAGTTTTTGCTTCAGTATTCACATGGATAGCTCCCAATTCCTCGGTAGGGATTGGTTTGCCTGGTGGTCTAGCTTGAACCATGTATATGAGTAAATGTGCCAATGATGACCATACAGCACCCAATAGATGGATTGACCAACCGTATACCGAGTGGAGGGCATACCCATGTATGAGTATCTCAATCACTGATTTGATGACTTGGAATATCATCAATACAGCTATTATCCCAGCACTGACTGTACCGAAAGTCATAAATTTGGACCATAAGCGATTCCAAGTCGAATCCATAATTCGCTCTTCTGCTTGTTCGTTAAGGAGTTTGAGGATTGTACCATCTTTGTCTTCGACGGGACGGCCTCGTATTTCTCTGGCTAAATCGTTCAACAACGCTGGTTTTTCGAAAGAAAACATGATGCGTTCTCGAAGTTGCTCGATATCTGACTCGGTATAAATTCCACTGACTGCTAAGTGAGAGGGATTGGTGTATGACCAAGTCGCTTGAGATGCGGGTTTCATGACTGTGGGAGGGATTGATTCTACTGGACGAGGTAACAATTTGTACCAAGTTCCGTCAATATGGTAATATGGTGGCAATAAAGTATTGCAAGGCATTTCAGTCCCTCTAGACTTAAGGATATGTGTCCTTGGCGTGAGGTAGAAAGTTTCATTATTACGTGATACTTGGAGTTCTGCGTAGCAGAATTCACTGTGGTGAACTTCAACTTCTACTGGGACACATTTGACAATGTGTACCACTTCTCCAGCGGTCACGGCCATGTAACCCGGACCTTTCATGAGGTCGAACGTGAATTTGTCAGGTGCCTGGGTGGCGATCGAAACAGAGTTCCTGATAGTTTGACGTTCGAGTTTGCATCTTTGGGTGAGGACGTCGCGATACAGCTGTTTTATTGGCGACCGAATGTGCTTCTCCACATAAACAAATTTGAAGTTTACATAAGCGAATATGTCAAGATTGGCGATCGCGACAGAGTTGCTACGAACGAGAATCGTCTCTCCCCTTCGCGTTTTGAATATGACAAGTTTCGGGTGCTCCGTAAGAACGAGAGTATAACCACAGATATTCGATTTTCCCTTGACCATTAGAGCGAAGGTTACATCTCGAGTCGCTAATGAATAGATCGTTTGACCCTGACCAACGTCATAATCTACCATTTTGTGAGCAAAACCTCCATATAATACGCCGTAGCGATCAAACTTACAACTATCCTTGGGAATTGAATCCCAGAACGCATAGCCTCCATCTAGGTCGAGATAATTGTTTCCGAGGGAACACGTTGTACCAGATGCCAGGTGTATCTTATTATCCTCGATACTGACTTGACCGCTGTGATCTTGCAAAGTGATTCTAAGAGAACCTTTAACCTACTACTTTCTTCCAACTACCAAAGGATCAGCATAAGACACTCCGTCACATGTTCCGTCGGAATCAATACTTCCCGCCAGTGTTATAGAATGAGAAGACGTACTATTAGGTTTTAAACCTCTAATAATAATTGAACTTCCGAAGTTGAACGTGCCCGTTTTGTGAGCTTCTTCGCATGTACTCCGGCTAATTTCGTGAATGTATTCATTTACTCCGTTGTGCACCGTGGAGACATGGCTGAACATTCCACATCTATATATATATGTCTGCGGACTTCTATCTTGCATTGCATGACGTGGGTCTCGGCAAACCCATTTACTTGTAATAACTGCACGTATTGTTGGGTCGTATTCACGTTTCCATCTGGGATCTCGCATTCTCCGATGTCTTTTAACGATAACGTGGTAACGTCAAGTTTCCGAGACCCACAGTCATAACCGATAAGTCCGTGTGTCGTATGGATCAAAACGAGCAGCGCGATGATTTTTGTTATTTCCATCTGTAATCAGATTGAAAATTTCAGTTTCCAGCGGTGGTGTTATCGCGAGGACTCGGATGGGGTGAACTCCGGGTTGATTGATTAGATGTGTAAATAATGAACGGTCACCATCTGTTAGTTATTTTTAGTATCAGGAATCAGTCTTCTGACTGTTTCTTTTTTCTCTTCCTAATTGGCTTTTCTCGTTGTATATGAGAAATCCTGAGTCTATTAATATGAACAATTTCGATCTTCTTGCCCATTTGAATTCTCATATTCATTTTGTCTAGGACTCCTATGATTTTGTACGGTCCTTCATATTGATCGTCCAATTTCCTAATTTCACCAACTCGCAGTAAAAATGCATAATCTCCAACCTTGAAGTTACGAGGATTCAATACGCGATCAAAATATCTTTTAGAGCGATTCTTGGAATCCACTAAGTTCTCATAAACCAAAGTTCTCATCCCGTCCAGTCGTGTTACTAGAGTCTCTGATATAACCAATATAGATTGAGTCAAGATCACCTTCTCGTAAAGGGTCACCGGACGGAAGTCTGGCTAGCTTCCCGAACACTACTTCATAAGGGGTGAATTTTATCGATTCTGCAATACAGGTGTTGAAGTTCAAAATGGCGATGTCTAGCCAATCTCCCCAGTCATGGTCGTGATTGGTGTACATTTTCAAAAATTCTTTCAATACATGATGTGATCTTTCTAGTGATCCATTTGATTCTGCATGGTACGGGCTTGAACGAATGCGTTTGATCTTGAATTGGCCTAGAAATACGTTGCATGAATTTACTGAGAAAATTCTGACCTTGATCTGTAAGTAATACTCGAGGTGCCCCAAACACACATATGAATTTTTTTATGAATGCATCGGCTATTGTGATTGCTAAAGTATTTTGTAAGGGTACAGCTAGTGAAAATTTTGAAAACTGATCCTGTATAGTGAGTATGTACTCACATCCATTCCGCGATTTCGTTAAAGGACCAACAATGTCTATTGCTACCTTATCGAAAGTAGTTCCCGGTGTATCTGTAATAATCATTGGCTGTTTTGTTTTGAGTCGCACTAGCTTCTTGAGTTGACACGGTAGACATTGTTGAATTCTTCTTTGAATGTCATCCTTTAAATTTTCCCAATAATATTCCTGTCTAATCCTATTATAAGTCTTAGATACACCTCGATGGCCTCCAATTGGCAATGTATGTAATTCGTGAAATATTTCATCGCGAAATATTTCTGCAGGTACATACTTCAATGAATTTTTGCAAATGATGATCTTAAAATCAGAATTTTTGAAGACTAGTTTGAGTAGGTTGCGAATTTCGACCCAATTAATATTTTCAATTCCTTCACTGTATGGAATGTTTAGAATCTTGATTTTCATGTCCACCACTTGTCTATGCAAATCGACTAGTGCATTGTAGATATTCTCTTTCGTCTGCAACATGGATTCAGTACGAGATTTTTTAGTGCAAAGAGCAAAGAATTGACTATTATTGCTTCGTTTGGTTGCTTTGGCTTCACCGACGTTATTGAACGGTGTGACTGAAATTTTATTCGCGTCAATTAACCTTTTCGCGCCTTCGTCGCAAGGTTTCCCTTCTTCGTTTATGAAATATGCAATGCTTTCTTTTCTGAACTGAATCAAATCTCTCGTTTCTACGATTTGAAAATTTGAAGATATTGAACCTGATAATTGGCTATTCGCTTCGCTTAAGGTGGTTGCTTCTGAATCGGACTCATTTTCTGAGTTTTGTGCTAATGATGGAACGCGCGAAAAATTCTCAGAGATTCGATGGTCATCCGTGGTCAGACTGGGAGCCGTTGTCCGCGCTTTGAAATCTTCACTAAAGCTCTGATCTTCCTGATAGTTATGAGGCTTGTGTGTTGATAAGCGTGAGGATTTTCTCGTTACGTTAGATGGAACGGACGGAATTGGTTGGGCTTCTATCTCGAGTTCCGCGGCAGATTCAAGTTGAAGTTCGAAGGACTCCGTCTTCTCTGAAACTACGGATTTATTCATTTCTTGAGCGCGTTTTCGTCTTCTAGTGAGTACATGTATTGTTTGTTCCGGAATCAGATCAACTGGGTTTCGAGATAGACAATCTGCGTTAGAATTTTTACGGCCAGGCTTATAAATCACTTCATAGTCATACTGTGGAAGCTGAAACTTCCACTTCTGGACACGGGTGTTTGATTCAGCGGATTTGAACCATATCAAAGGTTGATGGTCAATTACTAACTTGATTTTTCTACCGTAAATATATGACCTGAAGGTCTGAACAGAATGAACCATCGCGAGGGCTTCCTTTTCGTAAACTTCGAATGATTGTTCGCTCTTACTTAGAACTCGTGATGTGTACGCAATTGGCTTATCTTTCCCAATTTCGCCCTGAGACAATATCCCAGAAATTGCATATCCCGATGCATCGGTTGTTATGATGCAGAGCTTATCTCCTGAAAAATCAGGGAACTGTAAGAGGTAGGTTGCAGAGGCTCTCCTTTAACTGTTGAGAAGCTGCTTCGGCCCCGGGTCTCCAATTAAATTCTACATCTTTTTGTAATAACTTGGTAAGAGGCTTTGCTATTTTGGCAAAATTGGGTATAAAACGGCGGTAATATCCTGCTAGGTCTAAGAATTGTCTGACGTTTTCCACTGTTTTCAGCGGGGGGAATTTTTCTACCGCCTCAATTTTTTCTCGGGTCCGGTCGAAGTCCGTCGCGTGATATGACGTGACCTTAATAGACGACTGCACTCTTTAGGAACACACACTCGTGGACGTTTAATTTAAGGTTAGCTTTCCTCATTCTTTCCATGAATAATTTCATTTTCTCCTCATGTTCTTCGATCGAATTTGCAAATATGACTATATCGTCGATAAAACTATACAAAATATTTCCTTGAAGACCTGATAACGTATGGTCGATGAACCGTTGAAAAGTAGCAGGACTGTTACGTAATCCAAAGGTCATACGTGCGTATCCAAAGTGACCAAACGGTGTCGAGAACGCTGTGCGAAATTGGTCACGTGGGTCCATGCGAATCTGCAAAAATCCTGAAGCTAGGTCCATTACGGAACAATAGCGATAGTCTCCTATTCTATCTATGATTTGCTGTATGTCCGGCAATGGATACGCGTCGGGTACGGTCACTTCGTTCAATTCCCTACAATCTGACACGAGACGCCATCTAGGTTTGCCGGTCGCATCGGGTTCTTTTGGAACTAGCCAAATAGGCGAATTATATGGTGGGTTTGAAGGAACAATGATTCCGGCTTCTGAAAATTCCTTAATTCGTTTGTTAACCTCGTTCACCAGAGCAATTGGTATTTTGTATTGTTTGATATTGATTGGTCTGTCATCGGTGACAATGATTCGATGCATGACTTCGTTGGTGGCCCCTAAATGTTCTCGTCCTAATAAAAATCTATCCTCATATCGAGTGACCATATCGATGACGTAATGTTTCTCGGCTATGTCTAAATGGTCCAGGTATAACATGTTTATTATCTCCTTGACTCCGTTTCTAATATCAAAGATTTTTACGGTCTTGTTACGTACCGATTTTGTCTCCGCTCTGGCAAAAATAGAAAAAATATACTCAATATCCACATCGTTAGGTGGTTCAATTCCGAGAATTTCTGAAATTTGGCATTGATCTTTTGCAAATTGGGTCTTATGGGCTCCAAACGTGTCACTCTGATCCGGAGAAAAATTTCCTTCATCGGAATCCAAATGTTCAGATGATTGCATATTCGGTTCTGTAAGACTCCCATCATTGGCTCCTAATTCCGAGTTCTCATCTGAGCTCTCTTGATCATCAGAGTTGACATGAACGAGGGTGCTGAGATGTGAGCTAAGACTTTCATGGGAATTACTTCTTTCTATCGTAGTATATGTGGTAGTATGAACTGATTTGACATCATCCGAAAATATGGGTTCCGGATACTTCAAGTTGTCAAAATAAAATGTCTCAATTGTACCATCCATCCTCAAGACTTTAGTCTCGTAGTCCAGTTGTGCTTCACTGTGTGTTAAAAAAACAGCTCCGAGGACTCCATCGCATGGAAGTTCAAAGTCATTTTGGACTACATGAAAAATAGTATCGATATTGAAAACGTTCAGAGTGACAGTACCTAATGTCGCTATTTATTCAAAATTTATCCCTTTCAAATATACTCTATGAGTATGATCAGTTTTAATCCCGAATAGTAATAATTTGACCTTGAGCACATTGCCTTCGGCTCCGCTATCCACGAGCATTTTAATCCATGAATTCGTGAGAGGTACAAGAACAACCGGCAAATAGTCATCTCGCATCTCAGTACCGATATTGAGCACTTGCCAATCCTTCATGTCCTCACCGGAATGGGCATTTTGCTGGAAATTTAGACTAGTTCTGCCAATGCGCAGCGTACAATCGAAAAAGTTGATTTTTGCTTCGGTTTCAAGGAATAGTTGTGAGCCCAGTATACCTGCAAATGGAATTTGGAACTCATTTGGTACTACTATAAAAAGAGAAAGTTTATTCTGGATATGAAAATTTACTGTTCCACATGATTGTACGGTGTTCGGCCCAATCCCTTTGATATTAGAAACTTCGTCATAAATAATTGAGTCTGATACCGATAGAAATGCCTTCTTGATAATGTTGACTTCGGAACCTGAGTCTAACATAAGTTGTATTACCGCGGTGGTTTGAGGACGCGTGCAGGTAATGTAAGGTCCGTATTTACTCGTGTTTTTAACTCAATGGTATAAGTTCGGACAGCATCTGATCTAAATTTTCTGCGGAGCACGTCTCCTGAGCCTCCGGCGATGCGCTCCGAATCGGGAGGCTGACTCGGTTCTCTGCCTATTTCTGTTCGTTATATTCGCGTTTCCGTCAATCAAGGATGCTATGACCCGGTTTCTTACAATATCGGCATATAATTTCATCGGGCTTGGTTTCTTTCGTCTCGGTGGCATTTGGGAATTTATTTCTCAACGCGTAACAATTTTGGGCCGAGTCTCCTGATTTTTCACAGAATTGGCATATGACATTTGCATCCATTTTTGGTGCAATGAGTGGACACTGTTTTACCGTATGCTCACTCTTATTGCATAATTGACAAGTTGCGGGTTGTACTTTCCCTCTAGAATAACACGAGTCGATTATGTGGCCCTCCCTTTTGCAAAACTCGCACACGAGTTTTGTTTCAATGGCTAGTCAACGAGTGGTGATAGCCTCGCATTGGCAAGAGTTGACCCTATTTGGAAATCTGCGAACTTCCGAGTTAGCTGGAAGCGTTCTCAAGTCTTTCTGTGCAGCTAAACGTCTTCCGACCGCAATCGCGTTCTTTACTATATCCTTCACGTTGTCGGCTTCCGGAAGCCGTTGTTCAATTTCGGGCTTAAGACCTCTACTCAAGCATTCGATCATGGTCTTTTCTAAGGCGTTCTTAAACTCCTGATTCACTGCCCTCCCTCCATTCGCGATCTTCCTAGCTTCGGTAATTCGCGAGCCTAGATCGCGTGAGCGGTTGACATTGAATTTTCGTTCTCGCTGGTGCATATATCGTTTTCAAAAAGTCCTTGAGTTTCTCAATTTTGTCAAATTCTTCCCCAGATATGGCCTGGCGTGCCTCACCAATAAGTCTACTGCGGATTAGACGCGTGAGATTTTTCTCAGCTTGAGGATCTATCATTGCCAGTGCGTCGTCGCAACCATGTGTAAACTAGCTAAATGGGATATTCTTCCCACTAAATTCTGGGACTACGGCTATGGCATCCCGGATTGCTACCAACTGGTTGGCTTGAAGTGCCATGTTGGCAGGAATTTGCGGTGCTGGACGCTGTGGAATTCCCGAATCTCTAATACTACGTCCCGCTCCCGGATTTGAAAAAATTCCGAGCGGTAGAGGGGGTGGACTTGGAATTCTCGGTGGTTTGTTGGATGTCTTTTGCGTCTTCGTGTCCGTATCCGAATTTATCGGCGAGTTATCTGGGGGACCCCACAGGCTATACTCTTTCTCCAGTTTCACGTTTAGTGTATAACCCGCGGCTCCGAGAGGTTCTTGGTCGTTGATGTTGTTCGAGGGCTGAACTGTTGGAGACAACAATTCTAAATTGTCATATAGGCTTTGAATTTCACCTAACGTGGACTCGGTGTGACTGAAAGATGCTGTGCCGTCTGGTGATCGATCTAGGCGTGGCCGAGTTCGAAATGGATCAGACTCAATCATTTCACGTCGCAATTCCGCTTCTTTCTGCGCTTGGCTTCTCGTGATTCGTCTTCCATTGGGCATGAGCTAACGCGTTCCTAGACTGAGTACTGGTAAAACCAAATCAAAACTGTCACAGTCGATCGTGATTTTACGGGAGCCGATCCGTTTTTTGGGTACACAAGCAGAGGGTTTTCCGTGGATGATCAGATCGTCTATAAAAATTCGCGGTCCTTCACGCTCTTGATTCACCGGATTAATTGTTTCAACAAAGAACTTTTCATTAATAGCTAAGTTTCTTAAAAGTGAAAGTAAAGGAGCACCCCTAAGATTATTCATGGATAATTATACTCTAAAGTCCTTAGTTTTTAATTACTCGACTATTTGTTATTTATGGAAGAAATATTGATCTAATAATATATCAAAACTAAACAATATTTGATCAGACAACCGCAGTCTCAGTTGAATGAGCTGAGAATGTAAGATATCAGGTATTTTTTCCTGAAATTTATCATGGGAATTCAATGTTGCACTGAGCGAGACAACTTGGGCAATCGATTGCCGGGGTAGCTATAACACAAGGTACGTTGCACCCTTTGCAAAAAATGGACTCTCCGCCGACAACAAAATTAAGAAAATTTTTTGTTGTTTCAAGTTTGAAACCCGGTTCAACCTCGTCCGGAATAAAGCAGTGTGGCACAGATCTGCTCCGAGTCCACCTACTATAACAGTGTAGAACACTGGAATAAATCGGGATTGACGTACACACTTGAATACCGGGTGTAAACGTGGAAGAGTTTCGGGTCCTTCTTTGGTTATTTCATGGATTCGCAACGCTGTTTCGCTGCACACGACGCACTCGTATGCGTTCCGTTTCACTACGCAAACTATGTTGCACTTGTCACAATGCGTTTCAGAGCCGGCGTAGACGAAGTCGTGGTACTCGGTCACACTTTCGATTGGAAAGACACTTTCGATTGGAAAGTTTGGGTATATAACAAAGAGCCGAAAAAACCATGAGCCGAAAGAATATGAAGTTCATGATGAATGTAGCAACAGGTCAACTGAAGTCAAATTTATATATACATATAGACCTTCGTTTTCCAGTCCGCAAACATTATTACAGGATTGAGTGTTTTACGTAGTAATACAGGAAAAGTACAAGCGGGAAAAGGTTTTTTTTCAAGGAAATTTTTACCAATCAGGAATATCTTGTATCAAATATATGAATGGAATGTGGAGGTTTATTCACTATCGCAATATTTTTCGAATAGTGAGAGTCACATTTCAATGATCGTACAGTTTTCAAGAAGTATAAGGGCCCCTTTTTTTGGTAAGTATGGCGAATGAAATTCTTGATGGCAGAAATCAATCTGAAAGAGGTCTGTTTTTGCTTATAATTCATCTCAATAAGTAATGATCACCCGCTAGAAACAGTTTTCATTTTTCTAATATAACAATTAGTCATCCATGCGAGAGCTTCACAAAATCCCCCCCCCCCCCCACCTCAAATTATACGCAAATTATAATCTGTGCTCGTTTTGACATGAAATAATACCTCGCGCTATTTTCCGAATTCAACGAGTATAGGTCGAGACATAGTCGCGATCAATACAGTGATGTTTACGAGTCATGCACCCCAAATTTTGTTTATTTGGAGGTTGTACTCGAATTTCATCAACATTGGTGTCAACGTATCCTTTCGTCGCAGCTACGCCATGAGGTTTTGACATCACAGGTAAGGGAATCACTACAGATAAAATAATCTGAATATTAACTTAGAAATGTTACTTTACGTCAAAATTTGTCTTTCGCGCGTGACATTCAAATCTATAAAGTGATCTGCGCAGGCGTGAGGTTAGTAGCATAGCGATTGGCGCGCATCGCTCACGTCGGTTCAATTTACAAAGTCTGATGTCTCTTCTCACATGGATGTGATTTTGGATCCGATCATTCAATTCTGCAATCATTCCCAGGATTCTACGTTCCAAGATAGAATGTATCATCCAACGACAAAGAGTGCGGATTGGTTTTCGAGCTGGCGGTGCTGTTGAGCTCGCGTATCTCCAGATGGCAGTTTCTCAGATATTCGGAAGAAGAAGAACGGCAGATTACCAGAATCTTGTGGAAACGATGCTGTATCTGCAGGAAGACAGTTCATTTACATTTCTCCGAGATACAGCTGCTCAATACAGGTAATTCTCCAAATTTCAAATTCCTAACCAAATTCAGATTTTCAAGTTTATATTTTAGTTTTAACGAACTGAAAATTTCGTATTGAACGTCGAAGAGTTTCTTAAAGTCCCGAAATATTATGTATCAAACTGATGTTAGCATTGCGGAAGGGATCCAAGTATATTTTTTGAGAAAGGATGAATCGGAGGCTATAAAATTGATCATAGTTTCATCAAAATTTTCCTCGAATATCAATATCAAAATTTTCTCCAAATTCGGCACACCGCACTTTAAAAGAATAAACCATCTTGAAGTTGAGACAAAACGAAAGGCAATAGGCTAAGATACGCAAAGATTGGTTGTTTCAAAAATTTTTGACTTAATTTTTGGTGACTTTTTCGTTGACTATGCAAATTTTCATAATAATTTCTCCATTCGATTGTCAACGGGAACTCTCCATCATTCTTTGAGGATTTGAATGGATTGCTCCCATCGGTGAAAAGCTGAAAGTATGATATTTCAGACGCGTAATATTGGTATTGACCGGAAATATCCATTTATTGGAATAAAAATTACGAAGAAGATCGGTACTAGGTCGTGGGTGACAACTAGTGCCTTAACCCTACTACATGATGCAAGCGAATTTGAAATGACCAATAATCATCGATAACTTGTACCTTTAAAAAAAATGATACATTGGTACTTTTAAAGATATAAACGCATCTTTCAACAATATAATAAGTTAAGATGCAGTTGAAGGCTCGTTAGTTTGCAAGGTATCATCACTGTCACTGTCACTTGAGATTAATTTCGGCCTTTTGCTCGTCTGAGGCATTTCCTTTGGTGGTGGTTGTTTCTTTTGCAAGTATCTAGACGAAGACTTCTTCACCAACTGATCCATGATATTCCGTTTCTTTTTCTTCGTTGAACCATCTGAATACGTAATATAAGTATGTTGTATCAGCAGGTGATTAGGCCACAATTGTTCTGATAGTCAGCGATAATATAATCTCTACTGAATAAGTTCCAGGAATAATGGTGAGCACTCACCGGCAGGTTTCAGCGGACTCTCGACTGGTCCCGACGAACTCATCGTTTCCTCTACTTTCCCAAATCAAACGTTTTGATCTCGTATACTTCCTCCTCTAGTATTTCGATACGTAGGTTATGTTGACTCATAAAAAACAAACACACGGTACGTTTTTAGGGCTAAGAAGTTTGACAGTAATGCCAAAAACATCTTAAAAAGCCATTCATCTCGTCAATCCGCTTACTTCAGACCTTACTTCCCGAAATCGGGACAATTCTCCAGCACAAATCTTTTGTGCTAAACCTTATCAATATCTAGTTGAAAGAAGACCAAATAACGTTGAGATTAAGAGACCAAAAATTTTTGTTCTTTCCATTTTTTTCCAAAATAGGAGTATGTGAGACTTTATTATTTTGAGAATGTGTCCCCAGGATCGCCACAAATTTTTTATAATTTCTTCAGATTTTCTTTAAGCACCAAATTATGACGAGTATCGGTTAACAGCCATGTCCACTTCGAGGGCAAAGTAAGTGGGGGAGTGATTTTCAAGTAAGACCATTCTTAACATAACGCAATGATAATCCCACGAGGAACAATATCCGTAATGTCTATGTTCCAGCTTTCGTAAATTGAAAATATCAAATCATGGCTAGTATGCAGTAGTATTTTCCAGAAAAATTAAAAAAAGATTTACTATTTCAGTAACAAGGATCTGATTGAATTGTTCTATTCAAGAACATTTGTGCATAATGATCTCATTGAGATTCGAACGGAAGAAAATAAATAATCTAGGTAACTAACAAAGCACCAATGACATTTTAGTCAGTATCTTGTTCTGGAGGATAACGAATTTTTAATAATTCATCACCAGATTTTATGTTTGAATGTTATTTCATACGCCGAGCGTAAAAATGTACTCTTTGCACCTTTTTTCGTTTTTCACTCTTAATTAGAAAGCATAATTCGATATGCGGGAGTAAAACCTATTTTTCGCATCCTCGTGATGATTCTGACTCTGGCCTGCGGCTCGAGTCGGAAACCCATCATGAAGATGCGAAGAAGTTGTTATACCCTCGTATCGAATTATATTTTCAACGTAGCACCCGACCCCATAGCTCGTTTTGCCCCGAGACGTCAGAATTTCTTTCCAAATCCACATATACAGATTTTCTTGGAGATAGGAATTTTTCGCGTTCTTTGCGATTATTTTGAATGGACTAGCTAGTTAGAGCTCTCTCATGATAAGACAAGAACTTGTCCAGGTACGTTCTCATACGTATTTTAAGCAGTCGTTGCATAGGACTAAGATATGTTTGAACCGAGTAGCAAGCTAATTTCTCGAGTTGCTATCAGGGAAATTTGACCAATTTTGCGGCAAATTTTGAAATTTTCACAAAATCTATAAGAAACACCTTTTCTGAACTCCCGAGGGCGTATTTTGTAACGTCCAACACGCTGAAATTCGTTGAGAAAATTTTTGCTAGTCTTTAATGTAGTTCTCACGGTAGATTGAGAGATTGTAGCAATAAACAGGCAGATTCAATTTTAAGTATTGGGACAGATGAAATCGTACGTGCGTGGCTGCATTTACGAGATTTGATGACTCTAGAAAGCCGTCTGGATGCTTTCATTTCATATTCACTCATCATTTGTCGAATCTTTGAGAAACTTCGTGAAATTATCGTATTGGCATTGTTTTCAGTCGATGTCATCTGCCACAAATGAGAAAAATCTTATGCTTATGGTGAGCCCGCCATCGAGTCAAAGTGATTTGCTGTACGCTATTCTCTTCGTCCGAGAGTTCACATGGAGGAAAACGTGATACGACAAATATCCACAGAAAATGGTACAATACCAACAGTGAAGTCTGGTTCTTCTGCTCCGAAGAGCATCGACTCACCTCAGGTAATCTCTTTCAACGTACACAGTCCACCTCTCTGAATGTATTCGTGCTTTCTTTGCATACGCTCGCTCTAAAGATATGCCGTTCATTTCTCCGCATTTCCTTGTGGCAATGACACCCTTTGATCAGTATTGTAATCCTCATAATAATTGATGAAGAAATCAAGAAATTATGAAATTCTTCCTCCCATCCCTGCGCTCATTTTTTTCCTTTCAACGCTAGACTTTTGCAACAGAACAAACCTCTTGCTCGGATACGAACGAGGATGAGTTTACGTGCAAGTCGCCTGCTTCCTCAGGCAAACTCCGCCGTTACTTGGGTAATCCACTTACGGGTATGGTGAAACCCATCTCGAGGTTGGTGCAACTACCTATCACCAAATTTTTCAAACCCAAAAAGAAGGGAGGAAGTGATCTGGTTGGGAGAGATCACAAACCTACTGAGTTCCTGAAACCAAGCACATCGGGGCATCTCAAAGAGCCAGAGATCATAGGTGATTGCATTAAATTTATTCAGATCTCTTTTTAAGCCCGTGAACCACTATACATTTTACGTGAAGTAATGAAGGTCTATTTGAAGAGAATCGCATAACCTCATGTCTTGCAACACTATGATTCGGAATTCGTTGATGAGCTGATGAAATGATCAGTACTTCGATTTATTTTCATTCTCTAGATCTATCAGAGGAAGATCGAGTAGAGTATTGTGAACCTCTGCAATGCCAGGGCAAGGAAACAATACACTCCAAACCACTGCAGTTAAGCCGTTCGCCTGTGCTAAAGTCTCCCGAAGAAGTTACACAACTACGAAGATATGTCAATGATGAATACGCCAGCTCCAACGATCCAGAATCATCAAGTTTGTCGTCCGTATCTGCAACCCACAGCATCCTGACTCCTAGCTCATCTTCAAACTCGGAAAGTGAGCGTAGAGATGTACAGAGAACTTTATCATACACTCAAATATTCTTTCGAGATCAATATTCTTTTGCAGTCCTTGGAAGAATTTCCAAATTGAAACAATGAATCATCTTGAAATTTGATTCAACTTCGTTGACAACTTGTTGAAAAACTACAAAATGAGCTTCTGTTATTCCGCCGTTGGCCAAAGTTACTTCGAGTGCGTGATTGTTACTCCCGTGATATGACACACTAATTTTAAAGAATAATAGTCGACAACATTACTAATGATTTACTCTGAAAAGTCATGAAAACGACTGGATTCATATTTTTTCTAGATTTTCGGGGAAGAAAGATAACTGTCAGCAATACGAACGCACAACGTGGGTCAACAGTCAAAAATTTGATCAAGCCACTGAAATTTTTTCGTTTGCTCACTCCAAAGCCATCAAAAAGAGATCAACAAGCGGAGGAATCAAGGAAAAATCATGTCGATCTTATTGAGCAAGAGCCTGAGCATTCACCACATTTCTCATCACAAGCAGTCATTTCAGCTCAAGGCTCAACAGCGACAGTTCAAAGTGAGCTCATTGTTCAAATTGATATCCGTAAATAATGAGTAGATGAGATATAACGACTTGTCATGAATGCCCGTTACGCTTATTTCAGATATATCCGATAATTTATTCATTTTATCTATTTGATGATTTTATGTTATGGTTCTCGGGCGCAAGATTGAGTAATAGATGGGTGAATTTCATGATGAGCATGGTTTTAGGCTCGAATTTATAGTCGTAATCCGGAGCCCGGCTAAGCCAATCCGAGGTGCCACAATCGCCAGTCCTAATCAATGCTCAAACTCGCCACACCGATTGTGGCGCCTCGAATTAGCCTAGGCGGACTCCGGATTACGACTGTAAAATTCGAGCCATAGACGGTTGAAAACATGCAATTTGTTAGTTCATAGCTTGCCAATTTAGAATATGCTGCCGATTTGTGTCATTCAAATATGCAATCCCGATACTTGTTTTTGATCGATTTACTCTATGGAAGTTTTGTTTTAAGATCGAGTAACCGAAACTGCGAGGTTTTTTCACATTGCACAATTGAATGTCTTTTCTCCAATTCCTTAGGAACCCACCCACCAAATCAGATTTTTTCAATTTTTATGAAACTTGAAGACCCCTGTCCAATCCCTGTCATCATTCTCATGTCTCTATAGTACCAGTAGACGAGTCGCCTCAGACATCAAGAGACCTTGTTTTTGCCCCACTCCGTACTCCGTATGAAGCTGGTAAAAAATATGGATCGACTGTGCACATTTATGATGGCTATGCATACAAGTCGGATGGACCTCCCCGGGGGAAGAAAAATACTCTGTGAGTTATATATTAGTTTGGACTTCTCATTGCACTACCACAATAATATAAGAACTTATTTTAGATGCGAAACACGATACAATACTACTCCTCGTTCGAATTGAGTATGGATAAGTTTCGTCGCCTCTGATTGGTTCCCTGTCTTCACAATACGGTGGGCCAAAAAAAAAGTTTACATCGAAAAATTCGTTTTAAAAATTTTTTGGGATTTGTTCATCTTATATTGAAACATGGAATCGGTGAAGAATCATGAGAAATAGATTGGGGACACCATACTTATTCGACCATTTATTTCGCGTGGCTATTCATACGTATTTTCCAATCCTACAGATGATTGAAATATCTTCCTTAGACATAGATCGAACAACGATATTTTGATTGCATATTTGATTTTTCCAAGGAATCTAAGATCGGCTCAATTTCAACACATTAGAAAACCGCAGACTCATCGGAAAAATGCCCTCTTGGCTTCATTTGATCAACAAGATGTCATACGTATTCCCCAATGCTACATGTCATTGAAATACTCTCTACCAACACTAGTGAGATGATATCTCAATGGCAAGAGCGATTGTATGAAGAATTTTTGATCGGCTCGGGGTTTGATGTATTGAAAGATGTGATACTAATTGAAGAATAGATCCCATCTTGGCTTATTCGATCACCGAAAATCCTATTCTCATTGCCTAATCCTACAGTTGATCAGAATACCTTTCTCGAGCATTATTTAAATGATGTTTTGATTGCCAGTTTGATTAGTCCGAAAATGTGTCCCGAGGGCACCTTTCAAACAAATCTACTGTGCTGCCGCAGCACCGATTTTCATCGCGCTCCTCATTTCATGTCATATCACCCGCGAAGCTCACTTACACAAAATCGAGGTCTTGCCAAGGTCCAGATATTAGTCTCTTCTGCACCGAATCATTAATTCTCATCAAACGGCCTCATGCGCGACCCCCTCGGTTTAGTTGAATCTGATACATAATGCGCCTCATAAAATATCCGATATCACGAGCACTGAGATCAACTACAACATACGTGAGGCGATCTAAGCTATAAATAATGCTTACTCTGCTAACTCGTGGAATAAATATCTTGAGAACCTAAACCGCCTGAGTTTTGAATCCATTTGAAGAGTTTTACAGCTAATTCCAATCTATCTGTATGCGAAATCCCGCCAAAAATTACCGGGGAACACAAGAAATCAATTTAGCGCAGTGTCCTTCTGTGATAAACAATGACAATTTTTCGATGATCGATGGTTGAGATTACAGTTTTATGAACGAATATTGGCCTCAAACAATAACTACAACTTGGAATCATTTTGCAAAGAATCGAGGTTATAATGCATCAGTTAGAGTATGATGAATTGAAAATCAGAAAGAAACCAAGATTTCAAAAAATATACACACATGTATATCTTTATTGAAACTGAAACATTATTTTCCATACAAGATGATTATCATAACTTGGCGCATTATTATGCAGAAAGAGTTTTAGCCTCCTGGCGCACGTTCTACAGCACGCAGTTGACGTGGAACCATCCAAAACTGCTGATAGTACTGTAGAAAACCTTGCTGTAATGGATAAATTCGAGATTTTAGACACGTCTGATTGTTTCCTCATATACAAAACAGTCAGCATTTGTGAAAATTCAATAAACTTTGAAATTTAATTTTTGTATCACCGTTGCCCTTGATCAAAATAAGATATCTCTAACTTCCGGGATAGAAAACAAATAGAGGCGGAAGCAATATAGGACAAGGTTATGAAAATTTGATAAAGAACGAAGTAGATGTACCTAACACGGTTGAATTGA
The DNA here is from genome assembly GCA_029851415.1 of Eretmocerus hayati. Taxonomy (NCBI): domain Eukaryota; kingdom Metazoa; phylum Arthropoda; class Insecta; order Hymenoptera; family Aphelinidae; genus Eretmocerus; species Eretmocerus hayati. Next base: position 70,232,384 of record CM056742.1, on the reverse strand, counting down.
AATGGTTTGAGAGTATACTCACTCGTCTGAGACGTTCCTGGTGTCGCTGCGCATGCCAGAAACACCCAAATCGGGGTGGTTCTTCGTTATACCTCTCCATTTTCCAGTTGACCTCGCCTAAATGGTCCTCAATCTCCGGAGACTACGAACTGTTCGAGACTCAAGACTGCAGCCGAAAACGGGGTTGCGTGACTCGTTGTCAGGGGGGGCTGTTTACTTCAGGCGGTTATCGGGTCCGTGCGTAACATTCGTAAGAAATGCCGAACTCTGTTGTCGATGTCGACCATGATGGTCCAAGAGAAATAGATTTATTTTTAAGCAACTTGATTCTAGACAAAAAAATATCTTCTCGTCGAAGCGCGCACTCTAATAGTACCATCAGCCTTGCACCATTTCTCACTCTGACATATTAGCAGAAATTCATTGAGTTCGGAAAAGTACTCTCCCGAGCTCTGGTGATTCGGGGTTTGATTCGAGAGCAGAAAGTTCCAACTTGAATTTGGATTTGGCTTTGTTCGCTTTTGAAAGAAAAAAACTCATATTTGATACTCCAGGCATATTTTAGGAAGATGGAAGATTCAGCAGAGCTTTTTCCTTGTATAATCATTGAATATATCAGAAAATAATCCGCATAACCATCTTGTTATTCCAAATATCCTTGGAATATCAAATGTGGAACAAGATTTATGATGAATATATTGCAAATTCAGAATATTTGAAGGACAATGCCTTTTAAGGCAAAATGAACGCATCATCCGGAAAGATCTCAGGAGCCCTTTTTGGAGATCTCAAAAATGTCTACAAAAAATTTCTCTACACATTTTCCGATAAAATGAATACTTATCGATTCATAAAAAAATAATCGTATTTCATGACCAAATTGATCATTTTTATCCTATATTCAATTACATAAAGAGAATCGGGTCGTGCGTTTGCGCGCCTAGGCAAGTACAAGCTCTAAAGGAAAGATGAGTGACCGCGGAACTATACTTTGAATTTGCCGACCCTAACATGCACATTGCCGTGGCACTTTATCGCGTTTTAGTGATTCACCGAAACATCCAAAACCAGAGAAAAGTCTTTCGAACACTTTTAAATTACTAAAATTAGAAATTCACTTTGAGGCTTACACAGGAAATTCTTTGTCAATTATTTAGGATAAATTGTCTGATATGAGTTTGTGTTGGTGTATCCGTGTGGTTGTAAAATTTCTCGTCAAAATCCAACAGATGAGAGGGCGCGTGATGAAAAAATCTGTCTGCTCATTCGACGATGCGTTTTAACGATCCACAGGATATCATCCCACCGTATCTTTCTAAATAAGTGAGTGCTTCAGTGAGTCTCACCAAAGCAGAACGGTATCTGAACATATCAATGCTCGCGATCAAACAGCGCAGATGGACTCTGGTCTCTGACTGCTTTCAGTTTTGATATAATCAAAATTCTGTTTCTTAATGAGTGATTTTGCAATGTCCAACGCAATGTACTTAATTCTTCGGCTATGCATCTAAATAATGCGGTAGAGTAGTTTCAAGTGTATCCAACTTTGGAATTGTAGTTCCATTATTGGAGTGGAGGCATTTTCGATGACTCCCATTCATAGCAGAATTCTGATTGCCGTGTCTGTACATTTTTCAGAGTCGGTCACATCAAATCAGCACCAAGTTCGATTTCGACAGATCGAACCGATTTTCCTCTCGAATAAAAATATTTATCCACATACTGAAGTTCGAGTTTGTGAAAGTCAATAAATTTTTATGAAACTTCAATTCCGAGAAAGTCAAATTAAAATAATTTCAATCTTGCAAAATCTCTGGAATTCCAAAATGACTTTCGGAGGAAGGAGATTAGGATGCAATTATAAAAATCGCTCATTCTAAACATCCCGGCTTCATTCTCAGCGGCGATTACAGATTTCACAAGTGAATCACTGTTATGAAAAAATAGGAGCTTGTTTACAATCATAAATTTAATACCACGGATTTTTTACATGCAAGCTTGGATGGTTTTTAATGAATTTTCATCCCACCTTTGACGCGTATATACCTCGACGCGTTTCGTCATATTAAGGTAGTTGTACACTAAAATGCAAAACATACCAGAATGTCACCAAAGTCGGTGAGGATTTAGTTCAAGTGTTAATGAACACCTGTGCAAAATTTTAAAATAATTGACCGTTTTGTTTCAGAGTGGTAGTCATCAAAATTCGTCACTTTTAGCATGGCGCTCATGCGGGATCGTCGACTCCCATATAAACGCAATGTTAAAAGTGGCGGGGTTTTGATGGCTACTACTCCGAAACAGAACGGTCAATCATTCTGAAATTCTGCACAGGTGTTCATTAACACTTGAACTAAATCCTCCCCAACTTTAGTGTTTTTCTGGTATTTAGCGGAATCTCCCTTAACGGATACCTCCTATTAGCGGACACCTCTCAATAACGGACAATTTTTTGCGACCAGCAGAAGTATAATCACAGAAATGAACCTCTGATTAGCGGACACCTCCGAATAGCGGACAGGTTTGTTGCAACCAGAGGTGTCAGTGCGACCGGAGATTTCACTGTATTTTCAGCTTTAGTGTACAACTACCTTAATATGTTTTGGGGATATATATTGAGGTCGCTACTTTTCGCACTGAAAATCTTCAAAAAATGTTTCCCCTATCAAATTGGTCGAATTGGAATGTGTGGAGCCGTTTTGTGATGAAAGATATTGAGCGTTTCAATTGAAGAAAAATTCATTCTGATTCTGAGAGTTTGATCACTTATGAAACCGTTGGCAATGCTGCTACAATGAAAAAATCATTAATGGAACTTTGTCTTAAGAAATTGAAACATTCATCTCCTTTTGAAGGTATTTGTCGTGCATCAAACAAAAACGCAAAGGTAAACCAGGCAGCTTCAGTTGTTTGGGTCGCGTGATAAAATATCAAGACGGGAGAATGAAATTCAAGCCTCATGATCGCTGTAAGCCGATACCCTATTTGGCGTTACGACGTGATTTCCACCAGGCTCTATGCGAAGCTGCAAAAAGTGAGTCAGGGTATCTCAAAGATATCTATACAAGATTAGCGTTACAGTGAGTTAAGATATCTTCGTAACAACCATTAGAGGTCTTACACAGATTTCGAAATAATTTGGGGGATTTTTTCGTACTTGACCTCCAGACTTTGTTACATCAAATAATCATGTTCGACTCGGGTCGCCCAGTTGAGCTTTGGATGATTCTCGGACTGAGGTAGGCTTTGTTGATCAATTTAAAAATCAAGTCAACAATGAAGCTTTCCTTTCGTTCTTTGTTATGTGTAGCTCATACCTCCCGCATTCAACAATATTACCTTCCAATATGATTTCTGATTGGCGAGTCCTTGTTGTCCCTTCAGATGAGATCCGATCAATTTATTGTAGTGGAGAAGCGATAACACGATGCATAGCTAGATTGAGAAATTGTATAATACCAATGACCCACCCCTTCGATTATTTGACACACCTTAATATCGCAATTCTTACTAAATTTGTGAGATAAAATCTCATTAGTTCTCAATACTCAAGCAAATTGCCGTTTGAAATGATTCACATATTAATATCCTTTAAATAGTCATACACGAGCCGCACAGTTCATGCCGTTTTTACCAAACGTCAGAAAGAGCATGTATACTCACAGAAGAACACGGCAAAGAACAGGACGACGAGGGATTCGGACTCTTGAAGAGCTGTGCAATTATCTGACTACTGAAGAGGGGAAATCATATTTAATCAGAGAAGATCCAACTGGTGTCAGGCCAGATGTCAAATTCGACTGTAAGAAAATCATCACAGGTGGAAAATCAATGTTATTGATTTGGGATGTCGAGATGGCGAAAAAGGTGAAAGAAGAAAAAGGAGAGATTGGCCATATTGATTGCACATACCAAGCTAGAATCAAAGTCACAGGACTCTTACAATTGCTCACATTCATGATACGGCTCTACAATGGGGTAAATAATGCAGTGTTTTCACTTTTATTGAGTTATATAGAATGTTTCCGGAATTGTTCGTTTTATCCCTCCGAGAATTGAATATTCTCCATACCACGGAAAGCCATTTTGAGTTCTCGATCACAAAAGCCGGTCTAAGCTCTTGATTATGGGTGCCGACCGGAGTTCTTGATCACGAATGTCTTCCTAGTGCCGGATCAGGTACACCACTCAGGATGAAAATTCTGGAAATTTCATTAACCTGAAGGCTCCTCGGTCCAAATCCGATGTCAAAAATCGAACGTTTTGCTTCAAAAAGATTCTTCAGTTTTCATAAAAATTTGGAGTCGGCGGAAGAAACCTAATGTCATTTTCGGTTTTAGCGCACGATTCTTTGCAGGAATGTGGATATCTGAATTTGGAATCGGATACTTTGTGCTTTGGCCTGAACTATTGTTGATTAAAATCTCCTGATTTAGTTTACAGGGATTCAAAATTCTTTTGAACATGAATTCGTATGTTGCTCATGACTTTTGATCAATTCTTACTCAATGATGCTGTTACAGTATAAAACCTCACACTCCGCTTTGCGTCATCCCTCCAAATTTGATGAGTTTCTGTTACACAGCTATCATAGATTCGTTCGACTGTATTAAATAAATGACCCAATCGAAGGTTTACAAGATCTATGAATCTCTTTTGCGTAGGTATATGCTTTCGCATGGGCTCTTATGCCATCAAAGAAAAAAGAAACATACGTGGATTTGTTCGAAGAGATGGACATTACGTTGGAGATAGAATTGCGCAAAGGTCTGGCTGATTTTGAGCAAGCTCTCCAAGACGCTTTGAAGCAAGTTTTTGGTATCATTGTCATAGGGTGTTTCTTCCATTGGTGCCAGGTAAAGTGTGTTTCTTTTCAATACTCATATCCTTGTATAGAGATCAAAAGCCCAAGATATTAAGGCCCGAAACGTTCTGTTGTATGGTAATAGCGTTTCACGAGAAAGATAGTATGAGATACAGTAACTGTAAGTGTGCCTTTACAGCACATAAGAGCATAGACTATTTCAGATGCATAAACTCAAAATACTTCACAACCCTATTTTAACTGGATTTTTCTGGACTCCCACTGAGATTTACAATCTTTCTACGCCAAGCGATTGTCATCTTGACAAATTTGTGCAAAGTGCAATCAAATGATATTTTGATGCTTGGTGTGATATTTGCAGGGAGAAAAAGTGGAAATTGATATATAGGGATACTCGCCGTGTATTTTCGTGCAGCCTATCATCAGATCGAGCTTCTCTCTGGCTTTACACTCACCAACTTGTCATGTATCTATCGAACCCCCTTAAGATGTAAATGAGATCAAAAACTGAAATCGAGTGATGATGAGGGAATTCTCTAAATAACTGAGAACACGATCTAACTAATTTGGTCCATTCAGCTCAAAAAATTTCATTATACTCAACTTTCTCTAGGCTATCTGGAGATATGCAGTAGGGCTAGGGATTGCATACCCATGCATGTCTAGAAAAGATCCCGAAAAATATCTTGTGATTAAGCAATTGATGGCGCTGGCTTTACTGCCTGAAAAATTGATAAGGCCAACTTATGACGAACTGAAAAAGGATGTCATGAAAAAATTTGGAAATCACTTCAATCATCTATTCAGCTACATGGAGAATTACTGGTTCAAGATTCGTAAAGAGGCATCATTCTGCTGCTTCGGTGAAACCATAAAGGTCAATAATGCTATTGAGTGTCACCACAGAGATCTCAATCACCTATTTCGACATCGAAGGCCTAGTGCGTGGTTCTACTTCAGTGAGTTCAAAAGTTCCTTCTCTGTAGACAATATTATTTGAAATGAGGAGGAAATTCAGGGAATTGTATGATTTTTTTGGAATTATGATCATTATTCATCTATACTATCATGACTATCATACTAGAAATCTCTCTGTATTCTACTCACATTCCCACTTCCATCGATAGTCATGACAAGGGCCCAAAAATCCAATAATTGGTCAATTTATTTCGAAGTTCCACTTGGAGATCAAATGTTGTTTATTTTGGCTTATTTCCACGCATCACAAAATATTGGTTCGAATACACTACCCATAGCGAGAGAAAACCATCCATTATTCTGAATATGCAACCCTGCTTGAACATTATGTGATCTGTCTATCGCTCAAATTTTATCGTGATATTCATCCCTAATCTTCATGCATTACTACGATTTCGTCGTCCACGTGAGAGCAAATCAGAAATTTGACATGCAGGGACGATACGAGCTGAAATAGACGATGATGATCATCAGCCACTGTTTATTCCCTTTAATTTACAGCTCAAATGCTTGAACTGCAACAAATGAAGCATATCGAACTAGATCAGTCAAAAGAAGGTTTCTCCAACAAACCAAGGAATAAAGTATCAGAATTCAATGAGAACTGGCTCCGACAAGCATGGATTGATGTAAGCAGTGAGGGCAGTGATCGCCTGCTTCCGAGGCACTTCTTGGTTCAAGCCGCGAACACGCTCAAGCGGTTCAACGCACCTTACGAGGATGAAACTCTCCACGAGACAGAAGAAGACGACTATCATGAAAATGACGATAGAGGTGATCAGAATCTAGAATTTCTGTACAGCACCACATATCCTTAAATCACTATTTGATTCTGCCCGGCGATCGTCGTGATTTTTTTTCTGTAGGATTTATTCTTACACAATCTGAGTTGCCAACTTATGAGTACGTGTCTTTTTTACACACTGTGCGAAAAGGTCATCTTTCCGCACTGCTTTTCTACTCTCTCTCAGTTTGTCAAGAAACACAGTTCGATACGCGGCCGTAAAACCTATTTTTTGCATCCTTGTGATGATTCCAACCCTCGCCTATGGCTTGGACCGGAAACCCATCACTCAGACGTGAAAATAGTATATTACGTAACAAGTGCGAGAAGGTCAATTTCCGCACAAGTTGCCAAACGAGTGCGAGAAGTAACATTTACGCACACTTCGAAACTTCTCGCACACCCAGAAGAACACATTTACGCATGCTCGCGAAGCGAGCGTGCGTAAATATGTACTTCTAGGTGTGCGAGAAGTTTCGAAGTGTGCGTAAATGTTACTTCTCGCGCGAGTTGGCAACGTGTGCGGAAACTTCTCGCACGTGTTGCGTATACTATTTTTTGCAACTGTGCGCGAAGTTGTAATTAAATGCACCACTGTCCGAGCAAGATCATCTGGAGAACGAAGTTTTCAAGAAAGGCCAAATTCAGAGGGATGACGTGACATCATATTTTGGAACTGTGCGTGAATGAAAATGCATTAGAGCGAGAAGTTACATTTACGCACACTTCATCAGTGCGTAAATGTAAAACTGTGCGAGAAGTCATTCACGCATTACTTCTCGCACTGTAAATAATGAAGAGAAGTCTCATTTTTTTACAACTTCGCGCACACAGTTGCAAAAAAGTATTTACATCCTTGTACCAAAATGTACTACTGAGGATTTCGTTCGCTTTCCCGCGTATCGGGATTGATCTTCCAGTCGATTGGGAGTGTTCATTGGTAGTCTGTATATTCTCGAGCGTTGAGATGAATCACGAGGTTTTAGAAACAGTTCTATCCCATCAAAGTTTTTAGCACGAATACGCGTTATCGACTGTCGTTATCTCTTCGAATTTTAGGATCAATAACTAACCTGCATCAGAATTTTCAGCTTACGAGTATTTGCATCGTTATTGAATTCGTGAGTCCTCCTGAGCTCCTGAATTGATCTTCTCTAAGTCTAAATCTCAAGCGAATTCTTCTATCACTTCGCTGATCCTTACATCTCCTTAATTTTGGGATTTATTTTTTCGCCCTTCAAAAACTTAGCTATCGAGAGTATCCGTGGTTCCAATTTTGACGTCCCTCGTGGATCTTAAGAGTGAAAGTTCTCACGTAAAAGTTCTCAAGGAATTCAGCTCATGGAATTCAGCGTTTTGGGGCTTAGTGCGCCTAACAAGGTCTTAGCATTCGTCTTCCCTATATCTAAATCCCCAATTGATTATCCTGCAAGTTCGTAGTTTTCGTTACATTTTCAAGTCTTTGAAGTCTCAACCCTTGGCGTCAAAATCAGTGACCCTCGAAATCTAATTGAAGTTTTGCATTTTACAGACTCGACATGCAGCACTGATGACGAGACTCTCGCGCAGATGCTTGAAGAAGATGATGAAGGTACCCAAGTAGATAGTCTTCGTAGATAATTCTTTGAATAAATTTGATCCAATTTAATTCGGGCATGTTCTTCCTCGTAGCCTTGATATTTGGGACTCATGACGTTGAAAGTGCGGTGGAGGTGGATCAAAGTCAAGACAATGGAGCAGAAAAACCTCAATTGATTCCAACTGAATGTTCATCAGGTATGCGCAACTCTTATTGATCTCAGACAGATGAAAATTGTCAGATATTCTTCCTATGAATTTCATGTTAAGCTATAGTTAATTTTTTTCAACACGCAGTAGAGCCTATTCCTGGTGGTTTCATCTGGAGGCTTCCGTGACAGCAGTCTACGGAAACACACTTCTTTTTTCAATATTCTCAAGGCATCGTAATAACCAGATAGCGACCCATTTTATTTGACCCGAAGTTTTTCAATTGCCATCCAAACTTGAAAACGGAATAGTCTCTTCGACGTCACCGTAGCTCGTGAGAGTAGCACTCACTCCATCGAACAGTGGTTGAAGGGGTATTAGCTTCACGCGAGTCTAAATTCGTTGCTCAGCTACAGGCAAATGCGCTATTTTATTCCTATTCAACACTCGACTGAGCGGAATCATCGTATAATTTTCAACTTATCAATGTTATGTTACAAAAATGAATTGTTTGAATGATTTCAGAGCCTGCTCCATGTGCAGTTAATAATGAAGACTCTCATGATTTGGCCGAGTCTGCGCTCGTAGAGAATTCACCATATGGGAATTCAGGTCCCTCCATCGTCTCATCGGGACCGAACCTACCTCAAGATCACAGCGTTGAAGCATCTCCTCCCTCAGATGTGAATGTACTCGTAGGAAACTCTTCAAAAGTAGAGATGGCAACTTCAAACGCTAGCTTGAGAATGAAAACAACAAGTAAGAAACGCTCCAACGTTTGCATTGAGGTCTTATGGTTCGACGAGAAACTAACATTGTATTAGAAGAATCAGAAATTGTCTTCCACACATGCCTTTCTTTCGGTTAAGAAACCTATCGTTACTTTGGATCCGATTTTTTTCTTCCTCTAAGAGGAAAGCTTTGTTTTCATACCAGCAAAATTTTGATCAAATTTTCCATTATATCCAATATTTTCTTCAGCGAAATTCTGTGCGTCTGGAAAGTGCTTAGACCATTCCGTCATCTCGACGAAATCTGCCGATTGTAGATAATCTCGAATCTATCACAGACTCATCTTCCTTGTCCCTTGCTAGTGTATGTGTGTGTGTGTGTATGCGCGCGCGCGCGTCATTTACTGCCGGACACGCTTTCTGTTCTACTATATTCACCTGATTGACTTTTGTATTTCTACAAGTTGTAGATAATCCAAAATGCGAGAGACCAGTGATTTAGCACATCTTACCTTCCACTCAAGTTTGATTTATAGGTTTGCTAGAACAAAATTCCAAAAATTTCGTCTCTTAACACATAAATATATTTTTCTAACAGAGTCTCACTAGAATTTGGGTCACCTGATCTATTGATTTTTTTTGGCATAATCTATCGATTGGTTGATACCGAAATTTTATGTAATTCTTCTATGGACCTCAAATTTCTAAAAAAAAATCAAAATTTCCATCAAAAATTCCAAACCTATCCAAACCGAATTTCATTAAAATTTCGTCACAACCAAACGATAGATATTGTCGAAGAAACCTTGGTTCAGATGCCCCAAATCTCTCTGAGATGCGTCTTCAGAAGAATATCTCAAAATATACGATGAGATTTGAGCTGATATTCATTTTTTCCCGTATGTTCATCTACAACTCATTCGCCTCACTTTCAGTGAGATAAAGACATACTTTTTCGGCATTCTGAATCGATTGATTGACACCAAGTTTTCTTGAAATTCGTGAAACACGATTCGAATGCAGTTTTTTCAAGAATAAGAAATTTCACCAGAATCTCTTGTCATGACGGAATTTGTGGTCTCTCATCACGCCCAATTCGAATTTACAGTCAAAATCGAACGCTTACTCCTTCACATTTGATGAATGTTGAGCTGATAAATCGAATTCTCGATCAATTCCAGATCATACTCAAGAAATCAGCAAGCTGGATAGTAGTCAGGGAAGGAAAGTGAGAGATAGCCAACCCAAAAGACTTTTACCCCAAAAAAACCCACGCCCGCCCAAAAAGGCACTGAAAAGGAAAATTCCAGAGAGCAAATGCAGTAAGACTCAAAGTAAGACATCGCATCGGTTATATGGAAACTTGAGCCCGATTAAAGCCAGGAAAACATCACAGCCATGCAATGTAATCAATGATTATTACCAATGAATATTTCATTACAGATCCCTCAAAAAACATTGTGAAAAGCAAGTTTGATAAGCCTAGTCCTGAACAAAACAGAGAAGAGAGTACTTCCAGGAGCAGACGACAACCAAAGCCAAAGAATTTTGATGACTACGTCGTACCGACCAAAAAAAAACGAGTTTGATTATTATCAACGGTCAACAAAGTTCTACCTTTTTAGATTGTGATATTTGATTCTGACGGTAACTACTACGCTGAATCCGAATCCGCTCTCGAAATTTCCGTAAACGTACAAATTTTTTGTTGTTACAATACCAATTTTTTACATGAAAACTCAAACTTTCCTTCACTTGAATCAACTTCTCTCGGGAACTATTCAATATCTCCGAATGCACCTTGAGAACTGTGATATGTTACAAATTCATCTACGATATCAATTACGCCTTATTTGTATAACACATGTAATCTATCTTTGGTTTTTAGTGCATATTTTCTACCTCTTTTCATGCACTATTTCAAAAATTTCATCTCAGAAATTGAATTTTCTGGATTTCAATGTATGAGTGTGCTGAAAATAACAGAATTATATGAGATTCAAGCTGCAAACATTTTTTTAGGAACTGCTTATCTAGTCTTTGGAAGAAAAGTGGTTTCGGTGTTACTTCCCTTCGCAACGACTTGCGGACATCCAGGCTGACTGACCCGCTACTGTGCTTGGGGTGGCAAATAGTAAAGTCATCAAAACTCAATCTAATGACTCACTCATAGCGCGCGTGTGTGTGAATTTCAGTCTTCTTCCGTTTGTGAACCTCAAAGACAGTATGGATTCCTGGCTCAGCGTACCCGTCAGCAAGTCGTTAAGAGAGAGTAAAATTTCATGGAGCAATTTTTTTCATGATAAAGTCATCTTATTCCTTAAGAAGTAGATGAGGTGCCCCTTTAAAAACTCTGCTAGCTTGAATCTGATGAATTTAAGTTGTTTCCATTACACTCACGATTCAAAATTCTAAAATATCGAATTCTGCGGAATTTCTGAAGATTTGCCCAGAAGGGCAAAAAATGCGCACCAAAGAGCACAGAAAAAATCGTACGGATACACCTTAGTTTATATCGTAGGTGAACTTGTTAACTATCCAAATTTCCAAGGTTCATCCGAGAATATCCCATAGTTCCCGAGAAAAGTGAATTAGACTTTAAGGATTTTGTTTATAACAAAAAAATGGAACGTGTTACGGAAATCCGAGAAACAGATTCGAATTCAGCGCGGTGATTACAATCAGAAACACATAAGAAACTCTTCGTGCCCGAAACCTTATTGACCTGTGTTATATTTTTATGATTTACGTAAATAAGAAACCTGTCATCTTAGCTGTGTCTCTCTCTTGTTCGCAACTTGTGATATGATTGTTAACTTTGCGTTCAATGATTTGATTTATTTGATTCGATGTATACTTTCTCATAAGTAACCATCTGTGAATAGTTTCGTGTCTTTTGCTATTTATGTCGTATGAATAAATCTCTGTTCATCATTGGAGAGCATCAATAGCAGATTCGTTGTCGTTTATTAATATCGTTGGATTTTTTTTTTGAAATTTGAAAACTTCTGTTCCAAATCTTCTATCTCATTTCATGAGTAGAATGTGGAATCTAGGCGCTCATCAAAACGTGTATCTGGAATTTTGCAATTATATCAACCTTGGTAGTATCTGTAGATGGGATCTACGAAATTGGATTCAATCACAGAAACAATGTTTTGGAATGTCATTTGATTAATCCGTATCTGAATTCAATTCGGGGATAATGGTCTTAACGTTTCTTCTGAAGGCCACGAAGAGTGAAAAGTGTAATCAAACTATCTCCCGTCTAATTTCAATCTCTCTCACTTTCATTATCTTTCGCTTGACTCGTCTTATATTTCATTCGTGAGAGGACCATCATCGAACGAACTCTACTAAGTCCGTTGCGTAAATGCGTACACCTGAATCCGAGCGAAATTAGAGGAAAAATGCGATTAATCATGCGTGCGAGTGAAAACAAGATCATCTCAGATCAGATTCAGATTCATCCTGAATTTCCGTACATGCTGTTATTGAAATATATATTCCCACCGGGAATAACCCTTAGAGAATTATTATCTTATCTGAAAGCTGATCTAATCTATTTACTCTCGAGTAAATGAGTTTTTTCCGTCACGAACAAGCTTCTATGGGTTGCATATGTAAAATTGGCTTAGGTTATCATGACTTCGTGACTTCACCTGACCCGCTACTACATTCACCGCGAACTTCATATTCTTTCGGCTCATGGTTTTTTCGGCTCTTTGTTATATACCCGAAAGTTTTGGAACTTAGATTCCGGATAGCTCGCGAGGCAAGGGCCGCACAACTTTGAATGTTGTCCCCGGTACGGTTTGACTCGGTAAAAGACTGGTACCGATTGATTCTGAGTAAAGCAGCTCTCGAATTCGTCAAAATCCAACCTCAGTTCTAAACTCAGGTTTCCATCTCTCTATTCTACTATTTAATGCGTGCAAAGATGAAGATGAATGACCGTATTACGGACGGAACAGTTGGTTTTCTTTGAAAACTATACCGTTCTTTTTAGGTTTCTTCGGCGGGATCTCAACGGGTCTTAATCTTTCGGCTTCCAGTAAAATCTGAAACTTGATACGACGCTTGGGAACTTTATTCGGAACGTTGAAATTCTTTTTCCAACACTTGGGACAAATATCGCGTCTTACCTGATCTATCGCAAAACAAGATAAGCACTTGATTAGTGGGTAATCAGGGAGCGGTATCGAATCTAAGGGATCTTTCAATGGCAACGGCGGTGGTGGAGGGGTAGCCTTCAGTTCCGCTAGCACTCTAGACCAAAAAACCTGAACTTGGGCCTGGATCCACTTTCGCGCGCGTGCGCGTGACTTCTTATTGGGTGTACACTTTTTCTTACGTGGTTCGGTCATGAACTAGTCGATGTGAGTCGAGTTCGCTTCAGTCTCTTACTTACGCACGCGCAATGAGTTCTAATTTCTGCAGCTCTACTAGGGACCCTAGATTCCCTAGTGCTATTTCAGGCAACGCGGTTCAGTGCGCGACCCTTAATGTGAATCAACAAGTGACTCAGCTGGCGCTATTCTCCTGTATGCTCTTGTACAGTACAGAACAGATACAAAGAGAAGCGCGAGGCCCATGTTAGCCGCTGGAAATAAATGCTGTGCCGCCGTATGCGTCCTGGTAACCCACTCTCCCCGGTAAAAGTATATACCCGCACTGTATGCAGCTCGACACCGCGCAAAAGTTATGCGCGCGCATGCTTTATGTACTCGCTCGCACCCATACACACAGGCCGATTGCCTGTTCGCATGTATCGGAGTTTTGCTTATAGCTCGATCGCAGATAGCTATCTAAATTACGGTACGCAAATCGCCGGAATTGTAAACGCGCGCTCGGTTTTCTATTGACTATTTTAGTGCTCTTATATACGAATCGCTATGTTATTTCGTCACTTGCGAGAAAGATTTTGTTTTTCCATATTTTCCTAAAGCCATCTGTTGTAGAGAAAGAGAGTGACAGGTCGCTCTGGAAAATATACCATATCATGAGCTAATTGATTGACGAATTTTTCACTATTTTTTACTATTTTTTTAAAAATAAAAGTCTAATATTTTTCTTGCGGTCTCTCTTCCACCTTCCCCAGATCCATGAAATATTTTAGATTGATACCTCTAAATAAGTTTGTAATAAAAATCTTCTACTATAGCAGTTTAATTACTTATTACAGTTTTACTATAGATACAGTGTGCCGGAAGCTATTTTCTCAAGACAGTTTTGCTTTCCAAAACAATGCATTATACAATGAGTGAACATTAATACTCGTTATCAATGCATCAAGCAATTTATCGCAAAACAATTCTTTCCGTACATCCACAAAATACATTGAACAGATTCCGAATTTTCTTAGTCTATACATATAAAATTTCAAATAGTACAAGTCATTTTCATTATTTTTAATGATACATAAAAATTAGAATTATAACCTATTTTCTAAACAATATTTTCTGTTGATACTGATAACTAGATGTGCCACCTAACTTCTACAAGCGCCCTTTACGGATAGAAAGTACCGAGTGGCCTCGCCACGCTCATGACTTGGAAACAGCGCGCGCTGCGGTTACGCCCAATAAGCGTGGAGAGAGTTTACCATGACGAGCGGATTGGCTGTCGCGTTTGTTTCCATCTCTCCCGTTTAGAGTTGCATACCCCTGCTGTACAGGGAGGGTAGAGAGACTCTCTCTACCCTCCCTACTCCTGTAGGTACCACACGACAGTACTTATAGCGGTGGCGCCTAATTGTTAGCAACTGCCTGACATGAACTCTAGTTTATGCCAAGTCAGTAATTTTGCAAGTAATATTCCTCAAATCTTATTCAAACCTGTTTTAGTATGTTTAATACTAAAGTTCTATTTAGTGTTCACCTAGTAATTACCCTATTTACCCTTACCAAAAAGAAAATAATGTTAAACTATTCTTATTTGTTTCAGAAAATTAAAACCTACAAGTAACTCTAGATGGATATATGACTACCTTGTAACTATTGAAGCGCTCAGTGGCTTGGTATAACAGAGATATACAAGCAGTACTGCACCAAACTGCTCCGACCAATCTACTTTGTCCTCCGTAATCCTGATCTGCTCTGGTGTTGGATGGACTTTCCGTCCCAATAATGAATAATGGTGACTCCTTGTCGAAAGGAATGAAATGGGGTTGAATTATAGCTATCGGGATGGAAAATGGCCGCCAATAAGAGCGGACGTGTTAGTAGACAGTGAAGGAATGGTAAGTGGATAACAAGTAATTAGAAAAGCGAACTCGGGAAAAGATTGATAGAAAGCAAAAGTAAAAGATAAGAAAGCGAATAAAATATAAAATTGGTCTCAGTCAAAGCCTAGTGCTGTGCAAGAAGCGGGAAAAGGAAAGTGAGGTTAGAGTGCCTGGAACCACATGCTGAGGGGTAAGGAATAGAAAAGAAAGGCACGGGATATAAAAATTTGACAAGGAATAACAGACAGAGGACAAGTTCAGTAGGAAATATAAGAGATTTCTGCTCACATCTTGCATCGCAGAAGAGAGGTACAGATCAGAGATCCCCAGAAAATCAGCTTGAAAATATAAGTAAGAAATCGTTCACAGAAAACGACCTAAGAAGTAAGGATACAAAGATGACGAGTACACCTCAGAAGGAATGGCAAGTATTATAGCTGAAATACAAAAACTGGAAGATAAATTCGATGGAAAAAAGGAAGAAGAGAAAGAAGAGAGAGAAGAGACAACAAACTGGATGAAAGAAATGGTGGAGCAAATGAAGAGAGAAAATGAACTAAGAAAAGAAGAATGGGAAGAAAAAGAAAAACAGGACAAGAAAAGAGATGAAAGACAAGATGAGCTGGAGGAAAGGATGAGAAAAATGGAAGCTTTGATAAGAGAGAAGGAATGCAAGTGGATTTTGTAGGTTATGAAAAAGGAGATAGAGAACCTAAAGAAAAGAATTGAAGACAGTGAGAGAAGAGATAAGAGGAAAAACATAGTAATAACAGGACTAAAAATGAAAGAGGAAGATCTCAAAAGCAACGTCGAAAACTGGATATATGATACTTTGAATGTAGAGGCTATTCTCATGAAAGCATGGAAAGTCAAAGCCACAGCAGGACAGGGAATAATTGGTGCAGGATGTTGCAACGGATCAAAATCTTCAGAAAATTCTAAAAATTCAGATTATTCTTATGAAGTCTAATTTGTTAGATTCAATTATGTTTTAACCTGAATGAAGTCTTCTTATTTTAAAAGTTAAGTTATTATGAAATGAAAAAACAATAATCAGTTTTTCTGTTTAATTGACTTTTATTGATTTTTTTTATAAAATTGAACAATCAATTTTTCAAATTAAGCCATGAGGGTCAAAGTCCTGAAAAAAAGGAAAAGGAATCTATTAGTTCAAGAAAAAGATAACAAATACTTGAATTCAATCATGGTGATTAATTAAGAATATTTAATTGGCAAAATACCTTGGCTATGTGAGATATTGACTCACACAGATTTTAGAATAATTTGATGTTCCTCGACGAAGGCCAAATTTTGTTTTATATAAAAATACTCCTCATCTCATCTCAGTTTATCAGCTAACTGATCCATTGTCCAAGAGTCACTAGTTTTGTTTTCCAAGTGCTGTAAAAATCAAAAGAATTAGGACTTTTATTTTCATTTCAGTCTTTGCCACAAAATTGGCATAGACCATAATCTGTAAAAAAAGGGTGAATTAGGTTATATTTTCGTAAAAGGGGAAATCATTCTCATTAGTATCATTAACCATTAAACTAAAGTAATATTAGTTCAAAAAAAGCCTTACCTTGAATTCTGGAGTCGGTTGCCCCACGACGGATTCTCTTGGTACACCCCTGGAGGTGGTCTCCACATCTGGACTTGCCCCACTGGTGTTTCTTGAGTATCCAGGTAGACCTAGAAGAAGCACAAAATTAATTAGAATCATTTTGGTATATTATTTCATTCATGTTGATCAAATCCGAAAGAGACTTTCTTATGAAACCGAAACCCAGACCACTCCAAGTAGAGGTTCCCAATAGTGAATATGGGCAATTCAAAATAAAACATCACTAAATATACATAAAAGAGGCCTTACATCATTGCTGGAGACGGGTAAAAATAGGGGAGTTCATTACCACACCTCCAAACACCACCAGACTAAGTTCATGGTATAGCCCAGCCTCCGTTTCTTAGTTTCCGCAATACCTGCAACAAGGAAAATATTAGATATAATTAAGCTAGCTACATGTGGGTTAGTTCATTAAAAAGATTAGATTTTTTATAATCATTTAAGTACAAAAAGTTACACACCCAGTCCCAAATTAATGGGACTGATCAAAAAATTAATCTTTATTTACATGCAACCCATGCTAATGCATGGTAAAACAGTGCCCTATTGTAACACAGAATACATGATGAGTATGACTTTCCCAGTTTTCCCAGGGCACTTATGTTAAAGAAAAAGGCCTAGCGCAGGTGCTACGACCAATAATTGTTAATTAAAATTATCAATAAAAAATTACTCACGATGTAAACACCCCGGTTTTGCTGACTCGAGCAGACGCTGGTTGTCTCGCTCACAGCTCACGTCTCGTTCCGTGTCACGCCTCGGCGACGATGCTGCAGGTTCCTAATGGTCCACAGCACACAATTACACACCCGGAACACTAGAACACCACTCCACGACGTAGCGCGAGCACCAGGAAGCCATGTAAACAACCTGTTGCAAGGGGCTGGCGGCGGCCATTTTGAGTGCCGGTATAGCATGCTTGGCTGCTATTTCAGCGTGCGCAGATGCGCGCCGCTTTGAAAATTACATGCTACAGTACTTGTATCATATTTTATTTTAATAATTAGTGTAATTATATAACAACTTGTAGATATGTAAATTTTTATCCCGTATTCCAACTACGATATGAGGGGAAATCACTATTTTAGTAATTTCACCCCACCACTCGACAGTTGGAAATTTGAAAATTCGAAGCTTTTCTTTGATCTCGACGCTGATTGGTCGAGCGTACCAGGAGTGGGGGGAGAGAAGCTTAATCCGCGGAAACCGAGCTTATGTGCTTGGGAAGGCTGCAGCGGAGCGGCATTCTTGTCGATTTCATCCAAGGATCAACACCTGGAAGCTCTCCAGGGTCCGACTCTCAAGTCGAAGAAAATGGACTCATCCATTTTTGAAGTTTGATGGCTGGACTCACCATGCTCTTCGCAACCGGCGTTCCTGAGCTGCAGCCCTGATGGTGCCCTACGTAGCAAGAGCATCACCAAGAAGTCGACGTAAGTAGGGTGCCAACTTGTCAAGTGCTATATGATAAAATGCATTTCCTTTCCTGGGTTACCCTATCCCTGTCACTTTTAGTGATCAGAGGAGGCCGCGACGAAAGAAAGCACGCCGATGCCTGGAGCTAGGTGCGCCGGTAAATCGTAGCATTCGGGTGCCCAATACCTCATCCTTTTTTTTCCTACCTTGATCAAACTATCACGTTTCTCCGAGATCTTTGATCGACGAGAAAGGCAACTGTTTTCGAGTCATGGCCCTAGCGGTAATGTGATTAGAAATGCCTGTGATTGATCTTCCCATCCTATTGTGTTAGCGGTGAAAATATTCCCGAATAGACTTTCGGAGGAGACGCTTGACTCGTGTACTGATGGCGATTTCATCGTAATGTCACGTACGTAGAGCCCTGCTACCGCATCACTTGAGGATTATCCCAAGTTTTATTTTTTTATAAAATCGAGTGCGAATGCACCCCCGCGCGCGCAAGTAAATTTCTCTGTGTGCGGCGCGCGGATTCCTCTCTATCTAATACATGCCCCGTTATAGTAGTTTTCTAAGAATCGGAATCGCTGCGCCCGTGGGGAAGTTTTGTGCGATATATAACATAATGAGAAATTTCTTACAGGCGGATGAATTCTCTACCGCGTCGCGTCAACCCTTTCGGTTTGAAGGTCGACCGTGCGACTTTTTCGCGCTATTTTGAAGCAGTGATCGCTAATAATTATTTGACAATTTCGGGCGTCTTATATTCTTTTGACGTGACATTCGTTTTTCAGATACGAGTTAATTTCTTTGAGTTAATGATCGTTATTTTTCTTCGTTCGGTTACAAGTGTTGATTCATCAATAAAAATTCTAGTAATGGTTTTTCGTAATATAATAGTTTGAGTATTGTAAAATCAGTGTTTTTCTTTTCATATATTATCAAGTGAATTGAGTTACGGTCAAAATAGATGCCCGTCTACATGTCTAAAAAATACGCTAATTTGAGTGATGAATTTCTAAATAAACAGTGATTAAATGCAATTCGCATTTATGCTTGTGATTATTTCTTGACCCACCCAAATGCCTATCCCCAATGAGAGTCGAAAACCACAAATAGTATAATATAATTATATGATAATGAATTTATTCTCAAAAAGTGAGAGTCCTTTGCTGACTTTATTTTTGAATTCATTAAATATTTTCAATTCATAATTTCATCTCTTTTGCAAATTATATGTTAGCGTGTATTCGCTGAAAAATATTCTTACAATCAAAATTGTGATAAATTAATGAATCAAACAAAAATCTTCTGATTCTTTGAAATGAATATAAAATTCTTGACACAATATTCAGAGAATTTGAAGAATTCTGAGATCATGGCAAGGTAAGTCACGTCAAGCTGACGTACAGTTGAATTTTGAGTAAAATATAACAGTTTTAGAAAAATAAAATTTAAGCAAGGAAAATTGCATCCTTGCAATGTGAAACAGAAACGATGAAAAAGGACGTAATGATGAACAAAAATAAACTGAAAGGACAAGAAATTTACATTGACAAGGACCTGACATGGAGACAAAGAGAAACGAGAAGAAAACTGAAAGGAAAAGCAAAGGAAGCCAAAGAACAGGGCAAAAAAGCTATAGTAAAAGCAGACATTCTAATCATGGATAGCAAAATCTACAAGTGGAACGACAGAGAACAGAAGTTATTTCAGACAGAAAGAGAATGGAAAAACAACGAGGAAAAGGATGAATGAAAATACAAGACTCCTAGCATGGAATGTGGCCGGCACAAGAAGTCTGACGCAGGATGACTTGAAGTACATAAGAAAATTTGACATGATATGTCTGACAGAAACTTGGGCCGAAAAGAAAGACAGAAACTGGATAGAGAAAAACATGCTAGAATATAGATGCGAGTTCAGAGATGCCATAAAAGAAGAGAAAAAAGGAAGAGCTTATGAAGGAATGGTATTAGCCGTAAAAAGCAGAATAAAGCTAGAAATAGGAAAAGAAAACATACAGGAGGAGCTAATCACAGGAAAAATAAAAATAAACAGTGGAAAATGGGTAATAATAGGCGCATACATGAATAAAGAGAAATATGAGAACTGGAAAAGAATTGAAGAGGAATGCGAGAAACACAAAGAAGGAAAAATAATCATTGTAGGGGACCTAAACGCCAGGACAGGAACAAGAGGGGGAGACCCTACCGCAGAGGAAAACAGAAACTCAGAAGACAAAGAGATAAACAAATAAGGGCACAGACTCCTAGAAGAAGTAGGAAAACAAGGTTTAATGATAATAATTGGTGCAATGGGGGGAGATGATTCAGGAGAATATACATACATAGGACCCAGAGGCGATACAGTTATAGATTACGCCATAACAAATGAAAAAGGAAGAGAGGGAATAAAAAGCATGAGAATCGGAAATAGTGTCAAATCGGACCACCTGCCCATGGAAATAGAACTAAAGCAAAAAGGAGAGGAATATGAAGAAGAAAAAAGGTTCATACAAAAGTGGGACGAAAAAAGTAGGAAAAAATACCTAAGAAACCTGGAAAGTTGGGAAGAGGAGCTGGAATGGAAAAACCTGAAAATCAAGGTGAAGGAGGCAATGGTATTCGAAGAAATCAAAAATGGGAAAGAGACGTCGCAAAGCTGGTGGGATGAGGACTGCTGGGAGAAGAAAAAACAGCTGTTGGAAGCCTTCGAAAGTAAGAGGAATGACGAGATAGACCCGAGAGAATACTTCAAGCTGAAGAAAGAATATAGACAGCTTATAAAGAAAAAGAAGAAAGAAGAGGGAAACAGAATAATAGAGGAAATGCTGAGAGAGAAATCAGAAAAGGTTTTCTGGGAAGAAGTAAACTCAAAAAGAAAGTGCAGAGAAAAGGTGAGCAACAACATATCAGGCGAAGAATGGCTAAAACACTTTCAAACACAGCTAGGGGGCCAAAAGGAAAAACCAAAAAAAGGAAAAGGAGGAAAGGAAAAGATGGTAAGGAAACAGGTTCACGGAAGAAGAATTGGATAGAGTGTTGAGAAAAATGAAAAAGAAGAAAGCGAGCGGACTTGACAGCATCGGGAACGAAGCCTGGATATACATGAATAAAAAAGTGAAAAATAATATCCTGAAGGTGTTGAATGAAATCTGGGCAAGTGGTGAGCTACCGGAAGAATGGAAATCTGGGAAAGTGATTCCGATATATAACAACGGAGACAAAACGAAGCGAAAAACCGCAGAGGGACACTATGTACAAAATCTACGCGGAACTGATAAGAAATAGACTAGATACTTTCTTGGAGATTGAGAAAAAATTGAGAGATGAGCAGATGGGTTTCAGAAAAGGAAGGGGAACAACAGACGTGGTATACATCCTGAAAAGCATGATGGGTAAGGAAATAGAAAAAGAGAAAGGAAAACTCTTCCTGATGTTTGCGGACCTGAAGGGGGCTTTCGACAAAATCAAAAGGGAGGCAGTATGGAAAGGTTTAGAAGACTTGGGAGTAGAAGAACAAATGAGAGAAAGAATAAAAGAGATATACGAGGAAACAGAAAGTATAGTGGAAGTCAACGGGAAGAAAGTGGGAAAATCCTACACGGAAGAAGGTCTAATACAAGGCTGTCCGCCGAGCCCAACATTGTTTAATGTGGGGACAGTAGACGCGTTCGAAAAGCTGGAGAAACTGCAAGGAGGAGGGTGCTTAATAAACAAAAGAACAAAAGTCAAAGGGCTGAGCTATGCAGATGATCACTGCCTAATGACCACCGATGAAGAAAGTTTGAAAGAGTTGATAAGAGCTTTTGGTAACATCATGAGGAGAAAAGGGCTAGAATTGAATGTGGAAAAGTTGAAAGTCATGATCTGCTGTAAAGGGAAAGGGAGGAAGAAGAAATACAGATTCACGTACAGAGGGAGAGAACTAGAAAAAGGAAAAGAATACAAATACCTGGGAATAATTAAAAAGAATAATGAAGATGATAGCCACATAAAGCAAATATCCAAGAAAGCAAACATGGCGCTAGGGAAAATCTGGAGTATAGGAGAGCTTCTGCTAAAAAACAATTGGGAAAGAAGAATAAGATTATTTGAAGCGCTCATCGAAAGCATAACGATGTACGGAGTGGAAATCTGGGGTTGGGAGGAGAAAAAAAAATAGAAAACACACAAATAAAGTACATAAAATGGCTACTAGGACTAGACCCGACTACCCCAGGGTATCTCATTCTGACAGAGGTAGGAAGGAGGAAAATAGCAATAAAAGCTGGAACAAAAGCCCTGAAATACGAAGAAAAGCTAAGAGAGAGTGAAGAGGGAAGTATCCGAAGATAATGTTGGGAAGAGATAGAGAATGGCATCACAGACAAGAAGAGGAAGCAAAAAAGAGTAAAATGGCTCAAAGATAGAGGGTGGTCAGAAGAGGAGTTAAAAAGAAGAATTGAAGAAAGAAAGGACTATCACAAGACTTTGGATAGGGTAAAAGAAGATTCAGACAAGCAAAACGCGATAAGTAAGGTCAGAAATTCAAGCTACTGCAAGGAACTGAGGAGCTGGTTACTGAAAGACGAACAGGGGCCATCCTACATCAATTCAAAGGATGAACAAATCAGTAAAAATAGAAGCACGATCGCGAGATTCAGATTGGAAAACGAGTCCATTGCAAATAGGTACTGGATGAGCGAGGAAATGAGGGAATGCAGATCATGCGGAAAAGAAGAAGAAACAATGAAACATATTCTCGAAGAATGCGAAAAGACAGAGAGAAGGGATGAATGGATGGAGGCAATGAGCTTTCAAGGAAGAAGAATTGGATGGTTAGAAGGAATACAGTGGAAAAGGAAAAGAAAAGAAAAAGAGAAACAAAGCCAAGAAGAACCCCAGAGAGCCAACGGCAGCCCGTCCACACAAGAAGGTCACCACGTGTGAAAGAACCTTAGAGCCCGAGCGAGGAGACGGCACGCGGAGACAAGTGCATGCAGAAGACAGCCAAGCACGTGGAAAAGCAAAAGGAAGGGAAATAAAAACTCTCCAAAGGGAAAACCAACAAAGACACAGGAATGGAAGAAGATAAGGAAATAGAGAAAATAAAAAGGAGGATGCTAAGGATGGAAAGGTTAATAGTAAGGCAAGATGAAGAGATAAGAGAACTAGAGGAAAAACTGGAAGGGAAAGAGGTTAGAGGAGTACAGTGACTCTGATGCAGAAAAAGAGGATCCCAACAGTGAAGAAAAAAGCGCTGAGAATGCAGAGTTTGAAAACCTGGAAGAAGTGAGGAAAAGACAACAACAAAATGCTTGCAAGGAATTGGAGAGAAAAGAGCTAGACAACAGAGAAGGCAAGAGAAAGCTGGTAATCAGGGAAGGAATTGTATGGAGGAACAGGTATGTGGAAACTTGGATTAAAGAGAAAACAAACATGGACTACGACAACTGGACACTGGAACCGCTTCAAAAAAAGGTACATACACCCACAACGCTTAGGTAGTGAAAACCCACTCCAAAACTCTGGAGGAGAGACTGAAAAGAACAATGATAGAAAGAGGGGAGAAAGAATTCACGGTGGAAAGGTTTATAAGTGCAAAGGAAAGATGGGGAATCAAAGAAGCAACGAAAAGGAAAGAGATCTATAAAAGACCAGGATACAAGGGAAAGGATATAAGGAAAAACAGGATGGGAAGGAGAGGGTTCTAAGTGAAGAAAGCAAAGCACAAACCATAAGAGCTTGCCATGAAGAAGCGCCAAAAATTCAATGATTTAAGTTGTTTATATAGGAATGCACTGACAAAGAATGTTTATTCATTTTCTACAAGATGGCTATTTTCTGTATTTAGTTAAATAAGAAATACTCAATTACTTGTGCTAACTAAGTTAGGGAAGTTAGAACTGTCAAAAACAAATGTAGACTAACGTATAACCATATATTGGTTCAATAAAACTACTACTACTTGAATTATAGCTATCAACGGTAATCACCCTCTATTTTTGAGTATTCTAATTTTGAACTGAGTCTGATTTGCGAAGAGGCATTGGATTTGTTGTTTGAACTAGGAAAAGGATCTCTAAAACATTGATCTCTTGTATTCAACAACCTAATTTGGCTGAAAAATCTGATGTTAATCTCTGTCACTCTAATACATGTTGGCCAAACATGTATGGTACATTTCTTCTTTCCAATGAGGAAAATCAAACCCTTGAAGAAAACGGTTCCAGATAGTGATGCATTCCACCTCTGTGCAAATTTCCAGGACTCAATTCCAAACTCTAATGTATCTATTCCCTACAACAAAGACTTGTTATTTGTCGCCATCCAAAGATAGCGTCATTCCATTATTCATGAGAGAATCTTTCTCAAGTGATGTTCTATAGCTTCTGGATACTATTTCTGAATCATTAGAACTATCAATAATGGTTAATTGTTTCCATTTCCTAATTGTGTGCTAGCTTGAAGACAGTTGCCGGCAATCTTGGGACACGCCTCTCTCTACTCTAAGAAAGAGTTGACCCCCTTTGAGTTAATGAATCACAACTCTGCAATTTATACTTAGCTTCCTACATTTCTTACATTTATTGGAATATATGTGATCATTTTCATCATTAATCAATTTCCAAAATCAAAATGTAGCAACTTGATGCTTGACACCCTTTTGGTTCTGAAGTTATTTTGAGAAGCTAGAGATCTCTAGAAGATCCCATCCCCCCCCCCTTTATCCTATTCCTGGTTTACTAAACCTCAGTGCTGCAGCAGCATATGATTGAACACATCATATGGCTTTGCAGTCTGCTTCTACGTTATCCCTGCGAGTCGACTCTCACAACTGTTTTATGTAAATATTGCTGCTAAAAGCCTAAAATGATGGCGTGAAATCATTCAGAAGGTAATTCTAGCTAAGCTTAACATTTCTACTCCTTCCTACCTAATAATTTGTACAAGCTTCCAACTCTGTATATATACCTATATTAGTATAGGTTAGTACCTATATGCCAAAACATGTTTGTTTACTCTGTTGATTATTGAAAGTTCTAGGCTGAATTTGAACAAACTGAGAAATTGTATAGAGATTTCAGCCTCCTTAAGGTGTACACAAAATTTCAACTCTGTATCTTCTTCACTCTTTATTTTATGACAACAAAAAAAATGTTCAAAAATGGAAGTTCAACATTTATGAGTAAAACTTTTTCAGAAGGTGACTGAGGATTGAAAAGCTTATTTCTGAGGCCTCTGGCCTGCTATCAAGCTACTACTTCAATGGCAGTGATGTATATTCCAATGTTTACCCATAATGGTATGGTGATGCTCAGTGACGGCTATGTGAGAAGTCGAATTCTCGACTTTCCTCTTAGAATGGCTGCATGCCCAATGGCTAAAAAGGAGTGTGAGTATTTTTATGATGGAATTGTGGTGTCAATACTCCTATCGAACCAATTTTTGGGGTAATAACTGGCATATATAGGTTTTCAACATATATAGGTATACTGTAGTTAGCTAGTAACTGAAAAACCCATTTACACTGAGTTCTGGTTGATGAATTGCAAAACTGGAAAATAAGTATTTAGATATACCTATTCCCTGCCCCTAGCCAATGCTTCAACTTATCTTTCGTTACTGAATGATTTTTTTGTTATTGAGATAAAATGTGATAAACTATTTTTCCCAGTTTTACTTAAAATCCATATAGTTACATTGAAAAGGTCTCTAATAGCCTTTTCTTATCCTTGCAAACCTTTATCAGTATAATATTATCCTAACTTTTGAGAAACATGCAAGATGCACTCTAAAAATTGTTTGAAAGTTAGTCGGTGATTTGCCACAAGGCCCAGAATTGAATGTTTGCTGAACGATTTTCATGCTAAATGAACTTGTATAAGTATCTCCAGTGCCTTGAGGCCAAGATTTACTATTCAGCGATGACTTCAATTCATAATTGATGATTTCAGAGGCAGATGTTGTTACATTAGTATATATAGATATACTGGTGTATGTTCTAAGATCTGGTTTTTGAGCAGACAAAATGGCTGTCTCTACTGTATAAGTGGATGAATTTGAGCAATAAGTTGGCAAAGGTGGAGAAATGGTTCTTTCTACACATATTCCTGATTTAAACCTTATGGATATAAAAATTAGTTCAAAAGGTGTAACCTAACCCCTCTTCAAGAGTAACTTAAAATTACTATCCTGGGATCTGAATATGATGGTTCTAAATGAGACAAATATATAAATACTGGAATTTTTCCTTCTTCAACTCTAGCTATTGATTTTTGTGGATCAGTTCCTGACCCCTCTCATATAAGGTGATTCTTACTGACTCTAGCTTAGATTAATTCTTTATTGAGCGAATTAACTTTTGAGCTAAAATGGCCATTTCTACAACCTATTGAATGTGAGAATTGGAGTGGTTGAGCAATTGTCATTAATTTATTGAATCTTTTCCAGGCTTCTGTTGGAACAATTTTGGTACGCTGGAGAATTTTCTACCCACCACTTGCAGGCAGTTATTTGGAAACATGATGGAACCTAGTTGACATTAGTCATGAAATGTGATTTGGGAAAGCGTCCGCACCCCGTTCTGTTCAAACGCCGATCCTATGGAATTTTCCTACGTGGACGACGGATAACCTTTCTAGGCTCTGCGGAGAGAGTGGAGTCGCTTATTCGTGAATCATTGAAGTTTTTGTACTTGGATTATTGGATCACAAGCTGAATAAGCTTGTGAATTTTATAGCTTAAGTCTTGAAAATTATGGAATGAATTTCACTTGAGAATTTTGAGAATAATACATAGAATCTTGAAACACTTTTTTGAGATTTTTGAGATTTTGAAGCTTGTAAATTTGTCGAATTGAGATTCTGAGATCAATAACTTGAATTTTGTGAATTTGGAATATTGGGAAATTTTGAATTGGAGAATTTGAAGATTTGATCAAAACTTGTTAGAATTTTGTAATTTTGTGACATTGAATTTTGAATTTAGAACTTTGAGAATATTGTGAATTTAGAAGTTTGACATAAAACTCAGAGAATTTTGTGAATTTAGAAGTTAGACGTGAAATTTTGAGAATTTTGTAACATTGTATTTTTGTGAGTCGCCTCGTTCTGAGAGGTGAAATATTAAAAGAGTCGCATTCTTCCCGATCTCTCCGGCAGGCCTCCAATTTGTGACGTCGCGTATGACGCGGTGATTTTTACTATTTTTGAGTCTCGCGGGGCTCCGCGAATAACTCGGGTAAGTAACGCGGAGGAATGCTAATTCGAAAATGTTAGTAATCTATGGCGCGAATTTTGATTCTTTTAGGAAACATGTCTAGAATAACGCAACGATTCGTCACATTACGTTATTCTAAGAAATCGTTCTTAACGTTCCTCGCCCGCTAATTTCTCGCCTCAGGCAAACTGTGGCATAGCTATTGCGTGCGTAGGGTACGTTGTAATTTCTTTTATAGCTCATTTAGATTTCCATTTCGTTAGTTAAGAAACTTCGAAAACCAACCTTGTTCAGTAAAGTAGTATTACTGTCCTTTACTGGTGTTACTGCTGCTGCTGCTGCTGCTTGGCGGTTTCCGAAAATTACCGATCGCGATTGTTCGAATCGCTCACGGTGAGCCGGAAGGGCGAAAAAGGTCAAGTTGCGAGAACGTCAGGAATTCCTCTGGAGTATGTTTCGGGATCACCTCGATATCATTTCCCAACAGGAACGAAAATATTTCATCGGGGGTTTTTCAAATGGAGTCAACTTCTCCATTTTTTGTCGTATTTTTCGAAATTATGATTTCGCTCCATAGTTCTGTATCGTAAATCCGGCCTCTGATAATGAGGAGATTACATGAATTCGACGTGAAAAGGTCTAATTCTGCGAATTACGGAGTCAGAATTAGGCCCAAAAAGTGCCTAGGTCGTTGGAGTCTCAGTGGAGGTGGAGAATCTCTATTTAAATGAATGAATCTCTTGGGAATGACAAAGATTATTTCTGGTCATTACTAGTGCGGACCCTTACGTTTTTTCTTGGGAGAATCAAATGAACGTCTATGTATCCTTATCTAACTTCTTGATTTTCTTATCTGAAAAGGGTTTTCAGAGCCCTGAGAGGAACATCCCCTGTGAGCAACTGGCGTAGTGATACTAAAATGTATTTTTCTGAACAAAAGAAGGTTTGTCAATCTCTTTGAGAATTCCAATGTCTGTTTGCTACATTTCCTTGTCTCAATCCCAGCTCATACATAGAACTCCTTGATTCCAGCATCAGTTTCAGCTCGTCAGGGATTATGATTATCGACTGTATCTGGGCGCGGATTTGAATAATAGGAAGCTGTGCATTTTGTATGCCCTTAACCAATGACATAATACGCTCCAACACAGGGCTAGTACGATTAACAGATGAATTTCGACCCTCTCTCCGATTACCAGGAACGGTATCCATACATTTAGAGTGAATTTCCCTCAAAAATCGAGGTTCTTCACCTTTACTGAAACTTTAACGGCCTGTGTACCTTTTGGGCCTAATTCTGACTCCGTAATTTGAAAGATTAGACTTTTCCACGTCGAATTCATGTTCTCTTCTGATTTTTAGAGGCCGGAGATGAGATACATAACCGTAAAGCCAAATCATAATTTCGAAAAATGTGGCAAAAAATGGAGAATCGACTTTATTTGAAAAACCCTTGATAGAATATTCTCGTTTTTGTTGGAAAATGATGTCAAGGTGATCTCGGGACATACCTCAGAAGAATTCCTGACGTTCACGCAACATGACTTTTTTCGTCCTTCCGGCTCACCGTGCGCTGTATCGCGAGAATGGTAGAAGTCAAGTGGCTTTTGGATTTTTTTTTCATTTAAAGAAAAAAAATAGAGAAAAATGAAGGTAAAATAGAAATAGACTTTATTGAATATCCGGAAACAAATACAAAGATTGATATTACTTCTTGTCTACGTCCGAGACCGAAGTGTGTAGAATTTGGAGGTATGGCCCCATATATAACCTCTCGTGGGGAGGGGGGCAATAATCATCCGCTCCGCAAGAGTCGCCTGAGTTTTTCACTATCTTACTTCGGGCGTCTCTGCTGGAACGTATGCATTTCCCAAGAGGGGGAAAAGCATTTTCACTCTTACGTCTACTAGATGGAGGCACGGGTTCCATTTTTAAGCTATTCCATCTATTTTCTTACTGCTAAATGATTGTTGAATTATTGTACTATTTTTCCATATGTCAGTCTCCTATTGTGACGTAGAGGTGATGCATTTGTTCCCTTTTGTAATTTGATTTGGAGAAATGAAATTTCAGCTGGATATTCTTTTCATTATTACATGAATATAACTTAAAACTAATTTGGCTGATTAATAATGCCGATATTGTATCTCTCCTTTTTTTTGTTTCGATTATAATTTTCCCTCTTTTCGTGAACAGTAGTAATAACATTATTGATAAGTGGACTTAATGAATTGGTTATATCTCGGAATGTTACTGTCTGAATGGTCATTTTGATGAGGATTTTTTTTATGTATTACTCGACCAACTGTTTTGGAGAAGGATATTTTCCCTCATTTCTTATAGTCTATATTCTTAATTAAGGTCTTTGTGCAAATATTGATTTTTTTTTGTTTGGATATGATTTTTTTCTGGAGCTGACTGGTACATGGTTATGGTGCTTCTATAATTTACCTTCTTTCCCAAATTATTATTATAATTCTCGTTGTAAAACCTAAAGTATTCATTTTTTTCATGTACATAATTCCCTTTTCTTTAGGTTAGGTTCAATGACCATACACCGGCGCACTACCGGCAGTCCGGTAAATGTTGTGCCATTAAGCCCATGTAATCATATGGGCTTAATGGCACAACATTTACCGGACTGCCGGTAGTGCGGCGCCTCCTTAACGTTGGCAGTTGTTTATCGCTCGTTCATTTGCGTCTCGGGTTCTCTCGCTTCCCGGAAAAGTCAAATCCCGTACGCCCGTTTACTTGCTATCGCCGCTTGTTGGCGCCGAAAGTCGTAAACGACCCAATGCATATACGTGAGCTCTTTGTTACACGAGGCTTCCGTCATCCATCTCTTGTCGCTCTTGCGAGTTGCAAGAGTAGATGCGGCGCATGTGATATCGAGAGCTATATATATATTCTATCGTTTACAGCTGCGCCCAATGTTGGAATCTAATCACGCTTCGGGCTCCGCTCTTCATTCGATTCCCATACAATCTGGAAATTGAATGAAATCGGGGTCACGAAGGGTGTTGTCTATCTTTAGCGTGTTGCATTAATATGAGGCTACGCCTTCACGAAATGGAAAAGACGATACGCAGTTGCTCAACTCTGTTACTTATGCCGTGAATTTAGATACCCGAGAATTAAAGTGGCCGTGGCCCGACAATAAGAGTGATTTTAAATGGGAAATACTTTCCGAAAGCGAGGCAAGAGAGATATACGGACGGATCTCTCTTGTCTCATGGACGAAAAGGAAATTTAAAAGTTTGAATGATGGCTCCGACATCACATCTACATGTAGAAACCTTACTCTTGCGCACTAGTCCGTATCGATTCTCAAAAAAGTCATTTTTCGGCCCACCCTACTGTATATACTTTCACTGTCACTTCCATCTGGCTCCGCCTGTCGATCAGCACTTGAGCGTGACTCAATTCCTTCTTCCTGGCTGCTACTTTCATCAGGGTCTTTGAGATTCAAAGAAAATTCTGACACTTTCTCTTCAAGATCAAAATTCTCCCGGAACAGGACATTGCTTGAAATGACTTTTCCATTTCTCTCTTTTTCAATAATTCAATCTCCTTTCTTGATCTTTGTGAGCAACCTTTATTGGGCAATGTTTTGCCGACGTTTTAAGAGATATTTTCCTAAGCCAAAGCATACCTCGAAAAACAGTCTGAAATTAAATGAGATCCTAGGCAGAGAAGTCATATCTGTGGGCTACATATTCATTTCTCTGGACATAGTATGACTTTTCACAAATTTATTACACCAGCTGATCATCGGTGGGATGTCAGAAAGATGAGAATATCTCCAACATGAGATCCGTCTCAGTCGAGAAGAATTCATAGACGGAGTCCGATTTCTGCTAAACTCCACCTCCTTCCAGTACAATGAAAAGTACTATGAACAAAATGTAGAATTCCCAATAGGCAGTTGCTCAAGCCCTTGGTTTGCGGATATTGCTCTAGGAAAACTAGAAACCCACTGCTTAGGAATACCCAAAAATTCAATCCTGCTGTACAAACGATATGTAGACGATTGCTTCTTGATAGTTAGAGAATCCGACATCGACAGAGTCCTAAACACTTTCAACTCATTCAATCAATATCTCAAATTTACAATGGAACATGAAAACAACCATAGCTCAAACTTTTCAGACCTGACCATAATCCGCAATGAGAAAAAAATCTCCACTACAAA
Source organism: Eretmocerus hayati (assembly GCA_029851415.1). NCBI lineage: Eukaryota > Metazoa > Arthropoda > Insecta > Hymenoptera > Aphelinidae > Eretmocerus > Eretmocerus hayati. The sequence goes on along the minus strand of CM056742.1, from coordinate 70,200,671 downwards.
TTGGCATAGAAAATCAACGTTTTCCGGTAGATACATCCACTTTAGTTCTCACCACCCTCTAGCTATTGAGAAATCCATCGTATACAATCTGGTAGACAAGGTCACCAAACTATCAGACCCCATCTTCTACGATGACAACCTAAAATTTATCGAATCGTTCTTGATCAATAATGGATATCCACAAAAATTTATTCAGAGCAATATTAAGAAACGTCTATGTAAATCCCATCACCAAAACTCTGTCACTGCCAACACTTGAGCTCAAAAGAAGTTAATGTTAAAAAAGCCAAAGGTTGGCATTCCATATATTGAATATTTTTCTTCTGATTTAAGGGGTATTCTGAAGAAACACTCCAACATTCCGATCCATAAAATGAGCAACACTCTAAGAATCGTATCGTTGGGAAAAGATCATTTGGACAGATTTGATATGAAAGATGTTATTTACAAGATAAACTGTTTCCATTGCAGTAAATGTTATATCGGCCAAACATCGAGATGCCTGAGAACCAGGATAAAAGAGCATGAAAATTATGTGAAAACGCACGATGAAAAATCTATCGATCCCCGTCATTGCGAGGCAAAACGCCATCCTATTCACTTCCACTCCGTCTCATTACTACATGTGGAACACAATCTGTGCAAGCGAGATTTTGCAGAAATGCTTTGTATCCAACTTTATTTCGATAACTGCCTCAACAGAAAATTAGACATCTAGAATTTGAATTCAAGCTATAAAAAATCCATAAGTATCATGTAAAAGTACACCACATCTCTGTAAACCTATCTTTAGTTTCGAATCTAATGATCGCTGTTAGAATTCTCTCATATTTACACCACTAATCCCCCCCTTTACCCCCACCCCTTCTACTTGCTCTCTCTATCCTCCTCACCTCGCCTCTCTCTCTTTTTTTTCTTCCTAAGGTGGTGAGAGGGCAAAATCTGCCTCAAGATCCCTCGGATCCGTCGCCAGACACCGGACTGCTTCAGCTCACGCGGACTGCGCATAGTCCACGCAGGCCATACCAGGCGGGACACGGGTTTGGGTGGGGCCCACCAAGAGGTGGGCCCGGCCGTGTGAAATCCCTTTCCTCTTGTCCGATACCTAGAGCATCGGGCAATCAAGAAGGAGATCCACCTGCATCTACCATCTCAGCCCGGAACCGCGTGAGCATTACTTCCATGAGCGCTTTTATTTTGCCCACCCGATGAACCGGATGAGCATGAATCCAGCGCCCGTGTGCCCTGGGAGCTAAAACCTTCTGCTCTCAGCCCTACAGTGTTGGCAAGCCATCACTGCAGAACTGGGGGCAGCTAACTACTATCTAACCAACCCACTCCGGAACCGCTTCAGCATTACTTCAGGGTGGGAGGCGTATCGCGCTCAGCATCGATCGACTCTCTTTTCTCACGACTCGCAGGTGTTGTTGCTCCTTCTTCGATCTTTTCCTACTCTTCTTTCTTCGATCTTCTCTCTTCTTTCTTCTTTCTTCTTCTTTCTTTCTTCCCTCTTCAGTTCATCATATTCCTCCTGGAATAATTTGGACCTCTTCTGTTTGAATCGGTAGACTCACTGTGATTAGCCTGCTTCGAGGCACCTCACTTCATTTTCTTTTTCCTCCTTACGGGTCATCACCAGCTTAATGTATTCGGTGACTCTATCCCATGTCTCCTGGTTGCGGAGCAAGTACGGGACGAGGTTCTCAGGTGTTAGTTGGGCACCCAATCATTCATCCAACTCGGCGCGCTCTCTTCGGGTGTCGGTGCACGTGAACATGGCGTGTTCAGCGTCATCCCAGTTGACCCCGCATGACTGACATGCTGGGGATGTCCTCTTCTTGAACCGGGTCAGGTAGGCACCGAAGCAACCGTGACCACTCAGTGCCTGCGTCGTCCAGTAGTCCATCTCTCCGTGGGTGCGTTCCGCCCACTTGGCTACGTCACGGATCAACCGGTGCGTCCATCTGCCATTCGCAAATGGCGAATCCCACTCGGTTTGCCACTGTTCGAGGGTCGTCTCCTTCTCGTTGTCGTGGATGATCTCCTTCATTGTCGGAGTCAGCACTCGTTTGGCTCCGATCACTTTCTGGCGGTCCCAGATCCTCACTCGCTCCGCGACGAGCAAGTGGATGGGCGGAGTGCTCGCCAATACGTAAGCCGCATCTCCTGACACGGTGTGGTAGGCCCGGATACTCCTCAGGGCCTTTCTCCGGTGGACAGGCCCCATTCTCTTCTCGATGATGGTCTCCTCTACTCTCTTCCCCCACACGGGTGTAACGTACAGCATGATGGAGGTGGTGACTGTGTTGAGAAGTGCGCGCCTCTTTTCATTGGGTCCTCCGATATTCGGCATGAGCCGCTGGAGCGCTGCAACGACCCTGCTCGCCTTCTGGGCGGCTTCCCGGATGTGCTTCTTGAACGACCACTTGTCGTCGAGCCATACACCGAGGTATTTCAGCTCCGTCTCCCGTGGGATCTCTTGCCCGTTGATATAAAACCGGGGTAAGTCAAAATTCCTCCTTGTGACCACGATTGCTTCGCACTCCTTGACAGTGAGCTCGAGAAGCCTGCTGATCATCCACTCGTAGACTCGGGCCAGCGCTTCGTTCACGCGTCTACCCAAGAGTTCCTCGTTGTCGGCCCACACTATGAGTCCCGCGTTGTCGGCGAAAGCCACAAGTATCACTCCTTCTGGCAGTTCGGTAGACAGAAAGCTGTCGTTCTGGGTGTTCCAGTTGAACGGCCCGGAAACCGATCCCTGTCCGATTCCGGCGGGCAGTACCCGAATTTCTTGTCCCTCGTCGGTGTCGTACACGAGGGTCCCGTTCCGCAGGTAGTCACTCGTGACGGCTAGTAGATAGGGGGGCACTTTACCTGCTTGAGATTGATAAACTCGCTCCCAGCTCGCGCAGTTGAATGCGTTCTTTATGTCCAACGCAATGATAAGTAAGTCGGGCCATAGTATCAGACCAAGGTGGACATTATCATGTTGAAGGACATTTGGAACGGGAATGCCCAGAAAACTGGGAATCCGAATTTTGCAGATATTGTAGGAAGAAGGGCCACGATTTGAATAACTGCCGATTATTGATTGAAGCAATCGACTCAGGCAAATTATTCCAAGACCAAGCGCGACGTCCAGACCGAAGCACGAGTCGACATGACAATCACACGGGTGCGTCCGTCAACAAAATGGCGTCAATCTCGGCCAGTAGATTATCTCGGACACGGGTCGAATGTAATTACTGTCTCGGGGAAGGACATTTCGAAGAAGACTGCTCTAAGAGGATCCGGGATTCAAAATTTTGTAACTACTGTTTCATACGTGGGCACGATTTGAATGAATGCCGTTCTTTAGAAGATGCATTACAACTGGGCTTCATTTCTAAACGTCAAATAGAGATGGCACGAAAAAGGCAGAACATTCCAATGCAATACGACTTCCCACCTGATAGGTCAGGAGAAAGATACAATGCCAAGCGAGACAATTCTAGATACGACACACAACGTAACTACAACAACCGTCATTTTGAAGGCCGTATGAGCAATCATAGCAATAGAAATTCCAACTCTCATGGTAATAACACAAACTTTGATCGGAATCATGGCACTAATCGACATGAAAATTTTGTCTACAGCTATGACAGTCCCAATCAAAATGATTACTGGGGTAATAGTGGGAATCAGGTGCTAGGACCACCACAGAATGCCAATAATAACTTACATAACGATGGGGCCACCCAAAGTTATCCAGAAAACTACAGACATCAGAGTAACTATTACGGCCCAAATCACGATAATAGAGAGGGAGATGGCCGAAACCCGCTGAATAGCAATAGGACGAATTTTTCGAATCCCAATGAAGATTATGATCATTGTACGGAGAATCTCGTGAGAGGTAGTTCACTAGTACCTCATGAACAGCATCAGGAAAAACTAATTGATTTTCCAAATACAGAAAATGCTCATTCCAATGGTTGAAAACCTAGTTGAGAAGTAGAATTTGTATATAGCTGGGGCCCAAGCATCTCAAGAAATAGCCCAAGTAGAACTACGTTATAACAATCATAAAAATATTGGGAATATAAAAAACGCATCATTTTTTTTCCAATTATAGAATATTCAAAACACGAGAATTTGGAATTTCATCGTGGTTAGAACCCACATACGGTATTCAATCAGTTGAATGAGTTAGCTTCATCTTAACATTTCATATGTGGTTAGAACCCACGCATCTTTTTGTAATTTCTGAGGTGGTTAGAACCCACGCACTCTTTTTTCCGAATGTTAAAGTGGTTGGAGCCCACTTAGCCTGATAGCAATGTGGTTAGAACCCACGCACTCTTCTTTTCAAACATTAAAGTGGTTGGAACCCACCGTACCAGCGAGCAATGTGGTTAGAACCCGCGCTTATCTTTTAGATTGTTTGAATGGTTAAAACCCATGCACTCCCAATATTATTATAGTAGTTGAAGTCCACTATGGAACCCACGAATGATCAAATTTATTAAGCGGATTCAAATCTCCTGAAACTCAGAACTCCATGCTTGGAATCCACATTCTAAGTTCATTATATAAATAATTAAGTACACATTGAAGGAGATATTACATACGAGGTTAAAGCCGTCAAATTTGAAACCTTCATTTGGTTGGAATTATTTCATCATCTAAATAAGCGTAACCACGAAATCATATTGATGAATTGAATATATCTTAGTTGTCAAAATTCACCCAGGTGAGAATTTTTGACAATATGATCAGATATGTTCGAGAATCGAAGCATAGCAGACGTGATAAACTTCAGCTAGGAATCTATTGTCCATTTAAATGTGTTATACGAGCCGCAGTAAGAGCAGTGCTTAAGAACAATCGATGCACATTCGATTCTTTTTGCGCGGCCAATGAACGTACTTCGCCGCGAAAAAATAGAAACAGACTTCAGAGCAGTAATATTGATGAACCCTGCATTTCGCAACGAATAATGACAAGCGGAGTCTTATTAAAATATGTTGAGAATCACGATTGTCGGACTAACCGATTGGATATGAAGGGAATTGATGTAACTTGCTTTGAATCATGATACTAGAATTGCGTTACTGAGAGTAGAATTCAGAAAAAAATCGTATTTCTTCAAATCAGAGAGTCACTGGAGGATGCGCGTATTCATTCGCAAGTGATATAAGATCGTCGAATCAAAATCATAGAGCACGAAGTCAGGAGTGCTAATCTAAGCCTGTAAGATGGTGAACGTGGGGCAATCCGCGCTTCGTCGAATGATTCATAGTAAGTGGACCCTACTGGTCTCGCAGAAAGTAGAAATTCATTTGTTATAGCCACATCAAGGTGTCTAGATGAAGCTTTGAATAATGCCCTCAGAAGCCCAGGGGTTTCATACGAAAGGTTTTATCCTCTCCCACTTTCCTAACAGTCCAATGTACGCAAAATTTGCCTCAACAATCCGACACAAACACTGAAAAAGAAGGAAAAAGGGGAATACCAGGAAAAAACCGCAATGTTCAACAGCAAGCATTTTCTTACTGCGAAAAAGGCATTCGTGGCCCAGCACTGAAGTGAATGATGAGCTCTAAGAGATTCAAATTGAATCAGCTCAGAGAATTCCTTTCGTCAACCATTGCGACTCTACGAAAAAGGCTTTACGGGTATGTCCCAAAAGAAGAAGAAAAAACGTCCAAAAGCAAGAGGACAGCTGTTATCTGCGAGGGAGTGAGATCAATGCTCCGGAAAAAGAAGTTCAAGGTATAAAACTTGGGCAAAGATCAAGAACTTGATCAAACTAGAAGTAGAGTGTGGAGGAAGTTCGCGAAACATATTTCATCCACAGTTCTTACGAATGATCAAGAGTTGCAGTTCGCTCATGAAGACAAAGCATAGAAGATGAGAATCCAAGTTTACTAGAGATCCTCGGACAACAGTCAATGATTGTAGTTCACTGCAGACTAATAAGCATTCGAAGAATGCAAATACAAATGGGATGAGATAAGAGACCACAGTGACTTAGGAGGCGTGATTTCATTGGATCCAACGTCACACCGAACTTCATCTATCCCGATGGTGGCCATCTCAAATTCCTCAATACACCAGCTCTATCACGCAGACAGCAGAAATCCAGGCAATACGCTGAATGCAAACAAGTCTTTCCCTTATCCATATCCTATCCAAAAACAGAACCGATCGTCTAAAATTTTTGGGCTTGAGAAATTATAGGCCAGAAATGAAATAATGGGGCGTAGAAATATACATACTTTGACTCGAAAAAGAATGACGAGCATACGTATTGATGTGGTTGCTCCAAAGAGCAGCGCGAGTTGACTCGGAGAAGCGAATGATTCATGCTCATCTGCCTGTACTGGTTGCGTTTGCCTCACGGACCTCGTATTTGTTTTTCTCTCGATCATGAAATGTGAGAAGTAGTACTTTGCTCAACCTTCACTTGACCCACGGTTTACTTTTGAGATAATTTTAAATACGTATTGGACCACGAGAGAATGATACGGTGGATCGTTTTGGATTCGTTCCCCTGGAACAATTCCTTTTCAGGACTACTCCCCGGCGAGGTGTGTTTTTGAAATATTCCTCCGGAGACTTTCCATATTTCGTGGCGCGGATTCGTTCCACAAATTTTGGTCACACTGAAGAAGAGCGAATGAATACGATTACTTATCCAGACTTTAAGTTATGCGTGATCTATTTCGTTAGCACAGTAAACTCCCAGAGTGACTAAATTTTCTTCACGTCAAGATACTCAAATATGTTTAGCGCTGCCAATGAACGCAGCGCATGAATTTTTTCCCAAATTCTATTCTCCGTTGGCACTGTCGTGATGTAAACATGAAGATAAGCTTCCAAAGCACAACAATTGGAGATAAAAGGGAAAAGAATACATGATGACCATAGTAAATGGAGGTGGAGATAAGAACTAAGTTACTCGCATATGAGCTGAATAGAAAAAATCCGTCGAAAGTTTTTATCATATGTGAACCATGAAAGATTTCAGTTACAGAAGTAGAATTGAAAAAAATCGGCGAGACACAGTTGGTATCTGAGGGATATGTATGGAAAATTGAGAAATACATGTCAAAACTAGTAGATATCAAGTTCGTGATATTAATTCATCGATTTTAGAGGTAGTTCCATTCTACACCACCCCGTTCCATTTTACCCCATCTGAAAAAATACGATAGGAAACATTGATTTCCATGATAATTGAACCTGATTTATCGATGCCAAACGGAATTTGAGTCATTTAGACTAATTTGGCGATTTCAAGCCCTTCTCAACCCCCACCCTCTCAATTCAAGAATTTAAAAAGTTTAGAAAATTGGATCATACCGTGAAAGTAGTATCCCCACAGTGAAGTTTCCGCTGTTGGAACATTTTTTTCTCAAGAAACTACCCCCACCCCACCACTTTGAAACACCCAAACCAACCCCAATTAATGTAAAACTCACCCTCGGATCATCCGGCGTCTAAATCCGATGAGCAGTGGTTAACGAAAAAAATGACCCAAAATGCCCCAAAATGTTCCATAATGCCCCAAAAGTAATACCGTATGCGCCATATAGACCGAAAATAACAAGTATCTCACGAAAACCCAAAAACTCCCACCCCCAAGACGTCCAAATCAACTCCACCCAAAATCCGAATTCTTCATCACTGAGACAAAGGAGATGAGTGAATCAAGATGCAAGCTCGTAGTTCCGCACGCACACTAACCTATCGGTGAGCCTGCAAATCGATCTCCAGTCACAGCACATAGAGTACGTTTGCTCTGCAGATCATACTATGCGATCGAACACACATACTATCAACCTATTGGTGAGCCTGCAAATCGATCTCCAGTCACGGCACATACAGTGCGTTCGCTCTGCAGACCGTACAATGCGATCGAACACACATACTACCAGCCTATCGGTGAGCCTGCAAATCGATCTCCAGATCATAGTGCGTGCAATGCATCCCGTCTCGAGACAATGGAGCTTGTCATGCTATAAAGCATACACACTACTAAGCTATCCGTGAGGCTGCGAATCGATCTCCAGCCACAGCACAGCTGCGTTCAACGAGCATGATCTCTCAATGTAAATCCGCACGCACACTAACAACCTGTCGATGAGACTGCGAATCGATCTCCACTCGCCATGCATACAGCACGCGTTCGTACTCACCACGCATCGGAGTCTCCATTGGAAATCAATGCAGTTTGACACTCACACTGTTGTACTGTCCGTGAGACTGCAAATCGATCTCCACCCAGAGCGCGTACAATTTATATGCGTATATAAAGAGATAATAGAACTGACACTAAAATCACTGTTACCCTATAAATTGTTCGAGTTACGCATAAATTTTTTGGCAAACGTCGATCAATACGAAGTCAATAAGATGTGCCTATGAGATGGCCGATTCTTGGTTTTTCGCCTCGAGCAAAAATGATCATAACTAAACAACTATTGGGTGGAATCGACTTTAATTTAGCTCAAAATGTACAAAAAGAAGTAACCTACGTGGCAAATAACTGTGCATAGTGAGTTTTACGATAATGGTTGAGTTGTTGACAAAACCTGAGTTGCGTCCGATACGGTAGTGGCATCGGCAAAAATGGGTATCGCGGTTGAATATCTTTATTGTAAACACTTGGGATGAATTCGAATCTCGTTATTCACCTACTGGTACCTTTGAACTACTCTGAAAAAACCTTAATAGCCTCCTGGATGGGTTTACCTTGCAATGAAGTCGGATCGAAGAGAAAAAGATGCAGTTTTCGTCGTTCGGGTCGGTTAGCGAAAAATGGATGATTTCATCCTGCCAGATTGAATATAATGGGAACTTACCTTGTGAATAATCAAAAAGGTAGACGATCTACGTATCTAAATTTTCAAATACTTCGACGAGCCGAAAAATGAAAAATGGAATAATTACGGGTGGTTAATGGTTGAAAATCGCAGTTACTCGCACGAAAAATCAGAAGGTGCGCTAGCGTTGATTACCCAAAATCTAAAGGTCGGAGGGAAGCTCGCAATAGCTTCTATTGAAGCTGGGACACTAAACAACAAGACGGTACGGGTAGAATCTTCAATTTAATTAATGAGGGCGGTAGCAAATAAATTTCGAAGGACTCCGAAAGTCCTCAACCGACGCGGAAGTCGAACGGTAAAATTATAATGACTTAAAATCATTATTTAATCTGGCACGTACCTTGAACTTCATTGACTCCATACCTAGTTCAAAGTTGAGAAAACGGCCAAAATCTTAGTTAAATCATGCAAAAAAAAACAACTCCGGAATTTTATGGAATAAGATTTAAAAAAAATGCAACAAAAAAATCATATTTTTTCCTCGATCTCTTTTTAGCTATAAGATATCTCACATAACACTAGGAAGCACCTGTTTCTCTCAAGTTGATTTATGGAAGAATCTCAGAGAAGTGTGAACCTCAGTTTGAGATGTTGAAAAATTTTCTTCAAATTACATGAAAAAACGCGTATTTTGACCCGTCAAATGACCAGTGCACCACTAATATCAGTCAAATCACCTTTAAACACATTCATCGTTATTGCAAATCTATCCTGTTAAATATCTAAGCAACTACAAACATCATCAGGAACACCAGAAACATCATGTAAGCATCAGAAAGAGGAAAATACAGGTTTCCGATATGTAAAATAGCCATATGCGTGATCTCAGATTTCTCATCTCATTTTTCAAATTTGCCAATGTAATCGTAAGAAGTGAGTCGAGTAGCATCATATCATGAGGACAAATTAACAATCAAAGCCAAAAACTGAATAAAAAAAAGTCTGAGACCGAAGTATTAGGTGGTCCAAATTTCACCCAAAAAGTCACCATCGGCGCTAAAAACAAGCGTATATCCGACTATAAATCGAACAATTTTGGCGATATTACATTGAAAATTGGTATGAACATTTCTTTAAATGCATACTATTAGAAATGAAACCGATCGGCTACCCAAAAATTTTTAAATGGCCACAGTAAGATGAAAATCCATATAAATCACAGTTTCTCGCACGTAAATAGAGGTACACAAAAAATTACCATAACTCGGTCAATTTTCATCCGATTTGGACGTGTAAAGACTTGAATTGCAGGTTCTTTAAAGAACTATACAACCATTTGATAGGAAAAGCTTCAGAAATTGGGAGTTTTGAAAAATGTTAGAGATGAAAGTTCACAGTTTTACTAATCGAGAGAACCCTTTTTCACGCTTTTCTATTTACAATCCCACATAGCATCTGATTAAAAATAATGTAAATAAAGTACAATTGAGAATTAAAGTCAACTCGAGAGAGAGAAAGTATTTGTTGTGACTAACGAAAAACGATCCACAGCTGCAGGCGATAAAAATTTTTTTCTCTCTTCAAGCTGCATGATTACGTCCATATATGGCTATGTAGACTATACCCATTGTATATGCAAGAACGGAGGAGAAACAGTGGGACTGACCGATTGAAGCAGGTGGCTAGAAGCTATAGCAATGAGCAACCGCAGGCCAGATCAATGTATGAATATATATATATCATGCACATGAGTATATGCACTGTGCAGAGAAGCTGACGCGCGATTAGTTCGACTGCATTTCAAGGGATTGTGAGTTCAATACTCGCTCCCCGTTTTTCAGAAAACAACCCTTAAGATCCGGTTTGGCGCTTTGAGTCCTATGATACTTGGACAATCAAGCTTATGTGTTATAGACATGGCTTAGGTACATTAATCACAGATATTTCGATGAAATTTGGGTATCCGAACGATAATTTTCGCGGTAAGCAAAAGCACGCGTAACTCGGGAACTACTGGGTCGAATCGACTTTAATTGAGCTTGAATTATATCTAAGGAACCAAACTCAATGATGATTATTCGTGGGAGACGATTTCACGGATGGCCATCGAATGGCGGAAAAATTCTGGGCCGTCTCCGATACAATGAAATCACGAGCAAAAATAGGTATCGGGCGCGTCTAAACATGTTTCAATGACTCCCTAGGGGTTTTTTCCAAATGAATTACCTACCTACACCCTTCTAATACTGCAAGAAGTTCGCAATACCCGTTTAGATTGAGGTCATTCACATGAAGCGAGGACCAAAAGAGCAAAGTTGAGATTTTTGTAAATCGAGCCGACTAGTGAAAAATGGATGATTTCAGCCTGTCAAATTGAATATTGCAGGAAATGGCCTTGTGAATTATTCAAAGAGTAGATGACCCACATATCTAACTTTTCAAACACTTCCACAAGTCAGAAAATGAAAAAGGGAACAATGAGGGGTATTTAACGGTGGAAAACTGCAGTTACTTGCACGAAAAATCAGAGGGTGCGTGAATGGCGATTACTCAAAGTCTGAAGATCCAATTGAAGCGCACAATAGCTTATTTCGAAGCTAAGATTTGAAACAAAAAGACAATATAGGTATGATCTTCAGTTTAGTAAATGGGAACAGAGTGTGAATAGGCTTTGGAGCACTTCGAAAGTACTCGAGTGATACGAAAGTTGGACGATGAAACTATATTTATCTCTTGTGGGGGCTCGAAAATGATGGTCTAGTAACTCCGGCACCTTCTTTAGAACTCTTCTGACCCTGACAAAACAAAATCAAAGAAGAATGATACACTTGGTCTGAGTACACTCGAATTGTTAGTCGTATTTTTAGCAAAAAAACAAAACTAGACCAAGCATTGAATTCCATGAAAAGCGGTAATAGCGCAATAATGCCAATCGAATCGTTTTCAGTGGACAATGAACAAAAGTTACTTGTATTTCCTATCATTTGGACTCCAACAAAAAACTGGAGATGAATAAGTTGAATAACTTCACGAGATACGCTTTTTTTTCGTCTCTGTAAATTTTCATGAAAATTTACATAACTAAAGTCAAGCGGAAAGAAACTTCTTTCAATAATAAAACTCAGCTTTTTAGAACAGACTAGAATAAGTTTGAGGCGTCAATGAATAATGAATGAGATTTTCTACGAACATACATGGAAAAATTGGAAACTGCACGGAATCTTGAGGTCCCACAAGACATAAAGTTACTCACTGGATTCCTTCTTCTCAAAAACCACTAGCTAAATTTGACATACTTTTAACAGAATGTTGGACATAGAAATCTTTCTGAAGACAAGCAGACCGGAAAACTCCCGGGAATATCTCGAGATACTTGGCTCAACCTCAGCTGAGTTATACATAAATAGCATTTTCCTTTTTCTCCCTCCACGAAAACGACTTTCAACTCAAAAGGCAGCAGCTATTGACAATTTTTACACTGTAAATACACTTCCAAAAAATGGATAAAAAAAGAGAGCTTCATCAAAACACATTAAAAATTAACCCGCAGAACCTAACAAACCAGTCGACAATTAAACAAACAAAAAGTAGAGCAAACGAGATCCGCGTGATACAGAAGGCTGAATTTCCCAGTTGAAACGGGCAGATATACAATATACATACATATCTGATACAAACCTCAACCTCGTTATGATCACTGTGAGACTTCACCTCCAAACAGCTGGATTATCACAGTACGCCTTCTCATGTTGGATATTGCGTCGCGTCCATGTTTTTCTGTGTATCAAATTCCGGCCCAATAGAAGCCGATATACCTTATTAAAATTTCAAGACGTGGCCAATTGAATAAAATCAAAGACTTGTTTTAACAAAAGTGTAGTCACGAGTGTAATCACAAATGAACGGAAAATCACAGATCAATACTCATTTTTTTTCACAAGTTACAAGGCTGAGCGCCAAAAAAATTTCAACAACTGTTAACACGAAACTAACATGAAAATTCGAAACGTTCAAATGCTATAGAAATCATATACATTATTTCAATATTACTCAGGAAACCTTTTAAATATTCACGTAGAACGCCATCAGAAATTACACAGAAAATACTTGAGCACCATATAATAAAAATTGAACAAAACTGAAATTAAACTAAGCATATAAAACTAAAATTTTCCGAAGTAACTCTTTTCAAAACATATGGGGGATCTAGAATTTTAAAAAGGGGTTTTTGTAAATAACGGTAAGACAAATTCGAATTCCAGCAAATAAATAATTTATTACCGAGCAAATACGGTAAGCAGGGAGCCAGTACATCTGTTACAAATTGAATAATAATCCCCAACTGAATTACTGATGGAAGAGATATTCTTTTTTTACTCATTGAGTTAAAGGCTACAGCAAGGGAAGTTCAAATCAGCGAAAATATAAGAGCATACGAGGCCATCCAATCGCAGTAAAAATTAGCTGTACAATTTCAAAATTTTAGGCAGCCCAATACTGGTCTCGTCTCAAAAGGGCACTGAAAAATTAAGACGTGCTTAGGGAAACACTACAGACCATTCAAATACGGAAAAGATAATACTTACATACACTTAGAACATATCACAGCAGTTACCCGGGTCGGATACCCTGTACGGGCATTACAAGATAAGCACCGACATCTAACGTCACGCACCATAGAGTTCAGACGATCCTTACGCTGAGTTATCCGTTTTTCGAGCTCATGTATTTCCTTCCTCACTGCCAACACAGCAGCGTATGACTCCTTGAAGTCCCGAATATTCAGGACAATGAAGCGATAAGTCGCCTTTAGGTAGCCGATACGGCGCGTCAAATAATAAATCAAAGGATCAGCTTCTCTTCCACCGAGGGCGATAATGGGCACAACTCCTCGGGATTCAGCATAGCGCGGGCTCGCCGCCACACAGTCCCTGCGAGACCCAGCCGCCCTAAACTCATTTCTATGGAAAAATTCCCTAATGGTAGGATACACCCTAACCATTTTTGATGATTTAGAAATTCTTCGGAATACAGGTCAAAACCTTATTATAAAGTTACAGAGGCACTGTGCACTTGAATACAATTGAAAACAGACTGAAGACGATCTCAATACTTGCGCCGGAACAGACAATGCATCGATGAAGATGCGATCTCAGAAGCTCACGGTGTTATCACTCAGTGAGTACTATGCGAAACACGAGACGAGTGACTAAGAACCCGTGCATTGAACATTATATATAGATATCATTGAAATACAGAAAACGCTTAAAGAATAAATTGGATATAGGGGACAAAATATGAATATGGTCAAACCGAAATATCTCATGCATCCGACGAAATACCAGCTACATGGAACACTTGTTCTCATCAAAAGCGCATTAGGGAGCCCTGAAAATACCAAAATTAAAACAATTCAAAATTTCTTCTTTCACGTTCCTTACACACCGTATTTGAAATTTTAAATACTCACAAGCAATCAGCACAAAGAGCATGATTGGGCAAATCTCGTTTAGCAAGCACTCGGATACGGCAAAGTAGACAGCATTCGGAAGTGTGATTAACCGATTTTTGGTCCAGAGAGTCAAGTTTATACTGGCGTTGCATGATTCGCAAACATAGCTGGGTCATTCGATCAAACATCGTAGACGATCTAGTTTTGAGTCTACGACTCTTAGATTTCACCTTCTTCAAAGCTTTCTTAAGCCTGTCGATAACTGGATCACAGCAGGAATCTGGCCGACTGGGCGCCCGCAATTGAGCATCTTGCAAGCGCGTAACAACACCTGTTGGCTCGGGTGTCTGCGGTTCAGTAGACGACATTCCACCAAAATTCAATGCGGTTTTCTTGGAAATTATTGACGACCCCGAATCAGCACAGTTATGTAGGCCGGCACTGGCGATAGGAATCTGAGGCTTTGTCTTTTCAACAAGCGGCAAAATACCTTTCGTAAGTGTCACAACATTCGTAATTTTTGGCTTGGGCCTAACGGTATCAACTTTTGGAACAGTTTCAAGGCTTGATGTAGAGACGATCACAGTAGGCCTCGTAAAATTAGTCACAGGAGGCAGTTCAGGAATCGAAAACCCAAACACATCCTTTTCCAACATTGGAATCACTTGGGCCGCATCTGGAGAAGGTACCCCACCCCTCGCGAGTCGAAGTCTTTCCGAACGACGGCACGGAGGTTGAGTCAGAGCAATTTTTGACAAGGAGCGTCGGAGGCGTGATGCCGCATTCATTTTAACAGACGAAAAATTTTCACGGGCAGCAGAAGTAACCGCCGAACCGGCATTTCGGTTTTCAGAGGGATCGACATGCAATTGCGTATCTATACGATCAGAATGGACAATGCTCATTTTCTTTGTCCTGGGTACCTGTTTCGAACTCTTAGTTCTCGGTGAACGCTTCCCTTTTGGTCGGCCTCGTTGGCGTTCCCCAGGAAAATTTGATGGAACCTGAAGTCGCTCAATATCAGCATACTCCTCAACAGTGAGAGACGTTTGCACAGCCAACAAAGGCGGGGCAGTATTATTGTCGCATCCAAAAATCTCACGCACAGGAGGCCTGCACTCGATAATTTCACAGTCACAAATTTCGGCTACTCGACATGGATTGGTTGAAACTCCATCAACAACGAATAATTCGTCAGATTGTATGCGATCCAAATCTGCAAGCGAAGCATTTTCAAATTTCGGCGAATCATCAAAAACTTTCGGCTCTTCAACTTTCGGAGGAAGCTTCTCTTCTTGACAATCAAGCTCAGTGATGACAGACAATCCGTCTTCAAATTGGAGATCCACTTCTCTAGCATCGAGATAGAATACAGGAGTCACATTTAGGTTGCCCAACACAGGCGTAAATCTTCAGCGAGATCTATTAGTGGTATATCGTAGTATAAAGGATCACTTTTCATAAAAGAATCGGCACTCAAAACTTCATTTTTCGGCACAGGTTGTGCTGCACGCCTTTGAAGTATGGGACGAAAAGTTTCGAAATCAGGCAGGATACTTTCATTTTTTGATATTCCAGTATTCTCCACGAAAACAGCAAAATCTTCTTCTTTAGTGAGGATTGATTCAGGAATGATGATCGGCGTACTAGACGCATAGTTATGTTCTTCAGACGCGCTCATCGTGCTCGAGAAACCAAAAGCTGTCCGCGAAAGCGAGTCTCAAACTGAGACACTCATAGTACAAAGATCCAATGCATAGACACATGATCGACTTCCCACCAAGCGACCATAGGTGTCTTCTACGAAAACTGATAAGATAGGGCAGAGCTCCAGCTCCGCAAGTCCAAAAGGGAGAGAGAGGAAGGATTGCAGGCATAACATGCTCACGTTACGATGCGCGCAAAAAGAAGATTGATCCATAGTCGCGAGTAACCGATACCACGGTCCATACAGAGTAATAATCCCATCAATATGGCAAGTAATAAACATACTGAGTCACGTCAAAAGCTCTTCTCACGAGACAAAATTTCCAACAACTCAACAAAAATTTGTGTTGCGACTGAATTACAGAATGGCGGATGACAAAATTGAAAGAATGGAAATAAGACCAATCCATCATAATCCGGGACTAATCATGGAAAAACTGGACAGACTGTATACGTCTCGAGTATCTTGGAAGATAGTTCACAGCATAAACCTGGAACCATATTTCCATCGTGAGGCAAAGCTAAAGCAAGCTTGGGTCGCGATGAAGACAGGTTGTAATAAACAAAAATCAGGCTGTATAATAGCAGTGCAATTAGAAGAATTGGGCGAACGAATTGACGAGACTCAAAAGAATGCATACAAGGCTATACAGTTACTGCAAGGATACGACACCAATTCAACTACCTCGGAAAAACGAGTAAAGAGGTCTTGGTTTGCGGGAATCGGTAAACTGCATAGGATATTATTTGGAACACTAGACGAAGACTCAGACTACGAGTTGAGAGAGCTTATTCAAGGGAATGCGAATGATAGCAGCACGCTCGCAGCTCTATTAGCAAATCAAACGGAAATCATTCGTGAACAATTTGGGAATCAGCATGACAGACTCAACAGAATTTATTTAATCATAGCGGCAATGGAATTAGAACAAGAGAAATTAAGCAATTTTGTTGATTTCACCGCAGCGATGGAAATGTTCATAGAGAATGTCTTACAATATGAACTCGATACCGAGACGTTAACCCATGCGATACTTTTCGCAGCCCAAGGTGTTACACATCCCCGGTTCGTCTCGCCAACGCTTTTATCAAAAACCAAGAAAACAATTATGCAAACAGTTGCAGATGCGAGCTTCCCGGAAATCAGTAAAGCTGATACGCTATTGGATCTTTTTAGTATTATGGATGTATCAATTTTGTTCATATACCCAAGATTGGTTTACTACATCAAACTACCTCTTCTCGATCTCGAAGAATACTATCTATACAAAGCTTTACCGGTACCAATACACCAACGTAATTTCTCTTTTGATGGATATATATGGCCGGATTCCATGTACCAGGCAATAGATTCAGAAAGCAAGAGATATATACCATTCACGGCAAATGAATTGAATAAGTGTAAAAAACTCAGAACCACATTCATATGCGAAAGCACAAGCCCTATTCACAACATCGATAATTTTTCTCCATGCGAAATAAAACTAGCGACACAGAGATTCATAAAGAACCTTTCGAATTGTGAGGTTAAAATTGCTACGCTGCAAAACACATTTTGGGGTGCACTAGAGAAAGAAAATACATGGGTATATTCTACAACAAAAGGTGAATTTATATTCGAAGACTGTTTCAAGTATAAAAACGTCAGACATGAAATAAATGGCATGGGAATGATTCACTTACCTCAAGGTTGCTCAGCTTATACCAGGAACGTTAGGCTATCGGCTTCACGAAAAATTACAGTACATTCGGAAATAATGGTATTCCGAGAAAAAAATCTAGATTTAGCATCATTATTGAATAGGGAGTTCAGAAAAATTTCAGCAGACGCAAATAAGGGCTCAGAAATCATGCCTGGAATACAGATTCGAGGTGATGCGCCTTTGAAATCTTTGGAAAAAGGAAAAAGTTTGAAAGAAATCATAGACAAAGCGCGAACCATGAGCCAACTAAAAATAATATCGACAAAATATGATAACTTGTTTTCCCACCTCATCTATTCGGGACTCTACTATGTAATGGTTCCAATCATCATCCTGTGCGTAGCAAGAGTCTTTTGCCTGGGGGGGTTCCCTTGTCTAATTGTGAGAAGACTTGTTTCAGGATAATTCTCATGTCGACGCAAAAATCAGCCCAGAATAAATAACCCATTGGAAACGATTATTATACAAAACATGCCACAAATAGTACAACCAGAGATGCAGCAAACAAACTCAGCTCATGATGATACTCCGCCGAAACCACAGGATATGGGAAAATACGAGAAGGAATCAGAATTACCAAACAATGAATCGACCTCGAAGTCATTAGAGACAATACCTGCAGAACAAAGCCAAGATACATAATCGAAATCTTGAAAATAACAAGGAATACCACTCGTAATCAACGAAAGAGGTGAAAACCAAAAGCAGATATTCCCAAAATGGATGAAACAGAACCCACTATGATTAAACCGGATACATGACCTATGTTATGCGAATATTTTCAAGAATATTTTCAAAATATTTTCGGCCTCCACAAGGTTTTGAGGCCAATTTTATCTATTCAGCACCGTTTGAGAGAGACTGACTTGAGTAAAATTGTAATCCCAGGATTGATCTCAGTTATTCTTCAATTCAAAAATACTTTCCAGAATTAGCTCATAGGAAATATTATCATACCTACCAGAGAGAGAGAGAAAGATAGAGAGCATTTCAACTGAACAACCATCATCCTTCCTTGTCAAATAATACTTCAATAACATTCGCTCGGTCACGAATAATGGGAGAAAGAAACAATCTCCACGCTACCAAATTAACGTTATTTTTCAAAATTTTTCTCAGCTAGAATCTCATTGTTCAAGTTGATTTGAAACATTTTTTTTTCTCCACGCTACCAGAACAAAATTATAACTTAATCAGTATGTTTGTATAATCAATAAATAATAAAACAACTATGAATATGTTTAAGCATTCCCAAAGTATCCTCCATATCTTTTATGTGATTATAAATAAAGCCTAGTGCCTTTAATAAACCATTCCCACTATATTATGAATACTATATAAATTCACCAACAATGTAAACACAATTTAGATGTAAGCTACCTCTTAAGAATATTGCATTCGTCAGCCTTTACTCGCTGAATTATCATGTATTCCAATTCATTCATAATTTCCACTTGAATTTAACCGAAAAAAATCGAGAAAACGCAAAAAAAAAATTTTATTTTTCTTATTTTCTCTGATCCGGGGATCAGGTGCGCGCCAATGAACGTGTCATGGAGCAGGTCTAGCTCCATGCCTTCTAGTAGCTCTTGCAAGATTCGATGCAACAAAACGCCACTAACGGCACGTGCAAGATTCAATAGCTGTGACTCAGAGGCGCCAGTCTAGAGCTTTCTAGAATGTTCGAGAACGAGCGCAATGACGCAGGAATGCGCGAGCACACAGGCGCCGACACGCATTTTACCGCAGCACGAGGACTAGTATAAATACGGTGCAAAAGCCGCGGGCAGCGTTTCTAGAGTCTCAGTTGACCACGTAAACTCGTAGCGTAGACTCCGCGATTAGCAGCATTCCAGGACGAGTAGTCTCAGCCCTTGATACTCTCGTACCATTGTAGAATCAGTAGAATAACGAACAGTTGTAACAGTCTCTCTCTCGGATTTATAACTTACCTTTGAATAAAACCTATACTGCACTCAACATCTTGGACTTATCATTCTGGGAATACCTTGCACCCCAACTTACTGACCCGACGGTCTGGTAAGGACAGAATAGAACCCATAGCACATGAACCTTAAGAACCCTGGTTCATAACATAGGTGATAACCCCCGTCTCGTTCGCGAGTACTAATCCCAATGCCTCCATGGCATCAGCGATTATTACCCCCCGTCTATCACGCGGCCCCCCGCTCCAAGTCGGTTCCTTGGAGTTGAAATCCCCCGCGATTATAACTGGGCCCCCCCATTGCCTCACATCCTTTTCTAGGTCGTGAACTCGTCTTCGAACTTGTGCGTCTTGAGCGATGGCGAATAGTAGCAGCTGTACACTGCTGTGCCCCCTATGGTCTTTCGAGCGAAACCGCGGCCACTTACAGCTGTTCCAGTCTCACAGATCGCAGGATTCATGAACTGGATTAGAGCGGTCCCCCAGTGATCGAATGTGGATCGGGAGAATTCGCGCTTTTAAGGCGGTTCGGAGATAATCAGAACATCGATCTCCTCTTCTTTGGCAACAGCGCGTAGGAGATCGTTTGCGTCGCCACTCTTCCTGAGGTTGGCTTGGATGAAATTAGCCATTTCGACCTCTCCTCCGTTTATACGTGCTCTTCGCCTTTTGGTAGGCAGTGCAGTTGCTCGCCCCAGATCTGTGATCAGATTTAGACCCGATCGTCTCACAGCTCAAGCACTTCGGCTTCCCTTTGCAGGTTGCGGCGAGGTGTCCCGTTTTGCCACACTGGAAGCAGAGTTTTGGTCTCCGGTCCTCCGTCTTCTCCTTCTTGCAGCCCGAGGCCTTGTGGCCGTACTCAAGACAGTTGTAACACCGTGGAATGCCACCTTTTTCGCGGATCCTGACTCTGCCCCATCCAACCTTGGGCTCGTTCCAGTCCAGGAGGTGGCGGGCCAGTCTTGTTGGGATCGAGACGACCGCCGTTTGGGTGCCCCGATAACCGATTCGGAGAGACTTCACTGCGATATTTCCTCTCTCACTCTCTGGCAGGTTCTTAGCGAGGTCCTTGAGTACTTGGCCCTTGTCAACGTCGTAGTTGACTCCGAGGACCTCAAGAGTAGATGTGTTCAGGAGGTAATGGACAGCTCCTTCTTCGCCGACCACTGGTGCCAATGCTGTCTTCACGGCTGTGGCGTCGGTACCCTTCCTCAATTCGATGAGGACTTGGCCCTCCTTTGTTCTGCGGAAGCCCGTGACTTTTGTGCCTACTTCCTAGTCGGCAGCATTGGGCGGCATTCGTCTTGATTCTTCGCAGCATGTCTGCGTAGGTGAGCCCTCCCTGATTGGCCGTGACGAGAATGGCCTCAGGCTTGGCTCTTCTCGGCTTCATTTTCGTCTTCTTTCCGGCGGAATCATTCGATCTACCGCTCTTCTTCGCCTTCTTTGCTTCTTTCTTCGACACCACTTCCTTCCAAGGCCCATTCTGCTCGGGCCGATTGGGCGTCGATGTCGAGCGCGGTGTTCCGAGACCTCCCGGTGGAGGTCCGTATCACGTCCCCTTCGAACCGCGTTGTTGCCCCGGTCGCGATTCCGGTTTCCCTGCCCCCCTCCCCTGGAAGCCATCACCCGACCACCCGACGCGGCCGGTTTTTTTGTGGCCGGAGGCTGCACATTCTTCCTTCGCTTCCAGGGTCTTTTCCGTTCCGAGGAGCGTTGTCTCGAAAGCAGCCCGCTTCACCTTGTTTGTCGCGAGTAGGCCTTTTGCGCGTGGCCTATCTCTCTCTCTCTTTTTTTTTTTTTTTTTTTTTTTTTTTAGGTGGTTGTAGGGTGAATACGCTGCGACGTAGCCACAGAGAGGTTCCGGACGGACAATTACGCCTGGCCGATACTTCTCAAGGCTTCCGGGCTGCATTCCGCATCGATGCGGCCATCCGTACCAGATAAACCCTCTCTCCCTTCCCCTTTGGCGCTGGCCATCGGACAAGGGAGAGATCCACCAACCTACCAATCCGGACCCGGCACCGCGTGAGCATCACTTCAGGACCGGTGGCGTCTCGCGCTCAGGATCGGGCGTCCCTCTTCTCACGACTCGCAGGTGTTGTTTCTCCTCCTTCGATCTTCTTCCATCTCTTCATTCTTCTTTCTTTTTTCTTCGATCTTCTCTCTTCTTCCTTCCCTCTTCAGTCCATCATATTCCCCCTGGAACCATTTGGATCTCTTCTGTTTCAATCGGCAGAGTCACTGTAATTCGCCTGCTTCGAGGCGCCTTACTTCCCTCTCTTTCTCCTCTTTGCGGGTCATCACCAGCTTGATGTATCCGGTGAGTCTATCCCATGTCTCCTGGTTGCGGAGCAAGTACGGGACGAGATTCTCAGGTGTTAGTTGAGCACCCAGCCATTCATCCAGCTCGGCGCGCTCTCTCCGGGTGTCGCTTCACTTGAACAGGGCATGTTCGGCGTCATCCCATTCGTCCCCGCATGTCTGACATGCTGGGGTCGTCCTCTTCTTGAACCTGGTTAGATAGGAACCGAAGCAACCATGATCGCTCAGTGCCTGCGTCGTCCAGTAGTCCATCTCTCCGTGGGTGCGTTCCGCCCACTTGGCTACGTCACGGATCAGCCGGTGCGTCCATCTGCCGTTTGCAAACGGCGAATCCCACTCAGTTTGCCAATGCTCAAGGGTGGTTTCCTTCTCGTTGTCGCGGATGATCTCCTTCATCGTCGGAGTGAGTACTCGTTCGGCTCCGATCACTTTTTGGCGGTCCCAGATCCTCACTCGCTCCGCGACGAGCAAGTGGATGGGCGGAGTACTCGCCAATACGTAAGCCGCATCTCCTGACACAGTGCGGTAGGCACGAATACTCCTCAGGGCCGCTCTTCGGTGGACAGGCCCCATTCTCTTCTCGATGATGGTCTTCTCTACTCTCTTCCCCCACACGGGTGCACCGTACAGCATGATGGAGGTAGTGACGGTGTTGAGAAGTGCGCGCCTCTCTCTCTCTCTCTCTCTCTCTCTCTCTCGGTCTCTATCCATCAATGATTCTAATGATGCCGTCATTACATTCAGAGAACACGAGACTGTGGCAAGACTCACAACGATCTTGCCAGGAAAGGAATTTTTCCCCACATGATCTCAATGTTGTGATAAAGAGTGAGTGTTTTTATGATTCATCTCTCGTAATTGTGTTTGATGTGATATTGATTGTGACCGAATACATTCTACAGCCCTGTAGAAGGCTATAAAAATAGCCGAAACGTCGACAAAACATTGCCCAATAAAGGTTGCTCGCAAAGATCAAGGAAGGAGATTCAATTATTCAAAAATCTTATACCAACGAGCCGAAAAATCCAAAGATATTCCATTTCTCGATGGAACATATACTCTGAATCCTTGTTCTTGAAGATCATAACCTACGAATTTTCCACGAACGCTTCCCTTGTCTAAGTTCAGGCGTTGTATTTCTGGAATAAGAACAAAACATTCGCATCCAAAAATTTTGAATTTTCTCACAGTGGCTCGTCAACCAAACCGTAGATCGATTGGACTCTTGCCTCCCACAGAGCTTGCTCCGGTTTGGTTAATAGTGAAAACAGCATAACTTAAGGCTTCTGCCCATAGTTTGATATCCAGATCCTTGGTATATATTTCACTTCTGGCCGCTTCTACCAGAGTAAGCATTTCGCGTTCCACTCTGCCATCTTTTTCAGGCGTATACACTGCAGATCTCTCATTCAGTATTCCCATTTCTTCAGAGATCTTTCGGGTTTCATTATTCTTGATTCCCTTCCCATTGTCACATTTCAAGATTTTGACTTCGTGACCAAATTGGTTCTCAACTAATTTGAGGAATATCTTCAATTCTTCTACCGCCTCTGACTCATGGTTCAGAAAATACAACATGTTACAGGAATAGTGGATATCCCAGAAAAAAAGTAGCGTGGAGTTTGTAATCTCGATTGGTGAGATTGAGATAGTTTGTAGCTTTTATGAGAAAATTGGTATTTTTCATTGTTGTTTCAGTAATGCTCCGAGTCTAATGTTGAACGGCTAACCATTACACCAAAGCATCACATTGTGCATTCTACTAGGCTATGGCTCAGGAGAGTATTGTAGTCAGCTGCTCTATCGTTGATCAATGATTAAGACTTTTTGCGTGAGCAGTTGGGGTACGACAATATCATCAAATGATGCATTGTGTTATGCGTGTTGAAGAAAACTAGCAGTAGCTGCGGCAGCGTCGGCAGTAGCAGTGGCATCATTGGAATTGAATCGGTGCTCTTGTGTAGGCAACCACGCAGTGTTGTTCTCGGTGTTGATATGATTTTGTGGAGTGTCGGGGGTGCTGCGGGGGCAATGGGACTATCTTGAAATATTCCGCATAATTGAGACAGCATTAACTGCCGTCGAGCAGCGGCTGCTGCCTTGGCTGCTGCAGCAGAAGGTCGACATGCAGCGTGCAGCCGAATCTTGCGTTTCCAGCATTTCCTCATCGTCGATAATTCGTAGAGCGGATGTGGTGGATCAGTGTGAGCGTCTTGGGACATGCTTTCAGTGCACCGAAAGCATGAACCACGACCATCGTGTGCGCGACGGTACCATGGGTATTTTCGGAGTCACGGTGATGGATGTTTATGTTGCCAGTCGCCACGTGTGTGCCTGTTGCTTGTCTGCTGCGCACATGCTGAGGTTACCATTCGGAGCGTAGTCGATGACGGTGAAGATGCAGACTGCTTTAGTTCAACATTGGTAGTTCAGTCGTTTTCGAGTCACAAGCAGTTGGTGCAGTATCAAGTGTGGGACAGCAGTGCGTTGTGTTGAGTGTTCATATGCATCCGCCGCGCACCGCTCATACTGTAGCAACGTAACACGGAGGCAGCATTCTGTGTACTCATCACCCAGTAACGTGTAATTGTATGAATGTAGCTGTAGGCAACGCGGATTGTTTCAGCTTAAGCGTTCAGATATCATTGTGATGCGACGCCAGTTATTTGTACGACTCTCCATCGATGCGTTGGTGGCAGGCTTCAACGGAGAATTTTTCAGTGCAGTGATGGCGTAAGGCAAATTGCTCCGCAGGCATACCCGGCATTCACACTGCCACATCCGGCTGTGCGAGCGACACGCGTTCGAATGGATTTGGTGAGTAATCCTATCACAACTCATAGCGCGTTTCTAGACTGCTTTATCTCATGGAGATCAAGGGATATCGTCTGCTAGGATGCCGATTAGCTGTTCGGCACGCATGAGATGCGTGACGAACGTGCATAGCTGTATTTTTCAGGGTTTGACAAATAACGCTAGTTCCGTTATGGTGCATTATTAACAAAACCCACGGAGATCTGTTATGATATTTGTTACTTCGTTAAATAATGGGTAGAATTACGTTATGTTTTTCGTTACTTCACTAGAATAACGTTAAAATCACAACGGATTGATTCTCGTTTCGTCATGAGTTCTGGTATTTTTGACGAGACGTATAACGAAATTCATGTGGATAACGTTATTTTCAAAACTACCGAAACTGATAACGAAATCGAGTAACGTAATTTCCAAGACATTTCGTTTGTGTTTCTTGTCACGATAACATAACGAATTTCTCTTCCGAGTTTCGTTACGTTATTTTTCTCATTATATTCACTACCGCTCATGGGTTCGTAGTCAATGCAATATCACCCTCCTTGAGAATGACGGTATCTCGAATCCTATGGGCCGTAGGGCATTTTCAGAAAGAGCATCTTGCTGATCGGAAAAAATGCTAACATTCCATGTATCTCAAAAAATGTTTTCATGTGTTCTACATGTCCAGTATTCACTGTCGAAAAGTGAAATTCTTCAAGTCGCGTCAATCACCTGTAATTTTCACGGGCATAAACGGATCGGAGAGAACTCAACGGAACCTTGTAGGGCTTCCCAAGATCTTCAATCTTCCTTTTTTCTTTAAATTCTCTACGATGATTTTAAGCCAAACAATCGCTCTCAGACGACAACGATGAGATATGCGTGCTCCCTGTATGGTTCCAAGGGCGTTCCGCCTTCTCTCGACTCGACCTTGTTTGTGAACATGAAATATGACTGTGAAAGAGTTCCAAAGGACACATTGTTGACGTAAAATTGTTTGAAATTTCGGAAATTGTGAATGAAACAGCGCGCACATGTACTCATGAAGAGCTACGCTCGTTGTTCCTCATATAATCATGATTTTTCACTCAAAACAGTGTTTGAGTCAAACGTATTACTTCAGGAGCACATTTGAGGGCAATTTCAACCACATTTTCTGGAAGATCAGACAATTTTACGTCGATATTGTGTCCATCGAGATTTTTTCAAAGTCATATTTCATGTTCACAAACAAGGTCGAATCACAATAAGGCGGGATATTCGTATCAAAATCATCGTGAAGAATTTTTGAAAAGAGGGAAATTGAAGGTCTTGGAAAGCCCTACAAGATCCCGTTGAAATTATTTCGATTCACCCATGCCCGTGAAAATTACAGGTGATTCACGTGACTTGAAAAATTTCACTTTTTGACAGTAAATACTGCACTGTGAGAAATGCATGAAAAAACTTTCTGAGATACATGAAAAGTTAGCATTCTTTTCGATCTTCAAGATGCTCCTCTCAAAATTGCCGCACGACCGATAGTTTTCGAGCAGTCGATGTTTGTGTGCGAGTGTCGATGTTCCATTAGTTGTTTTGGTGGGTATTGTGTCTTCCTTTTTTGTAAATATTGACTTGTTTATGCATCATCTAGATGCATTAGTGGTGAATCCTTAATATAGATAATACTGCATATGTGCTCAAAAATGAAATCTTCGATCAAGTTATGGATGTCTGATGATCAATCTGGATGTGAAATATAGTCAACTTCCAAGAAAGGTAGTTTTTGATGAAAATACGCATCTTCTCGCTTCGAACGTAGCTCTATCCCAATTCAGACAGACAACTTCACGTCGAAACCATGTTGGATGATACATTTTGAGAAGCTATTTGATGCTCAGAATTGAGATCGAAATGGGTGAAAGGTTTCAATTCACGTTTCAATAACACTTTTCGTTTCGGTCAATATCTTGGATCCAGATTCGTCGAATGAAATTCATTCAACCTATAGATTCTGTAGCTCCGGACCTAGAGGCATATTTATCAATTTGGGGTCGGAATTGCCGTTTGAACATAATGTTTTTGATGTGGAATATCGTATCTTGTTAGCAAAAATTGAATGTAGCTTTTCAGGATTGCCTTGAACGGAATTTTGGATGACATATTCTGAGAGTTTAGATGATTTTATGTCGATTGCGAACTCCGAATTTTTTTCCGAGGGCTATTCCGTACCCAAAATGAGCCCTGAAAAGATTTCATGAATAAGTAATATCAGGCGCTGATGGGTTGATTTCCGCTCATTTAAGGTGCGGAGCTAGGCAAGAGTATCGCGAGGTCGTTTATATTACTGTATAGTTGGTCATACCCACAAACCTAGTCTTTTTTCGGCGCATTAGGAATCAGTCATATCTAAACTTCTCTATCTAAGGCCCTCATGGGGCAAAACTTCGTTCTGATCATTTGGTCGGAGGAAAACAACCAAAAATAAACAAAATATCATCTTCATTCCGTTGCGTTACTCGCGGAAGTAACGTCACGGAATCAATCATCATGTGGATAACGTTACTCAAATACCGTAACAAAACTCCAATGTCGGAATTTCATTTCGTTATGAATAGCATTGTTCACATATAACGTTATTCACGTCAGAGTCGAGTTTCGTTACGTTAGAATAACGTTATTAATAACGAAATGAAATTCCGGTACTGCAGTCCCGTTGCGTTATTATATTTCGTTGGTAATTTCGTCACGTTAAAATAACATAACCGAATACCGTAACATTACGTTTTTCGTTATGATAACGTAACGTAACGCGATCGATAACTCGATTTTGTTTTGTTGATTGTCAAACCCTCGTATTTTTACGTCCCTCCCTCTCTCTCGGCTTAGCGAAGAGGTCGACTTGCGCATTGAACAAGAGCGTAACTCCTCCCTTCAAACCCACCTCACGGACGCTCTTGATCAGAACAAGAACATCTGGAAGGTGATGCGTAATTTTGGCCTCTTGCCCAAGAGCAAAGAGGAAGAACTTCACGGTTTCACACCGGATAAGTTGAACGCTCACTTTGCCGGGGTTTCTGTCTCGCCTCACGAAAATATTAATGGAGCAATGGACGATATGAGTTCGGCACCCGAGGAGGGGTTTAAATTTGAGCCCACAAATTTCAGTGATGTAGTTCTTGCCATGAAACATTTCCCCCTCCAGGCCCATGGGGCGGATGGAATATCCCAAAGCGTGATCGCGAAAGCTCTTCCGAATATTGGTGATCCGATAGTGCATATCTTCAATTCCTCTTTCGCTCATAGCGTTTTTCCTAAGGCTTGGAAGCAAGCGCAGCTGATTGCATTAAAGAAGACTGCAGCTTCATCAGCAGTCTCGGATTTCCGTCCCATAGCGCTGCTGTGTTTCTTCTCCAAGGTTCTGGAAAAAATCGCACATGACCAAATCACGGAGTATTTAAAAGTAGAGAAACTTCTTGATCGCTTCTAGACTGGTTTCAGGCAATACCATAGCACCCAGCTTTACTAAAGTTGACGGATGACATAAGAGTAGGCATTGATAGGAAGAAGATCACCTTACTCCTACTATTCGACTTTAGCAAAGCTTTCGACACAAAAACACCATCAAAGCTGTTGAAAAAGCTCCGAAATCTTGGATTCTCAAGATCGGCACTCCTGTGGATAAAATCGTATTCACAGGGTCGCACCCAACAAATTACTTTGAAGGCAGGTGAATCTGATTGGCTAGAAACCAATCTGGGTGTTCCACAGGGGTTCGTTCTCGGGCCTCTCCTCTTTAGCCTGTATGTGAATGACTTGCCCGGGCTACTGAGCGGAAAGTCGGTTAACCATTTATTCTATGCGGATGACCTCCAGATTTATCTACGAGTCGATAAGAAGAACATTGACCAGGGGATTGCTCGACTAGGGGATATAGGGCGACTCGTTGCTGACTGGGCCAGGAATTCCGGCCTGCGCCTCAACGCTGGGAAGACCAAGGCGATCTTTTTCGTTCCGAGAGGAACGTTGAAGACTTGCAGCGCATGAACTTGCCTGGGGTTGAGATACAAGACGGAGTGTTTGTCCCATTCAGTGACTCTGTCGTGAGTCTAGGTGTTACACTTGACAGCGAGCTGACGTGGGAACCTCACATTGATCAATCAACTGAGAAAGTCAACAGAGCTTTCTACGGTTTGCGGTTCTTAGGGCGTGTATCACCAGACCACTCCGAGTTCGCCTAGTCGAGTCTTTGGTTCAACCGCATTTAGATGACTGTACGGTCGTGTACGTCAATGCCACGGACGAACAGCGGCAACGGATACAACGACTGAGCAATTCAGTGCGACGAGCAGCTGCGCTTATGCGTTATCAATCTCAAATCAATCCGAATGATTGTGAGACAATAATCTCGTGCATCGGGAACGACGGTTTCCTATTGTTGTGATACTAAATCTCAGAAATCACAAAGCGGGTAGGAACATAATCATGACTGTCAATAACGATTTTTCCTCCGTATTGGAGCCATCGAAACCGAAGGTGGAATAATCTTGAGAATACAGTCTACTTCGGTAATAACGAGCGCCTAGACTCCGGAAATAGTTCCTCGTTATAACCGATCTTCGTCGTATCCGAGGTTGGCTCAGAATTGTAGATCTTCAAAAAATCATTGTTAAATCTTATCACATGGCATTCTGAACAGGAATTATTGTGTTACCTTCATATAATCGAATATTTTATCAATAGAAACTATACACTCCTCATTTCTATATCTTCCAAATATTTGTTACTAATGAGATTATATATGAATAGGTCATCATACGAATGGAAAATGGAAAAATCAATGGGTCATCATAGTATTCCTGGATGTGAGGCTTTGATGCCTGTGTCATTCCAAATGAACTGAGATCGAATGAAACGAACTTCAGATGAAGAGAAATGAGATAAACGAAATAGAAGTGTAATGCAGAACATGTGCATCCGCTGCAGGGTATGGGGCACACGCGCATCGTGTTGGTCTGTGCGACGAGCAGCTGCGCTCATGCGTTATCAATTCCAAATTCGACTTCTCATTTGCTGGCATCTTTTGTGCTCCAGAAATATCCTCTATTTCCCGATTCCCTAGTCTTCTTAGTCCATTAGCTCAATCATTGCAACGCAAAAGCAGAGTCCGCGCAACTGATGTGCAAAACATGCGCAGCTGCCGCAGGGTTTGTGGTATACCCGCGCCGGAATCGGTGATGCGATGAGGAGCTGTGCTCATAATTCCATGTACGCTCACGCTGATCCAGAATTATTTGTGTGAGATAGATTAAAATTGATCCGCGTATGCTGAGTGTAAGGATAAGGGTAAATTGGGAGGCATTCGCGTACACCATCTGTGGTGACATTAGCGTACGCTGAATCCAGACTCATTGCGTGGACATGGTATACCCTCGGCTGAGTTACAAGTACACCAAGATGTGAGGATTTTGCTCAAGATAGGTTTGGCACTCTTGTGCGCGAGATATCACTGTGATGTAGATTCGAGTACTCTGGATTGGGCGGTAACACACACACTTGCTTCAATTCATGCGATATTAGCGTACAAAAGCTGTGAAAATATCAGCGTACGCGATATAAGGATAGATTTCTCTGTACTCTACGCTTCACGCGTTTGTGCTATTCTGCAGATTATGACTCGCTGCTGATCTGATTTCCCTCGCGTGCGCGAACCTTATCCTGGAGGTATAGACTCAGTCACGATGCGGGAAATTGCCGACTTGAGCTGATGAGCATCCGTTAGACGATCCGCGTACGCGAGAGCGAGGTGCCTCGCGTACGCGATAAGCATAAATTCTCATGGCTCGTTCTACATAGGATGCACTCAGCGCGTGAGCGTATGCGCATGCGCTTGGGTTCAAACCATTTGATGCAGGGATTTTCATGAAGCAGCCTTACCAGTCGTTTTTCATTCGGAATTTCCTCAACTGAAGAGTTGGTTGACGATTAATGGGCCCAGAGTGACATTATCGAGACAATGAATTAATTTTTACTATGTTTTCCAATGGACAAATGAAAAAAACATCAGCGGTGACCGCGCGAGCCTTTTTGGAAAAAATAAAGGTTGAGCAACGTTTCCGCGATTCAGTATCCAAATTGGTGACCACTCATCCTGCTCTTGCCTAGTTTCTGACCCCAAACGAAGTTACAGTCTTCGCAAACCAAGACGGTTGGGCACCAATGCGTATACTGAGTTGCAAAAACCTTGCTCAACCTGGATTTTTTCCCGGGAAGGATCACGGAGCCACGTACCACTGCTGGTTTCCACTATTTTTCATGAGAAAACACGAAGGAAATTGTTTCTCTGACCTAAAGATGTCACCCGGAGACCATCATCAATCAATGTCATGGGTCCCGTATTTCCCCAATAATGAAAGAGCGGGTAATTCTTAGGGTGGGCAGTGCTGATGTTATCCTCGAATTTGTGGAAAAACATGAAGAAACTTGATTTTTGGCTCGATAATGTCACTCGGAGCCCACTAATCATCATCTAACTCTTTCCTTGGGGAAAATGTGAGTGAAAAGCGACTGGTAAGGCTGCCTCATGAAATTCCCTGCATTAAATGCTTTGAGCATAAGTGTATGCGCGTACGCTCACGCGCCGATCGTATCCTAATTAAGCCCTATATTAAGCAACAAGTGCGAGAAGGTCGCACAAGTTGCCGAACGAGTAAGATTATCTCAAAAACGAAGTTTCGAAGAAAGTCCCAATTCAGAGGGATGATGTGACATCATATTTTGGAACTGTGCGTGAATGAAAATTCATTAGAGCGAGAAGTTACATTCACGCACTCTCCACCAGTGCGTGAATGTAAAAGTATCCGAGAAGTCATTTCCGCATTATTTCTCGCACTGTAAATAATGGAGAGAAGTCTCATTTCTCTACAACTTCGCGCACACAGTTGCAAAAAATACTTTTCTTCTGTAAAAGCCACTATGAGCTCGGATTCACGAGTTTTGGGGTGTATTCTTCAAAGTTATTGATGGGGATGCCAAATCGCTTAGGCCCGTTCTACATAGGATGCGCTCACCACGTGAGCGTATGTGCCTACGCTTGTGCTCTAAGCATTCAATGCAAAGAATCCCATGGAGCAGCTTCCGCAGTCGTTTTTTACTCAGAATTTTCCCAAGAGAAAATTTGGTTGGTGATTGGCGGGCACCGAGTGACATTATCGAGCCATGATAAATAGAAAAAACCAGCAGTGGTGGCTCCGCGAGCCGTTACGGGAGAAAATTCAGATTGAACAACGATTTTGCGATTTAGTATCCGGATTGTTGATCACCGTCTTACCTTGCGAGGACTGTATCTCTATTTGGCATCAGAAACTTGGCAAGAGTAAGATGAACAGTCACCAATCCGGATACCGAATCGCAAAAACGTTGCTTAACCCGGATTTTCTCCCGAAAAGGGTCGCGCGGCTACCGCTGATGTTTTTCTCTGATTAATTGTCGAAAAACACGAGGACAATTGATTTTTTGGCTCGATAATGTTACCCGGGTCTCACCGATCATTGAACAACTTTTCACTAGTGAAAATTTTCAGTAAAAAACGACTGCTAAAGCTGCTCTATGAAATTCCTTGGCTCGTTCTACATAGGACGCGCTCAGCGCGTAAGCGTAAACGCATACGCTTGCGTTCAAAGCATTTGATGCAGGGATTTTCATGGAGCAGCCTCACCAGTCGTTTTCCACTCGCCATTTCCACAGGTAAAGAACTGGTTGATGCTTGGTGGGCCTCGACTGACATTATCGAGTTCATCAATCAAGTTTCTCCATGTTTTCCCATGAACGAATAGGGAGAAACATCAGCGTTGGCCGCGTGAGTCTTTTCGGAAAAAGATATAGATATAGCAACATTTTCGTGATTCAGTATCCGGGATAGTGATCACTCATCTTGATCTTGCGTAGTTTTTGATCCCAAACAAAATTACAGTCTTCGCAAACTAAGACGGGTGTTCACCAATGCGGATACCGAGTTGCAAACACGTCGCTCAACCTGAATTTTTCCGGAAGAGGCTCGCTGGGCCGCCACTGCTGATTCTTCCTATTTGTTCATGAAAAAACACGAGAAAAATTGTTTTTCTGACACAAAGAAGTCATCCGGAGACCACCATCAATCAATGTCATAGGTTTCGTATTTCACTGATAATAAAAGAGCGGGTAATTCTTAGCATGGCCAACGCTGATGTTTTTCTCTAATTGATTGTGGAAAAACATAAAGAAACTAGATTTTTGGCTCGTCAATGTCAGTCGGGGCCTACCAATCGACAACCAACTCTTCCCTTGGGAAAATTCTGAGTAGAAAACGACTGGTAAAGCTGCTTCATGAAATTCTCTGCATTGAATGCTTTGAGCGCAAGCGTGTGCGCATACGCTCACGCGCTAGGCGCATCCTATGTAGAACAAGCCCATGCAATCTGAGCTCCAAGTGTGCTATTCTGCAGATCATCATGCGCCCGCGCCCATTTGATCTTCTCCCGCGCGCGCGAGCCTTGTCTCTGGCAGCATAGACTCGCTCACGACGGATAGTTCTCGCCGACCTGAGAATTTCCTACTTGAGCCTATAAGAGCGTACGCGAACATTGGATCCTGGCCGCGAGTACCGGAGCGTATTTGGGAAATAATCTTCGCGCACGCTTTAATATCTCTCGCGTACGCACAAATACCTCCGCGGACGCTGAAATATCTGTCGCGTACGCTCAAGTTTTTCTCACGTACGCTGAAATACCTCTCATGTACACTAAGATATTTCTCGCGTATGCCCAAAGATATCTCGCGTGCTCTACCTATCTTGATTCCGTGATTTAACCACATTCTTGCGTGCGCTACGATCCCTGTTCAAAATAATTCAATTCCAGCACAAGCAAGAGCTGAATTCTTGGAACAAGGCAATTAGCGCTTGCGGAGGATATTCTTTCGTATGCGAACGTTGAATTCTAGAAGCCGGGAGAGTAGCGCTTACCAAGAATAATGTTACTGTATGCCGAATTCAAACCGAAAATATGCTGCTAAAAGAGAATAGCAGAATGCTTTCTCTTAGCGAAATAGTCTCAGATGACCACTCGATTTAATGATAAATTCGGAAAACTGATCAAATTCCAGAATCATGATTGGAATCCATCAAAATAGTTTCATTTTCCTTGTGGTTCAGCCCACTTCATCCTCACCTCACATTATACACAAATAGAACATACAAAAACGATCGTCCGGTTGAGGCGGAGTTTTGATTCAGTTTGTATAAATGGCGAAAATGGGATTCTTCGAGGAAATTTCAATTTTTGGAAGGAAATTGGATTTCGGTCGGGTTCAAACGTAGTTGGATCAAACTCGGTTTCAGCAAACTGATGTCGAACGCTGGAAAAGCATCTCTTCAGTTTTTCGAAATGTGGATGATTTAGTTGTAGAGGGAGATCTAAGCAAAAAATTAATTTGAGTTGGAATTTTTTCATCATGTTTTCCCTTATTTTTATGAGATTCCGATTCGGAGGAATTCAGATGACCCACACTATGGTTTTTTGTGCAAGATATATCGTTTGGTTGAGGCGAATTTCAATATAGCTGATATGAAGATGATGAGAATGGAGTCTTTTGAAAATTTTTGTATTTTTCGAGATTATATTCGATTTTGACTGCATTGAAACGAATTTTGACAAAATTCTGTATCAACCAGTTGATTCAGAATGACGAAAAAGTATCGGCTGATTTCATTGAAACTTGAATGGATTAGTTGGGGGAGGGGGGGGGGGAGGTATGAGCGAACCATGAATAATGAAAAAAAGATTTTGGTACATTTTGAGTTATTTTTTTGAGGAAGCTAGGTCGGGAGATTTGGGCTATCTAAACTGAGTTCTTTTGGCAAAGTCTGTGATTTGGTTGAAACGGACTTTTGATACAACTGGTTCCAATATGCTCAAAATGCAGTTTCTATTAGAAATTTTTGTTTTTCTAAAAATTTACGTTTATGGATATATATATAACTATCCGAGCACTTGAACGGCGTGAAATATTATTCGCCACTGGATCTCAGCTTGGCCGCTCCCTCTCGTACATATGGATATACTCACGTTTTTCGATGCTTGGATCGATCAAAATCCTCGTACTTTCGCACTTCGAACCCTTATTATGAGAATTAAGCTGTATTTTTGTCGGTTTCCTGGATACTACGATTATATCGATCAAATCGCTCATTCTCAAGTTTGGTTCGTGATAATTACATGAACTTTGGCTTAAATTGTAGGTAATCGAGTCTTCTACTCGATTAAATCGTGAAACAGAATAACGCCGTCGCCTGAGACAAGTATTTGATCGATCGGAGGTCAATTTTTATGAAATCGACATCTAAAATATATCATGCAAGTATTTACGATAGCTGGTGCAATAAGAGTTATTCTAATGCAAAAAATACTCAAAATGGTGCATTTTTCATGTATATAAATGGCTCTATGTATGAATACTCGATTGCCAAAGGGGGGCCTGAAAATATTTAAAAATATATCCTGAGAATTGAATTATTAAGTATTTTCTCATGAAAATCCGATTTGTTCACTTGACTCAAATTCATTTAAGATGATATGATGATTTGAAAGATCTTAAGAATTCCATGATTCTATACAATTCAACACCACGAGCTCACCCGTGTACATCGAATTTTCTGAATTATCATTTCAATGAAATTACTCTCGAGTCTTGAATTATCGAAGACGTGACTCTCCTCTTCGATTCGTCATTTTGAGTACGTCTGTCTGTAACATATTTCAATCAGTGCGCATTAGTTCTTATTTTTGCAACAATGAACCCTACTCACGTGTGCCGGGTATATCAGGGCACAAAATGATTCTTATTTCGCGATGAGTGGGCCAAACGAACAGATTCTACGTGTGTTGGTCAAAAACGCGGGATCGCAGAATAAATTAATCAAATTCCTACAAGGGACCGAACCAGAATCAGATCACTGCGCTATGTTGGCTCCACGTGAGTCTATTCCCCATCCTGGGTATAGAGACAATTAGCCAGACTCTCCCAATCGGATCTGATGCATTTCGTTTGCCCACGTATGACGGTTATAAAAATTCTTATGTCCCGCCCTGAATCATGATTGTCGCCATGTTGACGATTATCCCGATTCAGAGAGGGTCGCGATCACCTCATCCCGCGTGCTCGCCGAGGCGGACCACTTAGGACAGCATTTATTCTTTACACTTACTTTGCGTCTCGAGGAGACCTGGTGCTCGCTGATACTGGCGTGTCTTTGGGTATAAGTCAACTGTAAGCTGATGGTGCTACGCAAGAGAGCATAAGAGCAAGAGACCCAGAGTAAGAGAGCCATTCTTGTCTATGCAGCCGTAGATTGAGTATAAGTCAACTGCAAGCTGCTGGTGCTACGCAAGAGAGCATAAGAGCAAAAGACCCAGAGTAAGAGAGCCAGTCTTGTCTGTGCAGCCATAGATATTGCCTCGGGCAGCCAGATCCCCACTTCGAGACCAAATTCGGCGGCTCGAACCCATCGACCCCATAGACACGCGATTTTGTGCACACGATGAGATGACTTTACGCTAACCTATATTGATTGGTCGATTAATAGTAGTAGCATATCGATGAATTATCGGTACAGAAGAGGTATGCTACTACCTGTATATTTGAATATATATATTTATAGATATACACTAGGGGGGGACCCCCCTGCTCGCTCCGCTCGCCGACCCCTACTACCCGTGATTATTCATTTGAAGAAGTGAAGAATCAATAACCCATCCATAGCAACTTGAGAATAATGAAAATCTGGTCAATTCCATCGAGGGTCCTGGAGATTGTAGGAAAACTTGTAAAGGTCTCTCATTTATGATTTTCTGTCCCAAAGGAAGAAGGTTCAGTAAATGGCGTCGACAGGTATCGCGTCGATTCCTTTTACCACCAGGTATGACAAGTCATAGATATTTCAGACGACCCTTGGATCTAGAGAGTATTAGAAGCATTTCTTGGAATCTGATGCTGATGACGAGAAATTGAGGGAAGCAGGTGTTATCATGTGGGATGAAGCATCAATGATTTCCAAAAAAGCTTTAGAGGTGGTCGATAGAACATTCCGTGACGTTTTTTTCAATAACTCGCCCTTTGGTCGAAAATTGGTGCTTTCAGGCGGGGATTTCAGACAAATCCTGCCAGTTTTGACCAATGGGAATAGACATTCTGTAATCCAGGAAACTATCACATCGTCAGCCTTATGGCCATTGATAAATGTAATGAAGCTGACTAAACATTTCAAATCTAAGAACACTGATTTTTTCAACATCCGTCTGGTGGAGGTGAGGGTAGAATTGATGAAGTGAAAGTGAGACCTGAGCGGAAAAGTAATGATGTGCATAGAATCATATTCAAAGACATCAATGAAGATATTCCTACGAATAGAGTTGTTGTGTCATCTCACGAAGAAAATATCATAAAATTGAACAAGAAAATCTTGAAAATGTTCGATGGCCCTACATCCTCATATTAAGCGTTGATTATGCAACTCACAAAGATGCAGATTGAACTGAGGAGCACATTCATCTGAAATATCCAACCGAGTTTCTGAATAAAATTAGAGATGGTTTAACTCCACAGAAACTTGATTTGAAAGTGAATGCTATTGTGATGTTGATTCGGAATCTGATGACTCGGAATCTGAGCGTGGCAGAGGATTCGTGTAATGGGATTAGATTGAAGATTAGGAAGTTGTACAAGCATAATATTGAAGCGGAAGTTATAACTGGGGAGAATATGGGGAGAATAGTTTTCATACCTAAGATAACATTTACCAAGGGTAAGTCATTTCTGCCGTTTGTAGTTCACAAGAAACTGTTCCCTGTGGTCAGGGTATTCGCAATGACGATTAATAAGTCTCAACGTCAAAGTTCAGATAAGCTTGGTATCCATATAAAACGGCCACTTTTTCCCATGGACAGCTTTACGTTGCTTTTTCTCGGTGAAGAGATCCGAAGAATTTGTTCATTGAAAATAGATTTGATGGTTCAGAAGACATCGAAAATGTTGTGTAGGATGGAGTATCTGATGTTTGATACTTTTGTCATCTATAATATGAAATTCGAGTATAATGTTCTCAAATTTGTAACCGAGGGATTCACTAGGATCAGAAAAGTTAGGGTTCAGGTCCGGTTTAAGACTTTAAAGACAGCGTTTCATTAATAAAAATATATATATATTGAAGATAAGATAGTATATATAAATGGTCATGAAAGATCAATATGTCTAAGGAATCTGATATCCATTACTGATGTGTGTATTACAAATGCGGTCTAGCCCCATGAACGATTGATACTGGTTACAATACTGCTATGCATTACTCTGGCGCCGCGGAGAAGCTCCCTCCGGGCCAAACGTGGGGGTCTGACCGGTGTGTCGGGTTTCACTCTTGGAGCTCCGAGGAAGCCGATGTGTCTGATTCTACTGCCACGGAGGAGCTCTCTCCGGGCCACAAATGGGTGAGACGGTGTCGCGGTCAACTACAACTCTCAGCGTTCCTGAGAAGTCGGCTACTAGATGGTTTCATCTGTCTTAGAGCTCCTAAGACAGAGAGGAGTTACCAGCTGCTAGACTCTGAAGCCATCTCTTGGTCCAGAGCTCCTGGTACCAAGAGAGGCGCGTGAGTCCGCTGCTCGGCGCAGACTGGTTTGTCCTGGTCGGGCATCGGGTGTACATCAATGCTGCCAGGTGTTTCGCTTGAGGACAATGTTTTCGAGACAGCCACCTGGCGGCTGAGGCTTGAGTTACTCTAGCTCCTCGATGAATTGCGCGGATACTGAAGCTATACTGGTATCTTAGCCAAGGGGCCCATCGCAAATTTCGTTGAGATGGAGTGGAATCCGGAGTTGGGAGAGACAGTACAAGTATATAAACTGAGGAAGCAGATAATCTTTTGGTGTTCGAACGAATAGTTGGAGAGAAAAAGTTAAAAAAGGATACGGAAAATGCTCAAAATGATCAGAAGGATCTACAGGAACTGAGTGTTTGGATGGAATAATAGCATCGCATGAAACAGAGAGTATTTTTTCGAGAGCTCACAGCGAATGTGAGCAATTTCCGTACACGTAATGATGAACCAGCACTCGGAGAATTGAAGGGAATTGATATGTCGAATAACGATTATTCGAAGAATAGAGTCAAGATTGGAGATGAAACAACGTTGGTAATTCAGTTCACTGATATGTATCTCTATGATTAGAGTGTTAAGGCGATGCGGTCACCGTGCACCGTGCACGCTGGGAGTCATTCCCATTTTTCTTCGATATTCTTGCAATTTCGACTAAACGACAAGAAGACGAATACTTATTATCATTTAGCTTGAGTTCGTCTTCTCGTCGTTTAGTCCAAATCGCAAGAATATCGGAGAAAAGTGGGAATAACTCTAGCGCAGGCACCTCCTAATACGCACATTGTAATTCTCACTTTCATCCGATTCCTTTACGATTTGAGCTGAACGACGGGAAGACAAACTCAAGTGAGACGATAATGAGCATTCGTCTTCTCGTCGTTTAGTCTAAATCGCAAGAATATCGGAGAAAAGTGGGAATAACTTTCAGCGTGCACGTTGACCGCATCGCCTTAATAACATCGATATTACAGAACTATAGTTGCGTATGTTGACGAAGTATTTCGCAGGTCTGAGTTCCAGAAAGAGGGTGATGACTGTAAACTCGCAGTCGTCAAATTTCTGTTGAGTAATCAAGTATGGAGTCAGATACAATGCAGTATTCCCGAAGATCATATGAGGAAATACATACAAATATAAAAATGAATGAGGTTCATACACAATGCTTAACTTCAAACGAGATTCAGAATAATATTAGGAAATTAATTATCATATCAAATTGAGTATACGTATATAAGTAATGATGTATAGAGAAACATATCCAAAGACATGAATGGAGATATTCCTACGAATAGAGTTGTTCTGTCATCTCGTAACGAGAATATCATAAAATGGAACAAGGCAATCGCGAATACGAAGTTAGGATATACACCAAAATAAAATTCGATGATAGACCTTCGAAAGAAGGAACAGCGAGTGAGCTGAAATGGTGAATTTTCGACTGTATGACATGATTTTCGCATGAATCTTGTCGATTCTTGAGAGATAGAAGCTTATCTGAAGGATCAATTCGTTCAAAAAAATGAGATGAATGGATATTGTGACGGCTGCTAGTTAATTGCCTAGGAATTAGCCGCACATGCTGGGCAAGGTGCAATGCCCAGCAGATTTGATTAGATTGAATATGTGCTGTAACTCTGTATGCTGCTGGATCTGCTGCTACTGCTTTGCGCGCGAGAGAGATGGGGAATCGAGCGCCAAAATGATCACACGAGAGTTAAACGGGAGCCAGATGGGCATATTTATTTAACTCTAAAAAGAACATGGTGCATAGAGTGCACTTAATCGCACGAACACGGAGAGAGCAATTGGGGATGAAGCCCAAAGAGAGAGAGGATAATTATCGGCTAGCACTTACAGGTGTCGAAAAGGCGGCAATCGCACGCTCGCTGATCGGCCGCTCCGAATAACGTGGTCGTCCGGATGATTTGGACTCGATGTCGTCCGCAGGACACGTCGAGAACAACGGCCAGGAAGTCGCACGGAAGCACGCAAAAGAGCTCGTCCAAGTGTCGGGAAGCTGGTGACACACGCACGATGAGGGCGCAAAAAACTATACACTTCGGGTATAAATTAACACGCGGGACGTCTGCTCTCAAGCGCGGGCGAGAGAAGTCTAGATTTATGGCGCGCGCAATGCCGGCTGATTGATGATGATGGGTGCGCGAGGGGAACGGTGCGGTGAAGCTACCAATGACTCGCGCTATCTCTCTCTCTCTCTAACGCAAAACTACTTACAACTCTCTCCTCGGATGTTCTGCTACAGCTGAAAAGATCTTATAGTTATGAATGATACATGATGATCAGACAGGAGAGAGAAATGATGGTTGAGAATATCCTCTCAACCGTCACACCCCTCCCCCAGACGCTGGTTAGCACGCCAGTATACCAGCTCGAGAACTATCTCTCTCTGTCTGGGCTCAGATGGAGAAAAGTGTCTGACATGCATGACGAAAAGAAAATTGAGAAAGATCAAATTTTAGAAAAATAAATTGAAAAGTATTATAATGGTAATTTACCTTCCAAATAGTTGAAGATAGGGTAGATTTCTTGAATAATTGAGTATTACTGGTTGAAAATAAACCACTCTATTGCTCTCTGTACAAAAGACTTATTTTTAGTATCCATCCATTCTGTACAAAAGTAAATGATTTCGTACGTATTTTCGTACGTGATTAGACACCTTTGGTCTCTGACAACAAAATTATCAAAAATGAAAAAAAAAATATTTGTACATTTATCGTACGATTAGACTGTTTAGTCTCTTTTGATTGAAATAAACTAAAAATAGCTATAATGAAAAGTTATCCAAAACGGACGTAAAGGTTTACAAAAATATCCTGATCAAAGGATTTCTGAAATATTACTAATTATGTATCAAATTGTATTGGTCTCAAAATTGACGAAAGGAAATACAGTGGAACCTGTTAAGTTGGACACTCCCTATGTTGGACACCTCACTAAGTTTTACCCTTTTCATCGGAACCGAAAAAAATTACATTAGTTCAAATGGGAATTTTTCTCTGTATGTTGGACACTCTATATGTTGGACACCTCGCTAAGTTTTACCCCTCTCTAGGAATCCAAAGATAATATTTCAATGTATGAAAACCTTCAAAGTTGGACATTTGGAAATATAACATATACTAGATCTTCACCAGCTGACTTTACGAGAAGATATCTAGCCTAATGACCATCAGATAATGTGATGTATACACATACGACATGGTGTTCAAGATGCAAACAACCGCGCTTGTACTGAGTTGATCGATGTACGCCTTTGCTCAATTTCGAATAAAGTCAGTATCGGCTGATTGCTCGTAGAGCTCTTTTCTTCAATATTCCACTTGCAATTGTGCGAAATAATTAGTCGCGGTGAACAACAAACGAAAAAATGCTGTGGAATTGTGCATTGATGAAAAGAAGAATGTGCTCGATTTACGTAGTCAAGGATCAAGCCTTAGAGTTGTGGCTCAGCAGTTTGGCATCAGTAAGACTACAGTTGCGAATATTGAAAAAGGCAGAGAAAAGATTATAAAAATATGGGAAGCTAACTGTAGCGATAAAAGGAAACGGAAGTTGAGGACCAAGGTCGAGGAGAGGATGAACAAGAAAATTGCTCTGTCAAGACAGTCAAAAATCGATGAATTTTTGTTGAAGGAATGGAATATTTGATGAAACTTTTTTTACACTAATACATATTTGAATACGGTATCTTAATTTCTTGAATATGGCTCAGCCATTTATTGTCAATCAATTAATGTACATAATACAGATTATCTTGATTCATTCGTTGGATGGTTTGAAACGATGAACGGTTAACTGCCGAAATAATTTGTAATTGCTTTGCTCAATTTCTTTATACAAATATTTGAATACGACATCTTGAATGTTTAAAAATGACTCAGTTATCTATCAATTTTTCAATAAATTAGTGTGTATATCATGGATAATCAGATTTATTCATTGAAAGACTTGACGGTACGAAAAGTTGATCTTTTGGCATGTTTCTGTATGTTGGACACCTCGCTATGTTGGGCACTTTCTTTCGGGACCAAACTGTCCAACTTAGACAGGTTATACTGTAAAAATTACTTATCGTACGTATTTTGTACTATGATTTTTAGTCGTAGCGGCCGCAGACCTTTTTGATGAACGAAAGAACAATAATGGAAAAAATCCTTAACCGGCCGTAGACCTGATGTAATTGATAGAAAATCTTATCACTAGTTTCATTCATCCATACTCGGTCGAAAACTAACCTCCTTGATTTGGATTGATTCTAACAGGAAAAAATATAAAAGTGAGAAAAAACCAATAAAAGTAAAAATGGAAATTAGATCTAATTCTTGCGATGTTCATTTTTATATATACAGTCTTCCGGTCTGCCTGTGCCTACTGTGCCGCAAATCGGACACTTGGGGCCAGTGGTGAACCGGATAGACGAAGCTGCCTTGCGAGCTTCCTTTTTTTGGCGAGACCTGGCAAAGTAGTCATCACTTTTCTTCCAGTTCAATTGTCTCTCCAAGTCTCTAGCTGCTTCTCTAGCTTGTTGTTGTTGCAGGCGAGCAGCAGCGAGTCTTGTTTCCAAGTCCGCGATTCTTCTTTCTTCTTCTCTTTCTTCTTCCATCTCGAATTTCACGTCTTCTAATTTTTTCCACCACCTTTTCTTTTCCACGATGAAATCAATATCTTCCCCAAACGTTTCCCTATCCGCTCTACCATGGTGTCTCTCGTAGTTGCTGCAGATGCCAAATATTCTTTGAGACCTTATCTCGAACTCTTCCGCATCTCTGCGGTATTCGGCGATCTGCTCCTTCACCCAATCAGCTGTTAAAAAGCTCAATTCACGGCGAGGCGATCGTTGGCGCTGGCGAGAATCTTCTTCGGTGGTTTCTTGACTTTGAGGCAATTGCTCAACCACTGTCGCAAGAGAAGTGTCCGTATCGGACGAAGTTGTGTCCAGTTGTTCGGACGATACAGTTTTGTCCACAGAATCGGACGGTATGA
Source organism: Eretmocerus hayati (assembly GCA_029851415.1). Classification (NCBI taxonomy): domain Eukaryota; kingdom Metazoa; phylum Arthropoda; class Insecta; order Hymenoptera; family Aphelinidae; genus Eretmocerus; species Eretmocerus hayati. The sequence goes on along the minus strand of CM056742.1, from coordinate 70,157,254 downwards.
TTTTGTCCTCATAATCGGACGGTTGTGCAGTAGACTCGTCTACGACGGACGTAGATGGTGTTGAAGTTGACGCAGCGATCTGAGTGGTAGTGATCGCAGGAATCAATGTCGAGGCAGATGCTGTGGTGACTGGAACAACGCTCATAAGGGTTGCGCTCAGACCATCTGCAGAGGGCACATAGGTGATTCGTGCAGTTGGGGCGGTTGGCCGACCGTTACCCAGCTCTCCTCGCAAATGATCTTCCCCAATAGCGACAGTCAGGGCTTCTTGACTTGGTTCTTGCTGCTGCTCATCTTCATTTTTGATTTCTACTGCATCAGCCATGATTCTAGAACAAATAAAAACAGAGCGTGCGTCGTCTTTTTGTTCTCAATCCTCATGCAAAAGAGGTAAAAAAAACACAAAAAAATTGTCAGCGAAAGTAACGAAAGCACACATGTTATTTCGCCTGACAACGACTCGCTCGTGTCCTAATCGGCGATAATTCCGCGACCGGTTGATCAACTTTTTTCTTTACCGAGCCTTTTGGCCGACCACGTTTCCTTTTAGGAACTTCTTCTGGTGGTGGTTCTTCACTCGGTTCGCTAACAGATATTGATTTGTTGATTGACGGCGCGAATTTTACATTTTTCTTACGGACGAGTAATTGCGTTTTTCGCGGTCGCCCTACTCTACGCTTTCTAGAATTTATTTCTACGGTTGGCGCAACTAACCTATTCGCGGATCGGAGCTCACGCACTCTTCCCTCGTCGTCCATCGATGTGTCTTCCGCTGGAATGGCAGTCGATTCGTTGGGCGTGGGTTCCTCCTGTGGTTCCTCTCCGTCGATGTAAGGTTTGAAATCCTTAACGTGTACTTTGCCGGCCGAGTTGCCTGACTCATCGGCTACTTCATATACATTTGAGCCTAATCGAGCGGTGATTACAAATTTACCGTCGAATCTCGGTACAAGCTTTCCCGAAATGCCTTGGGCTTGGGCTGATTGTACACGGTTGCGTTTCCAAACCGCATCTCCAATGTTGAATTGGACATCGCGTCGCTTTGCATTAAAATATTGAGCTTGTTTTTCGGTCGCTCGGCCGGAGTTGTCGGCTGCGACTAAGTGCACTTCTGGCAATCGAAGCATTCGTTTCTGCCATTCTTGCAACGACCGTGTAAGCTCTTGCTGCGCGGACGCTTGTTCAATTAGACGTTTCATGTTCTTGGGGGGTGTCGGATTTCTTCCGTAATTTGGGAAAGCTGGACTCATTCTCGTCGATTCCTGGACAGCCGAATTATACGCGAAGGTGAGCTCGTGAATGAGCTCGTCCCAGCGACTGTATTTCTCTTCTAGGAACGCTATTATCGCTGTTTTCAACGTGCGATTAATTCTTTCGACTAGATTCCCTTGCGGCGAATAAAGTGCCAGGGTCATATGTTCTATTCCCCTTTCTTCCAAGAATTTGTCAATGATTTTATTGAAATATTCAGCTCCATTGTCGGACAAGAATGTTTCTGGCGCTCCATAGCGCAAAATTATGTATCTCTCTAATGCTTTTCTCACCGATTGTGCATTGGCTTTTCGGACGGGTACGCATTCTATCCATCGCGTGAACAGGTCCATGAATACAAGAAGATATTCGTTACCATGAACGCTGCGAGGAAATACGCACGTGTCAGCCGCTACAAATTGCCATGGTCGTGATATTGACCGTTTGCCCATAAGACCTGCTGGAGCAAGTTGTTCTACTTTGCACTGTTGGCAGACTGTACATTTTCTTACAAATGACGCAACATCTTGATAAAGTGTTGGCCAGAAATAATAGAGAGACACACGCTTGTGTGTTTTGAATCGTCCGAAGTGTCCTGCCGTTACTTCTTGATGGCATTCTTGAAGGACCTTCAAACGTTTTTCTTTGGGGAGCACAAGCTTCCACCCATCGTCGTCTAAATCGAAGTCATCGAGCAACTCATTCGGCTTGTAGTGGTACAGCTGATCGCCGACAATTTTCCAGTTCGGAAACTCTTTCGGTCGCTGGTGAACTTCTTCAAATTTATCTTTGTACCATTTGTCGTCGGTCGATTCGACCAAATTTACAGCAGCAATTGTAGCTGTATTTTCTTCTTCCGCTCCTTCGAACATTCGAGACAGGCAGTCAGGTACGACATTCTTTGCGCCTGCTCGATGTTCTACGGTGAAATCTTGGTCTTGTAATTCGAGAGCCCAGCGTGCTAATCGTCCGGAAGGATTTTTTAGATTACGAATCCACTGTGAACTGCTGTGGTCCGTGATAACCTTGAATTTGTATCCCTCGATGTATGGACGAAATTTGCGTATCGCCCACAGAACTCCAAGGCATTCACGTTCTGTAACGCTATATTTACGTTCTTGTGGCGTAAGTACGCGACTAGCGAACTCTAGGGGGCGCTCTTCTCCATCAACGACTTGTACAAGTACGGCTCCCAACCCGGTATTACTTGCCTCCGTCTGGACTTGAAATTCGAGTTGGTGGTTAGGTCTTGACAATACAGGAGTTGTTGCTAACATAATTTTTATGCGGTCGAAAGCTGCCTGTTGCTCCTCACCCCACGTAAAAGGTGCACTCTTTTTTGTGAGTCGAGTGAGCGGTTCTGCGACCGTGGCGAAATCATCAAGGAATTTTCGATACCAAGATGCCATGCCAAGGAAGCTTTGTAATTGCTTGACCGTTTTTGGTGGTGGATATCCCACAATGGGTTTAATTTTTTCTGGATCCGGACGAAATCCGTCACGATTAACCAAGACATCTAAGTATTTCACTTCATCCTTGCAGAAATGACTTTTTTCTCGGTTGATCGTTAATCCAGCTGCTGCGATACGTTTTAAAATAATTTCAAGGATTTCCATATGTTTTTCAAACGTATCTGTCACAATGATGATATCGTCAAGATAAGAGAACGCGTAAGGCTCTAAGTCTGGACCGATTATATCATCTATTAGTGTTTGAAAGGTAGCTGGACCATTACAGACCCCATACGGTAATCTTGTAAACTCAAATAATCCCATTCCTGGAACTACGAACGCTGTAGAATGGCGTCTGTCCTTTTTAAGGGGAATTTGGAAATATGCGGAGCTCAAGTCCAGGGTACTGATGTATTTTGCATTCTGGAGCTTCCTCAAAATAGCGTCCATATACGGCAAAGGATAAGCATTTTTCTTGGTGACGCTATCTAATTTTCGATAATTTACACAAAAGCGAAATTCACCATTTGCCTTCCGTACCATCACGACTGGGCTTGACCACGCACTGGTTGATTTGACAATGATTCCGGCTGCCAGCATTTTCCGAACCTGATCGTGCATTTCGTCCTCGATCTTTTTAGAAACGGGGTAATATTTTTGCTTGATCGGTCGACAAGATTCGACCTCGATCTCATGCTCGATTCGGTCGGTTAAACCTATTGCTGGACCGTTTACAATTAAGTTCCTTTCTAGAACTCCTCCTAAAATTTCACGCTGCTTGTTGGTTATGTCGGCAATACCAATCGATGATAGAGATGCTGTGCTAAAGTCACCCTGAGTAGCAAATTCGACTGAGAAGGGGTCTGACGGGCCCTTGTCACCCTTGACGGTCATGGTACTACTTTCAGGTACTAAAATTGCATTGAATTGGAGTGCAAAATCTGCGCCTAAGATCAAATCACAGGCTAATTTCTCATAAATAAATGTTGAGATTTCTTTGCAGACTCCTGCTACCTCTATCGGTAATTTGGCGTACGCTACCGGTCGCGCTAATTCGCCTGTTGCTAATTTGCAGTATGGACCACGATATGGTACCACACGTGCACCAACTTCAGCTGCTAATTGCAGACCAATCGGCCCGACAGCTGATCGGGAAGCTCCCGTGTCATAAAGAGCACGAGTACGAGTTTCCCCAATGCCTGCCTTAAGCCACCAACGAGGATGATCGCCAAGGGGCTCTTCGCTATCGAACGCGTCTGCGGGTTCCACCTCTGCGGAATATAGACCTGGTTCCGGGCCATCTGATGACTTGTCGGCCGATGGACCAGAGGCCATACTCGGTGGAGCAGGAGTGGTAGTGACCTCGTCTACGCACTCCCGCTGTCTTTTACTGAACATTCAGGACAGTCTTTCTTGGTATATCCAGGCCATGAACAATTCCAGCAAATACGATGAGCTGGGCCTGGTCCTTTTTCTTTTTCTTTGTTATGATCACTCTTGATGACAGGCGTAATCTTCGGCCGGGCGGCCCGTGATCTGGTCGATGTTGTCTTCGCCTCTTCTCCGGCTAATGTTGATGTTTGTTTGGCCGCTGGTGCAGCCTGAGCAGCTGATTGGGCAGGTGGTTTCCAATTTTTAAATTTGTTATCCACAATTTGTCCAACTGCTTCTTTAATTTGTGCTAACGTCAGAGGAGATTCGGACGATTTTTGCACTGAGGCAGTTGCCGCTGATAATATTGGCTTCAGACCTTCTGTCAGAGCTGTTTGAATTGATTTGACCAGATCGGTCGGTTCCAAAGACGTCGCCGCAGCCGCTGGCTGTGATGGCGTAGTCTTGGGTTTTTCTTCTTTCTTCGGCGGTTTATATGCCAAATCTGGTAGTAACGATTTTTCTGGTTCCGGTGGAGGTCTGTAGAACCGTTGATTATCCCGGATGTGTTCCGCTTCTCTTGCTAGAGAAAAAAGCGAGTCAATGTCAGTCACTTTATCTCTTGGGATCCACTGTTGTAATTCTGGAAGTAAATTTCTGTAGAGCAATCCAATCTTCTGATCCAAACTCCACGGAGTTTCAAATTTATTCATAATTGCCATCAGTCGAGTGATGTAATCTCGAGCTCTTTCTTCTTTGCCTTGTGTCCTTGACTCCGCTTCTCGCACGAGCATGTGCTGAAAATGCTTGTCTGGACCATAGCACTTCATTGCGTCACTCTTGAATTGTGACCATGTCGACCATCTTTCCCTTGACTGTCGATACCACTCAAGCGCGACACCGGATAGCAGTTCAGTCAGCGCATTCATCAAATCGGTATCCGACATATTCGCCAGGGCTTTACACTCGTCGACTCTCTTGAGAAATTCCTCGACATTTCCATCTTCGCCTGAAAAGGCCAATTTCCACTGTCGGACGGTTTTTCCGACGTCAAACGTCTGATTCCATGTTGACGTACCCCTCCCCCAGCCACTCGTTCTATCTGGCTGTGTTGATGTGGGGGGTACTTGTTGATTGTCGGTCGAAAGATTTCCATTTTGACCGCTGTTCATTTGAGTCTCATTGCATGATTCATTTTGGTGTGAATCACCCAACGTACTCCGTTCTGTATAATAATAATTGGTGAACGTATCTTGTAAGTTCACTCGTCTTCCTTGCTGTTGATTTGGGTTCGATTGTTGAGGTACAAAAACTGGCTCAGACGTCACAAGTCCAGGTGTCAACCTCGTGCTGCTTGCAAAATTATCCGCTTTGTCAAGCTGCTGTAATTTCTTCTCAAGCTCCTTGCTGAGAAGGTCTGCCCTCCTCCGGGATTCTTGGAGTAAGCTGATTTCTGTTGCTATTGCACGCGGGAGTTGCTGGATTGATCCATCTGGCATTGTACAAGTGATCGTTTCTAGATGTCGATTTGTTGTTGATGTGCTCGAGATTGGAGCCGTAAATACGGACGAAGTCTTTGTATTGTCGACGTAAGTCGCGTCGTGCGCACGTGTGCGCGTGTCGTTACTCATGTTGACTGGTTGGCTTGCTGATGTTAAAGTTGTTCTTGAAGTGGTGTTGCTTGGTGATGACTCAGGATGCTCGATGATTGAAGAACTTGGGATGTTACTCGTTGTATTGATGAAATCTTCTTCGAGTGTCTGAGCTCTGATCGTACGCCACGCTTCTTCTACTACTTCATTTCGCAAAGCTAACCTATGAGATTTAAGAACCTCCTCATCTTCGAACGCTGGATTCGGTGCAAAATCTGATGCGGAATATTCGCCTAAAAGACAACGCAAAAATCTGTTCGTACAGACCGGCGCTCTATCGTCTGGGGCTAGTTCTAACCTAGTATACGTCGCGTAGTATTCTTCATCTGTAAGGGTTCCTATCCAAGAAGTTAAATCTATTCTATCTTTTACGCTAATCATTGTCTCATTAGAAGCCATGATTTTAATTTAGAACTATTACAGAAAAAAGATCAGTAAAAAAAAAAAAAGTTTTTTGAGTAAAAAATTTCCCAAGAAATTACAATAAAAAATTGAAAAATGATGAATGTACTGTTGCGTGTACACTGATTGCACCTAATTTCGCAGAAAGAATCCAATATTTATTTTAATTAGACACATAAAAACGAAAAAATATCGATTTTCGTCAAAAATCGAAAAAATTTTGAGGTTATGTTATGATGGTATTTAAATCTATCCGATTCGGACGTATCTAAAGTCAAAACTCGAATTTTGTAAAAATTTGTTCAAACAATTGCAATAACTTTTCAATTGTTTATTGAATCGCGAATTTGTTTATGGGGGTATTTCATACGGATCGTCCCATATATAAACCCAGGTCAAACGCAATTTGTTTCTGATGACCCTGTAGGACACCTAATTTCCGAACATTTGAACCACCCTGTATATAATCGCTGAATATACTATATATATGTTCATACACATACTTCCATACGTTTTCACACACATACGGGAACTTTACGATTTTTCGGACGATAATATGTACGAAAGTCCATGATTTGACCACATTGTTCATGCAAAATTAACAACAATTTAATTTTACACTCGAATTTTTGCATAAAAAACAAACTACATTGAGCGATATTTATTGTTACTAATTTTAAAGCAATTTTCCTAGTCCAAATCGGACGAAAATAAGCAAATTTGCACTAACACAACGCGTCATTATTGAAAAATTTATGATGAAATTCTAGACAATCGTATATATATATATCACCCGGAGACTTTCTCGCACTTAATTCGCGAATTTGGGGAATTTTACACACACCTGATATCCGCCGATATCGATATATATCTACTCTCATAAATTGCACACTGAATTATAACTATATATACGCACATATGCTATTCACTTTATCAACACGACCGCATGATCACTATATCTATATACGCACTATTCACCGTGTTGCACTTTTGCAATATTCGAGAGTGATGTGATTTTAACGATCGGACGATTTGATTGTCCGTCTCTCTCACTCTCGTGGCGAAAATTTCGAGACATAAAACTTGCTCGAGTCGCCGCTGATTGATGATCGCGGCTTTGTTTACATTCCGCCCCTACCGCACTGGGCTACACTAAATCGCGCGATCACACTCATACTTATTCGATTATAACGGCGACGAAATTCCATCTCGCTCGGCGCAGCAGAATATGAAAAAGATTATTAAAAAAATTTCAGAGTCACTTTGTCTGGGCGCCAATGTGACGGCTGCTAGTTAATTGCCTAGGAATTAGCCGCACATGCTGGGCAAGGTGCAATGCCCAGCAGATTTGATTAGATTGAATATGTGCTGCAACTCTGTATGCTGCTGGATCTGCTGCTACTGCTTTGCGCGCGAGAGAGATGGGGAATCGAGCGCCAAAATGATCACACGAGAGTTAAACGGGAGCCAGATGGGCATATTTATTTAACTCTAAAAAGAACATGGTGCATAGAGTGCACTTAATCGCACGAACACGGAGAGAGCAATTGGGGGTGAAGCCCAAAGAGAGAGAGGATAATTATCGGCTAGCACTTACAGGTGTCGAAAAGGCGGCAATCGCACGCTCGCTGATCGGCCGCTCCGAATAACGTGGTCGTCCGGATGATTTGGACTCGATGTCGTCCGCAGGACACGTCGAGAACAACGGCCAGGAAGTCGCACGGAAGCACGCAAAAGAGCTCGTCCAAGTGTCGGGAAGCTGGTGACACACGCACGATGAGGGCGCAAAAAACTATACACTTCGGGTATAAATTAACACGCGGGACGTCTGCTCTCAAGCGCGGGCGAGAGAAGTCTAGATTCATGGCGCGCGCAATGCCGGCTGATTGATGATGATGGGTGCGCGAGGGGAACGGTGCGGTGAAGCTACCAATGACTCGCGCTATCTCTCTCTCTCTCTAACGCAAAACTACTTACAACTCTCTCCTCGGATGTTCTGCTACAGCTGAAAAGATCTTATAGTTATGAATGATACATGATGATCAGACAGGAGAGAGAAATGATGGTTGAGAATATCCTCTCAACCGTCACAATATGGAGTTTTGGGTGTAATTACGAATATACGTCACAAACTTGATGTTTTTTTCGTGAAAGATGAAAACGGTCAAACTGAATAGTACGATCGTGGAGTGGAGTCAGAAAATTGCGGTGACTTACAAGAGAATGGTTAATTTCCTGATCAATCAGATGAAAGTGGAAAGAATCGTTTCGGAATTGATATCAATGAGTGGTCTACACAAGTTCAACGTGCATGTGTGAGTGAAGGCTGTAGATGAATTGAAATTGTTAGGTGGTGAAAAGATGAAAATTGAGCAATTGATTTTGGAAAATGAAGTTCATGTTGTGGAAGAGTGTTCCGTCACCAAAGATATTGATTATTGATTTTCGATTCTCGGATAAACTGTAAAATTCTTCTAATTCATATCTTTTTAGAAGGGATATACATCTTCTTCGTAACCCAAGCTCACTTGAGAGTTGCAATAATTCAATAATCTGATGGAAAATGATGGTCATGGGGAGGAGGTAATTCTTCGGAAGCTGCAAAGGAGAATTGAGAAGACTAAGGGACCTGCAGGAGCTCAGAAGAAATTAGGGGCCCTCGAAGGCCCTCAAGGGATCTCAGGGGAATCTCTCAGCCCCTAAGGTAAATATGGAACGTAATTTAGGTTAATTGGTCAGAGACACTCGGGGCCCTTTTGGGCATTCAAGGCAGTCGAGGGAATTCAGAGGAATCTCATTCTTACCACTATATATTAGGGGGATATATATATATATATATATATATATATGTATATGTGATATCATAAGCGTGCGAACGCGACTGATTTGAAGCTATATTAGTATATGGGTTGATACACAGCGTTGATGCATATGGGTATTAGTATCAGTATCTACAACTACTAAAATACAATATGTGTCGTAAAAGGTGTACATATCGCAACTGGGGTATAGATGGCATTTTGTAATTTCGTTGGGAAATATCAAAATTTTTTGTAATAGCTTTCATTTTTTGTAACTTTTAATTGAGAATGCCTTTCAAATCATTACATTTGTAATGCTTTGAAGGGGGTGCCAACTTCGCACGCGTGTTGATTTACCCTAAATCATTACATAACAAACAAGCGTCTGCTGTGTAATGATCAGAGTGAGGGCCATCGAGGTTAAGCTACGATCCTTATCGTTTTTCTGTAAAGGATAATAAAATTATTACTGTTTTGCGGTAATGGTGGTGACGAGAGTGATTGCAAGTGCGCGAGTGTTGATTCTTTTGTGGGCGTGCGGGCATCGGTTTAGCTGCGGATTAGGCTGCGGAGCAAATGATGCAGATCATCAACATTGGATGCCATCATCGTCGTCCACGAGTTGCAGACGGACTCCCCTTAAAAAGAGCTTCTGCGTCCTGCTGTAATCTTTACGACAGATGCTCTGTTGCGACACAATTCTCAGAATTCATTCAGCACACGCGACTGATCACTCCCGTGGCGTTTTTGTGCGGCATCTACTCACAAGGAGAGGTCCAACCTTGCGGGACACGGATCTCGATGAAACTCTGGGAGTCATCTCGTTTTGGTGAGAAATGAAGGTATCTCCGAGGGTTTAATCCCATGGGCCTCCTAATTCGAGATACAGCTATAGATATTAGCATTGTTAGTATATATCTATATATACGACTTTTCAACATGGGCCTATATGGACAATGCTAATTTCCATAGCTGTACCTCGGGATGGGAGGACTATTGGACTTAACCCTTGCAGATACCTTCATTTCTCACCGAAGCAAGATGATTCCGAGAGTTTCATCAAGATCCGTGTTCCGCAAGGTTGGACCTCCCCTTGTCAGTCATACAGAAGTCCTGTGCCGTTTTCAGAAGTGCAATACTCGCGTGTGCTAATAATAATATCTCTCGCGTGCGCTAAGCTTATTACTCAATTTTATCGTACGCTAAAGTCGCCTTTCGCGTGCGCCACTATGCAGAGTTTAATTTTCGCGTACGCTGATTCCCTGGGAGTATACACCATGAATTGTAGCGCACGCGAAAGGCAACTTTAGCGTACGCTAAAATCGAGTAATAAGCTTAGCGCACGCGAGAGATATTCTTATTAGCACACGCGAGTATTGCACTTCTGAAAACGGCACAGGACTTGTGTATGACTGAGCGGATGCCCGCACAAAAACGCCACGGGAGTGATCAGTCGCGTGTGCTGAATGAATTTTGAGAATTGTGTCGCAACAGAGAATCTGTCGTACAAATCACAGCAAGGACGCAGAAGCTCTTTTCTAGGGGAGGCCGTCTGCAACACGTGGACCACGATGATGGCATTCAATGTTGATGATCTGCATCATTTGCTCCGCAGCCCAATCCGCAGCTAAACCAATGCCCGCACGCCCACAGAAGAATCAACACTCGCGCACTTGCAATCACTCTCGTCACCACCATTACCGCAAAACAGTAATAATTCTATTATCCTTTACGGAAAAACGATAAGGATCGTAGCTTAACCTCAATGGCCCTCACTCTAATCATTACACAGCAGACGCTTGTTTGTTATGTAACGATTAAGGGTCAATCAACACGCGTGTGAAGTTGACACCCCCTTCAAAGCATTACAAATGTAATGATTTGAAAGGCATTTTCAGTTAAAAGTTACAAAAAATGAGAGCTATTACAAAAAATTTTGATATTTCCCAACGAAATTACAAAATGCCATCTATACCCCAGTTGCGGTACGTACACCTATTCCGACACATACTGTATATGATTTTACTCACATGACTGGTCTGATGGCCATCCACGCAAGAGACTCAATCGAGCTAATTATTTAAAACAATCTTTCAAAATTATCTGAAAATTGCAGACGTTGCAGTATTAACCAGAAGATAGATTAAGCCAAGAAAACCATAGCCTAGGTAACCCGAATTGGGGTAAGATAGAGTCAGGAAGAGATATTCTATTATGCGAATAGACAATTTTGCCGGTTTCGACTCAAAAACCGTCTAAATTAAATTCAGTTGGGAGAGGAGAGCAGCCAAATCACTAGTCTCATCTCGTAGTGATTCTCAACAACTCGTGGGGGAGTAAAAATTGATAGAGTGGAGTGTAGGAGAGAAAGCGTGTCACAAAAAAAAGAAACAACATACATACACACAAACTTACACACACATGCGAAGCGACGGAGAGATGAGTCCCTGGGAGGTTCTGGAGATTTTTAGGAGGGAAAGTGTCACTCACAATCGTTACATCTTGGCGAGAGGAACAAGATGGTTCAAGCGTTTTCATGATGAGGAAAATTCTCTTGAAGAGGATATTGAGTTGAATGGAAAAATTTAACAAAAATTTGCTGTGCCGAGAACAGAGCTCTCTCTTCAGAGAGAGCAAAAAGTATCAAAAGCGGAGTATATTTTTTCTGCAAACGGAACTCTCCTAAACACGGATCGTAGCGCATGCGGAGAATGTTTCCCGCATACGCGTAGATTGAATTTTGGGAACAAAGCAAAAAGCGCGCATGAGAGACCCTCTAGCATACGCAAACATTAATCCCACAGCTGGGAACGTAAAGGATGCAAAAGACGATCCTTTTGTCGGCCAAGTTGAAACTGAGGGCAAAGGCACACGCAAAAGATATTGTAGCGTACGCTAAGAATAAATGTGGGAAACAGGGATCGTAGCACAATCGAGGAAGGTTGTTCGTAAATCCTGAGCTTGACAAATATTCTTCGCGCACGCTGCATTGGAATTCAGAGGAATAGCGCACGCGAGAGATATTGGAGCGTAAGCGATTCGGATAGCTCTTTGTGCGCCCCAGAAATATTGATCTCCTAGATTTTTTTTCTCTAGAAGCTCACTCATCGCAACGGCAAAATAGAGTTCGCGCAACTGAACTGCAGAACATGTGCAGACGCTGCAGGGTGTGGGGCTCACGCGCATTGAGTTAGACAGTGCAACGAGCAGCTGCGCTTATGCGTTATCAATCTCAAATCAATCCGAGTGACTGTGAGACGATAATTTCATGCATCAGGAACGTTGGTTTCCTATTGATGCGATACTAAATCTTAGAAATCTTGGAGCGAGTAGGAAGTTGATCATGACTGGCGATGATGAATTCTCCTTCCGTATTGGAGCCATCGAAACCGAAGGTAGTATAATCTTAAAAATATGTCAAGTTTTCAGAACCACAATTCTCGATCTAACTCGGGATTATAACAGTAAAACGCTGGGAGACAGCCTGCGTGAGTGTAATGCAGAATATGTGCAGGCGCTGCAGGGTGTGGGGCACACGCGCATCGAGTTAGGCAGTGCGATGAGCAGCTGCGCTTGTGTGTTATATATGTGGGACTCTATTTTAGTAAGTATGTTAGTATGTTAGTTGCGCGGACTCTATTTTGGCGATGCGGTGCGTGAGATTCTAGACTGAAAAAACTAGAGGATCGATAGTTCTGAAGCACAAGAAATTCCAGCGAACGAAAAGTCGAATCTGATTGATTACACATCAGGTCAGCTCCTCGCCGTACAGCCCATTACGATGCGCGGGTACCCCACACCCTGCAGCAGCTGCACATGTTCCGCACCACTTTTCCGCAGGCTCTCTCCCAGCGTTTTTTTGTGTTAATCCTGAGGTGGATCGAGAGTTGTGGTTCTGAGAACCTGACATCTTTTCAAAATTATTCCACCTTTAGTTTCGATGGCTCCAATACGGGAGGAAAATTCGTTATTGCCAGTCATAATTAGCCTCCAATTCGCTTTGCGAATTCTGAGAGTCAGTATCACAATAATAGGGAACCAACGTTCGTGATGCACGAAATTTATGTCTCACGTTCATTCAGATTGATTTGAGATTGATAACGCATAAGCGCAGCTGCTCATCGCACTGTGCAACTCGATGAGCGTGAGCCCCACACCTTGCGGCGGCTGTACATGTTCTGCAGTTCAGTTGCGCGGACTCTATTTTGGCGTTGCGATGAGTGAGCTTCTAGAATATGATAACTAGGGGATCGATATTCCTGAAGCACACAAGATGCCAGCAAGCGAAAAGTCGAATTTGGCATTGATAACGCATGAGCTCAGCTCCTCGTCACGCACCAACTCGATGCGCGTGTGCCCCAAACCCTGCAGTGGCTGCACATGTTTTACACTTCAGTTGCGCGGACTCTACTTTGGCGTTGCGATGAGCACGTTCCTAGACAGTAAAAACTAGGGGATCGATATCCCTGAAGCACACAAGATGCAAGCAAACGAAAACTCGAATTTGGCTTTGATAACGCATGAGCGCAGCTGCTCGTTGCACTGCCCAACTCGATGCGCGTGTGCCCCATACCCTGCGGCGGCTGCACATGTTTTGGATTACACTTGCGCAGGATCTTTCCCAGCGATTCACTGTCATAAATCTGGGTCGGATCGAGAGTTGTGGTTCTGAATACTCGACATATTCGCAAGATTTTTCTACCTTCGGTTCCGATGGCTCCAATACGAAAGAGAAATTCGTTATTGCCAGTCATAATCAACTTCCAACTCACTCCGCGATCCCTGATATTCAGTATTACAATAATAGGAAACCAACTTCCCTGATGCACGAAATTATTGTCTCATTCACATTGGTTTGAGATTGATAACGCATAAGCCCAGCTGCTCGTCGCACAGCCAAACTCGATACGCGTGAGCCCCACACCCCGTAGCGGCTGCACATTCCTTGCACGCTGCTCGCGCTGGCGCTCCTTTGGCGCTTGAACGATCCAATCCTGAGTCTGCGCAAAACATTCTCTCGTCGCGTGAGGTATACGCCATCCGGAAAAATATCGTCGCAAGATTTCGTCAGGTTCGCGAAAAAGGAGGTGTTGGATATCACTAGAGGAAATAGCGTGAGCGACGAGAGAATATCCCCGCTTGCCCTGCTCACGTGACGAGGCTACAGCTCGGGGCCGCAAGCGTTGCAAACTTCATAAGTCGAGGAGACAGAAAGAGAAAAAGAGATTGGTCGTGAAAGAGAGAGGGAAGGAGGGACACAAAAATACAGCTATAAACGTTCGTCTTGCATCTCATGCGTGCCGGAATGCTGATCGACATCCCAGCAGACGATATCCCTTGATCTCCATGAGATAAAGCAGTCTAGGAACGCGCTATGAGTTGTGATAGGATCACTTACCAAATACATTTGAACGCGTGTCGCTCGCACAGCCGAATGTGACAGTGTGAATGCCGAGTATGCCGGCGGAGCAATTTGCTTTACGCCATCACTGCACTGGAAAATTCTCCGTTGGAGCCTGCCGCCGACGCATCGATGGAGAGTCGTATATCCAACTGTCGTTGAATCACGATAATGTCTGATTGCCCAAGCTGGAATAAATCCGGGTTGCTTACAGCTACGTTCATAGAATTACACGATACTGGCTGATGAGTACATACAGAATGTTGCCTCCGTGTCACGTTGTTACAGTATGCGTGGTGCGCGGCGGATGCAAAGAACACTCAACACAACGCACTGCTGCCCCACACTCGATATTGCACCAACTGCTCGTGACTCGAAAACGATTAAACTACCAATGTTGAACCGAAGCAGTCTCCATCTTCACCGTCACTGACCACGCTCCAAATGGTAGCCGCAGCACGTGCGCAGCAGACAAGCAACAGGCACACACGTAGTGACTGGCAACACAACCATCCATCACCTTGACTTCGAAAATGCCCATGGTACCATCGGGCACACGTGGTCGTGGTTCATGCTCTCGGTGCACCGGAAGTATGTCCCAAGACGCTCACACTGGTCCACCGCATCTGCACTACGAACTATCGACGACGAGGAAATGTCGGAAACGCAAAATTCGGCTGCAATGTTGCAACTCGGCATCTCGACCTTCTGCTGCACCAGCCGTGGCAGCAGCTGTCTGCTCGACGGCGATTAAAGCTGTCTCAATTATGCAAAACATTTTAAGAAAGTTCCATTGCCCCCGCACCACCACCACCGACACATCACAAAATCACATCAATACCGAGAACAACACTTCGAATCATCGATCAACGATAGAGCAGCTGATTACAATACCCTCCTAAGCCATAACCTGGCAGAATACACAATGTCATGCTTTGGTGTGATGGTTGGCTGTTAAACATTACATTCGGAGCATCACTGAGACATTGCTAGAAAATATGATTTTTCTCATGAAAGTTACAAACTCAGGAATCCGTTACAAAGTATTCCAATCTCACCAATCGAAATCACAATCTCCACGCTTTTCATTCTTTCAGGGATATACACTATTCCTGTAACATGTTATACTCTACCGAATCGACTGTTCACTGCACCATATGTGAGGGATTCAATAGGAGTATTGAGGAACTAATGTGGAGGAAGTTCAGCTTTCACGAGAGCTACATGTGGCTAAAGATCCTCCCTGAGCTCTTGAATGAGTATAATTCGAGGAAACATCGTAGCATCGGTATTGAGCCAGTAAATGTCATACGTAGAAATAAGGAGCAGATTCAGAAGAAATTTTCAAATATCGATGTGCCGTATGGTGCGAAAAAGTGACCAAAATTCAAGACAGGCGATCAAGTTTGCGTTACGTGACTCGAATGGGTGTTTGATAAAGGATATTCACCCAATTGGTCGAAAAAAGTGTATACCATCACAAAGATTAGTGAAACGAATCCAGCCATGCATTACTTGGAAGACTATCAAGACAAACCAATCGCCAGAGGATTTCATGAAGAAGAAATATCGAAAACTCTAAATACAGACATTCACCTCACCAAGAAAGGATTGAAAAGACGTGGCAATCAACTCTTCGTGAGATGGCTACGGTTTGATGATACTCACAACAGCTGGACCGACAAAACCGATTCATAAAAATTTTTCGGAAGATGAGAGCCCAAACCATCGCTTTCACCAGTGAGGTGCAATCACCCAACTCATATTCAATCAGTTTGCATTGATTTCTCAATGGAAAAAGTTGGAGTTTGATTTGATTCTGACCTCTCCTTCAAGGAATGGATGTATGAAGAGGTCTTTTTTCGAAGAAAATACACGGAATTGAAATTCAAAATGTTCATTCCGTCGTGAATTTTACTTTAGAATCCCCAAAATATCTGAGATACAACTCATTCCTACTGATCGATTGTGTCATATTCGTGAACAAACTGTCATCATTACATATCAGTTCACCAATTCGTTTTGGAGGGAACATTTGCGTAGTTTCATCAAAATCAGTAATCACTGTGGACCGGTATCTTGTATTTATTCTTTTCATGTCAGAGATTCTGTACCTCTTACGCGGTACTGATTTATTAAGTTTGACAGTTGGGAGAAAGCGTCCGTTGGCAGTAAAGCGATTCAGATTAGCTAGATCCATTCCTAAAATAAATATTACGTCTTAGATAGAGATCGAGAGTGAATGTTGGGAATGCGAGAAGGTATAGTCACTCAATGATAGATTCATATCTTGGAGTCACGAGTCGAGTCTGATGCGTTTGCTCGCTGGCTCGTCATCTGATACAATGCGACTCGCGACGCAATTTATAGCCTTTTCTAGCCGACTCCCCACCATGTTCTCTCGAGCCGCCGACGCCGCTGCCCCACTCTCATCGACAGCCTCTTCTTCAGTAGTTTAGGCATCCTGATGTCCCCCCAAGGTAGAGTGTCGGTCTCCCCACTCTTCAAGCATCGTTTGTCATCATGCGCGCTAAGCGCGACCTTGTGCTGAATCTCGCTGTGGATTACATGCAAACGAGATCGGATGTTGCGCTGCTCACGACTGATGGAAGTGCCATCGGAGAGGCAATTCAGATGATCTTGAAAAGTAATAGTGGCCTTAACGACATTCGATTTCATTCCTTTGGCTTTTTTACAGGATCCTGTCCCATGATTCGGAGGTTGTAGAGCTTACTCCGCAAGCCTGCAAACTCTTGGATGATGTTTCCATTCGTTTCGTCTGACATGAGCCCCACAATTTTTTCATTCACTCGAGGCTTTTCAAACAAATTGTCCTCGGAAGAGTCGGACGTATCAAAGTCGTGCAAGTTTTCCTTCATCATTCCATACATGTTGACGTCTGCTATCTTGTATAGGAGCGAATCTGTGAATGAATGAATGGATCAATGTCTTTAGTCATGACTAGGAGGCGCGGAAGTCCATGATAGATAGAAAGAGGAAGTTAAAACTCGACAGTGTCGGTGTAAAGAAGCTTACACTAGTCATCTAGTTGACGCCTCATGAAGTCATAGTGGAAGCGGTACAGTCTAGTCTTCGAAATATCCAAAATGGCGAGGCCAACATATGTCGGTTTTGAGATAGTGACCTCAGTTCGAGAGAGCTGGATGGCTGCAAGATTCCCATCGAAGCTTGAAGAGTTGTGGAAGTTTGGTTCGGAGATCAGAGCCTCTGTGCCATACCTCCCATTCTACTTAGTAACTCATTCCACATCGATCTCTTTCCTCTAGTCCTGCATCGATTTTCCGAAGATGCTGTTGTTATAAAGCTCGTAATGTATTTTTGCGAACTCGGATTTGAAATTCTTACGCTCTTTACTATCCAAATCGATGTATTCCCTCAACCATACACTCTGATCGAATTTTGGAGCTCGGTGAACTTTTTCCAGCTTGAGTCTATGTGGTACAGCTTGTTTGAGAGTTCTATATTGAATGAAATATCTTTCTTTGTCTTACAGAGTAGTCAAAAGTTTCTCCTGTTTCGAACGTGGAGGTGTCATGCTTTCGGGACATAGTGGAAGATCTTTGTGTTTGTCGTGAATTCCTTCAGGAGACTGCGAATCTACCTCCAGGATGTAAGCGACCGGTAAGTAGACTGGAACGTCAAAGAAGTTTGGCTGCGAGCAATTCTCTACCCATACAAATCCTCCAGTGGGTAAATTTCCTCGCATAGCAAACCCATAGAAATTCACTATATCACAGGGATGGATAGACTCCACTGGCTGTGTCTCGTCTAATTCAGCATCCGTGTACTCATTGTTAGCCTTCGAGTGTCGTTCCGAACACTGACTGACACCACCACGAATTCCACGTTGGCTAAACATTAGCTGGTCGATGTCGGTAATCAGGTCCAGTTTGACTTGGGTATACTTGAGCATTGCATCCCAACTGTAGTCGGGCGAGGTGTGATAGTGTGCAGAATCCAGACCAAATGATTCAATGCTGTTTCCTCAGGAATTGTCAAAGATATCTGCTAGCAATAAGACATCAATCATCAGATAGAGATCAGAGTATTCTCCAAGATCTGAGATGTCAAATACTCTCCAAACTTCTCGAGCACGCTTGTAATCTTCGTCGCTGATTTCACTCTGATACGATGTGCTGTGGAAATCTTTGCTCAGCGAATGAACCTCTAGTAAAGACTCATAAGACCTCACATCATCGTATAGAAAGATCTCTTTCTTCTTGGCGAGGGAGATTCGTTTGCTCGAAAATTCAGCAGCTTGCAATGTGCTCTCAACTAAGTGCAGCTCTTCCATGCTGGAAGCTGATTTGTTGAGAGATGCTGATAAGAATCTGAATGTATCGATGAATCGGAGATTGATTTTGGTTGCATCGACGTACTTTGTGAAGGAGATGTATTCTCCTTTGTTCAGAAGGATCAGTGCACTCGTCTTGGGAACGATGTAGCCAGCTCCTTCATAGATGGGTGCAGATTGTATCCACTGTTATTATGAGCCGGGATTACAACGAGAAAAAAGATAAGAATTCATGAGTGATGGGGCATGAAAAAAGAGATGTCATTTACTCACTTTCCCGTCAGGTGGTTATGGTCTTTGACTGGCTGTTCTTCTGGTGAAAACGCTTTTCTACAGATGTGACAGATCTTTGCAATTTGGGAGGGCCATTCCTCTCTTTCTGTGAGTGGTATCATAGGTACTTGGTTCTCATTCTCGACGAGTTTATTCACTCCCACAGCTGAATTGTATAACTGTTCCATCAACCATGTGGCCAGACTCTTTGCATCTGCACTTCCTCAGCGATAGGATCTGTAGCTAGATTTATAATCGTCGAAACTGCATTTGATGTACAGCCCAACACTGAAAGGCTCATGGCGTTGACATGCCCCTTTCTCATTTTCTACAGGCTTCAACAAACACTCAGAGTCAAAATAAGCTACAACCGGCATTTTTCTTTTGTACTTGTGATTAGTGAAAGTGATCAGACTGTTCTCTCTGGGTGGTAGCTTGATTTTGCGCTTGTTCACTGCTGCACGATCAATCTCATGCTCATCTAATTCATCTTGGTCTCTGAAAAAATGTAGGCACCCATCGCAGATGAAAAGTTTGTGAGCTCTCTTTGTCAAACTCCATCTCACCAGCCGTGACATGCCCTTGATCCATACATAACAGATTGCTAGTGGCACATCGTAGTCATCCTCGGCGTCATCATCATTTTCATCAGAGTAGCGGCTCTAGACAAGAAGCAAGTTTTAATGTACATCTTGCTTCAGCTTCGTCACTTAATTGACACGTACCCACTTCATATTCATCTCCATATTCCTTCAAAATAAAAAGTTTCCCTGAGATATTGTTCTGTCTCTCAAATTTCGGGATATGTTTCGGCAGCACGGGAAACTGTATGCCCTCAAAATTGAGCTCATCGACGAACCTCTCATACTTGCTGACTCGATTAGGATTCTTTTCTGTGGGGTGCAAGCCGGAGACTACAGGCGATTTGAAACACTGGGTGTCTTCATCCTGCACATTGATACAAGCACAACGTTTCTTGGTGGTGTTGGCAACTCGCCGAACGAGCTGCCTCTCATAGGGTTGAATTTATTGATGTTCGAAGTTAATTGATAATTGAACGCGAAGAACAGCCAGATCCTCGCTTTGTGAATTCTTCCATTCCCTTGGCTATAGGCTCACTGGAATTTTCCTTGCAAAACTCTATTAGAGAATCTGTGTAATAGACTTTTGCATTCTTCGTATTGAAATATTTCATGTCGATAAGCTCTTCGTCATCTTTGACGATGATGAATTCATCCGCGAGAACTGCATTGATTTTCGAACATTTATCAACCTCAAGCAATTCATTAACTTATTCAACAAAGATTTCCGAAGCGTCCTGCAAGAAAGTCTGAATGTCTAGGTGATTGAGATTTGTAATTATGGCAGTCTTCAATCGAGACTCAAAAGCCGTATCGATGATATTCCAGGTGACACTCTTCACTGGCACTGGTTGCTCAAGGCTACCATCTCTCTTCAGAAATTCCTCGAGTATTCTACCAATACTCTCCGGATGACCCAAATATGAGCAACAGCTTTCCTTCTCATGGAGTTTCAATGCCCTTTATGTTAGAAGGTCGGTGAGTGCCTCTGTGGTGTAGTAAGTCAGATCGGTCTATCTTGATATATCTTCTAGATCAGCTTCTCCTTCCGAAATATATCCAAGTGCCTTGTAGAGCCTCGACACAGCATCTGCATAGTACTCGAGTTTGAGAGTTTCACCACTGCAAGCTTCGTTACGGTCCAAAGTAGCAGCGATACTCCAAGTACGACTTGCTCACAAGAGATGAGGTTCGATCATGAAATTTTAGGGCAACAGTGGTCGTACTCATTCTTTCGGGTATGATGGCGCGCGGGTGGGGGAGTTGCTGCGGCTCGAGTCAGCGATGGGCTCTGATTGGTTGAGAGGATCCGGAGAGCCGTGAGGAAGGCTATATAATGAGCCTTATATCACGAAAAGAAATCATTCTCCTCCGAGAGATGAACCAAGTCACAAGTTCCAGAAGGCAGCAGAGGATCTCTCGACAATTCTGCACCATGGAGTACATTGTGGACGTTCAAGGATTCAAGACTGCACTACGAGTTCATCTTCAGGGAAGTTGCTGTGACACGCATCGAACAAGATGCCATCCCATCGGTCTACATATTCAAACCACATTACAACTGGGACAAGTTGCTGCCTAAAAACCAGAGTGAAAACCGATGGTTGGAGTACAATTATCACGGCATCCCTTGGTGTCACGGAGACATAGCTTACGACGAACTCCCTCGATCATTACGCAGTCGACTTGGTGATGCAAGAAGGATATACATCAATTGAGCTCGGGGAGAAGAGATGGCTCAAGACATACGTTGGTAATGTCATAAATATTGAGAATTATAACTGTCCAGCATTCAAGAATCTCAGACTTGGTACTGTAGTCATTGTCTGCACACATCATTATCTGTGTGCCACTCCAATTTGTGCTGCTCTAAATGTCTCATTGTTGAGAGATTGGGTTCTCGAAAATCTCTCCCAGAAGAAGAATAAGGTTGGGATATAAAGTGACTTTATCCCACCTCAATAAAGATTACCCTCCGGAATATTGAATTGAATGATTGGAACTCTAATTCGAAACGAAGTTGGAATTTTCGAGAGTTGATGAATGACAGCTCTCCAATAGAAATGTTTCTGATGAATCTTCAATGATAGACCGAAATCGGAGCTATATCGATTGAATATCAGTTCAAGAAGGACGCACCAGGAGATGATATCATTTCTCCCAATAAATCAAAAATGCAATCGAATAATATTATAGGAAACGAGAGCGAGTTCCATCGTTTTCAATCGCTTGTGGCCCTGGAAGGGGCTGATTGTTTCTCTTCAAATTCAGTTCTTTTTGACACACTTCGCGATAAAGTAACTTCTTCGCACTGATTTCTCACTTTCTCTCACAATTTATCAAAAAATTGTATTCGATACACGGTTGTAAAACTAATTTTCCGCATCCTCGTGTTGATTCCAACCTTCGCCTACGGCTCAGGCCGGAAACCCAACACTCGGACGCGAAAAAAAGTTTTTCCACCCTTGTATCGAAATGTACTATTTCCATCTCAGCACCAATGGACTCATTTTCAGGCATTGGGAATTTAATTTCAATCTTGTGCTCGCCAACAGTCAGCACCAAAGTCTCACTCGGCTCTTTGACTGCTTCATCTTCGTACTTGAGAACCCTTTCAAGGATTTCATCCAGGATTGCATCATCCATGTTGTGTGGATCGGGTTATTGACCCCAACCTTCTTTTGCATCCGCCAAGAATGAAGTCAAGCCGAGGCAAGATCTGTATCAAACTCATCGAATTCTTGCTCCTGCTCCATTTCGCTGCTGAGTCTCGAATGATGATTCCTCAAGAAAACATGCGACTTTTATGAGCATTTTTCCATCATAAGTGGGGGTGGAAGCAGCTCCTCATTGGTCCAGTTGATCTCAATCCCTCCCAAATCTCGTATCAAGGAAATGAGTATTTCTTACATCATAAGTAGAAGAAGATCGTTTTCGGTTCAACTCTATACGATTCTTGCATCAAGAGAATAATTTCTACTCGTTTGATCAGATTGGTGGCCCTGAGAAGGTCCAATCGTTTTATAGATTCAAGGGAACTCTGGAGATTCCTTCTTCCTCATCTTGACCTCTCTAACGTGCGGCGGGTCTCCTGCTTGTAGAGTTTTCCATAGTTGAATGATGGAAAATCGAGAATCAGTCAGTTTATAAGCCCTTTCAGATCAGTTCAGGGCCTCGTTGTCAAGGCGACGCCGGTAGTGGAGGTTATTTGCAGAGTGCAGACGCCGAGGAGAGACTGCTACTGCCACGGACCCATTTAGATCCTCATTGCCAAGGCGATGCCCGTAGAGGGGATGATTTGAGGAGTGCGGACGTCGGAGAGAGTCTACTGCTGTCACGAATGTTTTTGACATACGTTTTGGAATTTTTGTTTGCCCTGAAAAGGGCCGATTGAAAAGATGAATTAATATCGCTTGCTTTGGATGAGATCAACAAGCGCCATATCACGGACGATGACTGTCACTCTGTGTGCATGTTGAGCACATGAGTGGGCATCGGCAAAGACCTCGACCAGGAGCTGCTCGCTCACTTCCTGTAATGCCATCACCGCAGCACTTTGGGATTTTATTTCTTCTTTGAATGCCCGGCCAATGTCTCGAATTATGCGCTTAAAAGTCCGCTTCTTGATCACGAAGCCTCCATTCTTCTTCTCAAGTATGTTATGCCTCTGTACAAGAGCACCAGGTTGGATCCGATGTAGTGTTGTGACTCCCTCAGTCGAGTAGAGTCGATGTCAGCTTGGATGAATTTCTTCGAAGTAGCCTTCGACCGCACCATTGCTGCTGTCTCTGCTGCTGCTGGAGTAGTGATGACTTTCAAGTGTCGAGTTGTTGCCTCTTTCATAGATAACCGGAAAGTGGCGGCGCTACTATAACCACACACTAATGCAGAGTTACTGCCACTCGACAGTCTTCGGCTGAGTTTGGTGAAACTCTAAAACTCGAAAAAGTAGGCTCAATATTCCATCAAACTCATTTCATCATGGGAAACGATGACTGCTTGGGAGTACGAGACGAAGCTCCCGTCGTAGAGATGGGACAAAAACTTCCTACTCCTCAAGGAATTGAGAACTGTACAGTAAATTCATTACAGCTGTGGATTTCTGAATCACCAGAGTACGAAGACACCCCAAGCGTGAGTCTCTATCCAATGGAAGATTCTCCTGATGGCTACATCACAATCTCATGAGTCTCATCTTCTCCAGAATCACCACCAAGGTCGCTCAAGAGAAGGAGAACAACGAGTAGCAGAGGCGGTGATAGCAGTGACAATGAGCAACAGCCAAGTTGCAGACGAAGATTGAAATACACACATAAAAGACGACGACTGATTGCAAGGAGGAACAGTAATGAATAGTTAATGAGTTGGGAGAAAATACTAGAATGGAAAGATCCAGGGAAAAAAAGCAGTCGGCCCTTCTCAGGGCCACAAAATTATCAAACGTGGAGAAACTATTCATCCGACGAAGTTACAAACAGATAATGAAAGTGTAGTTGCTTTGCGCCAATAAAAATCGAGCTCGATTCTCATTGGTGCGGAGCAAATCCACATCGTATAGAACAAGAAGAGCCGATGCGAGCCAATTGGAAGAGAGTATATACTCCCACTACCAGCTGGCGTAAGTTGATTACCAACAAAGGAATCCTCGACTAAGTAAAGCCTCTGACGAGTGTTTTCTATCTTGGAAGCCATCCGCTCAAATGTGAGATCCAATACACATACGAGAATCTGCAACTTTGAACGCCAGAACTTGGAAGAATATTAGACTCGCAAAGTTACTCCGAACCAATCAGAGCTCTGATTCGCTCGGAATATCTATATGAGTTTTCTCTCCTCCAAGTTTTGCCAAACAGCGCTGCAAATGATTGTATGAGTGTGAAATTCTCATCCCAACAGACAACGAAGAGTACGAAAGGTTCTTCACGTTGTGAGATTGTTGATGGCCCTGGAAGGGGCTGATTGGTTCCAAAAAGAAGATCCAATCCTCTTCTTCACTACTGTTGATTAGCCTTGGACGCCTTCTCGGAGCAACATCTTCGTCCTGCTTATCGCTGCTGGATATTAGTCTCCTCCGTTTTTGTCTGAGACTTGGCCTTGGAGGTGTTGGGGGTGGTGATGGGAGTGCGCGTCGGGCCTCCTCTCGAGCTGCATATCGCGCTTCCATCTCTACTTGGAGCTGGCATAACTCTTCATGTATGAAGAGGGAGAAGTTCTCCTCGATCATATCAAAGTCGCCGGGCTCCAAGTTCTCCAAGTCCTGAGCGATCTCCTCTTCGAGCTGTTCGTCCTGGTCGACCTCCGCTACAATATATCTCGATGGATCCACGGCTGATGAATGGTGCGAATGCCCACTCGTTGCATCATTATATGCTTTCAAAGGAAACTCTGCCAAGCCAATTACGATTGATATAATGGCGGCGGGTGGCCAGCCGTTTCCTTGACAACGCGCCGCAGTGGGAGTCATTTCAGTTCACTCTGGTTGCATCGGTGCTCTGACTGCCAAATACGTAAGATGGGCCAGTCACACGCGCGCGCAGCCTAGTAGTTCCAGAGACGACGACGAGAGTGGTAGCAGCAACCAAGGATGATGGCAAGCTGGTGTGTCAACGACGGTGACGTCTACACGAGCTGTAGGTGGTGCGTGGATCCGGAGTGATGTGCA
Organism: Eretmocerus hayati; assembly: GCA_029851415.1. Taxonomy (NCBI): domain Eukaryota; kingdom Metazoa; phylum Arthropoda; class Insecta; order Hymenoptera; family Aphelinidae; genus Eretmocerus; species Eretmocerus hayati. Next base: position 70,132,094 of record CM056742.1, on the reverse strand, counting down.
GGTGTACTGTATGCCTGCTGCAGGGAGTGACTGCTTCTCGGTGTGTGTGGAAAAAACCGACCTGGAACACGAGATCGTGGTGCCCACGTATACCCATCAACATCCGGGAGACATCGACACCGAGGCCCTGGCCACCAGAATCCACAACAGGAACATCAGCAGCCAGGATCTAGCGAGCAGCACATCCGAGAGCAGCAGAGAAAATATCCGCCCTTTCCAGGGCGATCATACGCACAGCAAATTTTTTCAGTTTCATCAGTGTGTGGCGGGAATATCTGGTGCCAATATGTGCCACGAATGCCGGCACGATGCGGGGCATAACCTGTTCGTCCGCGCGGCTATCACAAAACCTCACGTCTGGTCATCATGGCCCGCATGGCTGCCACGTCGGTATCGAGGCTTGTTTTCAGGGTATGTAATCCAAGCAGCGTACGTGAAAGCGACAGTGCGGATGTCGCTCTGGAGTCTTGTACCCGTATAACAATGCATTAACCTGTCGCGCATTCGTCCACATACGTGGACGCGTCTTTGGATGATGCCAGTAAATTCCACTCTCTAGATATCGCAGAAGTTCTTTTGGGCCTCTCTCCTCTAGCCCAAAATCAATGATTCATTCGAGTTTGTTCTTCGGTAAACTCATTTCCACTACCTGTTTGATGCAAATTAATTGTATTGAAAAATTCAATTTTTTGCAAAAGGTAAATTTTGAGCTTGATACTCGAATATGAGGTTTAAAAATCACGCAAAAGGATCCAAACATTCTCTCTGAGTACAAGAAACTATTACCACAAGAAAGGATGCATAATGTTGAAGTATGCGAAACTACGAGGCTCTCGGAGTTTGGCCGCATACATGTACACGGTGCATTCGAGGAATTCGGGTGAGCCAGTTCGTCCTGAATGTATGGAGAGTTTCTATACAAGGACGTGTAGAGTTTTTCTCGTCATACTCTTTGTCATGATCACATTATGGGATTTGATTATGATTAGGACTTTCTAGGGAATTGTTCAGTTGCAGTTTTTATATTTTCATGATGTATTGATGATGTATTGATAATGAAGATGGAACTGTGTGGTATAATCTCACGATAGAAATGTCATGTTATGAGAGTATGTTATACGCTGTTTAGTTCTTACTCATCAAACTTGTGGAGTAGATTTCCTTCTATAATTTCTTTCCATGACTCCACGGTGTCCACATACGCGGACATGGTCAAAAATACAATATAACCATGGATTTTTCTATCTGTTCAAAGCTCAGAGGAATTTTCAACGTTAGAGTTGATGAAATTCCTCGAGAAATAATTTTTTCCACCACGGGAAATAGGTGCGTGCACGAAGAGGTTAACTGCAATGCGAGCATGAGTTCCTGTGATTTTTTGCTTTTTTTACTGGAAGCATCAGCAATCAAGAAGGTTACAATCCGATGCTGAACCTCGTGCCCGAGAGAGAAGTGCGTGTAAAAGTGGCTTCGTAATGTCCCCAGTGTTCTATTTTCGAGTGCAGATCCGCCCGCAAAAGCTATGTATAACCTCACGCGCATCAATCTTGAGCAGCTGTAGTGGTGACAGTCACATGAGTAGTTGCACGGTGAGTCATTTAGGCGAAAAAGTCAAAGGTGCAGGAACATGGGATATTCCTGTGGGGTATGTTTCAGGGGTATCTCTGGATCAATTTCCAACAAAAATCAAAATCATCCGCTTGGGGTTTTCAAAATAGAATCAATTCTTCTAATTTCAACTCTGATTATGGGGACTCTTACTCTCCAGAGTTTGATACTCACAATTCTTGGCCTGTAATCGATTCAGTATAGTCAACGAGAAATACGAATTTGCCTTCTCCTTGATTAAGAATCTTCTAGAATACCTGGTCAGAACTCCGACAAACGGGGTGGCAACGATTGAATCTCCTTGCAACGCGATAAATGATTTCTTACTATGTTTTTTGCAGAACTAGAGCTTGAACTTCAGTGTTATGTTAAAAACTTCACTCGTTGGCGATATCGGTAAGCACAAACACTGTTGACATATGATGAATTCCACGCGAAAGCGACCTACGAAAAGGGGTCATCTCTCAAATTCTTTTTTAACCTTTCTTATTCGATTCTATGGCCCAGAATAGGAACTTCGGACCACCTATGGGGCCCAAAAAAAATTTCTCCTCTCCATTGCACGCACATCCGTCAACAGACCGAAAATTTATCGTGTAAAAATCGATGCTCTTCTATTCACGAGAATGGGAATATTTCGAGTTTTTGATTAGCTGTCGATTTGCGGGTTGCGGCATCTGAAAGGGCATCAAAAAACCTATCGAAAACGTTGTCGGAAATTCCTTCTCTGTGATTTGGGGGCCTCCTGGAGGCCAAAGAGTGTTTTTCACTAAAACGTTGATTTATCGAAAAGCCATTTTTTTATTTCTTTAAAATCATATATTTGACGTAAAATTTCCCGTTCTTTCGAAAAAGATGGGTTTCAGAGAAGTTTGGGATGATCCAAGTGACTTATGAGCCAATTTTTGAAAATTCGATTCTTTCCGTTTCAGGAAAAGGCGATTTCCTGCGCATGCGCACAGACGTAGACTTTTAGGACCTCTTTCAATGAAAAGCTGACAGAATTTCCTATGGAATGACCACCCGCCGAGTTGAAATTCATGCACTGAAACGGGATTTGCGAGGATTAATCATGTCGAATCAAAATCACATGGAAATTCAGCCCATAAACGCCTTCGTGGCGCCTGCTGAGATGACACATTCACAAGATCTTCTCGGGACTCAATTTTGAGTACGAAATTGACCTGAAAAAATTCGGACCACATGGTTTCAACGGAAAATTGTATGAACTTTCCAAATATGCGCCGAATAACCCCGTTTGAGGCGAACCCGAGGTGCTACATTCAATTTTTTTCCAGAAAATATGATATTTCACATTCAAAATTGTGAAAAATTGAATGTAGCATCTCGGGTTCGCCTCAAACGGGGTTTTTCATCGCATATTTGGAAAGTTCATACAATTTCACGTTGAAACCATGTGGTCCGAATTTTTTTCAGGTCAATTTCGTACTCAAAATTGAGTCCCGAGAAGATCTCGTGAATGTGTCATCTCAGCAGGCGCCACGAAGGCGTTAATGGGCTGAATTTCCATGTGATTTTGATTCAACATGATTAATTCTTGCAGATCGCAATTCAGTGCATGAATTTCAACTTTGCGGGTAGTCATTTTATAGGAAATTTTGTCAGCTTTTCATTGAAAGAGGTCCTCAAAGTCTACGTTTGTGCGCATGCGCAGGAAATCACCTTTTTCTGAAACGGAAAAAAATCGAATTTTCAAAAAATGGCTCATAAGTCACTTGGATCATCCCAAACTCCTCTAAAACCCATCTTTTTCGGAAGGACGGAGAATTTTACGTCAAATATATGATTTTAAAGAAATAAAAAAAATGGCTTTTTGATAAATCAACATTTTAGTGAAAAACACTCTTTTGCCTCCAGGAGGCCCCCAAATCACAGAGAAGGAATTCCCGACAACGTTTTCGATAGGTTTTTTAATGCCCTTTCAGATGCCGCAACCCGCAAATCGATAGCTATTCAAAAACCCGAAATATTCCCATTTTCGTCAATAAAAGAGCATCGATTTTTACACGATAAATTTTCGGTCTGTTGACGGATGTGCGCGCAATGGAGAGGAGAAATTTTTTTTGGGCCCCATAGGTGGTCCGAAGTTTCTATTTTGGGCCATAGAATCGAATAAGAAAGGTTAAAAAAGAATCTGAGAGATGACCCCTTTCCGTAGGTCGCTTTGGCGTGGAATTCATCATATATGAGATACACATCAAAGGGGTGAAGAAATCAGAAATTGCCAGCACGTCTACATAAACAACATTCTAACGATTTGTGAGTTGCGCGACCTTACTTTACTCCGTCCAACACTCTTTGACCTTACGCGGCCTCTTCGTTTCATGACATTGATTAATTCGAAGCATCAAAGGAGCTTGCAAGTTGTCGCTTTCAACTTTCGAGGCACATGACCTCCAAGCGAGTCTCGTGGAGTTTGTCAGAGTTTTCCTTTACCGATAGTATCAAAGCGCAGCTCTGTCAATAAAGTAGAGTGTTCTTCGAATTTTGGATCTATTCAGTTAACGAACATGTTGTTACTGATAAAGTTACCATCAACCAGTATTTTTCTCACCCATACTGATAGTATAATTACGCGATTGACAATTAAAACTATTCCATATGGTTGATTATCGCGTTGACATGAGATTCGATCGTTGCTACTGCATTTGTCGGAGTTTCTGACCCGGTATTCCAGAGAATCAGAATTTTCAACTAGAAAAAGGAAAATTTGTATTCCTCGTTGACTTTACTGAATCAATTACAAGCCAAGAAACGTGAGTATCGAATTCTGGAGAGTAATAGTTCCCATAAACAGAGTCAAAATTAGAAAAATTGATTTCATCTTGAAAAGCCCAAGCGGATGATTTTGATTTTTGTTGGGAATTGATCCTGAGACACCCCCGAAACATACCCCACAGGAATATCCCATGTTCCCGCACCTTTGACTTTCTTGCCTCAATGACTCGCCGTGAGTTGCTCAACATCATCGCCTTGGCTAGCGCAAACGACCGCAGCATCGGTGATGAGATGCGAGTTAGTGTGTGAAGTACAGCATCGTGGCAACCGCATGTCTCGATCGTTGGCTGCTAGGCGAGGAAAAGCTCTTTCGGGGGTGACCAGGCCGCCCACGTCGTCGGCTGCTGCGTAAGAAACAGCAGCAGCATAGAGGTGCCCGCATTCCCGTACCATTGACTTCTAGCTGAGAGGCCGTGGTCTTTCTTCCACTTGTAAGCCGCGGCAGCAGCGCGGTGCCGTAACGTCAGTATCGTCAGCTGCTGGATAATGATACGCGCCAGGTCCGCCTTCTGAGCAGCACCAATGTCGCGCCCGTGTCGCTAATGTGCGAGCAAAAAATTATAGTCTGAAGCGTCAGCAATAGTGTCGCGATGCCTGTCTCGTTCACGGCACTTTCGTTCTGATGGAGTCTTGGGTGTCAACAGCATCGTCTCGCACAGGCGTCGTTGTCGAGTGCTGCTGATGTATCGGTAAAGCTGTCACGGCACACCAGCAGCATCGTCCAGCGCGGGTGTCGTTTTCCGTTGGCTGTTGCTGCAGTGCGGATACCTATCATGAGCTACAGCAACGTCGTCGTGTAGTTTACCAGCATTCGAAAAATATCTAGCATCATGACATATAATGGAATCTAAGCACCATGCCAATGATTGCAATGTTGTGTGAATTTTTGATAATCTGTTAGATTCGCATTTATACATCTCGCAATCATTGGCATGGTGGTGAGGGCCTTCAGATTTGAGTTAGGGTGGTGGTGACATCTTTACACCATTGTCGTGAAATAGTGTGTGGTTGTGTGTGTGTGTGTGTGTGTGCGCGCGCGCTCGCGCGCGAATGTTAAGAAAAATCTGCATCATTCAACACATGTATTGTGATGCAGATGTCCAAACTTCTGATTCTTGCAATTCGTGTTAGATCTCCATTACAGTATCATGAGAAATCGTGCGCATTTGTCGAATGATTGAAAGAAATCCAAGCCGCGAAGGATAGCAACGTCTCAATTACGAAGGTGGATGCCGTGACGAGGGGCGATTTGCTGAATGGCAACCTATTCCGCTGCCGGCCACTGTTGGCCACGTGCGTATATACTTTCTACCGCTGTGGGCCCTGTGCAGTCCTGTGCGAGCGGCCCACAGCGGCCGGGTATGTGCTCGCATGCGCCTGGCAGCGGCGGGCATGGACGGGGTATATCTATGGCTCCAAAGCCAGGCAGGCATCTTCCCTTCAGATGCACGGCACCTACGCCTGCATGCTCGCCGCTGTCGGGCGCATGCGAGCACATGCTAGGGGACTTTCATGAGGCCCACAGTGGCTCACAGTGGCCGGGTATGTCTCGTAAGCGGAACATTATCATGAGCTCGGCACAACCAAGAATAATCGCGCCTGCATGTTGCCCGTGTGCAGGCGCGCGGCAAATACGGCGCGGACAGAGTCGAGATGAAGTTCAACCCTCTTACTTCGTATCACTATTGATCGCAACTCTGAATATGAATTCTAGATCATGCGCTATAATATCGCTCGAAATTGCGTACAGATGGATAGTATCATGTTATTATATCTTTCTCTTTTTCTTCATGATACCCTTTCAGCTCTCTCATATGGCCTTTTCTTTGGCACATGACAAATTATTTCGGCTATTGGTGCATGATGCTTTGCTGGAAACAAAGTGCAAAACACTTGAATCGGGGAGCCAAAGAAGCTTGATTCTACGATGAAAGAATAGCCAGGATTATCTTCGAACAGCTAGCGATTCCCCATCATTGGAGAATTAAAGCTTTGCAAATATGTAACAGGAGCCGATAGTGAGTAAACCACTGATCATCTTTCAGATGAACTCAGTTCAAGAGAGATAAGGTCGATTTACTCTTCATTATATATATTGCAGAAGACCAGGTTATAATGAAGTCTGAGCTGCCTTCGGAAGGAATAAGGTCGGTGACTCAATTTCTACACCATTCATTCCTCGAGAAAAGTGTAAAATTTCCATTAAAGGCGCCAAGCCATGAGAATTTCATCACATGAGTAGATGATATTTCCCAATCATTTGAACGCCAAAGCAGTAGATACTGCTTTTGTCGATTCAAAAACATAGAAAGTGAGATTAGGCTTGTGCGAGTATGTTCATTCTGACAATATTTGCTAGAACTGTCACCAACGTTCTTCTTCCCGAGGGCTTTGAAGATTTATCCATGAAATTACATCGACATACCTATTTGTTACCAAATTAATGCTGCTCTCTACACTTCTTCCCACGATGTCATTTTCCAACTCATATTCTTAATTTGACTATGAATACATAAAGGAATCTACATGGTGTACGGAATCCTCTAAAATAATGATACATATTAGAGATCACGCTACACATACGAAATCTGTCATGGTCATTGGCATGCAAAATAAGTAGAGGTCACTTCATTAATTCAAAAACATATAAAGAGAGTTCAAAATCGTGAATACATCTTGGGAATATCTGCTAGTGCTATAATCGATCTTCTTCTTCTTTTTCTTGAGGACTTCAAAGATTCCTCCACGAAAATACCTCAAAAAATTCAATACCAATTCAATGATGCTCTCTATAATTTTCCTCGCAATATTATTTCCTAACTTATATTCTCAACTTGACTATGAATACGTGAAGGAAACTGCCTGGTGTATGGAATCATCGAGAATAATACATATGAAAGGCCAGGCACGTTATACATGAGAAATATATGATAGTCATTCCCATGCAAAAAAGTAGAGGCCTCTTTGGGGTTACTCCAGTTAAGACCATCCAATAATGTGAGATCAAAAAATTATACCCCCCTCTCCCGCGATGAACTATATGTTTTACGAGCTCAACTGAGGTGACACGTATTTTTTTTCTTAGCCCAGATCGACTTCGCATCGGATCTAAGCTGTTCCCCGGTTTGAAGCCGGAAATTGATGGATAATATGAAACCCAACGCATCTATCAATAAGAGACCATATGGTGCTCAAGAATTCGCATGGAATCTCAAAAAGTGACAATCTGATGAAAAATTACAAAATGCGATAACTCAAGAACATAAATTCGTATTCATAGGAATTTTGGGTTGAGAGCTATTCCAATGATGCCGAACATGATGCAATTAGTCCGGTGGGCGCTAAAAAATCGTATCACCTGCTGAAATCACTTCTCTGAGAAAAAAAATCAAAATGCAAGAGTATTGTTCTAATTTCGAAATAACACTCGTCAAAAGCTTTCTCCCTCCTCGAAGAAGTATTATATTCCCATGGAACTATTCCAAGATGATTAACTTCAGGACCCATCGCCAAAATTCCTTCTTCAACTGATTACAGTTCGATTTATAGCGGTAAGTCCCGGAAATAATCATCTTGGGATTATTCTATAGGATTATAATACTTTTTGGTGAAGAAATAGATCTTTCCAAAAGAGTTATTCCCAAATTAGAACAATAATTTAGAATGATTGCTTTATAAAAAGGCACGCTTTGATTGAGGCAGATGCTTTTGTTATAATTAAAGTATCCTCCTTGTTAATTGATATTGAACCTAGAACGATGCGTGGTAGAAAATTCTGCAGCCTCTCTCCATCACCTCAATCACACTGTAGACAGAGAAGGAAATGCGGAGCGTCAGTTGCTCTAAGTTGCTGTTGGACTTGTGATCTTCAAAGTTCTTATAATTGAGATTTTTGTGATGTTGAGGAATTGTTACAATCGAGTGTCACTGTGCTTTGTGAACGTCATAGAAAAAAAATTGGAAGTTGCATCCAGGAATACCCGCTCTAGCTGTCCCTGTCCTGACCGTTTCCTGGAGATTCCGTCCAGCGTAGCCCTCGTGGGTTCCTGCTCCGATTCAACTTGTATCGGAGCAATCTGGAGCAGCGCACCAGTTCATGAAGGTAAGTGCTAAATGCTACCTTGTAATTGAAAGATAAGCTCCATCCTCAAATGCTACTCCAAAAATGTTCACAGCTTGCGGCATGTTTTAGAATATACTCATGCCGATATATCGATATGATTGAAGGCATAATTTCGATTGAAATAAAATAAACACGCGAGTTACGTTACGATCACGCGTTCGCGTTACTATTGTGACCATTACGCTTGTATTTGTCAATGTGCTTGCGTGTGTTGGGATTTATCGCACACTTGTAGTATTCAGATATCGTATATGAATTGACTCGGGCTCTAAATTGCTGTTCGAGAAACGTTCAAAACACTGGACGTCCGTCCTCATAATAGTACTTGAAGAACTGATTTCATATTTCGCTTATTGCATCAAAAATTTAAATGACTCCCTTGACAATTTCACGTATGGTTTTCAAACTCTCGACATGATTCTTATAGTTGATGACGGATTCATGAAGTGCTTGCAATTGCGCCGGTTTTTAGCACTCTGGACGAGCTTTTCAATACGCCAAGCTGGGTTTAAGACGAACCAAAGTCGTGAGCAGAAAAAAACAGTGCGGATGACTCACGCACACTTGGCCTATATTTTTGAGAGAAGAATTTACCTAATTGTTACGGAATTATTCCGCTTCAATCTAAATGAATTAAACTGATTCAGGATGTGCTAATATTCCAGAGTGATTGCAAGAGCTGTCTCAAGGCGTCCAAGCTCTCACAAGCCGTTGGCGGGAAATCCCTCTCTCGTGGAGTCTCAAATTGACTGAAGGGCCTTCATTCAACCGTTAGATAAACGCAGATTGACAACATCCGAGGCTCGTCCCGTCTAAATCGGTAAGAATAAGTATAATAACATGAAATTATTGACATCTATTAACTCAAGGAAATCAGAGATACTCCCTTCCAAATCCTCACGCGCAAGTGGGAATTGTGCTCGGAAATTACTCTTGTAAGATTTCTTTTGCTTCGTTAAACTAACTTTTCATACCTTACGGTCGACGCAAAGAAGCAATGCGCGGTCGTGCATTGATCGGGTGATGAAAATAGCTATTCAAAATAATTCGAAAGCACCACTTTGTTTCGCCAAACTTATATAGGAAAGATGTGTGACGGCCTTTTTGGGACTATTCCCCTTCACATTCTTTCATCCTTGCAAAATACGAATTCATATATGATGATGTTTTGATTATGACGGAGAAATTATCCACCATTTCTCTCAATCTCCTCTAGGAGGCCGCTTCCTATTCCCATAACAGAGTACAGATTCACTTTGTCTCCTTTGGATATACATGCAGAGCAATATATAATCTCTGAGAGAGTGTATAACAGGATAAAAGATATGACGTTGGACTGAAGCGATCTCGATGATTAACTTGACATTTTGTTTCATGAAGATTCTACGTGGATTTATCGTAAGATTACTACAAAGATTCATCTGTAAATTATTCATTATCACAATGGCAACACTGACTAACTACACTGAATGCATATCGCTGATTCAAAAGTTGTCACAAGGTACTAATCCAGAATTCTTTCTTGTTACAGAGCTATGAAAGAATAAGTGAGCCAGCAACATGGCTACTCTCAAACCAAAAACGTACGTTGAGAGATTCTACGAGGTCATTGAAGATTATGGTAGATTGAATGTCGGCGATCTCCTGAAAAACATCTTGCAGTACTGTAACTTTGCTCACCGAGAAGAATTGGCGTATGACAAAAACAACGTGGAAAAATTGATTGAAGGGCTACAAGACGAGGTTCGTCAGGGAGAATACATGTCAAACCTGCAGGCAGAAGGAATTACCAGCGATATAATTGCGCAGCAGCCAAGACTTTATTTTGGTAACTACTCCACTAACCAGCAAGAATTCAAATTCTGCTTAGCAGACAAGACTAACTTGAGTCTATTGATCAATCTTATAACGGACGTGTCAGAAACGAGGCGAATACGAGAATCTGTCTGGAGTCGCTTGAGTGCTCTCGATGTAGGTCAAAAAACACGCCCGGTGATTATTCCTCCCGGACAAGTCATGGATCGGAACCAAATCGAATCCGATAAAAAGAAGATAATCGCTCAAATTACGAAAGATGACAAGGGGAAAAATCACCATAAGTTTGATGCTTATTTGAAAGACAAGCTGAAAGATATCGAGTTGGAAATAACCGCAGAAGCTGATGGAAATGGACCTCGGAAGATGGTGGCAAGGATAAAATGTCTTATTTGTGGGATACTGATGAGAGCTGGAAAGAGCAAGAAGAAGGAATCCTCAGAGGGCTCCTGGACAGCGTGGAATTTTGTCCTACATTTTTTGAGGAATTCAAATACATCTGAGAATTTGGCAATCAACAACGAGAATACTGCCGAAGCCGAGGTGCCAGGACAAGCAGATTCAGCGCTTGCGAACGAGGATTCGGGAAATGGTTCGATGATGGATCAGGGTTGGTAGTCCATAACACGACACCTTAACTTTGCGATTTGTCACACATTGCGTGATGTAGTTTTGACGCAGTGCGCGTGCGCGGGGATCTGGCTTCGAGATGAACGATGCCGGCTCCGAAAGAGAAGCAGATGAGATGACAAACGAGAGAAAGGCGAAGGCATCGCCGGCTCGGCGTTCAGAATATTTGCATTTGTATTCGATTACAATTTTTAATGAACTCAGAGTCATGAAGGAATATTCTCTGAGAAAATGAAAATCGATTCACGTATTGACTTCAAATTGGATCATGGAATTCGATTTTCGGCGCGGAGTACAAGGAGATGAAGTGATATTCTTCCGATAACCCGACTTGGTTTTCGACGCAGATTTTTTAATTTGACTCGAGCAAAAATTGTTTTATTGTCCCAGAGTGATGAATATTTGTCCTTCATCATCGGGAGGATTCATACATTCTTTTCGGATCGGATCATGAAATTTGATTTTCGTTGCCACATACGAGGAGAAAAAGTGAAATTTTTTCGATATCCCAACTTGGTTTTCGACGCAGATTTTTCAATTTGACTCAAGTAAAAATTTTTTCATCATTCCAAAAGGATTAATATAGGTCCTTCATCATCATGAGAACCCATTTATACAATTATTTTGGATCGAATCATGAAATTCGATTTTCCTTGACACATACGAGGAGAAAAAGTGAACTTTTTTCGATATCCCGACTTGTTTTTCGACGCGGATTTCTCAATTTGACATGAGTAAAAATCTCATGAGAAGAAAAACTCATATTCATCTTCTTGGGATGATAAAAAAATTTATAGTCGAGTCAGTTAGAAAATTTCGCGTCGAAAACCAAGTCGGGAGATCGAAAAAATGTGAAATTTTTCCCTTGTATGTGGCAACGAAAATCGAATTTCATGATTTGATTCGGAATAAATGCACGAATGGCTCCTCATGATGATGGAGAAGATATATTTATCGATTTGAGTTGATAAAGAAATTCTTACTCGAGTCAGTTTGAGGATCCGCGCCGAAAACCATGTCGGAGATCAAAAAATGTGACTTTTTTCCTTGTATGTGGCAACAAAAATCGAATTTCAGCAGCCGACTCGGAATCATTGTATGAATGGCTCCTTATAATGATAAAGAACCTATATTTATCACTTTGGGATGATAAAAGCATTTATAGTCGAGACAATTTTAAAAATCCGCGTCGAAAACCAAGTCTGGACATCGAGAAAAGTTGCCTTTTCCTCCTTGGATGTGGTCACGGGAATCGAATTTCATGATTTGATTCGAAGTCAATGCATGAATCGATTCTCATGTCCTCAGAGAATATCCCTTCATGACTCTGAGTTCATCAAAAATTTAAATCGAATACAAATGCAAATATTCATCTGATTGCCGAGCCGGCGATGCCTTCGCCTTTCGTTTGTCATCTCATCTGCTTCTCTTTCGGCGCTCATCGTTCATCTCGAAGCCAGATGCCCGCGCACGCGCACCGCGTCAAAACTGCATCGTGCGATGTGTGACACATCGCAAAGTTAAGGTGTCGTGTTATGGACTACCAACCCTGTGATGGATGCAACCACGGCAGAAGCTGGCCGTCTCGGACAGACTAACGCAGTAGATGATCGGGCAAATGTTACTGGTAATGACGATTCCCTTGGATCCTCCAGTTCCTTGGATGCGATTCTTCCTCCATCGGACGCCCAAAGATGCATCGGAAATTTTAAAAAGGATTCCCATGGCCAATCAAATGGAGAAGGTACGTTCTTATCGTCTACACCTCATGAGGTCACAGTCGACAATAATGTGGAGTTAACGGTGCTACAATATTTTTGCAAGTTGTATATAACACGTCTCATAAGTACATTTTCCGACGATTCTATGGATCAGGCAGTCTCATTTTTAAATAGTTCTACGTATCGCAGGCTTACAAAAAAGAGTCATGTCTCAGATTTTTTTCTCAACACTTATATTCGACACTGAGGTACCACATATGAATTTTGTATCTCCTATGGGGCCCCATAACGATTTTCAGGTATTTCGAACCTATTTGATTTTATCCCCTTGCATGATGTCCACCAAAAAGTTTGGGTATTTTTTCCGATGATATGCGTATTTCTCCAATTCGATTAGAGACACGAGAATGCAGTTTGCAGCATTCGGAAGGTATTAGGAGGGCACATCCTACAAGACCAGTTTCGATGTTTACTGTTTCACTTCTCTGCCCGATAAAACTGTTCATAGCCTGTTTCCAAATGACTTTCAGAATTATGCATTTTATTGATTGAAGGAGATACCCGTGAATTTTTGTTAAAAATAATCAAAGAGGATATAGAAAATTAGAGTTAAGCAACGTGCAAATTTTTTATAGCGCCCCATAGGGGGTGGAAAGTTCAAATTTTCTACCAATTGAATTGAAGTGCCAAGAAAAAAATCTGAAACATGACTCTTTATTGTATGTCTGTATCGCGCGGAACTACTTTCATGTATTTATAATTGGGCTAGGAATATGAGTTGAACAACCATAATGGAAAATTATTCTAGAGTGCAGCGTTGAATGGGAGATGAATATATCGACGAAATTTCATAGACATGTCCACAAAGCCTTCAGAAAGGAAGAGATTGGCGGTAGCACTAGCTGATATTCACAAACTCTATTAATTTTGAACTCTCTCTAAATGTTTTTGAATTAACGAAGAGCTATTCCAGTTGCAACATCCAATGAGAAGTCAAAAAATTAGATTTCCTCCGCGCCGGATATCATTCTATTCTAGAGCTAAGATGAGGTGGCACGTAACTTTTTGTCTAGCCTAGATCGACTTTCGCATCAGTTCTACGCGAATTTCCAGTTTGAAGCCGCCCTATTGGAGATAATCTTGTGATGGACATTACAATGTTCAACACGATGTCTTTTGTGATGTACATTGTAATGTACATTACAACGAATTCCAATAACATTGTAATGTTTTTTTTGTGATGTTCAGGCAATGACGAGGAATTTGTCATGTCAATTCATCGATATTTCACGGCAAAGAAACTGAAAAAAAAACTCATCTACAATACTCGTAATTTTGCCAAGAGTGGGATTCGAACCCACGACCTTTTGGTCACGAGGCAACGCACATTCCTCGGGGCCAGCGAGTCATGTTGGTAATAGACTTCTTAGAAGCTTACTTGAAGTTTGACTTACCAAAATAATGTGTTCATTCGCTCAAAATCTGATCATCCGTTCACTCAGTTTGTCATACAAACAACTCAGAGTGGATCAGCTGCATGCTATGAAATGGTCCGGTTTCAATGAAAATCCACGATTTTCATTGTCTATTTCGGAAATTTCATCGGTACAACGTGAAGAATGATTGAAAAAAATTGGAAATAACTTCTTTCACGTTTCTAAATGTGTTATAAGGTAAGTGTACCTAAAATGCCCCCACTCAAGTTTTCGAATGTACCAGCTCGCAGACCTGGCCACGCATTTTTTCAGGGGCGGTACTTTGGCCTCGCTGTGGCGGCGGTGGCACCCTACTTGATTTCTTAAAAGGAAGAAAAAAACCTTCAAAGCTTCCCCGATCGCGGAGCTTCGCGAAGCAACTTGCATTGAGGAGCGGGGGATGGTTGTGTGGTGCATGGACTTATTTACTCATATATATGTATTGGGGAGTATTTTGATGGGGTTGTAAAGTAGTGAGTGTTTGGCGACAGATTTATTTCGCCGAAGGGGCAAATATTTTCGATCGGTACTGATTCCTTAAAATAAACGCATCAAGGTACCCATCAGTGTCCTCATCTTTTATCACATCAGAGTATATACGGGTTATTCCGCCGAAAGTGGAATTTTTTGGGGCCAAAATCGTCACCAGAAGTGATTTGAGTCAGAAAATTATTTCACCCGCAGACGAGTTTCAGTGGCTCGAAGCACTTGATTTCCACTTATTTCAGCACAAAATAGAAGTGCCTAGAGCTACGTATCTCAAGATTGAACCTAGAGAAAGATATGCCAAGTTTTAGGTGCCGGAGAGGAGGACGGAATTGACATTTTGACCCAAAAGTATTCCTACAACTCGGTAACTAATCGTAGACTCTTTTCAGCATAGATTTGATCTAATGCAACCAAATACAACGAGAAATTGTCTTTTACGAAGCGATAAAATTTGCCAGGGAGGAGCACAACATGAGGACGGAAAGGACAAAAAGTTTTGTAAGCCACTTTGAAAACACGTTTATATGGTGTGCGCGGCTTCGGATTCGAGTTTTCGACTGATGTCGCGCTTAGATAAGGTGTTTTTGGATTTCTGGATGACGATCTCATTGGTTGGAAGGGCTTAATGGACGAATCTCAATCTAGACTGACGAAATGGTGGATTATGTTGTTTCGAGTATAACAAATCGAAATGCACAGCGACATATAAGGGTTTTTGACTCCGCATATGCGTGGTGGTAAAGTCGAAGGTGGACTGCCTACAGGGGACGGAATTGACATTTCGTTTTAGACAATTCAACCGAACAACCCGAGTAGAAATGATCGATACACGATCAAGCATGGTCAAGCATGACCAAGCACGATCGAGCATTTAAGGAAATACCTCCTCTTCATATCTCATTTCGATAACAATGATGCAGTTGATACTTTTTGGAAGTTCTCAAAAATGTACCCGCACCAACTTCTTTTTGCTAGATCACTCGGAATTCGGGTGAAAGAAGCCGTAGAGGAATGTATAAAAAATCATTTAGAAGGTTTTGAGGAGAGCTACGAGGTCCCGCAAATACTTCTGCGCTTTCATGATTTCCCGATGAATGATCGATGATTGATTGAGATGAAGAATTTCTCACCTTCCGGAGCCAATTGAAACCATGAATTTTGAGGCGAAAAATCCTTCAAAGAGACATGAAATGATAGCTTTTTTTCTCATCTTTCGAATGCTTTTTGTAAAATTTCCGCAGAGCCAAGGACGTCAGAGTAATCGCTGTCTTAGTGAAGGAATTCGTGTTCCATTCATTTTGGCTTAACTTTATTTCTGTTTCGCTTTTTGATTCCACCAGAGCATCAAAATCATGATCTTTTCTTACTAAATTGAATGTATCTCGAGTTTGGCTCAAGATAATGCAACGTGGTTTGCGCCATTCAAAAGGTCTTGGAAAAACTTATCGAGAATGGCCTTGGGAATTGTTGTTCAGCTTCTCTTGTCCCTGATCAGGCAAAATTCGGAAAAATCAGGTTAACTTGATTATCTCAAAAAGCAATTCTTTTAATTCTTCAAAAATATGATTTCTCATGCAAATATGCTCGATCTTTCCGATGAAACTAGTCCGAAATTGTTTTGTACTGTTTCATTCGTTCTTGTTTTTTTCAATTTTCTGAGTTTTCTTACATTGACCAGTCAGAAAACAAAGATTTCTGCGCATGTGCGTAGTTTGACGAATTTCAAAGTAATTCTAATCGAACGCTGAGAAAATTTTCTTCAAGAGGACCTCTTGCGGGACTTAGTTTGATCGACGGGAACTGAAGATACACGATTCTGTAGACATCAAGATTATTAATAACACTGACAGCATCGATGCAAGAGGAGGTCTCAAGGCTCTGGCTCACGATGGATAAGTCATCTTGCTCTGGTCATCGTTCTTTTTCAGTCAAGTTGCCGTAGTCACCAACTGGGAACATGGAATTGACTTCTGCAAGAGGTCATCTTGAAGGAAATTTCCTCAGTTTTCGATTGAGACTATATACTTAGAAATTTGGCAAACCACGCGCATACGCAGAAATCTCTGTTTTCTGCTTGGGCAGAAATAAAAATCAGAAAATCGACCAAAAAATGCATAAAACAGCTTCGAGCTAATTTCATCGCAAAAAGCGTGCAATTTTGCATGAGAAATCATATTTTTCAAAAGTTAAAAAATATTGCTTCCTAATATCATCAGACTACCATCATTTTTCGGATTTTGCCTGATCAGGACCTCAAACGGGTATGAGTGATCCCACGCAAAACAGACCTACGGAAAAGGGTCATGTCTCAGGTTGTTCTCTTGGCTTTCTCATTCGATCCTATGGTACAAAACATGAACTTTCCACCACCTATAGGACCCCATAAAAATTTTCTAGGTATGTAGGGCACATGTTCATTTACCCTCTTGAATCGTCTCCAACCCCAAAACTCGGGGTCTTTTTTTCGATAAAATTTATATTTCTCAAACTCGTTAAGAGATACAGAGATGCGGTTTGCGGCATTCAGAATGCCTTGAAAAAGTCCATCAAAATCAGTCTTGTGAAATTGATCCTGAGGTTATGGGTGGCTTCAATGGGCAAGAGAATGAAGAATAAAAAAATATGAATTTCTCAAAAAGCCATTTTTTTTATTCCTTGAAGATTTGATATTTAATGTAAAATGTTGTGTTCTTTCAGAAAAAAGTAGCCCCGAACATTTTTTTGCGCCCTAAGGCCGATTTTGCCCTGCAATCCTATTTTATAGGGAATTAGGAATTGTCTGTTTTCTGCGCAAGCGCAGGAATTTAGATTTTGAGAACCAACTTAATTGAAAAGACAAGAAAATTTCCTTCAAAATGACCACTTGACGGAGTCAATCCCATGCATTTGGACCAGAGCTACAACGTTCAGAAGACCACTGGATCTCAGGAGGTATGTCGGGGATACCGAAGGGAATGATGAAGGAAATCCGCGCAGGATAGCGTACATCTATGCTCCGCACCCTAGCTAAGGGTTCATCATTCATACGTTGCAGCTCCGATCCCAGTTGATGAAATTAACTTCGCGAAGTGGTCATTTCGAAGGGAATTTTCTTGGCTTCTCAATGGGATTGATTTTCAGAATCGAAATTCCTGCGCATGTGCAGTAAACAAACGATTTCTAATTGCCTAGAAATTAGATTTGCAGAAAATAGCAAAAACAGGCTTTGGGGCGCAAGAAAATGTTCGAGGCTACTTTTTTTGGGAGAACACTACATTTCACATCGAATATCGAATATTAAAGGAATCAAAAAAATATCCTTCTGAAAAATCAATGTTTTTGTATAATTTCAGTCTCTTGCCAGCTAAAGCCGCCCATGACCTCGAAATCAATTTCATAAGGCTGATTTCGATAGGTTTTACAAAGACCTTCCGAATGCCGCAAACCGCGTCTCTGTATCTCTAAACGGATTCGAGAAATGTGCATTTTATTGACAAAACGCCCAAATTTTGTTGTTGGAGATAAGTCAAAAGGATAGAGTAAAGCACGTCGGAGATACCTGGAATATTTTCATGGGGCTCCATAGGTGGGGAAAATTTCATGTTTTGTAACAATTAATCGAATGGAAAAGCCAAGAAAACAATCTGAGACATGACCCTTTTTCGTAGGTCTGTTTCGCGTGGAATTACTCGTATACAAAGATCGTCAAGGTCTCTTTCGATTGGTTTTTTAAAGATCTTCTGAATGGTGTAGACAACGTTGCATTATCTTGAGCCAAACTCGATATATATCTAATTCAGGAACAAAAGATCATGATTTTGATGCTCTGATGGAATCATATCAAGAAGCGAAACAGAAATGGCTCCGCAGGCGACTCCGAAAATTTTTTTGGACCTCTCAGTGGGGTTCAGACCACAGAATGAGATCAAAACCACGGAAAACCAATGCGAGATACCACTATTTTTCATGTGTTGTTTTTTAATGGAATTCATCAAACATCAACCATGGGCTTACGGCCCAATCATTATCATTGTCAGACAATTGTTCTTTGAAAACTCCCAAAAAGTATCATCAACCAACTGCATCGTTGTTATCGAAATGAGATATAAAGAGGGGGTATTTTCTTAAGTGTTCGATCGTGCTTGGTCATGATTAAGTATGCTTGGTCGTATACCGCGAATTTCGGTACACGACCAAGCATGACCGAGTACCAGAAGCGGTACTCGGTCATGCTCGGTCGTTTACTGATCATTTTAACTCGGGACCATAGAATGGAGAGCGATATGTTCCCACGCCCAGAGAACTGTTCCTCAAATTTTAAGAGAAGTTTCATCAGAAGGAGTGCAAAATTGAGCTCATAGAGTTGCAGAAAAATTTTTGAGAATAGTGTGATACATTTCTGCATCTTGATCAGCTCAATGTCACTTATTTTGTATGGAACTTTTTTTAAAATTTGCAGAAAAATTCTCCGCACGTGGGAAAACACCGCACTCCGTTCTTGTTATTTGGTTGATTTTATATTCACAATAAAACATTTGGACCACTAGATGGCGCCACTGCTGTTTTCGAAAGACTAGGGACTAGGGAGCCCCCCTAAGTCCAATGCCCTTAATTGTGGCATACCGCAGGGCAGTGCGCACGGCCCTTAGTGTTTCGCCCGGGGCAGTGTCCGTGGCATTGCGCAAAAGGGGCGGCGGCGAATTAGGAACACTGCACTTTTTCAGTAATATAGGCGTAGAATCGCCTCGGAATCGATTTTTCTGTATTTTGTGGAAAACACTTTAAAGTTCGGACAGAGACGGAGAAAATGAGGAGAACTACGTTAGGACTGATTGAATTAATCTCATTTGGCATAGCTTCCATCGACCAACAAAAAACAAGTCGAAAGTACCGAATATCGTTTGTCATGTTTCAAGAAGGGCACGGGTCATTTTGAATCAGCCCGAACCGTTGATTTCCTCACATTTTCACGTAACAAACATGAAAAAAATGCGTGGCCAGGTCTGCGAACTGGTCCATTCGATAACTTGAGTGGGGGCATTTTAGGCTTACCTTATGACACATTTAGAAACGTGAAAGAAGTTATTTCCAATTTTTTTCAATCATTCTTCACGTTGTACCGATGAAATTTCCGAAATAGACAATGAAAATCGTGGATTTTCATTGAAACCGGGCTATTTCATAGCATGCAGCTGATCCACTCTGAGTTGTTTGTATGACAAACTGAGTGGACGGATGATCAGATTTTGAGCGAATGAACACATTGTTTTGGTAAGTCAAACTTCAAGTAAGCTTATAAGAAGTCTACTACCAACATGACTCGCTGGCCCCGAGGAATGTGCGTTCCCTAGTGATCGAAAGGTCGTGGGTTCGAATCCCACTCTCGGCAAAATTACGAGTATTGTAGATGAGTTTTTTTACCGTAAAATATCGATGAATTGACATTACAATTTCCTCGTCATTACCTGAACATCACAAAAAAAACATTACAATGTTATTGGAATTCGTTGTAATGTACATTACAATGGACATCACAAAAGACATCGTGTTGAACATTGTAATGTCCATCACAAGATTATTTCCAATAGGGCGGATATTGAAATTGGCATTTTGAAATCAGTGAGAGCTCCAAAACTTCGCTCCCGATGGGTCTTCTGAGATGAAATTTGATGGATGATATCATACATGACGTAATTTATCAAAACAAGCCCTTCTGGTGCTCAAAAATTTGCATCAAATCCCAAAAAGCGATAGTCTCACATACTTGGATGGTCGTAACTGGAATAACCCCGAAGAGGCCTCTACTTTTGTGCATGGGAATGACTATCATATATTTCTTATGTATAACGTGCCTGGCCTTTCATATGTATTATTCTCGATGATTCCATACACCAGGCAGTTTCCTTTACGTATTCATAGTCAAGTTGAGGATATAAGTTAGGAAATAATATTGCGAGGAAAATTGTAGGTAGCATCATTGAATTGGTATTGGATTTTTCGAGGTAGTTTTGTGGAGAAATCTTTGAAGTCCTCAAGAAGAAGATCGATTATAGCACTAGCAAATGTTCCCGAAATGTATTCACGATTTTGAACTGTCTTTATGTAAATTTTTGAATTAATGAAGTGACCTCTACTTATTTTGCACGCCAATAACCATGACAGATTTCGTATGTGTGGCGTGATCTCTCATATGTATTATTATTTTTCGATACACTGTGCGTAAAAGTGCACTTTGCGCACAGTTTGTCTTCTTTTACTCACAGTTTATCGAGAAGTATAGTTCGATACACGGGCGTAAAACCTATCATTCGCATCCTCGTGATGATTCCGACCCTCGCTTGCGGCTCGGGGCGGAAACCCATCACTCGGATGCGAATAAAACGTTTTACGCCCTTGTATCGAAATGTACTATTAGAGGATTCCGTACACCATGTAGTTTCCTTTATGTATTCATAGTCAAGTTAAGAATATGAAATGGAAAATGACATCGTGGGAAGAAGTGTAGAGAGTAGCATTGAATTGGTAATGAATAGGTATATCGATGTAATTTCATGGATAAATCTTCAAAGCCCTCGGGAAGAAGAACGTTGGTGACAGTTCTAGCGAATATTGTCAGAATGAACATACTTACACAAGCCTAATCTCACTTTCTATGTTTTCGAATCAACAAAAGCAGTATCTACTGCTTTGGCGTTCAAATGATTGAGAAATATCATCTATTAACGTGATGAAATTTTCATGTCTTGGCGCCTTTAATGGAAATTTTACACTTTTCTCGAGGAATGAATGGTGTAGAAATTGAGTCACCGGCCTCATTCCTTCCGAAGGCAGCTCAGACTTTATTATAACCTGGTCTTCTGCAATATATATAATGAACAGTAAATCGACCTTATCTCTCTTTAACTGAGTTCATCTGGAAGATGATCAGTGATTTACTCACCATCGGCTCCTGTTACATATTTGCAAAGCTTTAATTCTCCAATGATGGGGAATCGCTAGCTGTTCGAAGATAATCCTGGCTATTCTTTCATCGTAGAATCAAGCTTCTTTGGCTCCCCGATTTGAGTGTTTCGCATTTTATTTCCAGCAAAACATCATGCACCAATAGCCGAAATAATTTGTCATGTGCCAAAGAAAAGGTCATATGAGAAAGCTAAAAGGGTGTCATGAAGAAAAGAAGAAAGATATAATAACATGATACTATCCATCTGTACGCAATTTCGAGCGATATAATAGCGCATAATCTAAAATTTATATTCAGAGTTGCGATTAATAGTGATACGAAGTAAGAGGGTTGAACTTTATCTCGACTCTGTCCGCGCCGTATTTCCCGCGCGCCTGCACACGGGCAACATGCAGGCGCGCTTATTCGTGGTTGTGCCGAGCTCATGATAATGTTCCGCTTACGAGACATACCCGGCCACTGTGAGCCGCTGTGGGCCTCATGAAAGTCCCCTAGCATGTGCTCGCATGCGCCCGACAGCGGCGGGCATGCAGGCGTAGGTGCCGTGCATCTGAAGGGAAGATGCCTGCCTGGCTTTGGAGCCATAGATATACCCCGTCCATGCCCGCCGCTGCCAGGCGCATGCGAGCACATACCCGGCCGCTGTGGGCCGCTCGCACAGGACTGCACAGGGCCCACAGCGGTAGAAAGTATATACGCATCTGGCCAACAGTGGCCGGCAGCGAAATAGGTTGCCATTCAGCAAATCGCCCCTCGTGCCGTTAGGAAGAGGAAGAGAGAGTGAGAGAGAGAGAGAGATTAGATTAGATTGGGTCAGTTTTTTGAGGTCCCTCGAGGGTGACCCTATGTGGTACAGGTAGGAATTAATTCACATCATAAGATAATAATCCAAGAGTATGATATGTGGATAACTTAATTAATATACAGTACCGTGCAAAAATTCGTGAACAGGGGTATGAATGTCCCCTCTTGCAAAAACGTCGATTGCTCGAGCCCAGATTAACGTAGAGGAATTTTGAAAAGAACATCTTGATGATAACCTTAATTCGCCCAAGGGCAAAAATACAAAAATACAGTAGCATATGAAACATATGTCGTTGAAGTATCTCGAGCCTGCGAATATTCGAGGGAAGTTCAGGAGTTGGAGCACGGTGCGATGACCCGCGATTTCCCCTCGATGTCATGCGAGTGACATCATTCAAATCTCATTGGCCGAATTGGCACCTGATGATTTTGTCATGCGCCCTGCTCTTCTCTGCGAGTCTCTCTCGCAGCTCGAAATCCGGCAGTTAGCCACAGTCCGGTAAGCAGCAAACATCAGCTGTGCTGCTTGCATACATTTTAAATATTCACCGCGGCGGTGCCATCCTCGCGACCGCGTCTTCCCGGTCCCTTAATTTTCCGCGTCCCGCCCACACTCGTCCCTTAATTTTTTTCACAGTAATGTAAGCACACTTTAGAAGAGAATATATTCTCAGTTTATTTTATCAGCATAAAATCAGTGAGTGATCATTCAGTGAAACCTCACCACGCTTCCACAACCTTAAAATATCCAGCACAAGTGATCCACATGCAGGGCTCCAGGGCTCCATTGGAACACCCTGTGCCATCATTTGGTAGCAGAGCGCAGGGATTGTGCTCGGAATTTTCGCTTGATTTATGATTTTTTTTGTGTGCCGCGAGTGTGGAATTTTGCGCGCGCGCGGAAATCGGGAGTGCCGCGAGTCCGTGCAGTGACTTAGTGCAGTGAAGTGTTGTGCGTTTGGCGGAAATTTGCCCGCCCTCCTCTGGATCATCAGCATCGCAGACGCTCGCACCAGAGCCTACATCTAGGCTTTCCTGGCACCGGCACCAGCGGACGACGCACCCCGGACTCACAATTTCGCCGGCCGGCGAGCTCGGGTGGCATCGTCATCGAGGAGCCCACTGGCACTTGGGCGATACGGGGCAGCTGGCCTGCAAATCTGCAGGACCATCATACCATCGGTGGTGCAACCCAGCAGTCATCAGCTGGGACTCGACGGCAAGTACATCGTCGTCGAGAGCAGAGTGCACAGGGGCAGCGCGGGAGGGAAAAGCCGCGGCAAGTCAGCCGCGGCCGGTGAGTAGTTGTATCGTTCCTCTCTCTCTCACCCATTAGTCTTATGAAATACATGTATAGACGTGTATAGGTGGGCCGCGGCACTTGTCGCGCGCTCTCTCTCCTTCTCTCCCCTCAACCCCGCTCCACTGCTTATCTCAAGCAGCTGGCAGCATTGTTGCCGCGCTGCATACCCCCCGCGAGCTCATCAGCTGAGACTCGCGCAGCTGTTGCCGCATCGCTCTAGCCTTCTGCTACGAGCAAGATAGGTCCCATATACTTACGCGTATATCGGTTTGACATTATTGCGCTCGCTCGCGCGATGTTATAACGTGATTTGTAGTAAATCACCAGTTCGAGTGTCCATGCCGGCGTACTTGTCAGAGCCTGGCTAACTCAATTGTTTGTGTCGTTTGCTTTATGGTATAAAATACAGTAGACTCGCTTAGCTTTTCAGCACGCGTTCACGTATTTTAAAACGGTGAAATTGACTCGCTTTCCAGCGTATTTGCGTCAATCTTACAACTCGAGCTGGGTATCGTGAATTGATTGATTCAATTTTTGGTATTTAATTCATTCGTTTCCCCGTCTCGTTTCTGTGTAGTGTCCGTGGATTTTCATCCGAAAATGACTTCAGAATTATTATCACGTCAGATGGACGAGCACGGCTGGATCACGAACTTTGTTGACAATACAAAGAAACGTGGCGAAGCCAAGGTCACGCCCGCGTATCTTAAAACAAGAATCGCTGTACTGGAAGGTTATTGGTCGAGTTTTGTTGCGCGTCACGACGAATTATATCCGCATCGCTCAACACTCAAAGAGCAAGAATATTTCAAAGGTCAGGTGTTTCAAGTAACCGAGGAAGCTTAGTGTAATGCTCGCACTTGGCACTTGGAAAAAATCGCTAAAATAGAGTATACCCTGCCGCGTACCTCAGATGCAAATTCGTCAGCTAATCCCAACCAAGCTGCTACAGTTTTTGACACCCGGCAATTTATCCAAGCTTCTGCGGAAGTGCAGTCGATGCCTCATATAGGAGTCCCTGAATTTTCAGGTAAACGAAGCGATTGGGAGATGTTTAAAGATAGATTCAAATCTATTGTTGTCAATAAACCTTTCGCTTCCTCAGTGAAGGTTCAGCTCTCTTTACTTCGCGCTGTAAAAGGGGATGCTGCTAAATTGCTTAAGGGTACTAGGCTCGCTGAAACTAACTTTGATACAGCTTGGGAAAAATTGAGTCGCCGCTATGACAATCCACGTCTTAGGCTACGCATACATTTAGAAGCTTTGATCAATTTGCCCTTGATCAAGGAAAAATCAGCTGAGTCGTTGGCGGAAATTTTGAATTTGGCGGAGGAGGCTGTGCAAGGCCTCAAGAATTTAGAATGTCCTGTAGATCATTACGATTGTTGGTTGGTCCATTTAATTGTCCGTAAATTCGATGCACCTACTAAAGAAAATTGGACTATTCGTCAGGAATCGATTGTGGGTTTTTCAACTTACAAATCAATTAAAAAGTACATCGAAGATCGTATTGATTCAATAAATACAGCTCATCTTGGACTCAGCCAGCCTACCTCATCAAACAATTCGTCGCAAAATTCCAACAATAACCGATCACGTGGCAACTTCGGAAACAGGTCTGCCAATACGAATTCTGGAAATTCTTCGGGTGAATCTGCAGCCAAAACCATGGCGCCTTGTGTGTATTGTAAAGGCAAACACCATCTTCATAGGTGTCAGAAATTTTTGAAACTGTCAGTTTTCAATCGTTTTGAGTTCTGTAAATCGAACAAACTCTGTATAAACTGTTTACGTCCAGGTCACTTCGCGGATGATTGCGGTCCAGGTCACTTCGAAATGTTCGTCTATTTTTCGGTGCACTTTTTGTCAACAACCCCATCATTCGAAATTTTATATGAAGAAATCAGGTGGCCACGACAAGCCACCAACAGACGGTGACAATTCAAACGCCCATTTGCAAACAACTAACGCCAATTTCGTGCATAATTTAGCAGCATTCGCAAAACAGCCTCGGCTACTGGCAACAGCCAGGATTATTTTACAAGCGCCTCACGGGCAAAAATTGGAAGCTCGCGCTCTGATCGATCCCGGGTCGGACTGTTCTTTCGTTGCTGATCGCGTCGTACAGGCTTTGAACTTACCCTCGCGGAAATTGAAATTGGGCATAAACACCATCGGAAACAAACGTTCAGTGGTATCTCCAAGTGAAGTGTCTCTCACCCTTCTTTCGAAAGTTGATAGTAAATTTTCTTGGCATTTGGAGGCTCTCCTCTTGCCACAACTCACAGCGCTTCTTCCAAGTGCTACAGTACAGCAGTGTGGGGACTGGTCCCATTTGGAGGGACTGACCCTAGCCGACTCAGAATTTTCCGACCGGCAAAAATAGACTGTCTTCTTGGCACAGAAGTATATAGCAAAATTCTTCGGGCTGGTTTGGGAAAGGGTCCGAGCAAAACTCCAACTGCTCAAATACAGCGCTAGGCTGGATTTTGACGGGGGGCACTGCGTCGACTGTAGAGTCTGCGGAATCTCGCGTCGTTCAAACGTCCCACACGTCAACTGATAAACCTCTCTCAGAGCAACTTTCGAAATATTTTGAAGTTGAAGTTGAAGTTGAAGTTGACCTGCCAGCTATTCGTCTCCTAAAGGCAGAAGAAAAATACTGCGAAGATTATTTCCTGTCTACCGTTACACGTACCGACGAAGGACGTTTTATAGTGCGCCTGCCCTTCGCAAAAAATTTCAATGAAGCTTCGTTTTCAGATTCACGAGACATAGCTGTGGCATGCCTGCTGAGATCTGAGCGTCAACGGCGTCGGGATCCCGAGTTGGACAAGGCGTACTCCGGATTCATGGTGGAGTATGAACAACTGGGCCACATGGAACTGCTGCCGCATCCCACGTTGCCAGACCCCAGATCGTGCTACCTGCCTCATCACGCAGTCTTCCGTGAGGATTCTAAAAAGATACGCGTTGTGCTCAACGCATCTCAAAAAACAGGTACTGGTGAATCACTCAATGATTATTTATTACCTGGCCCCAATTTACAAAATGATCTGACCCTCGTAATATTTCGCTGGCGGATGTACCGCTACGTTTTCACGGCAGACATTGTCAAGATGTTTCGCCAGATACTTGTACATCCAGACGATTGGATCTGGAAGAGAATCGTGTGACGCGCATTAGGGGCAGCAAAAATCTCGGACTACGCCTTAAAAACAGTCACTTACGGCACAGTGTGCGCTCCGTACCTCGCGATGAGAGTTCTTCGCGTTTTAGCAGAAATTAACAAGGAAAAATTCCCACTTGCCTCGTTTATTTTGTGGTGGCTCACGTACATGGATGACGCGTTCGGCGGGGCTGACACGCTGTGGGACGCCTTGGTAGCGCGTTATCAACAAGTCGCAGTGATGGAATCCGGGTGTATGGAATTGGGGAAATGGGCCGCGAATCACACCAATTTGCTTGCTGATCGCGCAACAAACGATGCTGAAGCGATTCCTGTAGACATCGAAGACACTGTTCCAACGCTCGGATTGAATTGGTCTCCCCGAGGCGACGAATTCTTTTTCAAAATCGCGATGCCATCGGATCCAGTCAAAATCACCAAAAGAACAATTCTGTCAGAGGTAGCTCGTTTATTTGATCCTCTTGGCTGGCTTGCACCGTTTCTTATTCAAGGAAAAATACTTTTGCGTGATCTTTGGCAGTTGAAATTTGATTGGGACACTCCGGTAGATGGCGATCCGCTTCGAAAGTGGCTAGACATTCGGTCGCAAATACCGGAGCTAAGTAAGATTCGAGTTAAGCGTTGGTTAGGCATCTTGCAAGATACAAATTGGCAGTTACATGGGTTCGGAGACGCGTCTGATCGAGCATACGCAGCGGTGATTTACTTAGTAATTCCTGGGGAATCAGCACAGCTGATCATGGCAAAGACGTGAGTCGCGCCAGTAAAGTCACTCTGTATACCGAAACTTGAATTGAGTGCTGCTATACTTGACGTGAGACTCATCAAACACGCTTTAGCCGACTTGCAAAGCAAACCTTCCGCTATTTTTTGCTGGTGCGACAATAAAACGGTTTTGAATTGGTTAGCTGATGAACCTGCTCGCTGGCAAACCATCGTGGCTAATCGCGTCAGCTTCATTCAAACATCGCTACCCGAAGCAACTTAGAGTCACGTCGTTTCCGAAGATAATTTCGAGGATTGCGCAACCCGGGGGATATCTGTAGATGAATTACGCAGCTCAAAACTTTGGTAGAACGGTCCAGAATGGCTTGTTAGACCTCGGGAATCATGGCCCCAGTCTTCGGTTGAATCAGGAGCTTGAATGACTCGGAAGTTCCAATCGATTATCTTAATCGAAAAACGAAAAAATTTTTTTCTTGAATTCGAACCTCTGTTCCAAAATTTCTCGATTGGGATCGCTTTCTTGTGACGAGAGAGGGTGCCTGAATTTTTTGCAGCCCCCCCGGTAAATGCCGACACCCCCAAATCGGGGGTTGAAATTCGGGAATTTTTTCAAGAACAGGCCAGGAGGCTCTGTTCCAAGATTTCTCGATTGGGATCGCTTTCTTGTGACGAGAGAGGGTGCCTGAATTTTTTGCAGCCCCCCCGGTGAATGCCGACACCCCCAAATCAGGGGTTGAAATTCGGGAATTTTTTTAGAACAGGCCAGGAGGCTCTGTTCCAAAATTTCTCAATTCGGATCGCTTTTCTGTGTTGAAAGAAGGTGCCTGAATTTTTTGCAGCCCCCCCCCCCCCCGGTGAATGCCGACAACCCCAAATCGGGGGTTGAATTTCGGGAATTTTTTTAAGAACGGGCCAGGAGGCTCTGTTCCAAAATTCCTCGATTGGCATCGCTTTCTTGTGACGAGAGAGGGTGCCTGAATTCATTGCAGGGCCCCCCCCCCCCGGTGAATGCCGTGACCCTCAAATTGATGGTATCAATTCGGGAATTTTATAAGAACAGGCCGGGAGGCTCTGTTCCAAAATTCCTCGATTGGCATCGCTTTCTTGTGACGAAAGAAGGTGTCTGAATTTTCCGCAGCCCCCCCGGTGAATGCCGACACCCTCAAATCGGGGGTTGAAATTCGGGAATTTTTCCAAGAACAGGCCAGGAGGCTCGGTTCCAAAATTTCTCGATTCGGATCGCTTTTTTGTGTTGAAAGAAGGTGCCTGAATTTTTTGCAGTCCCCCCGGTGAATGCCGTGACCCCCAAATCGGGGGTTGAAATTCGGGAATTTCTTTAAGAACAGGCCAGGAGGCTCTGTCCAAAATTTCTCGATTGTGATCGCATTCTTGTGACGAGAGAGGGTGCCTGAATTTTTTGCAGCCTCCCCGGTGAATGTCGACACCCTCAAATCGGGGGTTGAAATTCGGGAATTTTTTTAAGAACAGGCCAGGAGGCTCTGTTCCAAAATTTCTCGATCGGGATCGCTTTCTCGTGACGAGAGAGGGTGCCTGAATTTTTGCAGCCCCCCCGGTGAATGCCGTTACCCCCAAATCGAGGGTTGAGATTCGGGAATTTTTTTAAGAACAGGCCAGGAGGCTCTAATCCAAAATTTCTCGATTGGGATCGCTTTCTTGTGACGAGAGAGGGTGCCTGAATTTTTTGCAGCCCCCCCGGTGAATGCCGACACCCTCAAATCGGGGGTTGAAATTCGGGAATTTTTTTGAGAACAGGCCAGGAGGCTCTGTTTCAAAATATGTCGATTGAGATCGCTTCCTTGTGACGAAAGAAGGTGCCTGAATTCTTCGCAGCCCTCCCGGTGAATGCCGACACCCCCAAATCGGGGGTTGAAATTCGGGAATTTTTTTAGAACAGGCCAGGAGGCTCTGTTCCAAAATTTCTCGATTGGGATCGCTTCTTTTGTGACGAGAGAGGGTGCCTGAATTCTTTGCAGCCCCCCCGGTGGATGCCGACACCCCCAAATCAGGGGGTTGAAATTCGGAAATTTCTCAAAGAACGGGCCAGGGGGCTCTGTCCCAAAATTTCTCGATTGGGATCGCTTTTTTGTGACGAAAGAAGGTGCCTGAATTTTTTGCAGCTCCCCCGGTGAATGCCGACACCCACAAATCGGGGGTTGAAATTCGGGAATTTTTTGAAGAACAGGCCAGGAGGCTCTGTTCCAAAATTTCTCGATTGGGATCGCTTCCCTTTCTCCTCATCCACATATTTCCCCGGAGGTCTCTCGATAAATTCGTACCTCCTCGTGTGGTCTGAAATTGCACTGGACGCATCATTTTGTTCTGCAACATTGAGATTAGCGTGCGCTGAAGGCAACATTGGAAATCTTTGACGGCAGTTAAAAGATTTCCGAGTCACAAGCTAAAGAATCGACGGGTTCGAATGAGCAAATGAGCAGAAATCCCCGAGAATCCTGTTAATCTCCTCCAAGTATTTTCTTTCAGCGCAATCGCTTGGACAATAATCTCGAAGAAGTTCTGGGCTACTCCGAATCAGAATGGTGTAACTCCATTCTTGACATTCTTGGGTGATTAGCATCAAAATTCCTGTGATAAAGATAATTCGAATCATGGTGCGAAGTGAACATTCTTCCTTTAATATGGAATCAATGTTCTCCTTCGTTGTCTCTCGTGTGGCGCATCTCAGACGTCAATCATTTCCACGTCTCATTTCGCAACTAAAAATATACTCACAAGTCCACCAACTTTTGAAAAAATTCACTCTCATCAGTTTGATTTGGGGTAAATTGCCAGTATAACAGATTTCTACCCCCTCCAATGAGGTAAATTCGAGCAACCGCGATTCCAACCTTCGAAGTTCAAAAACGTTGAAGAATTATGGAGTTACACCGAATTCAGCGGCAAACATATAGAGAAATCCTTCGGGTCAGAACGGTATGAACAGATAATTTTTTAGATCATTAATGGCCGCTTGGTGCAGACGGACTAGCTCAGTCAACAGCGTATCATTTTCTTCATCAAGAGGTCGCTGGTTCGTTTCCAGGTGGCCGCACTTTTTATTCAGTACATGATGCAGATTAAAATCAGTACATAATGACTAAACCAGAATCTTCCTCAGTAAATTAACTATTACTCTGGTTCACTTAATTGTAGAGAAATCGTGGTGAAAGGGAATCAAAGATCAGAAAAAATTCTTACGGTTCATGTCCTTGAGATCTTTTCACTTGCCTTTCTATGGAATCATAGAAGACCATGGAAAATCAATATCTTTCTCTTTAGTCAAACACCTGTAACTTTTACGGGCATCATCTGATCGTGAAATTTCCAAAAGGATCTTGTAGCTCTTTTTGAGATCATCATGTTCCTCTTGTTAAAATTCGGCTGTACAGTTCTCCCTGCCCGTGTAACGAGCTTGGGAAGGAAACTTCTTATCACGTGGGCTGCTTTTAAAGTAACCGAGTCATGGCACTGTTATATATGCGCATGCTTTGTTCTATCGCAAAAATGGGTCAAATGTACTATGGCACATGATCCTGATGTAAAGTGATCACATCTGTCAGAAAATGCTATCAGAGTCGGACTCGAAAGTGCTCTAGTGGCTTTTTCCCACCTTTTGCTCGAAACAAAGGACTTAATGGAAGATAACCTCTCCAAGTCACATGCGGGCCGAAATCGGGTAGCATTTTTCAGAAGTTAGGACCATATTACGTCGGAAATATGTGCCGTAGTATCTTTCTATGCATTTTTGCAGTAGAACAGAGCAAGACCGAATTAAACAGTTACGTGACTTCTCAAGCTCGTTAGTCGGGTAGGAAAGGTCGTATACAGAAGTTTCAGAAAAAGAACATGAGGGCTTTGAACAAAACTACAAGATCCTGTTAAGAGTTTTACATCGGGCGATGACTGTCAGAGCTACAGGTGTTTGAATGAAGAAAAAAAGTTGATTTCTCATCATCTTTCATGGACCCATAAGAGGCACGTAAGGAAAATTTCAAGGACAAGACTCAATAGACATTTTCCTGATATTCAATTTCTCCCCTCTCATCAAAACTCCTCTTCAATGAAGTGAACCAGAAAAATCGTTAATTTACTGAGGCTATTCATGATCCATTAAATTCGACGGGTGGTGTAATTCTTAACAAACATATTCCTTTCAGAATATCATGACTGAAAAATATTTTCAGAATTGCGACCGGCAAAAGCCTATTTCGGAACTGCAATCCGGCAGAAAAGACTTCATTCAACAAGTTGGGCCTATCAAGTAGGTTCTTTGGGGACCGCAGAGCACGCGGCTTCAGTTCAGAGTGTCAGAGACGTTCTGAAACTGTGTAGGAGAAGTCGTAAGGGCCTCGTTGGAAAGTGTGCATTTGCTCTTTTGCCCCGTGGATTGTCCGCCCGTGGCGCGCGATGGAACTACGGTGCCTACGCTTATACTATACGGGAGGGGAAAAAGCGAAAAAGAGAAAATGCGCACTTTCTGTCGAGGCCCTAAAGGAAAATTCATATGCAATCGGGAACTTCAAACGATAAGTTTGTACTAATTTCCACCCAACAACCGAAGAGAATCTTTCATAAAATGTTTGTTCAAGGGTGTTCATATTAGTTGCAGCAAGCTTATATCAGGGAGACTACTATCATCACCTAGAGGATTCACCCGAATCGGGTTCACTCATACCCAGTGGCGTAAGTATTAAACCCACAGCCAGACGACCGTTAATGAAAATGGCTCAAATTGATGGATCACAATGATTCCCAGAGACATATTTCACCGAATTACTATGATGAAGTTAGGTATTTCCCGCCATTGTGATTGTTCCACAGAGAAAATTGTACGCCTTATTCGAGTTTGGCGTGGCTTAGTCCGAGTTAATTAGTTATTGATGAGAAAAGATCCCTGAGGCAGAATAGAATTCCTTTGCAATCTCACAAGGGGGGACGACGAGGTTCCGGTCGGCAATCTCCCCCAGGATTTTCTTTTCAGTTTTGTACTATCGAGAAAATGGAGAATCCAAAGTAATTCCGTCAAATGGGTCTTCTGTCCAAAGATACAGCCACTGACATTGACATTGCTCATATTCACTACCGGTCTAAAGTCTCAATACACCTGGAAATCGAACTGATGATCTTCAGAGCTGGATATCTAAGAACCTATTGGTGGTAGAGAGCTCTGCGTGGTCGCGTTTTGTAGCTCATATTAAGAACTTCTGAATCTATTTTCTTCATTTCCCGTCCCGCGTGTTATACCAAAGATACACAAGTCAGAAGAACTACTTTTTTCGCAATTTTTCAGGAAAGGTACAAACGCCTGCCAATTTTTGTGAGATTGTTGGATCGCTATGAGACGAATGACATCTTCAATCACATGGAAAGATCTTTAAAATCCGTCTTTGAATCTCTCTCAAGATGGTTCTTTTCTTGAGATCTAACTGATTCAGTGAAGGTGTTTATATCCCAAAAAATCACACGATAATCCAAAAATGATGAGAAACAGTCCATTTTGAGGCATCTGACCCTCATTACTGCAAGAGTTTGACTCAACATCGAGATAGCCATCGTCAATGAACGCTACCAACCTTTAACTGGGCTGTTTCTTTTCATTTGTGAATTATCAAGGGATTTAAAAAAAAAAACCCCTCACTGAATCAGTTACCTCTCGGAACCAGAACCACACTGAGAGACGTTCAAAAACGGATCTTGAAGGTATTTTTATAAACTCGAAGATGTCATTGAATTCATTGCGATCCAACAATCTCTCCAAAATTTGCTGGCGTTCTTACCTTGGCTGGAATATCTCGAAAAAAGTAGTTTTTCTGACTCTTGTGTCTCTGGTATGATACGCAGGCCGGGAAATACAGAAAACAGATTTGAAAGTACTCGATTCGAGCTACAAGATGCGACCACGCAGAGCTCTCAACGATCAATAGGTTCTGAGATAACCAGCTATGAAGATCATCAGTTCGATTTCCAGGGTATTGAGACTTTTGACCAGTCGTGTAGGCCCATGTTAAAAAGTCACATATATAGATGAGTATATCTCTCATCTATATATGGGCGGCTCCGGATCAGAACGGTATAAGTCCATTTTGGTGAAAATTGAGTTTTTGACGGGAAATGATAGAAAATACATGTGAAAACATGTATGCACAACTCCGGAAGTAGAAATGCATTTTGAGGCATCACAAGCGACACGACCGTTTTTGTCCCGAAAAAAGTTTTGACTTTTTTTCCGGATCAGAACGGTATAAGTCCATGTTCTTGTTCAATAATATCGCTTTTGGGTCTTCCACGTTCATTTGTCGTGCTTTTATGCATGGTTAGAAGTCGTAGCTACTCTCAGAAACTATAACTTAAATTCGCTATGTTGTCCAAACGATTGCATCGAATGGTTTCGAAGGTGGTAGGCTGACATCCGATCACTTCCTTTTGACGCATTTGGACACAGGCAAGCCCTTACGAAAATGAACAACCTCGGGTTAGTAATCCCATTGGCCTGGGATCTCACTCTAGAAGCCCTGAAGTCTCATTTTCTCATCTCTTATCGTCATTGAAAGAGCCGAATTTCTTAGTGATGGTTCCAAAAGCGTAGTTGTGAGAGCGATCGGCACTGAGCTTGCAAAGAAATTTGATTTTGCATCATGTTTTCAGGCATCTTCTCTGAAGAAAAATCAACTGCGTCCGTGATACGCCAAACTCAACTAAGCTATGCACTTCCTCCTCAGGAACAATGCCAATGGTAGAGAAAGCCTATATAGCTTCATCACAGAATTTCGGTTACAATTTCACTATGAATGGTTGTGATCTATCAACTGGGGCTCTTTTCATTAACAGTCACCCGGCCTGCGGTTCGATCTCCCCGCCACTCGGTACAAGTGAACCTCATTTGGGTAAATCTCGTAGATGAAGATTGCCTTGCTGCTCGCCTTCCTGAATTGAGATAGCTGCAACTAATCTTAACCTCATTCTACGGTTGATCAACAATTCTGTTTGTTGAGTGGGGATCAGTCCCAATTCATCGTTTGGATCCACTGGTCGATTAAAGTCTCTGCATTGCGATTTTTCCTATACAACCTTAAATTGCCTCTGAATACATGACGTAAAGCTGCGTGCTATGTGATCCCCAAAAATTATACTCCGCACCGGGCCGCTTGAGTAAACTCTCCTTGACTGGATTTCCAAATAGACGCCTGTTGACCTCAATGTTGGAAATATATCCTTAGTCACGATATCCTGAATGAGATCTCTTTGCGAAGAACAGTCTCGGTTGTCAATGAGATTTTATAAAAGTCATCCTAAATTAGAGAGGAATTTTGTTTACTGCGAGAAAAAGTCGAGGACAGTCATTAAAAATCCAAAGAATTCTCAATTTATACCGTTCTGATCTGGAAAATTTTTCCACCTATTTTCTCGCTCAAATCGGCATAAGTCCGTGGTTTTATTAACGTTTCTTGATCTCAAAGGTGGAAACTCATAGTTTCTCGACATTTTCCTACTTCGAACGGTAAAAATTCATCATATCAACTACTTCTCCCGATCTAAAATATTAAATGTGAATTTTTTTCAGAAATGTGGACTTATACCGTTCTGATCCGGAAAAAAGTCGAGAAATTTTCCGGATCAGAGCGGTATAAGTCCATTTTTTATTGCAAAATGAGATGTAAAAAGTGTAAACAATTGAAAATCAATACGCCCCACGCGAAAGATGAGATGAAAACACACTCACTACACGGTAGAATAAGAATATTTACTTCAGATGATAACTCGAATTTTCCATATCACAAAAACTTTGAGGCGCATTTTCCAGAAATGGAAAAAATGGACTTATACCGTTCTGATCCGGAGCCGCCCATATGTGACTATATGAGTATAGCTCTGGACAGTAGGCCCATTCGACAGTTATTCTAGATTCCTCATTTTAACTGTGAACAAATTCTTGGGATGATTGGCGACCCGGACCCCGTGGTCCCCCCTTGTCAGTGCCGATCGCTCTCGTGACTATGCCGATAGAACTTTGAATAGCCGACTTGATTCTATCAATGACAACAAGAGTAGAGAAAAACAAACTTTAAGAGAGAAAGATCCGAGGCCCATGGATTACCATGCCGTGTTCGTTCATCCTGATAGGTTCCCCTAGTGCTCAAATGCGTGAAACGAGGTGACCGGACTTCGGCTCGCCAACGTCCAAATGACTCGATGCAATCTTTTGGACAACATAACAATCCTGACTTGTAGTCTCTAAGAAATACTACAACCTCTAACTACGGACAAAATCACGACAAATGAATGTGAAAGGCCGGAATCGATATTTTCGAGCGCGAACGACGACTTATACTAATCTGATCCGGAGAAAAGTCGAGCGTTTTGTCCGTCGAAAACGGTCGTGGCACTGGAGATGCTTTATAGTGCATTTTTCACTCTCGGAGTCGTGCATTTGTGTTTCACATGTATTTTCTATCGTTCCTCATTGAGAACTCGATTTCCGACAAAATGGTCTTGTGGGACCGTTTTGATCCAAAGCAGCCCTTATCATGAATAGATTGTAGGACGCAAATGAGGATACAAGACTATTCTCTCCATATTGAACACACTCTCACATAGTATATCCAACTGTCAGAGATATATCAACATGGGCTTTTGAGAATTGGATTGTCTTCTGTATCTCAATATTCTGCACGATGGAACCGTTTATTATCTCAAAATAAACCCCACATCACTTCTTTCTCTAGTTTTTTCCGAGGCCTAGCGAATGCTGCGACCCGTGTCTTCGTCTCTCAGATCGGATTCGATAAATATGCATTCTATTGAAAAAATTAACCCAACTCTTCTTGTTGCAGATGATTCAGAATATGGTTCAATACGTTCGAGATAGATGAGAAATGTCTTTGGGAGCACCATAGGTCATAGAAACTTCATATTTCGTACCATATGAGTGATTCCACGAGAAAACGATATATTGTCGACAGTTGGGTCTCAGATTCTTTTCCAAGTTAACTTTTTCGGTTCTATAGCTTTGAAGATGAACATCTGTGACCATCAAGAGACTGTAAATTTATTTTGAGACCTAGGGACATAAATCAACATTATGTTCTTAACATGTTACGTACAGAATTTTCGTAACTTTTTCACACTCAAATTGTTACAGCTTAAACATAACTTTAGATGCAGGGACGCGATTCGGCGCATCTCAAAGGTGCGCAAAATACCTATAAAAATAGTTTTTCCAGCACACTGACATCGAAAGCCTATTAATTCCGCCCCGATCACGGGGCAGAAAATACCGCAATGCCACCCAGGCAGTGATGTTTGAGAACTTCTTGGGACGCCAATTCGGGCCGAGCAATTCACTGCCGTTAATCACTTCACACGGATCAAAACGGAGCTCGGTAACGCGCGCGAAATTTTCGTCTGCTTTGTTATGAACACGTTGCGACGATCATAACATCACATCGAAAAATCTTTAACTGAAGCCTTCGATTTTGATTGCGATTTGGTGGAATTCCTCAATCCCCGATAATGAGACCTGTCGCGAGTGATGCTCTGTGATCAAAATAAAATTCGATAAATTCGAGCTGCCAAATAAGCACAGCGGATCTTTATCACGCGAACCTGCTGTATTTCTCTCACCAATTATTCAGAGATTCGACGTGATTCACGATTTTAGAATTTGGAAACCTGCCCCCATCCTTTCATTCTCTGATCTTTCTGGCAATCTGTTGAGCTTGTGGAAATCAAGTTTCCTCTTTGGTTAGAGTGAGATTTCTTAGGATTTTTGAGTGATGAATAAAATTCCGAGAGCAATTCGCAATCATATCACACGTTTTTTCATGTGACATTCGGCTCGAATCCTATATCTATCAAATATTCGAGCAGGCCTTACAGCTTCAATTTTGCGCTGCAGTAGATACGATTTATGATTAAACGAATATTACTAAATGAATGGTACAAGGGATTGCAGCAGCGTAGCGTAATGAAGATTCGATGCGTTCATTCGTTAGCTCGAGTTTATCGACCTTTGATTTTGAGCACGCCACAGAGCATTACTCGTTTTTGATGGGCTTTACTTTCGGCGATTCATCAACTCCACCGGATCGCAATGAGAATCGAAGGTTTCAGTTGAATATTATCCTATGTAATGCGATGACTGCTATAACGTGTTCATAACAAAGCAGACGAAATTTTTGTTTGCGTAACCGAGCCGCGTTTTGATCTGAGTCTAGTGAGTAACGGCAGCGAATTGATCGGCCTGAATTCGCGTCCCGACAATTTCTCAAACAACAGTGCGCCCGCCACTTCATTGCATGCTCCGACGATTTCTAACCGGTACGGCAAAGCAGCATTTTGCCCCGACATCGTGTCGGAAAGCATAGAACTTCAATACAAGAGTCACCGGAAAACAGTGCACGCACCTCAGTACAAAAATAACCTATCTCGCCCGCGGGTATGCCATCCTTGCCTACTGGCTCAGCGTTGGCATTCGATAGTGAACGCGCAACAATGCAACTATGTTCAGGTTCCGAACTTGCCTCCGATGTTCGCGCTGTTCTTCTGCTAGTGATTATTATTGTTCGCAAACTGTCGCAAACGATGACGAAGCAGAAGAGCACTTCCTCATTGCGCCGGCGTTTTTTATCTTTCGTGAATTTGAATATATGGCTGATCAAGATGAAAGATCTCCGGGATCGATTGCTTGCCGTCGAAAGAATATCGCACCACTAATAAAGTATGATATCTATACAATAGTGGAAAAATACACCAACCAAGCAGATGGATAAGTCTCGCGATTCTACTCTGGAAAATAAAACTTGCTCTGATGGTATGCTGCAGTAAAATTAGAAGAGCTCATTCATTCAAATGAAAAACATCAATTTGGAATATTTTGAAATCTGGGAATATTTATGTAAACTCCGTCTTAGAAATATCTACCATGAGACATAATAAGATATGAACTACTCATCCTTGGCTGGCAAATGAATATTGATAATTATTCTCAATATGTTAATAACATATTAACAGTCATTGATATGATTATTAAGAAGTGTATATTCAGTAATGTAAATGAACAGAAAGTGTAAGGTAATAGTACCTGATTTACATTTTCCCTGACATTTTCCGAAAACTTTGACTCACTTCAAAGGACCTCTGATAGATGTGAAATCTTTACACCACTGAATGAGCTTAAATTTGGTATATAATCTCTTTGGCCGAAATACGTTTCA
This sequence comes from Eretmocerus hayati, assembly GCA_029851415.1. Taxonomy (NCBI): domain Eukaryota; kingdom Metazoa; phylum Arthropoda; class Insecta; order Hymenoptera; family Aphelinidae; genus Eretmocerus; species Eretmocerus hayati. The sequence continues at coordinate 70,093,237 of CM056742.1, read as the reverse complement.
TTCAGACAAATCGGAGTTTTTTTATATCACTGCGGCATGCTAGAGCAAGTTTTATTCTTCAGAGTAAGATCGGTAGACTTATCTATCTGCTTGGTTGTTGTATATTTTTTACTATTGTATAGATATCATACTCTAGTGGTGCGATATCCTCTCGCCGGCAAGTAATTGATCCCGGAAATCTTTCATCTTGATCAGCCATATATTCGAATTCACGAAAGATAAAAAACGCTGGTGCAATAAGCAAGTACTTTTCTGCATCATCGTCGTTTTAGCAGAAGAACAGCGTGAACATCGGAGGCGAACTCTGAACATAGCTGCATTGTTGCGCGTCCACTATTGAATGCCAACGCTGTACTGGCTCGTGCGGCAACCTACCCGGGCCCATAGACATTGAAGCATATTCTGTTGGTCCCGCATATCTCGTGTTGATCCCGAGACCCGTGAATGTGAGAGCGAAAACATGCTCCAAGGCTCGCGCTCGGATTGGTCGGGCCTCTCCCGGCCACCGACACCGCTGGCGCGGCTGAACAATGACATTGGTTTTTCTAACCCAATAATTTCCAAAGCAATGCCAAAATCCTGCAGGATGACGGCAATACTGCATCAAAAATTATACCCGTCCTGTTACAGTTCTTGATATCCTCATTAAAACAATGAATCAACTCAAATATTAGTAGTTCCGTGGATATTTTGATATTCAAGGATCGAAAATGTGCCAAACCGAAATCTCACTTCCAAGGGTTCTAAGATGAATTTTCCAATTTCTTGAGATATATGAACCACAAAGTAACGCGCGCACGAATGGATGGATTTACACTCATGGGTACCATAAGTATAACAAGGATAACGCGGTAGTGGGCACGGAACCTGACATTTGGCACTACAATTCATCTCACTGCCTAACAGTTTCCGCTACGGTCTTGAGGTTTTGGGGTTTCCATTTGGCCATGACCAGGGCCTCCGTAATCTCGCCTTCAAGGGTCGCACTAGTACACTGTGAAAAAATTTACAAGCCCAGAAGAGAACAATCGCGCATGTAAATTTCCTTACCGGCGGAGCGGATAGTGCATTTGTTTGGGAGATCGCGATGCCGTCCCTTCTATTTATCATTATTCATCACTGTCGCTCTCTCAAATGCCAAGTTGTTGTCATTTTAATTTAAGTGATACAAATTAATGGGTGCTATACATCGAATGAAACGAGGGATGCTTGTTATTCCAAGACGCATCAATTTTATTGAGGATAATCTATACACACTATTGACACGAATATTCTCAATCCGATGAAGGAGTCATGTCGAGGCCTTTCCTCGCTGCCGGCACGATACACGATTACCAAAACTTTGAAGCAGCATCCTTCGAGAGATGAAAAATCACGAAAATTGGCCGAAGCCGACCTCTCCGACTCAACCCGGTCTGCTGTCTGCTCCAAACCTGCTGCTGCTCTTGATCAAAACTTCCATCAGACGGATGTGACACCGCGATGCTGGAACTCACGCACGCGCATTCTAATGAAATTCACAAGTCGGGGACGGAAAATTTACAAGCCTCTTTCACGTAAATTCAAGATGCTCAGCATGGTGTCCCAAAATTTCCTGTGCTGAGCACTGTAAATTTACAAGCCACCGTTAAATTGACGCACTTTATTGTAAAATAACCAAACTCAGCACTGTGAATGTACAATCACACTAGCCATTTTCACCTCGAAGTTTTTTAAAAGTGTAGGGCACCTAACTGACCAAAAAATATAGCAAAACCAGATTTTGGCGGGAAAGCGCTCCGCAAAGTATAAATGTCAATTTTTTCGAAACCTCGAGGCATGGAAAAGTTCCGCCCCACGATTATCTTTGAGAATAAATTGGTACAGGAAAGCCTGGAATGAGGCAAGACACTTTTATCGAGGGAAACTTAGCGAGTAAAATTTTGAGTGAAACTGCGCCACAAAATGTACCTGTTCGTCACGCCCACAAAAAGTGGGCTCTGGGCCCTTATAGCGGTGCTATTTGGTGCTTTATAGCATCATGTTTGATAAGTTTGCCCCCCCCCCCCCCCCCCCAAATCCCGAGTGAGCTCCACTGCGATGTTTCACACTCACAAAGGTCGCAATGATTGAAAACTACAGGGCACGGAATTGACATTTTTACCTCTTTTATGATAATTATTTTCTTTGGGTAGCCCTGGATCAAAAAACTAACGATTGCGCCAAAAAAAGAACCAAAAAATGAGTCGAAAATGACCTTTCCCGGTTTTTTTTAAGCTTTTTTAGGGTCCATACATAAGCAGGCACTTATCATTCCAAAATATCCACGGTATTAATCATATGAGTTTTGTGGCCCAACACTCATACATGTGCTGATGGCCCCTCCGAGGTCACTCCGACGAACATCATCGGTAGCCGTGAGGCTCAAGGTATGCGGCGGCCTCTTGTTGTTTTCTCTTAAGAGAAAGGGTTGTTTTTGGCACAGCAAATTTTCTGCTCAATTTCCCATTCAAACCAATATTTTCCTCTAAGAATCTCCTTCCATCTGGATAAGATCTATATCTTTTTACTCCTCTCGCCATAATCTATCGATTGGTGACAATTTCTTCCCTTGTGGCTCCCTGAACCAATGAGCGACTCAATTCGCTCACTCTCTGCATGTGTGTGTATGTTTTTCTTCCTGTAAGCTTCCTTTTTTACACTCCATCGTTTGATTTTTGCCTCCCCATAAGTTGTAGCGTATCACTCAAAGATGAGACCGGTGGTTTGGCAGCTCTCTCCTCCCACTCAAATTTGGTTCATGGGCTTTCGAGAGCAAAATTGATCAAATTTCGTCTTTTAATACATAAATATCTTTAGTAATAATGAATTTCAAAACTAATGAATACCTCCTTCCTGAAATATACTTGCCTCTGCATAAACTATCGATTGGTCAATACCAAATATCTATTTGATCTCTACAGAACTCAAACTCCTGGAAAAATCAAAATTCTCACCAGAAATTCCAGATTAATCATATTTGAACCGATTTCATCGAAATTCCGTCTCGACTAGATGATAGAAATCGTTGGAAACTTGTCAGTTTGGACACCCCGAATCCCTCCAAGATGCTTCCTCAGAAGGATGACTCGAAAAATGACGGGCTCGTGTTTAATTGTTCCAATGAGAACATTAAGAACTGTAACTCTACGAATCTAATTACTTATGCAGTATTGCCGTCATCGTGCGAGATTTTGGCATTGCTTTGGAAATTATTGGGTTAGAAGAACTGATGTTATTGACAGCCGCGCAGAAAAGGCGGAGGTGGCGGAGATGGTCCGAAAAATCAGAGCGCGAGCCTTGGAGCGTGCTTTTTCCTCACACTCACGGTTCTCGGCGTCACCAGGAAGTATAGGGGACCAGCAGTCTATGCTTCTATGTCTATGACCGGGCCGCGATGGGTCACTTTCGGCCCTTGTCGCATAATGTATTAAGAAATCCCGGTTCTCATAAACCTTCATCATATACGGATAATTCTGTGGCAAATATCCTCCAGTTTTCCCCCAAAAAGCTATAACTCTGGGATTCAAAAGTACATATTTCCATGTGAAAGGTTGTGTTCGCCACGGATACAATATTTCCTCTCTGCATTCCTGGGTTTTAAGCTATTCTTTGGGCATCTCTTGAATTTCAACGATATAAAACCTGAATTTTCTGTTCATGCCCGGGATTTAAAGATCCCAAAACAAATTTTTTCGAGAACTGAGGATATTTCATTCGGAAGGAGCACTTGTTTACCTTGAATCCGTTGATATAAACCAAGGTTACTGTGATTTCAGTCAGCCACAACCAGAAGCAGCTCGGCGCGAAACCCCGTATTCACTCCACAGGCACAGAATTTTTCAATGAAGATTACGAGCCTGGTACAGGAAAAGTTACCCTACATGCCCGCAATCGTGGGCATGTACGCGACCTAGGAGCGCCAATTTTTACGGTCATGTAGGGTAATTTTTCTTTGTACCAGGAAGATGCTCTCTCCCATGCCACTTACAGCGATATTGCGCTGATGAATATTGATATCACCAGGGGTAAGAATGAATATGACTTAGCAAATCTTAAACAGTTTTATCAGTTCGTATGCTTCGGCCTTGGTTCAGAATTCAGGCATCTTCATCAGAACGAGTCAAATGATGTACTTCTATACCGAAGTTTTTGTGAGGTTAGATGAGATGCCGAGCTGGCGAGCTCGCGGCGCGCGCAGTCGCACGCAGCTCTTCTTTATACTGGTACGGTAAGAATGACCCTACAAGTGCCCGCAGAATTCACCCAAATTCACCGCACTTCTCCACCAAATTCGTTACAACTTCTGACGTGAAATAAGATTTACCAGACACAATAGGTAATTTTTCTCGACACTTATCCGCAATAAGTAGGCTGAAATGTCCGACGCTCCACGATTACCCTAACTGTGCCCGTAATTTTTACCGAAAAATTTTGGGCGCGCATTCATTACCTGGAAGCCTTCATATTTTCACTCAGATCGTTTTTCATGATTTGGGCGCTGCATTCATAGAGATTGCAACTCCGGTTCTAGTTGATGAAATCGAACTCAACGGGCGGTCACTTAAAAGATCATTTTCACAGCTTTTCAAGATGATTGGTTTTGGATTCTCAAAATCTCGCGCTTATGGGCGGTAAATTGAGGTTTCCTGTCATTGGAATCAAAAAAGCGCTCAGAAAACAACTCAATAAGAAGACATGCAGATTGAAGAATTTCATTAGTGACGAACACAAGTTTTCACATGAAAGAATGTTTTTTTCAATGAATCAAAAAATAGCTTTTTGAAAAGAATTACTCCCACGGGATCGTTCATACAATCTGTTACAGAAGGTGTGTACATACGATTACCGGGGTGTAGCAAAAAATTGTGAATTTTATTCGTGCATTTGAAATTTTTTGTAAACCCTCGTGGTTCTTGTAACTCTTCCGCAAAGTATGGCATTTTAGTGTAACGCTAGACATGTAATGATTAGTCATCTTCTGCTGTACACTTCCGCGTACGCGAGGCTGGACCTCACGCGTGCGAGAATCTCTGACCGGCAGGGGCCGGATTACGAGCAAGCGAGCGAGCACCTCGAGCGACGCGAGCGCGCGACACGAGCCCAAGCGCGGGAAACGAGCGACCGAACGATGGAGCGCGCGAACCACGAGTACTCCCACTATACCGGCCCCTATACCTTTTACACCGGGGAGGTGGAGTGGGGGTACGTGTGGGTCCCGCGCTTCGTCGTTCGGTCGCTCGTTTCTCGCGCTTGGGCTCGTGTCGCGCGCTCGCGTCGCTCGAGGTGCTCGCTCGCTTGTTCGTAATCCGGCCCCTGCCGGACAGAGATTCTCGCACGCGTGAGTTCCAGCGTCGCGTACGCGAAACTGTACAGCAGAAGATGACTAATCATTACACGTCTAGCGTTACACTAAAATGCCATACTCTGCGGAAGAGTTACAAGAACCACGAGGGTTTACAAAAAATTTCAAATGCACGAATAAAATTTACAATTTTTTTGCTACCCACCGGTAACATTATATAAACACCTTCGGTAAAAGATTGTTTATAATAGAGATGATTTCGATCGGTGGTTTGCTCACCTTCCCCATGGGCTAAACCGTGAAAAAGATACGAGAATTTTGTGAAGAAAAGTTGAATACATGATTCTGAATTGTGTACCAGGGTCCGAACGAAAATTTCCGAGTTTCTTTAATCGTGACGGATGATCTTATTTTCACCCATAAAATCGAAAAAGTTCACTTCAAAAGAAATCTGAGACCCTAAGTTTGACCATACATGGTTTTCTCATGGAATTACTCTTATACAATTGAATGAAAAATTTTAGGGAAAATTTTGACAAACTACCCTTTTTTGGTTCGTAGGTCCGTTTAACGCTGAGCTACTCATATGTGAAACAGTTTATTGGATAAATCTTGAATTTGTTCCAAGGCTGAAGGTAACGATGTAAACAAATAACAGATTTCGAAATATCTGGAATTCCTAGATCAAATGAGCTCTTGTGAGACTTCGTTTACGATGACAGGCTATGCTTGGTATAAGCAAAACTTAGCTATAGGGACGTGATATCGATGTCGGGTTGCCTGCATACAGGGGTAAAATGGCTGCGTAACAGAGCAGATTTAGCATTGGTAGCATAAGGGTTTGGCTCCATTGAAGTCTCATCTCGCACAGTCTGGCACAGAACACTTATGTAACGACCTGATCCTCCTACTCTTGGGCTTGATAGACATTAGTCAACCCGGGAGAGCTAGAAATTCAACATTACCATCACGGCCCGATGCATCCAATGTTAAAACTGCTCTCTTCGTCGGCCATCTTGGAAAAAAAACGCCCGTGCGCAAGCAACCCGGCAAGCATGTCAGATCCCTATAATCAGGCGAGCCTTACCATCTCGAGGAACTAGATTTGAATACGCGTGCGATGATACATAGTTTTCGTGCTCTCAGGTATCACTTTCGGCGATAGCAGAGATGCAAAACAATCGCGCCGAGCCGTCTAGTTTTAAGTTTCTTCCAATTTACTGGATGGCGATACCGAAAAGCTACGTGGAATTATCACTGGCCAAATAGACGACGGGAGAGCGATTTTTCCCAGTCTATATCCCCAACAAAATTTGAATCTTAATTATTCATAACAATTTTTCAATCATCGTGCACCAAACATCATATCACAACATACTTTACCCGATACAGCTCAATGTATGATCACGATTTAATATTTGACCTCTGAAGTGATCAGGCAAGGAGTATAATAAGTGAGGCCTCCATCTTACTCGCGATTCATTCAGAGTCTATATAGTATATCAGTAGATCCGCGGAAATTTGCTCGGAAGAGACCGAAAAATAGACGAAAGACAAAAGTTGACTTCTAGTCCTACAAGATGGGTTTTTTACTCCTGATCTGATCTATATTCAGTATCAAAACTCAAACATATACAGTCCCTCTCACAAATAATAGATCAAGTAGGGTGTCACTGAAACAGTTATATTTTTTATAACACTTGGTCGCACGGGAATTTGAAAAAAGCATCTCAAAGATCACAAAAAAACCTATGAATTCATCTGTCTAAAACTTTCCTTGCGTCCTTTCTGAGTGCCTGTAGCCAACGATGGAGAGCTGAAAAATTCCTCGTTCGATCATTCAACTACAACTTCAGCGGGAGTGATCCGATTACAAAAATTCTTACGGGATCTTGTAGATCTTTGCATGACCTACAATTTCCTCCTTCTAGAGTTCCCTCTACGACCTTTTCTGTCCATGTAACGGGCTTGGAATGGTAATTTTGTATTACATGGATTGTTCATGGAGATACCGCGCGTGGCGCCTGTTTCGTCTTGCCTTGCTCTACTTTAGCGCAAAAATAAATCGAAAAAATATCATGTCACATGATTTTGAAGTGAAATGATCTAATCTTTCAGGATATTTGATCAGATTCTGTCTTGGATTGGAGGCAACACCGATTTCTCAAGTTTTATTGGAAAAATTGTTTAATTTCATGTTTTGCCCCTATAGATCAAATTCAAGGCAAAATCTGATTGAATATTCTGAAAGATATAGCACATTAAGTAACAAGGGCGCAAAGTACTTTTTCGATCGACTGTGCGTAAAGCACTGCTTTACGCACGGTAGTTTCCGTTTACTTTACGCCCAGTCGATCGAAAAACGTATTTCAATACTCGGGCGTGAAGTTTTTTGCTTTACTCGTGCTAATTTCGACCCTCGCCAGGGCTCGGGCCGAAAACAATCACTCGAACAGCAAAACCAAACTTCCTTCCCTCGAATCGAAAAATACTATTTCGAAATCATGTGCGTAAAGTTAGTGCGTAAGGAACATTTTTCCGTGCGTGAAGAAATTTTTGCGCACGGAATGCGTAAAGACCTGTGCGTAAAGTCACCAACAGTGCGTAAGGCATGGCTTCACACACCGGTACGTATCTTTACGTACTGCTGTATTTTCTTTCTAGCCTGATATTCTACAACATCTCTTGAAGTTTCTGCGTTGTTTAGCAGAATGATCTCTGTCTTCATTCTGTATTATCGGAGTGCTCCAATCGTTAATTCGAAGCTGCCCAAAGCAGTTGTAATGACTTCTTTCACTCGATAGAATGACTACTCACGAGCTTTCTAAATTGTTATACTCAATCTTGCTCCCTCCATAAGTCCATACAATTGAAATATTCTGGTCGGCCATCGAGTTGAACATGGAAATAGTTCACTTCGGTGGATTATGAATTAAATTTAGTTCAATACAATATATACGACTGAGACCTTTTTGGAGTGCTTCCACCGTAGTTTCGGTGGTTTGAAATCTACCTTGGACCGTACGTCAAAAGGAAATATGAATTCACTCTTCGGATACTTCGCCTCAACGAAGAGTGTCGATGATGTATTCATATTTTTTTATAAGGAAGAATCCATAGGTTTTCTCCTTCCGAAATCGCTTTCTATCACGTGTATCCAGAACATTATTATCATCATTGTAATTGTCCAAATTCTTTCTACTGAACCATCGAAATAGCATATTATTCCATCAATCCTTTGATTTTACCCTTGCAATCGTCAAATTCTGACGCCCAAGATATTTCTATGAGTTTTGGTTCATTACATGAAATTTTTATTTTTTTCAAAAGATACGATGAAATCTTGATGATCATCTTTTTAACTCAAGACCTCTCGTTGATTCTGCAATGCATTGCTCATCAAAAATGGTTAAATTAGTTGGGATAATACTTTTCTCTACGCTCAAGACTCGAATAGGCATTTAAAGACCCCTTATGTAACAAAAGCTTCTGGCCGGGTGGACAATAGCGAAGACTGGAAATCCGAAGGTGACAGGTTCAAATCCCAGCGGCGGCAGGTAATAACATTAATAATTCTTTCCGGCACATTATTTGAATCAGATCACTGTAATTAATTTTCATGATTGATAAAGTTTCAAAAGTTGGAAAAAGTTCGCTCACCGCACGGAAAATTTTTTTTTGTATTTCTTTGCTTTTTCCCATGGGGACAATAAACAGTATCCTAGGTGTCCAAATCATGTCCACAGGATGACCTTCGGACGTCTTTTGGGTTTCATTCGGAAGGTCCCTGGGAAGTTCTTTTTGCATGTCCAAAAAATGTCAAAAGAGTGGAAGTAGTACGCCTTTCTGGCGAACAAATTGACGCAATTTCGGACGTCCACAAAACTTGCCATATTATCAAGTAGACGTTCCCAGGGCGTCTTTTTTCCATCAGGATACTTGCTGGGTATTTTGTAGTACAGAAAATTACAACGATTTGGTTGAACAGCAATTTTGTTGAGCGAACTTCTATGACTTCGTATCAATCGCACGATCTCAGGACTCACCTCATTGTTTTTACTTCATAGTTCTCTTTCATACTTCCCACAAGGGCGCTATCGCAGCACCTTTTAATACTTTATCCGAATTATGATCCAATCTTTCGTTATCTGAGTACCAATTGATCCCAAGAAATCCGATGATTCAAGGAGATATGTAATAACTGAGGAATCATGCACCAAAGATCCACAGGAATATCACGAGTATATTTTCAAAAATGTGACGCAGTTTTGACCAAATGTTGCTTGCGTAGCGCGCATCGTATGTTTAGTATCCAATGGAATGAATTATGGTCCCGTCGAAAAATTGAAACGTTCCACTGTTCCACTTCAGTAGCTCCTTGTTCGATGAAGTCAGTAGGTTCTTCATGAGCTCAATGTAATCAACGATCAGATCGTTGAGTCTCAATCGCACAGATCGCAGATCTAGATTATTCTCGGTCCGATATCCGGACACAACCAACGGCTGAATGAGACTATTTCATTCACATTTCAGGGAGCGCAGTTGCAACCATTTGTCCCCACATATTTAGCCATTACATCTTCCCCATACCTCACATGGAGTGATCACTCTTGGAATCCGCCGTAATGAAGATGAGTTCTCGAAGCCTCTCGTGAACCGTAACTGTACGGAAGGAAGAATGGATGCGGCTGGGCCTTCGCGGTGTTATGGCTGCTGGCAATGAGGCCCGCGATCATTCCTCCTCATGATTATTCTCTGATTCTGTGATCAGGTATGATTTTATCAGTAATTTGGATTTGTGCTGCTGCTCACTTGAAATCCAGTGATTGGCAAAATTATTCAACACGATAGGCGCTGATACTTGTCCATGTTCCACATGATGATCATTGAGGTGGGTGAGAAACAAAGTCCCAACGCGCACAGGCATTCCATAATTGAGCCATGGGCGACCTCGGAGGAGAGCAGTCTCTCATCCTATGGATACGAATAATATTTCTCGGCCATCGGAGGTGGCCAAAAAATGGATTAGACCGAGAAATGCTCGCCCCTCTAATTTCTCCTTTCAGCTTGGGACGCATGATTGATGTTAATTCTCAACGCACCGTCGACAATCATGACCACTTCTGTTTCTATGACCAGCCCATCTCGAGAATCTTGGACGAAAATATGAGCATCTTGTAGATGGAACCATAGATTTGTCTACACAATTATAAGAGATTTTGATACATCGGGAAATTTTCACACAAAATGTGTCACGGTTCAGTCGAATTGGTCTTTGAATATAGAACTACGGGCAATGGACTGATTTATATGTTAACGTAGTACTAGCGGTACTGATGAGTCCAGGCGCGGATTGGATCTTCGCTTGACTCGATTCCGCCCGCCTATATAGGTATAGTAACGCACACAGCAGACGACAACCTAACCCCGAAACTGTCAAGAATAGTGACGTATTGGCTCAGATCTTTCTGTGTAGGCTCCTAACCGTTGATCTGTTTGTTTCTATGCATTTTTTGCGTACTCTCACATCTGTGTGCTCTTTCCTGTGAAAATCAGATAGTTAGAAATTAGTGTATCGATAATTCCCCATAAGGCGCCGTGTTAATCGGCATTCACGGAATTGTCCAGAACTTTTCTCCGCGGCTCCTAAGAATTCCGAAATTTCAGCTGTGTCTGTTTGAGGCACTAATGTACCACTGTGCCGACTTTCCTAATTTTCTGATAGGTAATTCGAATACCGCTAGTACTACCTTAATGTTCTATGAACACGTTGATGGGTCGCACGGCATTGCATGTAATGTGATGGAGACTAAGATTAACATGCAATGTCCAATGCTAGTCTCCACCCCAATAAAAGGGGGAAGAAGAAGGTGACATCGGATCCAGGTGACGAAATGGAAGATTCCTAATCACCTTGTGAGTTTTGTCAATTCTTGATTTCGACACCTGTTTCGAGAATTTTATGAATTCATATTTTTGGGAGACATTTGAGGAATGATACTCAAATGCTGCCTCTTGGAGTGTAAGAGAAACTGGACAAGGAGCATTTCGTTACTCATGTTATGAGAATTTTTGCAGGAAAAAGTCCATTGATGAAAATGATCAATATTACATATTTGTCTTTACCAGGTCTTCATCGAAACGATATATTGAGATACTGGTCAGGATTTCTAACGTCATTTCGAGTTTTATCAGGGTATTCCCACCCGATTGATTACTGTACCTAGACGTGAGCAGTTAATGCCATCCATATTAAATTTCTTGTGGATTCTTGATAGCCGTCAGCTCTATCGATTCATGATGTGAATGAAGCAGGAGTTCGCAATTAAATAATGTTCGAATCTGACAATCTCTTGACTGATCGGAGGGCAGCGTGGGACGAAGAGGACTTCATCTCGATATGTCTCGTCGAGAATACAAACCACGAAACTGTATACGAATACAAACTTTAGATAGCTCTCAAAGAACCCATGTGTTCGCAGTCATCTCTCTATCACGATTTGTTTTTATAAATAGTATATTAAGCAACAAGGGCGCCAACAGATATTTGCGCACGAGTCACCGCAACGAGTGTGCAAACGCCTCATTTACGCACAGTTTCATCGTTTACGCAGTGTGCGAATGGCTGATTTGCGCACTGCGTAAGCGACGAAACTGTGCGCAAATGGAACGTTTGGACACGAGTTGCGGGGACGAGTGCGCAAATGTCGGCGCCTGAGTTGCTTACGATATTTTTTGTTATTTCTGTGAGCAAAAATGTAACCCGCCTCCTAAAACACATAAAAAAATTAGGGGATGCTGTGAGAATTGGGCGTCGTCTCGAGAGTTGACGGACTCTGTTCCTTTTTCGCATTGGCGTGTAGGAACTTTCCGAGTCCTTTTTCCTTCTCAAACAAATTATGAATCATTTTCATTTCAACTACTTGGGATCCATGACGACTTTCTGAAAAATTTTGACAGTAGCGAGGAGTGACCGAAGCATCACCTACAACGAATGATCAATGCATCTCAAGCATCCAGAGGAACATGGCATGACGGGGTCACAGGAGGGCGGAGGAGGGGGTCCAGGGGCGGAGCCCCGGCGGGGGGTTCGGGGGGCGGAGCCCCTCGACTGAAAAAAAATTCTGAGAAATGTATCAGAAAAAACTCTATCGCCCATATAGTATGTTTTCACGTTGCTCAAAACTGTCGCTGGTGCTCGAAAGATCGAAGTTAGATATTCTTCACAATTATGTATGATGATGATATATAGATAGATGATGGTATAGAGTGATCAGAAAACAACTCAAGACCAGTGCACGAACGAAATTTGCACAGTGCGCAAATGCCTCATTTGCACACTGTTCTTCGTTTACGCAGTGCGCAAACGAGTATTTGCGCACTGATGCCTCATTTGCGCACTGTGTGAAAAATTATGTGCACACAGCTGTGTCGGAATAATGAGCAAATTCGCTATTTGCACACGCACACTTGCGTCAAAATGGCCATTTTTGCGCACAGAATAACAAAAAATATTTTTACAGTCTATGGACTCGCCCTCACATGCAGAATCGTTGAGAGTAACCCGTTTCCATTCTCGGGGCGGGAACCCCATTTCGCATTTCACATGTTCGAACGTGCGAAGAAACGTACTGAATTCTCGCTGGTATTTGAATACACAGTTTAGAGTGGTACGTCATGAATGTGAGGGCTTCTGGAGGGAAAGAAAAAAAGATGATACCCTACGATCACAGATGATGCTCATAATTTCTTCCAGACGTCTTGCATTGGGCTTTCCTAGAATACAGTGATGATATAATATTCGATGTTGCGGGAGCAGTTACACTCATCGCTGACCAAAAGTCAGGGAAGGATACCTGGAAGCTGACTACCCCTGTGGTGGGCTGATGCATCAGCCCATGGCCCGTATTATGATTGCCTGAGGGTAGTACCTCTTGGGTTGTGTGGAAATCTTCCCTATTTGACGCTCATGACTTATGCTAACTCCATCGGCGGTGGGCTGCCGGGATACGTATTTTTGTAACAAGGGACACAGTTTAGGAGTTTCCCGTTCACGGGAAGGAAATCCAAACTCGGCAACCGAAGTCACTCTCGCCATTTCTACATGGCTACAAGCACTGATATGGTCGAACTGCGTCGCTACTACATAAACAACGGACATTACTACCAGAGCGACGTCGACACCTTTGATTGCAAAGCAAGTCTCCAAATTGGCCATATATCGTTACTCTAGAACAACATAACAATTGGTAGGAAAGGATCCCAGAACGAAGCTCCTAGGGGGGGGCGGGGGTTCTCACAGTGTACCAGCGTGAGATCCTGGGAGGAAGCACCTGGTAGTTCGTAAGATAGATCAGATGGCGTCGGGTAATCCCATGTAAATTACAACTCAGGTGGGACTTGAAGATCGAAGGACACGGATACTACGGCAAGGTTCTCAAATTTCAACCCTCCGATTTGGGGGTGTTGGCATTCACCGGGAGGGGGGGGGGTGCGAAAAATTCGAGCACCTTCTTTCGTCACATAAAAGCGATCCCAATCGAGGAATTATGGAACAGAGCCTCCTGGCCTGTACTAAGAAAATTCCCGAATTTCAACATCCGATTTGGGGGTGTCGGCATCCACCGGGGGGGGGGGGCTGCCAAGAATTCAGGCACCTTCTTTCGTCACAAGGAAGCGATCCCATTCGAGGAATTTTGAGACAGAGCCACCTGGCCTGTTCTGAAAAAATTCCCGAATTTCAACCACCGATTTGGGGGTGTCGGCATCCACCGGGGGAGCTGCAAAAAATTCAGGCACCTTCTTTCGTCACAAGGAAGCGATCCCGATCGAGAAATTTTGGAACAGAAGCTCCTGACCTGTTCTACAAAAATTCCCGAATTTCAACATCCGATTTGGGGGTGTCGGCATTCACCGGGGGGGGGGGGCTGCAAAAAATTCAGGCACCCTCTCTCGTCACACGGAAGAGATCCCAATCGAGAAATTTTGGCACAGAGCCTCCTGGCCTGTTCTAAAGAAATTCCCGAATATCAACCCCCGATTTGAGGGTGTCGGCATTCACCGGGGGGGCTGCAAAGAATTAGGGGAACCCTCTCTCGTCACAAAAAAGCGATCCCGATCGGGAAATTTTGGAACAGAGCCTCCTGGGCTCTTCTAAAAGAATTCCCGAATTTCAACCCCGATTTGGGGGTGTCGGCATCCTTCGGGGGGGCTGCAAACAATTCAGGCACCTTCTTTCGTCACAAGAGAGCGATCCCGATCGAGAAATTTTGGAACAGAGCCTCCTGGTCTCTTCTAAAAAAATTCCCGAATTTCAACTCCCGATTTGGAGGTGTCGGCATCCTTCGGGGGGGCTGCAAAAAATTCGGGCACCTTCTGTCGTCACAAGAAAGCGATCCCAATCGAGAAATTTTGGAACAGAGCCTCCTGGCCTGTTCTAAAAAAATTCCAACATCCGATTTGGGGGTGTCGGCATTCACCGGGGGGGGGGGGCTGCAAAAAATTCAGGCACCCTCTTTCGTCACAAGAGAGCGATCCCGATCAAGGAATTTTGGAACAGAGCCTCCTGGCCTGTTCTAAAAAAATTCCAACATCCGATTTGGGGGTGTCGGCATCCACCGGGGGGGGGGGGCGGCAGAAAATTCAGGCACCCTCTCTCGTCACAAGAAAGCGATCCCGATCGAGAAATTTTGGAACAGAGCCTCCTGGCATCTTCTAAAAAAATTCCCGAATTTCAACCCCCGATTTGGGGGTGTCGGCATTCAACGGGGGGGCTGCGAAGAATTAAGGGAACCCTCTCTCGTCACAAAAAAGCGATCCCGATCGAGAAATTTTGGAACAGAGCCTCCTGGTCTCTTCTAAAAAAATTCCCGAATTTCAACCCCCGATTTGGGGGTGTCGGCATCCTTTGAGAGGGCTGCAAGAAATTCAGGCACCTTCTTTCGTCACAAGAAAACGATCCCAATCGAGAAATTTTGGAACTGAGCCTCCTGGCCTGTTCTTGGGAAAATTCCCGAATTTCAACCCCCGATTTGAGGGTGTCGGCATTCACCGGGGGGGCTGCGGAAAATTCAGACACCTTCTTTCGTCACAAAAAAGCGATCCCAATCGAGAAATTTCGGAACAGAGCCTCCTGGCCTGTTCTTTGAAAAATTCCCGAATTTCAACCATCGATTTGGGGTGTCGGCATCCACCGGGAGAGCTGCAAAGAATTCGGGCACCTTCTTTCGTCACAAGGAAGCGATCCCGATCGAGAAATTTTGGAACAGAAGCTCCTGACCTGTTCTACAAAAATTCCCGAATTCCAACATCCGATTTGGGGGGGTCGGCATTCACCGGGGGGGGGGCTGCAAAAAATTCAGGCACCCTCTCTAGTCACACGGAAGAGATCCCAATCGAGAAATTTTGGCGAAGAGCCTCCTGGCCTGTTCTGAAGAAATTCCCGAATTTCAACCCCCGATTCGAGGGTGTCGGCATTCACCGGGGGGGCTGCAAAGAATTAGGGGAACCTTCTCTCGTCACAAAAAAGCGATTCCGATCGAGGAATTTTGGAACAGAGCCTCCTGGGCTCTTCTAAAAGAATTCCCGAATTTCAACCCCGATTTGAGGGTGTCGGCATCCTTCGGGGGGGCTGCAAACAATTCAGGCACCTTCTTTCGTCACGAGAGAGCGATCCCGATCGAGAAATTTTGGAACAGAGCCTCCTGGTCTCTTCTAAAAAAATTCCCGAATTTCAACCCCCGATTTGGGGGTGTCGGCATCCTTCGGGGGGGCTGCAAAAAATTCAGGCACCTTCTATCGTCACAAGAAAGCGATCCCAATCGAGAAATTTTGGAACAGAGCCTCCTGGCCTGTTCTCAAAGAATTCCAACATCCGATTTGGGGGTGTCGGCATCCACCGGGGGGGGGCGGCAAAAAATCCAGGCACCCTCTCTCGTCACAAGAAAGCGATCCCAATCGAGAAATTTTGGAACAGAGCCTCCTGGCCTGTTCTGAACAAATTCCCGAATTCCAACCATCGATTTGGGGGTGTCGGCATCCACCGGGGGAGCTGCAAAGAATTCGGGCACCTTCTTTCGTCACAAGGAAGCGATCCTGATCGAGAAATTTTGGAACAGAAGATCCTGACCTGTTCTACAAAAATTCCCGAATTTCAACATCCGATTTGGGGGGGTCGGCATTCACCGGGGGGGGGGGGGGGCTGCAAAAGATTCAGGCACCCTCTCTAGTCACACGGAAGAGATCCCAATCGAGAAATTTTGGCGAAGAGCCTCCTGGCTTGTTCTAAAGAAATTCCCGAATTTCAACCCCCGATTTGAGGGTGTCGGCATTCACCGGGGGGACTGCGAAGAATTAGGGGAACCCTCTCTCGTCACAAAAAAGCGATTCCGTTCGAGGAATTCTGGAACAGAGCCTACTGGGCTCTTCTAAAAGAATTCCCGAATTTCAACCCCGATTTGGGGGTGTCGGCATCCTTCGGGGGGGCTGCAAACAATTCAGGCACCTTCTTTCGTCACAAGAGAGCGATCCCGATCGAGAAATTTCGGAACAGAGCCTCCTGGTCTCTTCTAAAAAAATTCCCGAATTTCAACCCCCGATTTGGGGGTGTCGGCATCCTTCGGGGGGGCTGCAAAAAATTCAGGCACCTTCTATCGTCACAAAAAAGCGATCCCAATCGAGAAATTTCGGAACAGAGCCTCCTGGCCTGTTCTTTGAAAAATTCCCGAATTTCAACCCCCGATTTGGGGGTGTCGGCATTCAACGGGGGGGGGGGGGCTGCAAAAAATTCCGGCACCCTCTCTCGTCACAAGAAAGCGATCCCAATCGAGAAATTTTGGAACAGAGCCTCCTGGCCTGTTCTGAACTAATTCCCGAATTTCAACCATCGATTTGGGGGTGTCGGCATCCACCGGGGGAGCTGCAAAGAATTCGGGCACCTTCTTTCGTCACAAGGAAGCGATCCCGATCGAGAAATTCTGGAACAGAAGCTCCTGACCTGTTCTACAAAAATTCCCGAATTTCAACATCCGATTTGGGGGGGTCGGCATTCACCGGGGGGGGGGAGGGGGCTGCAAAAAATTCAGGCACCCTCTCTAGTCACACGGAAGAGATCCCAATCGAGAAATTTTGGCGAAGAGCCTCCTGGCCTGTTCTAAAGAAATTCCCGAATTTCAACCCCCGATTTGAGGGTGTCGGCATTCACCGGGGGGGCTGCAAAGAATTAGGGGAACCCTCTCTCGTCACAAAAAAGCGATTCCGATCGAGGAATTTTGGAACAGAGCCTCCTGGGCTCTTCTAAAAGAATTCCCGTATTTCAACCCTGATTTGGGGGTGTCGGCATCCTTCGGGGGGGCTGCAAACAATTCAGGCACCTTCTTTCGTCACAAGAGAGCGATCCCGATCGAGAAATTTTAGAACAGAGCCTCCTGGTCTCTTCTAAAAAAATTCCCGAATTTCAACCCCCGATTTGGGGGTGTCGGCATCCTTCGGGGGGGCTGCAAAAAATTCAGGCACCTTCTATCGTCACAAGAAAGCGATCCCAATCGAGAAATTTTGGAACAGAGCCTCCTGGCCTGTTCTAAAAGAATTCCAACATCCGATTTGGGGGTGTCGGCATTCACCGGGGGGGGGGGGGGGCTGCAAAAAATTCAGGCACCCTCTCTCGTCACAAGAGAGCGATCCCGATCAAGGAATTTTGGAACAGAGCCTCCTGGCCTGTTCTAGAAAAATTCCAACATCCGATTTGAGGGTGTCGGCATCCACCGGGGGGGCGGCAAAAAATCCAGGCACCCTCTCTCGTCACAAGAAAGCGATCCCGATCGAGAAATTTTGGAACAGAGCCTCCTGGCCTGTTCCACAAAGATTCCCGAATTTCAACATCCGATTTGGGGGTGTCGGCATTCACCGGGGGCGGGGGGGGGGGCTGAAAAAAATTCAGGCACCTTCTTTCGTCACAAAAAAGCGATCCCAATCGAGAAATTCCGGAACAGAGCCTCCTGGCCTGTTCTTTGAAAAATTCCCGAATTTCAACCCCCGATTTGGGGGTGTCGGCATTCACCGGGGGGGGGGGGGCTGCAAAAAATTCCGGCACCCTCTCTCGTCACGAGGAAGCGATCCCAATCGAGAAATTTTGGAACAGAGCCTCCTGGCCTGTTCTGAACAAATTCCCGAATTTCAACCATCGATTTGGGGTGTCGGCATCCACCGGGAGAGCTGCAAAGAATTCGGGCACCTTCTTTCGTCACAAGGAAGCGATCCCGATCGAGAAATTTTGGAACAGAAGCTCCTGACCTGTTCTACAAAAATTCCCGAATTTCAACATCCGATTTGGGGGGGTCGGCATTCACCGGGGGGGGGGGTGCAAAAAATTCAGGCACCCTCTCTAGTCACACGGAAGAGATCCCATTCGAGAAATTTTGGCGAAGAGCCTCCTGGCCTGTTCTAAAGAAATTCCCGAATTTCAACCCCCGATTCGAGGGTGTCGGCATTCACCGGGGGGGCTGCAAAGAATTAGGGGAACCCTCTCTCGTCACAAAAAAGCGATCCCGATCGGGAAATTTTGGAACAGAGCCTCCTGGGCTCTTCTAAAAGAATTCCCGAATTTCAACCCCGATTTGGGGGTGTCGGCATCCTTCGGGGGGGCTGCAAACAATTCAGGCACCTTCTTTCGTCACAAGAGAGCGATCCCGATCGAGAAATTTTGGAACAGAGCCTCCTGGTCTCTTCTTAAAAAATTCCCGAATTTCAACCCCCGATTTGGAGGTGTCGGCATCCTTCGGGGGGGGCTGCAAAAAATTCGGGCACCTTCTGTCGTCACAAGAAAGCGATCCCAATCGAGAAATTTTGGAACAAAGCCTCCTGGCCTGTTCTAAAAAAATTCCAACATCCGATTTGGGGGTGTCGGCATTCACCGGGGGGGGGGGGGCTGCAAAAAATTCAGGCACCCTCTTTCGTCACAAGAGAGCGATCCCGATCAAGGAATTTTGGAACAGAGCCTCCTGGCCTGTTCTAAAAAAATTCCAACATCCGATTTGGGGGTGTCGGCATCCACCGGGGGGGGGGCGGCAGAAAATTCAGGCACCCTCTCTCGTCACAAGAAAGCGATCCCGATCGAGAAATTTTGGAACAGAGCCTCCTGGTCTCTTCTAAAAAAATTCCCGAATTTCAACCCCCGATTTGGGGGTGTCGGCATCCTTTGAGAGGGCTGCAAGAAATTCAGGCACCTTCTTTCGTCACAAGGAAACGATCCCAATCGAGAAATTTTGGAACTGAGCCTCCTGGCCTGTTCTTGGAAAAATTCCCGAATTTCAACCCCCGATTTGAGGGTGTCGGCATTCACCGGGGGGGCTGCGGAAAATTCAGACACCTTCTTTCGTCACTAGAAAGCGATCCGAATCGAGAAATTTTGGAACAGAGCCTCCTGGCCTGTTCCACAAAAATTCCCGAATTTCAACATCCGATTTGGGGGTGTCGGCATTCACCGGGGGCGGGGGGGGGCTGAAAAAAATTCAGGCACCTTCTTTCGTCACAAAAAAGCGATCCCAATCGAGAAATTTCGGAACAGAGCCTCCTGGCCTGTTCTTTGAAAAATTCCCGAATTTCAACCCCCGATTCGGGGGTGTCGGCATTCACCGGGGGGGGGGGGCTGCAAAAAATTCCGGCACCCTCTCTCGTCACAAGGAAGCGATCCCAATCGAGAAATTTTGGAACAGAGCCTCCTGGCCTGTTCTGAACAAATTCCTGAATTTCAACCATCGATTTGGGGTGTCGGCATCCACCGGGAGAGCTGCAAAGAATTGGGGCACCTTCTTTCGTCACAAGGAAGCGATCCCGATCGAGAAATTTTGGAACAGAAGCTCCTGACCTGTTCTACAAAAATTCCCGAATTCCAACATCCGATTTGGGGGGGTCGGCATTCACCGGGGGGGGGGGCTGCAAAAAATTCAGGCACCCTCTCTAGTCACACGGAAGAGATCTCAATCGAGAAAATTTTGGCGAAGAGCCTCCTGGCCTGTTCTAAAGAAATTCCCGAATTTCAACCCCCGATTCGAGGGTGTCGGCATTCACCGGGGGGGCTGCAAAGAATTAGGGGAACCCTCTCTCGTCACAAAAAAGCGATTCCGATCGAGGAATTTTGGAACAGAGCCTCCTGGGCTCTTCTAAAAGAA